>LR990856.1:13033260-14233260 GCA_905163395.2 Endotricha flammealis | reverse complement strand
AAAGGATTTTTCGAAATTCGAACTCTAAGGGGGTAAAAAAGGGGGGTAAAGTTACTATGGGACAACTTGATTCCTTGGTCCAATCTACTTCAAATTTTGCATAAAAATTGTTTAAGAGAATTTATGGAAGATGTGATTCTTATTTTATTGAAATTCTTGAAAAAAATGTATTTTGTGGGTAATTTTCTTCGAGTTGATATCAATACTCATACTCCTTAGTGCTTTTGATTTCAATTACATTTCATTTTGACACATCCGTGAAGTGAAGTGTCATCTGTCATGTAATTATAAATTGTGAATATTCAATCATAATGTCGTCTATTTATTCTGTTTGTGATATCGGAAAAACAGCTAAAATTCTAACTATGTATAAAGCGGACTGAATCATATTCATCGATAAATAAATAGTAAGTAATTAAATATTAAATTTTATAATATTTGACAGGGTTCAAGTTAAATTGGTCAATGGTTAAATGGCATTCATATTGATATTGTCTCTTTCTCACTTATAGGAAATCTCATTACGTCGACTCGCTCTATTATTTCGTAGTGTTGTTGTAGGCTGAGGTAGGTATTGAATTTTTTTTACGGAAGTGGTTGGAAAACAAGCTCAGGAATATGGATCATTTGATACCGTCGACTATGGAGCACATAGATTCTAGGGTCCCTAACCCGTTGCCGACCTATAACAGGAAAAAACAGGATATAGCGAGAAATAGTTTAAGGAATGAGTTAGATTTTTTTTATACCACAAAGGTGACAAACAAGAATTTCGGATATTTCACTCTCCGAACGCAATGCATTGCTGCTTCACGTCAATATTCTGTATAAGGGTGGCTCTTCACCGGTCGGGCTAGCCTATTTCATAAACACCAAAGATTGTAATGAGAAGTATAAAAATAGAAAAAATATATATCTAAACATATCACAATTTTTTGGGTGTGTTCTGAAAAGTGTGGTGTATGATGTAGGCAACCGATATGAAAGGATTTTTTGAAATTCCCACGGGAAAGCGGGATAAACGCACACGAAGTTGCGCGGGTTTCTCTAGTTTAATATATAATTACTTACTGTTTATTATCGATGAATATGATTCCGCTTTATACATAGTTACAATTTTAGCTGTCTTCCGAGATCGCAAACAGAATAAATAGTACGACGACATTATGAAATCATTTTGTTTGAATATTCACAATTTATAAAAATATTACATGACAGATGACACACTTCACTTCACGGATGTGTCAAAATGAAATGTAATTGAATCAAAAGCACTAAGGAGTATGAGTATTGATATCAAATCGAAGAAAATTACCCACAAAATACATATTTTTCAAGAATTTCAATAAAATAAGAATCACGTCTTCCATCAATTCTCTTAAACAATTTTTATGCAAAATTTGAAGTAGATTGGACCAAGGAATCAAGTTGTCCCATAGTAACTTTACCCCCCTTTTTCACCCCCTTAGAGTTCGAATTTCGAAAAATCCTTTCTTATCGGACGCCTACGTCATATAATAGGTCCACCTGCCAAGTTTCAGATTTTTACGATGAGCGGTTTAGGCTGTGCGTTGATTCTCAGTCAGTCAGTCAGTCAGTCAGTCAGTCAGTCAGTCAGTCAGGACAAAGCATTTTATATATATAGATTAGCATTAGTAAAAACATATATTATTATGATTTAAGCTGAAAAGGATACTGTAATGCTGTGCACCAGGCTTCGAAGGAATAGACACCAATTCTTCTACCAGTTTCACTACAGTGGTATGCAAACATCTTGTCTCGACTCACCGAGAGTACCCATTCGCAACTCAGTGAGAATACAACAGCGGTGACTCGTGCCGTGTGCGCCAGATATTCTCTTGTCTGTAATACATTGTTAAAATATACCAAAGGTCATATTGTGAGGTCCCCAATAAGTTCCAATTAGCCTATCTGTGAGAATTGTCTGTTTAACAATTAATTTGACTGATTAAGACCTTATTGAGAACCATCAGGCCCTAAAATTATAATAACATAAATGTTATACTTTTTCATCATGAATCCTAACAGTGTCAAAATCATACAATATTTAAACATAATCCTAAAAAGAACAGTTTTTCTCTTGTGGCTATTTTTAATTAAGTAAAAAGTAGCATTTTATCTCCACAGTATATACACTAAGTAACCTAAAAAAAATATTTTGCATAGATAACAAAACAAAAGAAAACATACCTAACTACTTTAAATTCAAAGTATGAATGGTTACATGAAACAAACAATTTTAAACATGCAAACTTCAACAGCAGTTATTGCACGTTTAGAATTGGTAATCAAATCTTATAATGAGAGTGTTTAAATTAAATTAACATAGGTTTCATAGTTTCTTTAATTTTTATATGATTCCAAGTAGTATGAACTAAATGTACTAGTGTTAGGGAAGGGTAATGTTTTTAGCCCAACTAATGGTCACTGACTTGGCAACTGTTATCTAAGAAAAACAGTCGGGACCAAAGCAAAAATGAACTTTTTTTTTTAAACTTATTTAAGTATTTGTTGGAGTTTATCAGGTTTCGTACTACCTTTACTAAAGTATGTAATTAATGTTTAAAGTTAATTACTTACTTTAAAGTTAAAGGTAAGTAAGGTAAGTATTAAAGTTAAGTAATTAATTTTTCTGTAATAGTTTTCTGTAGTTGTTACAAATAGTGACATGCCATATTTTCATTGTATTACAATAAATTAATGAAAACAAGTATTGATGCCAGTGACAGGCGGTAACATAAGGTCACATCATGCAAATGAATGGATTTTTCTCTTCTAAATTAGGGACCTGTACTCTTGTTGGAGTAGCAGCTTCGATTATCCTCTGTCTTGTGCCAGCTTTTTCACCCCTTATTACTTTAGAAAAATGTTAAAACATCTATATAACTTACTGGGTTAATCCTATTGCAATCTGTAGCTAATGTGAACTCAGATATAGTGCCATTCTCCTGACCAATGAACAGCTGTCTTGTCTCTGGCGTGTAGAACATGGACGTGCATCCTGATGGCATATACTGGCAGATGCTCGGCCAGTACTGCCCAGAGTCTCGCTTGAGCCATACTCTTACTGTCCTATAAGTTATAAAAAAAGTTAATAAAGCTGATAAGAGTTCTATTCCATTTTTATTTATTTAAATATGTACTTAATGGCAATGTTCTAAATTATATTCAGTTTAAGGAACACACTTATGTTTTTTTAAATGTAAAAATTCAGTACTGAGTCTTTTGTTACACAAAATAGCCATTGCGTAAACTAATTATAAAGAATGTAGTATGATTCAACAAATTAATTTAAACAATGTTAAACAAAACAAAAACAATTTTATTATCAAATGTTTCCCAAATGAAGGTACATGAATAATTCGAAATTATCGAAATTAATTCGCTGGTAACAAAATTTTGACATTGAGTTGATAGATAATAGATAATTTAGACGAATTAACAATTAATAATGAGTCAGAGCTCTCACTTATCATCGCAAACGCTAATTACACCATCCTCGCCAGGTATCACCACAGCTGCGTTCACGTCGTCGGTGCAGCCCTCCAATTTATTCAATAATGCCGGTTTTTTTGTTGTTGAAAACCTATCGTTGGGTGTCTTTGGCGCAGGCTTTATTTCAGCAGCCATTATTTAGGATTTTTATTACAAATAAACACGATTATTCGATACTTGCACTAAAAAGAAAACGTCATAATAAATTTGACATTCCGTCCGGCTATGGGTTTAGTGTTGCGATGCTTTTTCTATTTCACTGTCAGTTATAGATATCGATTAAAAGACTCTATTGTTTTTCATGATTGTCATACATAACCCGTCACTCACATGTACACAAATACGCGAACCTACATACATGTGTTTGACGGCATTTGCAAATAACTTTGCGAAGTTTTTGGTGTTTTCTGTTTTTTGACGCACATCAAAGAGCGCCAACCTCAAACGACTTTGAGAAGACGAACAACGAATTAAAGAAGATGATAAATTCTATAACTATAGCCACAAGGCAGAAAATTCAAATAAATTCACGAAATCGCAAGCAAGACTGATACATTCGTAAACATGTGTACGAGGAAGCGCAAATGTATTTGCCCATTGATATGCGAATCCATTCGCTTAATATATATCCGCTGTTTGCGAATGAATATTCGACGTCCTAGACAATACAATGCGCAAATGTTCGTGCAACGTACGTACCAATAATTGTGCACATGTGAGTGGCCGGCATAATAATAATGTCTGCCTCCTCACAATGGGCCATTATGGCTCATCAAATGATCGTCCATCATTGCCGCAATGATCGGGTAACTCTCTACACAATCGTGAATTCAGAGAAAAAAACAGCGCTCTCTGGTGGCGGATATCAGAAACTACGTTATTGTCTCTAATAATCCAACAATAATCGGTGATGGTGTAGACGTGCACGCTATCATGGGCCATCATTCCTTTGATGTACCAACCGACACAACGCCGATTCCGCACGATCATACCATACGCGATGATGGCCAATCACAGACATTTATGCCCTCTACACTATCGTGCGTGCCTTTAGTCGCCCATCATGGCCCATTGTGAAGAGAAGCCTTCATCCACGAGACGGTTATTCCAAGATTATGTCTAGCATTTCAATCACACGATATCAGCTAAAAGCCAGCCAAAAGTTAGTATGATATTTCTTTTTTCAATGACATATTATTATTATCGATAACAAAATCAAAATATAGTTTTTTTAAATACAACACTACTAGATGCGTTCACAAGCGAAATATTATTATAATGAAAGTAGTTTGAAAACAAAAAATAAATAACAGAAATTTTAAATAATTATGATGATTTAAATTAATAATCTAAAATGTATTTAGGAAGTCTTAATTATTAGAAGATTTTTAATGTGATCGCTTCTTTAATGATTTTTTATACTCCTTGACCTTTTCATGACATTGGAACGAAGACGTCACCGAAAATGTTACCATTAAAGTAAACATTTACTTAAATGTTGGAGATAGAACAGAGAACGCTAAGTACGGTCGCGAAACTTGAAGTATTTCGTACGATGACGACCGACTTCGTTTATTATAACAGGTCAATTCAGGCAATAATTTTTTCTGCTTCGCGTCTTCATCTGCAGATGTTATCGTAGATGCATGCAGACGGGGCCATTTGCTCGTCGTCCAAACCTCCAACGTCGTCGGCAGAAGCAAGTAGGAGTGCCCAGCAATTCAATATATTTTTATTCAAATAGGCCTAACAAAAGCTCTTTCGAATCCGTTTGTTGCCAGTTAATGTGGGTAGCACGCAACAAAGAGCGGGTTTCCACTCACAGGGCCGGCGGCGCCGGCACCGGCTGAGGTGCTGGGGAAGTAAAAATAGATGGCAATGTATTGCTCGTTTTTATATTTACCTGAGATGGTGACGGCCCGGCGGCGATGACTCCTGACAGCGCCGTCGCCGGTGCCGGATAGCAAGCTTCTCACTCCCTGCCGGCCCGTGTAAGCATATAAATTGTAGCCATGTGCTTGTGTGAGTTCGCGGGGCGGGTAGGTACACGTTGTGCTTATCGTCGTGCTGAAGTCCGTGTAAGTACAACCTAAAACGAGCGTAAATCGGCACCAGCACCGGCAAAGTGGAAAAACGAAGCCACGGTGCCGGTGCCGCCGGACCGGTGAGTGGAAAAACGTCCACACCTTTGACGGCGCAATTTTTTTCACTTTATAGCCAGTTTCGTTGAATAGTCAGTATCCACCACCTACTTTTTTCCATTTGTAATAAACTAAAAAGGAGTATTTTTTTTTAACGTGTTGTCCATTGGAATGAATTCTTTGTTGGGTAATTAATAAGTTAAATTATAGCAACATTTTCCTGTCATTTGTGCATTGCAAAGATTTGCAAGGCCCCGGCCGGGCACGGGCTCATTCATTGATAAAATTGACAGCTGCAGAGCAGCTGAGTTTCATTCTCAGGTTTCTTTCATATTTTCGTGTCTTCAACTTAATATCGGCAGTTTATTTAGGAGCATCAACATGGCTCAGACATTAAAAAAATTGGCTGTTCAAGTGTTAAACAAGAAAAGTAATGTGGAAACAATCCTGAACTCCACTGCACTGAGGGCAAACAGGTACCCACGTTTACCGGCAGTGTGAAATAAGCAATGCTTTTACGTAATAAGTTTAAATGACAAAGACAAAACTTATCTGACTACATTTTAAGAATTTTATTAGAATAATATCGAAATTTGATGAAAATGTTTTTTTTAGTTTCTGAATTAATTAAGTATATAACTGACAAAATTTTGGACTTATAAGGTTAGACATGTAGTAGCACGCACAGTTCAAATATACCCATTAAATGTAAAATAAAATAAAATAAATCTTTCATTTTGTGAAAATTTTATTTCTAAGAATTGTTGAAAAAAAAATTAAAAAAAATCAAAATGGTCTTTTAGATTCAAATGAACTTTAACTCTCTATACAAGAATATGGTCCTTGACCTTATTTTTTACCGACTAGCTATTAGAATTTTTATTACCTATGTATTTCTTTAAATAGTATTTACCCTAATATTGCCCCTAAAATGCATATCTAATTTGTGTACTATATTGAACACTCTTAATCTTGATAATAAACAATCGAATTGAAATTGTCTGACCTCACATGCTCTATAGATTGATTCTACATCTTCATTTTGAGCCAATGGGTCAGAGAGTAACATTAGGGGTTTATGTGATTACAAAAGTAAAAAGTGATTACTTTATACTTACTCGGGTTATGCAAAGAAATTGTACTTCTTTGCGTCATTTGCAGTGAGGGGGTATGGAGCAGTTTGTCGAATGAACCTTCCTATGAGGCTGACATAGTCAAACATGACTAAAAGCCTCTGATTTAATAATAATAATAAAAATAATAAATCTTTATTTCGAGCAACAGGTACAACTAAGTTCACAGGGCTCATATTATAAATACCTTACAGACTAACATACATATATTATATAATTTAAAAAAAAATGAAAAATATTGATTCTGATACAAGACTTCATTTTATTGCTATCACTTCTAATGTATATTTTTTTATAGCTGTACATGTCCCAGTGCTGTGCAAAAGCTTCCCCTTCCGCCCTCCATGTAAAATAAATTGTTTTTTTCTTCTAAAATAGCCACTGGTGGAGCAATGTACAAATGGGCCCCCCAGATGTGATCCTCGGGATAACTGAGGCATACAAAAGGGATGCAGACCCCAAGAAAGTCAATTTAGGAGTAGGAGCATACAGGGATGATGATGGCAAACCCTTTGTGCTGCCGTCAATTCGAAAGGTAAAATATATGAACATAACATTAACTGTTACATGCTGATTGATTAGCTTGGTGGTCCATGGGGTAATGTCAATGAGTTGTGTCTCTTTTTTCCTATAGAAACTTTAGGCATTCGAGATCGCCGCCTTGTCAACGAAGGTCGTCAAGATGGCGACCTCGGATCCTCACCGTACCACATTGCTTTTTTAAAGTGTACTTTTTTGTTAAAAAGTGTTCAATAAAATACTCGACATTGGCAAAATTGTCTATGTGTCGTTAAGACACGACAGAAACGCCATTAAATAAGACAAAAATAAAAAACTTTAGGGTGTGGGAAAAGAAACAATGAATTGATTAAATAAAATTGTAATTGAAGTGCTGCTAGACAACGACGACGAACTCAGTCCGGCATGCACTACCAAACGAAGCGGTGTAGAGCGGTCCGGTCAACACGCCACACCACCTCACCGCACGCCAAACCAATAATAATAATATTGGGCACACCATATGCTACGATACATGATTGTCTATAAGCACTTTAACACTACACAACTCAAATCAAATTATTTTGTTAATAGCTAATATTAATGTATGATACACAGGCAGAGGAAATTCTCCATCAAAGATCTCTGAACCATGAGTATGCACCAATTGCCGGAGAAGGCACGTACACTGACGCCGTCGCGAAGCTTGCTTTTGGTGATGACTCTGTTGTAATCAAAGAGAAGACAAACTGCACTGTTCAGGTAAGCTTAATATAATATTGGACTCTTTGTTTTACCTGTTTGTATTATAATTTTAATCCCTCAATTACCATGACGTCTATAGCAACAAAAATTAATGAGAGGGAGATGGCGCAATACATAATGTCTTCTTTATGTGTGCTTCTCGTAATTAGTGTCAACTGCGGGTTTCAGTGTTTTTATGTCACCTAATGGTCATTGACTGTGTCCTTCCAAACAAGGAGATCAAGATATCTTCATACTTGCGTGATTGTTCCACTTTGACACGCACAATGAGGCAACGGAGCTCCTCAAATTGTAGGTGGCTTCTCATGTTATATAATTTTTGTATTAAAATTTATTTCAAAAAGAGTTGTATAGACAATTAGTATTAACTTATGTAATCACCTTTGTTTTTCCAAACAGACTTTGTCAGGAACTGGTGCCCTTCGCCTTGGACTGGAGTTTGTCACGAAGCACTATGGCAAGAACAAGGAGGTCTGGTTCCCAACACCTACATGGGGCAACCATCCCCAAATCTGTAATACGATCAACCTCACCCACAAGAAATACCGTTACTACAACCCGAAATCCCATGACTTTGATGTCCAGGGCGCTATTGAAGATATCTCAGTGAGTATTTACTTTTTTTATAACTTTTTTTAATGCTAACAACCGGTCATACTGGAAACAAAAGAAATTATAAAGTTAAGGATTGTTTCTTGTAAATTGTTCTTAGGCACATCTGGCGTCTGTACTGGCGGCGGTAAAAAAAGAAAGACGATTCAAAAGGGCTTAAAGGCGCGTATTACACTACAAGATATTCAGAGACTAACAAAAGAGATGGTGCAATACGAATAAGCGAGAAGCACTTACAACTTCTCACTTCTTAGTATTGCACCATTTCTTTTGTTAGGCCCTGAATATCGCGTAGTGAACTGTAGTGTAATACGCGCTTTAGACAAGACGAATATGCATGAAATTATCCCTAGGTCTACCTTCCAAATATTTAAATTGGTTTAGTAACTATAAATTAAGTGTAGTAAGTACCTAAGGATAGACATAATGCATTTCTAATATTGTATGCATTTTGAATGCTAAGTTCAATCTTCATTCTTTTATAATATTTATACAATACAAATAATATTCTGTGTTAATAATTTATCTTAAGTACAAAAGTATCTACGAAAATACGACCTTTGTCTTACCTTAAATGACAGATAAATTTCAATATTAAATGTTGCCTGACTTTGTTATGAAGTATTTTTGTCTATGGCATAATTTCTACAATATTTACCCTTTACTTTCCAAGGTAAAAGTTTGCGTGTGATACTATGTTGTTGATAAATTGATTAGATTCCTTATCTATCAGATAGTGTCTATAGATAAATATACGTCATATTAGTGAACATATTTCATTATCGTCATCAACCATTATCGTCCCTCTTTGGGCCCAATTGGGACATTAATATCTCAACCGGAATGTTAGAACATAGTTTGTTGTTTTACTGCAGGTTGGTAAAGGCCAATGTTTTCAAACCACGTACAGTGCCACAAATTTATCTGTGCTAGTAACCAAAATTAGAACTTGAATACCTTGACAATTTACCTTCAATTCGATCCTAGCGCTCCCGCCATCGGCTTAGATAAGGTTGTGGTTAGGGAATCCAATTTCTTCGTTGATCTTTGCGGGATTCAAAACGAGGGATTGGGCATGCGGGATCCCGCACGATTGCGGGATTTAAAAAAATATTATATAAAAATAAATGATAAAAAATTCGGTTTTGTGAATTTTTAATCGGTGAAACGGAATGTAATCAATGTCAGTTTAAGTAATCTTTGACCTTATAGCCCGATTTTAGTTGTGAAATAGGTAATTTCCTCATTTATGTGCCTGGGATTCCCCCACAGCACGGGGAATCACCTTAAACCCCGATTTTAGTTGTGAAATAAAGTACTTTTGCATTTATATGACTGGGATTCCCCCACGGTACGGGGAATTACCTTAGACTAGACACATAGATTTTTCTTCAAAAATATTATCGTTTTTTTTTATCCATCGTTAAATATTGTTCCTAAAATTATTTATTAATATCGTTTATATCACTCCTTGCAATAATAATATAATAAGGTGTAATAATAATGTACCTATGTATTTTTTTTTTTAATTTTCTTAAAGTAGTTAATTCAAATTTGTCAATCCCGCAAATCCCGTGGATCCGCGGGATTGATGACCCTAGTTCCGCGGGCTTGCGGGATTACGATTTTGATGCGGGATTGGATTCCCTAATCGGCACAGATAAGTTTGTGGCACTGTAGGCCAGTGCATTTAAATGTGCGCCGGAAGCACGGATGAGTTCTTTAACACCTTTAACTGGTAACAAGAGATTCGATTCGTTTGAACATTATCTCTGCAAAGTAAGGTTCAATTTATGACGTCAACTATTAGTCAACACTAGCTAAAGGCTTAATGATTGTAACCCTCAAATACTCGGTGAAATGCACAAAACCCTTTTTGAAGTAAATTTCAGAAATTGGCTGTATGTCTGTTTTAATAGATTTTTAAAAACATTGTAAATTGATGAAGCAAGTCCATACTCCGGTTTATGCTTTTATGGGGTTTTAGACACACAGCTGCCTGTACCTCGCTAAAAGCGCGAAAATTTTCGCGTCGTCAAACCGCACCCTAGGTAATAATCTTTGTTGTATTTTTTTTTATACAGACTTTTTGTTTCGTCGTCAATCGTGTCTGCAGTAGAATGACCGATAGTACCTACGATATTGCGAGATAATTAGCACGGATCGTATGCGTGCTCGACATCGGCTTAATTTGAACAACAAACAATACATATTACTTACGTCAAATAGGCGATTAAGTGGGTTGTTTTGACTTTATTATTGTGACTGGATGTTTTATTTTTTATTTTTTTATTATACCACACAGGTAGCAAACAAGCACACGGTCGGCCCGATGGTAAGCCGTCACCGTAGCATATAGACGTAAGCAACACCGGGGGTATCACTAACGCGTTGCCAACCCTCCCAACCCCCCCAAGTGGAGCTCTGGAGACCTTACTCACCGTAGGAACACAACATGGCCGAGACCAATGTTATTTGGCTACGATCTTCTGTAAGGTGGAGGTCCTTCCCCAGACGGGCTGCTCCGATTTGAGCGGATTATCCGCTGTGCCCTACCTCTCTGTAAAATGTTTGTCTCTATTTGCTTAGGCTAATAGAGACAATTGATTACCGAGCTGGTAATCAATAAAGTATCGATCTTAAACAACATTTAAAAAGACTCCCGTAATTTGTTGCTTACACCTGAGAAATTTCACCAACTAGATGTGCTTGCTGCCCCTCCACTCTCCCCTCCTCTCTACCGCCCTTCCCAAGTTTCAAGTAAATCTAAACAAAAATAAAGAATACGCCATACGAACTTCACACACCATTTTTCACTCCTTTACTATAGGATGATTTTTCTTTCTCGGGTCTTAGAAATAACAGTTGTATCATGTATGCCACTCGTGGCCATGCAAGTAGTATCACGTATATCACTCGTGAACATACGCTATACATCTATGTTGAATAGATAACTTTTTGATACCAAAATTGTTTTATTACGTCAATAAGATATTATTGTTTGTTAAGTAACATGTGTTTTGTATAATAATATGTACGTAGTATTTTTTATAACTAATCAAATTACGCTACTTCATCTTAAAACATAGAAATACTTCAGTTAAAATGACAATACTTAATTGATAAAAGAATAATTACATTCGATAAAAGTTATGGCATGTCGAATTATCTTTTGTACTCTAATGTTATAGATAAGAACAGAGTTATTCTGGTTAGAGACCATGTAAAAAGAAAAAAAAAACAATGATAAAAAGTAATAAAATTAAGCATACAAACAAAAATTAATAATAATAATTAAAAACAAAGACTTAATTATTTCTTTTTTTTTTTCAGAAAATTCCCGAAGGATCAATTATTCTGTTGCACGCGTGCGCGCACAACCCGACCGGTGTTGACCCAAAGCCGGAGCACTGGGCGCAGCTTTCAGAGGTATAACCAGAAATCAACATTCATATGACATGTGTTAAGTATGGTGAACAAGCATTGGCACTAAGCGCTCCTAGTGTAACTCTGACTGTAACCACTCTCCACCAGGTCCACTTGCCTGTTTGTCTGCAGTATAACATAAAAAAAGTACTGTTTTATTTATTTAATGAAAATAGAGTAGAGAATTAAGAACACATATTTTTTCGCTAATAATAAGTGTATGCACGTTATGAAACTTTGTAATTACAGTTCATATTTACAGGTCTGCTCATCTCTTTCATTGGTTGATTGATTTTGATTTGTAGATTGATGGATGAGGACTTTTTCAACCTCGAGAAGAATTTGTAATCTCTTGTACTTACCGATAAGTTAAAAATACCATAGAACAAGTACAGCGTTATTGCAACAGTGTTACGTTGTATAATGAATAAAACCTTTGTTTAGGTTAGGCGGAAGTTCAGGGTTCACAACCAGAAAGAGGTGTAGATTACCTCTTTCTGGCTTATGCATTTTTTCATATTTTTAAAATTTTAAAAAATTCCCACGGGAACGCGGGTAGGGTACGGGTAGGGCAGTGCCTCTAAGGCGGAACAAAGTTCACCGGGTCAGATAGTACTCAAATAAATAAATAAATAAAATAGTAACACATAAACAAGCAGTTCAAATGGCTACCATTTTAACGCCACAAGGCATTATACGAATCAGCTAACTTAGGGCTAACCATCTGTTGCTGTGCGTATACAGGCCGTGACATCTCGAACAAAGACAGCGTTGCATTTCAAGGACTCATGGGGCACCTTCCGTAATAGACTTCTTCTTTTCGTGTGTGACTCAAATACTCTCAAAATTCTGACAAGATATTCAGAGAGAAAGATGGCATTGTCCATGACCTTTCACAAAACTGTTAAGGTATACAACCCGGTACACGGAAGAAGCCTACCCGCGACACACCCTGGACAGCTAGCAGACGGTAAAGCAGTGTCTAGCCGACAAATCCTCCCACCACAATGACTCAAAATAATCCATAATATACTAATAGAATATTTTCTTTATGAACCAGGTAATCAAAAAGAGAAAGCTGTTCCCCTTCTTCGACATGGCGTACCAGGGCTTCGCCACCGGCGATGTGAACAATGACGCCTTCGCCGTGCGCCAGTTCGTCAAGGATGGACACCAGGTCATGCTCGCACAGAGCTTCGCCAAGAACATGGGTGAATTGATTATATTAAGTTTACTGCAGTCTTTTAGTCATTTTATGAGACTTAACATAAACAAAACTGACCTTTAATTCTCGAATATGAACTGCAAACGTCGAATAAAATAATAACAATTCATATAAATAAATATCCCTTAACGAATAATAGCCACCTTTACACAACGCAATCTAGTACCAAAGTATAGGTACAGTCATGAGCAAGTCGAGCTTTACTTGCAGTACAATTTTAGCTCTTGCCTCATATATGACATAAAACTTAAGAATGGTACAAAATCCGATATGTATAGGTTGACCTACTCTTGACTGTACCTCCAAATTAAATAGCTGATAAATGCATATTTTGTAGCATGTATTATAGAGATAAACAAGGCCGGCCCAGACAAAGTTCATCAGTGTAGTTTTATCTCTTTCTCACATAAATACAGCTCTACGGATTTGCTTTGAAATGTAGCACATAAGTCGTTTATAAGGTAGATTAACACAGGAAACTTGCTTGATTGCTAGCCTATTCAAGTGATCCATAAAAAGTTATCTATTTCATAATACTTGTAATATTATCTCGAACACACATGAATCAAATTATTGTCTTGTCAATATGATAAAACACTATCGATGTTTATTAAACTGCTATAGGAAAAACATGCAATAACCAGTAACGAGTTAAAATAAATCGGTGTCAGTTACTGATAAACAACATTTTCTTAGATTACGACAGTAAACAAGGCAGTAAACAGTTTCTGAAACTACATCCAGTTTGATCGTTTTACGTCATACGGCAAGCAAATAAGCAAGCGGGCGAGGGGCGATACCAATGCGTTGATCGGTTCTAGGAAAGGAGTAGGAAGAGAAGGGACGTGGAAGATAAAAAGTTTGGATTATTGCGTTACCTTCTGCTTCACGCCGATAATCTGTAAGAGGGCTGTACCTTCCCTATTGAGACAACCACGAGACAATCCATTTCATAAATGCTCTACATTCTCTAGACAAATTCCATAATAAAATATGTCGTGTCAATGCCATTTTGACACCTGTATCTGAAGTTCTCTGTCTTTCTCATTCCCTCTCAGAGTGAAATAGATAGTATACTGGTCGCCAACGCGGCTGGCTCGCGCAGTCATAAAACGAAGTTCGAAACTAATACCTATTATTCAATTTATAACGACCATTGATTTTCAATTGTTTTATATAGGTACTATTGAGCCCAAATTTCGGCGTGTACTATAGTATATATTTTTTGTAATATTGTTATTATCATGTACAGGTCTATACGGCGAGCGTGCGGGCGCGTTGACCCTGCTCTGCGGTGATGCCGAGTCCGCCGCCAAGGTCATGTCGCAAGTCAAGATCATGGTGCGCACGATGTACTCCAACCCCCCGCTGTACGGCGCTCGTCTTGTTCAGGAGATCCTTACAAACCCAGAGCTGAAGAAGCAATGGTTAGTATTATTTTATTGACGCCTAGTTGACAGTACAAGTTGATTATTGACAGCCCGTTGGTGCGTTGGTCACTGACCTTACCTATGAGGCCAGAGGGCTCGGGTTCGAGTCCCGCTCGGGGCCAACATTTATGTGATGACATTTGTCTTTGTCTCGAGTCTTGATATTTTGTTTGTATTGTAACTATAAGTAAGTATATACTTAATATAATATATCCCTTGTCTGATACCCATAACATAAGTAAGCAGCAAGGCATTAGAAACCGAGTGTGGACAGGCTTTTCGACCTTTTTCGTCTATACTTTTCCTGTCTTCTAACTTCGTGTTAACTTCACTTCGGGCAACTTCGCGAGAGCCGTCTACGCCCGATCAAACAATCTCAAAGATTAAATTTTTATTCAAATAAGTTATTACAAACACGTTCTCTTGTTAAAGAGTACTACAGTAAGAAATGATTTCATATTACAAATTGAACGTTACAGGCTCTCCGACGTTAAGGGCATGGCTGACAGAATCATCTCGATGAGAACCCGTCTGCGCGCAGGAATCGAGGGTGCCGGTAACAAGCAGAGCTGGCAGCACATCACCGATCAAATCGGCATGTTCTGCTTCACCGGACTCAAACCTGAACAGGTAAACCTTTATGGCATTAGGAATTGAACTTTATATTGCTCAAATTCGACTTCCCAGTAAATAATAATTATGCGGGCGAAAGTTTGTAAGTTTGTGACTTCTTCACGCTCAAATGTCCAATTTTTATGATAATGGTTACCATGTCCAAGGTCGAATCACGGTCGGGTCATGATTAAACACATACTTTTTTGATTGGCCTGGGTCTTGGATATTTATCTATATCTATAAAATGTATTTGTTATCTATATATATAAAAGGAGAAGCTGACTGACTGACTGACTATCAACGCAGGGCCTAAACTATAAGGGTTAGAAACTTGAAATTTTGCACAGGAGTTCCTTTTATAACGTAGGGGAGCACTAAGAAAGGATTTTTCAAAATTCCCACGGGAAAGCGAGATATACGCAAACGAAGTTGCGCGGGTTTCGCTAGTAAAATATAGTATCGTTGAGTTAGTATCCCATAACAAAAGTCGAATTTTGGAGCTAGCTTATAGGCTAGTGATTTGTTCCTATTTTTATATTAAGTATATATTTTTTAACTTTTTCTTTACAGGTCGAAAGGCTCACAAAAGATTTCCACATCTACTTAACTAAAGACGGGCGTATCTCAGTGGCCGGCATTTCGTCCAAGAATGTGGAGTACGTCGCAGAGGGTATCCATAAGGTCACCTCTTAAACACTATGCTAACAGCTATAAGGAAAAGTGATGCGTTTATATAGCAGTATTTATTTTATAATTTTGTTTTACAAGAGTGTTATAATCCACTTTACTGTAAGTAAAATGTCGGTTTAAGTCGAAAAATTTGTATTTATATTTTTTTTGAGATTTCCTTATATAAAATAAATGTGTATTGTTTGTTTTTTTATCGTTTTATACTAATTGTTATCTCGCACTTTAGGTACATATCAAAACAAAGTAATATGATTAAACTTTTATTGTTAAAATAAGTAGATAAAATAAAACTTGATGCCAAAAACACAGAAATTGTATTAACATGTTTTCAGTGATTCTACGACGGTACTACCTCTACGCAAAATATTTACAGCCGACAAACAAATGAACTTCTTACGTTATTATGTTTATAAAACAGATGCAGGTCAATCGTTAACATTGGCTCAACAAACAATAATTTGTATACTTTATACAAGAGTAAAACAGGCCCTTTGAGGGCGACTTACGAATAATGGGAACACATGCGATGCGACCGCGCCTTAACCTTAACCGTATTCACCTGCATCGACATCAAAAATCGATGTAAATCTAATAGTTACACTAAACCATATCATTTAGTCTACGATACAGTTACACATTAAAAATGCGCGCTTCTTACAATTTTATTATGATACAAAATTATACTAATACATAAGTCGACAGTTTGTCATTGATATATCAATAAAAATATTAATATTATATTTACAATTTTTTCCATAGAACAAATTACATGGCACTATTTCTTTAGAATGCAACACCATTCTTTTTAAAGCAAGAAATATGTACCAATAACACAATCGTTGAGTTTTAATTTTAACTTCTAAAACATTTCTAACATCGAGTGTTCACCATGAAACGAACAACCAAACTAAAGTAGGTTTGTATTTTTATTTTAATGCAAGCTAAATTGTTATTTCGCTGACTACCCTCAAATTCATGTAAGTATATTATTTATAATATCGCACAAAAAATGAATCAATCCATAGTTTTTATTCACTATAGGAAACTCCAATGCATATATTTCGGCAATTTTATTGAATCTGAATTGAATTTTACAACTTCTCTAATCCGCAGATGAGCAACGTAAGGAGTATACTCGAAGCCACTTCAACTAACGAAATTCATCCCAGCAATGTGAAAAGTATTGATTGGGATGAAACATTAAGATTATTAACAGCGGACCTATCGTTAATGCATTCACTGCCGGTAAAAACCCTAAACCTTCGCCAGGTGCCGCACTTTTCTGTGTGCCGCAAACGCACAGGTGGTTTAACCAACTATTGCCCAGTGCCTCAAACGCACATGCGAGTTCATACTATTTTGACGTTGATTTGTTCCCTATGGTACCAATTATTCTTGTCAATGTCTTCAGATTAAGGGAGTAAAATATTAAACATAAGTGGAGCATAGTAGAATTAATAGAACTCACGTTGACGGCACTGGGCGAAGCTCGCAAAATATATGAACTCGCAGACGCGTTCAAGGCACTGGGTGAAAGTAACGAAAACGCATATATGCGTTGCCGGCAGTGAATGCGTTAAGAGAATTACTTAGAACTCATTAGAACTAAAATTGACAAAATGTTTCGATCTTACGGGCTATCTCGCACGTACAAAATGTGAAGAATAGTTTTCAAACCAGTGAGCGTTCTGACGTTGGCGTGTGCATACAAAGTGGCGACGCGTATCATAATTCATAACACTTGGTCTACTCATCGCTACTTACGCCTGTTCAATATCGACACCGCCGAACGAACGCTAATGAGAAGAGACTGGACTTGAGTGACGATGGATTTTTTTCGTCGCCGTGACTGTTTCCTCACTCGAGTCGTTTCCATATAGTGGGAAAACCCAAAATGCTAGCTGTGTTCAATCTTATCAGCAGCGTGATGAAAAAATTATAAATTCATTGTTTGCTATATTAAGTGAATATATTTGTACGGAGAAATGTTTGATATTATTATCTTTTTTTATAAATAAGCATTATTCGTAATTAAAACATCTTTTTATCTGCTTAACTTCTTTAAAATATTACTGCTGATAATTGGTACTACGGTTCTGATAACTTGGGGATTCACCCATAATAGGTATGAACAAAAAGTCACTTGACGTAACGTACCTCCATTCATATCCTTGTACTTGATCATAGTAATGAAACAGCGGTGACAGTCACCTGTAGACTTTAGAGCTGATTGTTATAATATAGGTAATAGGTATCAGTGGCGAGGGGTCCTAATAACACGATTCCTGTCGGCTTCCCTTTTAAAAATAGTGAATTATCTAACAGCATCGACTCTGCTAATAACATGATTTCGCTTCATACATAATAATGATACCCAAACGCCTATAAAATAATAAATAGCAATATCACACGTCGCCAAACGCCTATACAATAATAAATAGCAATATTGTGATATTGCTATTTATTCGTCGCTTAGCCTGTGCGTCGAAAGCCGGTAATTCCCGAGTTGTAGCTGCATACAGTTTTAGGAGCGGCTGTCTCTTTCTTACGCGTACAATTTGTTCCTAGCGCGGTCTCTTTCTCACGCCGATCATATGAACATATTAAGCCGGTAGTCGCCGAGTTACGACAAGGATGGCATGTATCAGATTACGTTAGTGCGACAAAGATAAACAGAGGTATTAACCTGAGAAGTAAAAAATATAGTTAATTATGTGTTTAGTGTTTGAATAATAAAACAACTATAATTTTGTCGCGTTGTAATTGTCAAAATTATGACATTTTTTCAATTCACTTTCGCCTGTGCTTTCGCTCGTACTGTTGTTAGTTTTTTTTATTTGTTTGTTGTTAATTTAGTAAATTTGAATAGATTAGAGTGACTTCGTGGTTAAATGTTGGACAGGGCTCGGTGTGAATTGTGTTATAGTTATAGAATTTATCGGTTTCAGTTGTAAGTAGTTAATTGTTTATTTTGGTTTAGTCTGTTTTGTTTACATTCGTAATGGCTGCAATTTTAGACGTGGGTTGTTGTCTCACAGACTTTTTAGATAATTCAAACATACAGTTTTGAAAATAAAAAACATATTATACAGCGCGCCCGTGCTTTTCCTTCTATGAAAATAGATTATAAACGGAAAGATGGCTTTACTAAATATTTTCATTGTAATTTGTACGAAAAGTATTCGTAGCTCACAGGTAGGTAGTTGTAAACTTAAAACACTGTTTTGGTTTTCCATATTATACCTATCAGTGCTTTTATGTATGGTAATGGTAATATGGTATTCGGAATTCTCCATCCCTGTGGTAAGATAACACTGTATATTTTTTTTTTTGCTCCGGCTTCCCCTGAGTAAAATTTCACCCTTCGCCACTGATAGGTATAGATCCACTGGTCTTATGACTTTCTGATGCTCATTTGAGACTAATTAAACGACTCTAAAAGAAATGATATAAAATGTATAAATACGTATATGTTGATTAATTGTTAAAATATTGCACCGTAAAATGTACACTTAAGGCAAATATTAAACAATACAATTAAGAAATAAGGAACACAGCTTATTGCTTTATTAAGATTAAAGGGTTTAACAATGTCTATTTCGGAATCATAGTAAACTTCGATTTAATAAAATTTCCTACAATATTCATATTTTAACAGTATTTTTGTATGGCAACACTGGTCTGTGAATCAAATGTTTGGGTTGCCAGCGAATGGAAAACTTTTTGTAATTGACAAGGCCAAGCCAAAACTTCTGAACCAAAACTAAAGTTCACAGAGGTGCCATTTATGACGTAGAAAAGATTAGTCGTTTCTACGGGATAGCGCATATATACATACAAAAAACTTGCTATTTTCCGGATATTAGCTGCAATTTATCGAAACATGAACTGTGGAGTGTGGACCGTATTATAAATTTACATCTTGGGTTGTTTAAAAAGGCAAGAATATAATAATTTCATAATTTGTTCAATACCAACAAATAAATAATGCAGATATATACACTTTGAGAGAACCTAATAAATACTCAATTAATTAATATACTTACATTAAAATGTGTGGATATTTGAATCACGAGACTTCCAGAAACTTACAATAATTGAATTATTAACTTGTTTCTTGATTGTTTTTACATAAAAGTAAGCAATAAACGTAATATTAACTGAGTACACCTATCATAATAATGAGTAATTTATAACCAGTTGCAGAAACTCATTTTAATCTTAATTCCACATTAAGTCGCAAGATGTCTCTTTTTACGGTTCCGTAGTAAACTACAAGGAACGCTTATAGTTTCGCCATGTCCGTCTGTCTGTCCATCCGCGGTCTAGGCGCCTAGACGCTCAATGCTAGAAAGCTGTAATTTGGTATGTATGCTAAAAAAAGTGCTGGAACAAACTTTTTTCGCGCCTACTCCATGTTGTGGCCTATCGTTAGGTCACTTCAAAACATTGAAGGTGTGCGAAGATCATTTTTCGATACAATGATCTGTTTTCGAATTATTTACATTAGTGTCAATTTTCGTTTACACGGCCCCCCACCCCTCCTATCTCCGAAAGTCGTGTGTTTAGAAAATTGAAAAAAATCATGGTAGTACTCCATATTATGCTGAACCTTTAATAAAAACTTTTACGGTTAAGTAGGCTCTAGTAGTTACTGAGTACCGACGAACTTATAAAATAAAATTTATTTTATGAAAACTTACAAATGTCATAGAATGGCATTGTACTCGTCTGCAAGCAAGCAAAGCGTAGCAAATACGGAACCCTACATTGTGCGTGGCCCGACACGTACTTGCCCGGTTTTTTTCCTATTTAATTTGACAGTGACAGCCATAAATTAATGTCATTAACTTTGAAACGTTTTTGTGCAACTCACTGATAGGCTTTTTTGAAATTCCCATGGGAATACGGGTGGGCGCGAGTGTGACCCGAAAATTTTAAATCTAAGATACGAAGAGATAGTGGAAGTAAATGTACTTTTTACTATAAAAATATATTTCTGAATGTGATGGTTATGTGAATCAAGGAAAATCCTGCCACAGACCATAAATAACGTGTGACATTCCGAAAATCATCTTCGAATTTTACGACTCTTTTAGTTCCAAACATAGCCAACTTCAGGGGCCTAATCTTGTAACAAAAACAGTTTAAATATAGTTTCAAACTCACTTACTATCTCCTTCATTTCATATTGTGTGAGCAAGATAACGTAACGTTTGAGATCGAAACTTGACTCTTGACCATTTTAGTTAAGAGAATAACCCCTTTCTCTTTAAATACATATTCCGTACAACATAATATACTTTGTGCATTGCAGCGACCCTACTAGGTCCTAGTAACTTAAACTATATTGAATCTATCTAAATTAATACCTATATATTTTATTTAGCACTGGAAAATATAACATTTTTGTAATTTTAAACGCATAACTTTCTCACAAAATACATTAAATTTCTAATTAATTTCTCAACTACGGTAATCAAAAAATTACTGGTCAAAGGATTCAATCACTTTTAATATTTGTCGAAAATACTTAGAATATTATGTACAGCGGCCATAAAAATTGACCCCATCAAGAAGTTCATGTAGTTACTATTTTTTTACCAAACGCAGAAGATAGGCGAGGCTCTATTCCGTTCATCATACTAATATTATAAATGAGAAAGTGAGTTTGTTTGTTTTTCCTCCACGGCTTGACTAAGCAGCCGATCATAATGATAATTTGTATACATATTGTCAGGGGTACAGAGCCCAACATAGGCCAACTTTAACGCGGGCGAAGCCCCGGGAAACAACTAGTTTATTATATAAAACATAAATATGTTGAGTATATGAAGCTCAACATACAAAAACACGTCCTCGCGGCCATACCGCTACCATCCTCTGCGTGACACCCATTATCGTGGATGCTAGCTGCGTATTTAAAAAAATATATATACGTCGAGAATTAAGTGCTAAGTATGTACAGAGAGCATTTCTAAAGTACTCATGGGAATAAGAAAAAAATCCAGACTTAAGAAAAGAAAATATTTAAGAGAATCAAGGATGAAACAGATACATACAGGTTGTTTTTATCACAACTTATACAAATTAAGGTAATCGTTAAAAATATAATCGAATATAAATGCATTATATTGATTTGGGGAGCAGATAAAATAAGGCCATTCAACACTCAACTGATTATCACCAAATAACTAAGATTTGTATGTATTCAAGCCTCTATTTGAAAACAATACATTGTACAATATCTGTCTATATTTTATTGTTTATATAACATAACAAACCGACCGATAGAGATTACAGACGTCATCACTTCACACATCACATTATATGTCCCAACTTATTCTATGTGCCATTAAATTTTAAAGAAACACATTACCAATATTTTATACCTATTTTATTGCTCATTTATTTAAAGGCAAACTTTCACTTACAGTTTGTGAGTCCGTGGAGTGAGCGGAGTCTTCGCCGAGCAGCCGGCTCAGCTGGTCGTCGAGATTGTCCGTCCGCCGCACCTCGCCCTTGCCCGCCTCGCTGGCGAACACGTCGTCGCCCACCATCATACCCTCGTCTAAATACGAGAACGATTCCAAGTTGATGTCCGACGAACTGATCGCCGTACTGTAGATGTCTATCCGCTTCTGCTGCGACTTCGGCTCGGCCACTTTCTCCGATAACTTCTCTTTCGCTTTTGTCAAGGCGTCCGTCTCGGATTTGTCTATTTTAGTTTCTCCATCTTTCAGTTTCTCTATGATTAAAGGTTTTGATTTGAGTGCGAATGACGAGTCATTGCTTGAGGACCCGTCGTCTTGTAGTTGACTTAATAAAGTTCTTGTAGCGAGAGACAGCCCACTTGAGCCACTGTAGATTTCACTGCTTTCGCCTGAATATAAGAAATTATGTATTTAACAAAATTGTACACTTTAATATTCTACTACGTAATGTGAGAATTGAAACTATTTAATTTCTCTTACCACTAGGTGTCGCCCGCTGTATGCTATCCTGAGAGGAGTTCTTACTGCCTTGTTTATGACTGTCGACTTTCCACTCATTTTCGCTGTCGCTGGACATCCCAAGATCTAAATGTAACGAGTTTAGTTTATCATCATCGTCTTTGCCTTTACGTGAAACGGTATCCAACTCTATTTCCCAATCTGTTACACTCGATGAATCCTTTGCACCATCAGACTCTTTGCTAAAACTAGTTTTTGCCTCATCGTCCTTTTCTATCAACGGCAATGTGGTCTCCTCTATTGATACAATCCCACTTATACTTTCTGTGGTGGAATCTAAACTACTGGCGTTGCAAGTCTCATCACTAATTTGGTTCTCGAATAATACTGGGGTGTCATGCGTGATCTGTGTTATCTTTTTACTGTCATCTGGCAACCGCACTACACTTGAAACTCTGCTGTCTAGTATTTCCGACATCGTGGTCGCCCGGCCTGTCTGTTCATTGTTTAGTTCAAGAACTATAACGTTGCCTGCCGACTTCACAGCATCTGCTTGTTCAGGCTTAGAAGCTTGCAGCAATTGATTCACATTTTTGCCCATGATTATTTTCGACATATCATTACCGTTTTTAGTAAATGTTAAAGCTTTTCCAATGGCTGCTCCCTTTTGTACAACTATAACACCTTTACTGCTTGTTGGCCTGACAATTGGATTTGCGATTTTGGGAGTTGTAACAGGGGTCATGCCTTTCACGGGGACTATGTCTGCTAAGTTTGCAGTTTTGATAGGCTCAACACCAAGGATTTTAGCATTTGAAGGTACCGTACTAACTACGGCAGGTTTCGAGACAACAGTCACAGCAGCTGAAGACTTAGTGGCCTGAGTGATTGCCTGGCAAGTTACAGGTACCAATTTCATGGCAGTGGAGATACCCTTGAAATGTAACAATGGCAACTGTCCTTCTGTACCGGATTTCGTTCTCGCCTTTGCTGGCAACACCACCATTTTCTGACCAGACCTCACCGGATTTAACACAACTGCTTTAGCTGAAACCTTCAAATCAGTCGCGGGAATTCCTTTAGGTGTAAGGGTTTCAGAAGTCTTGGTAGATATGCTATTTGTACTGATGGGTGTGACATCTTTGGCTGGTGTGCTGACCGCAGATGTGATTATTATTTTAGAACTCTGCAAACTTTTCGTCTCTGGCGAGGGTTTGGATACTACAATCATTTTATCCCCTATCACAGGTGTGGTCGAGGGGCGAGCCTTCGGTATAGAACCTATAACTTTAGTTGCAACAAGTTTTCCGCTAGTATTTAATGCTTTTTGCGTAGAGCTCGATGCCACCACTAATTGCCGATTAGATAATAATTTAATCCCTTCAGCAGGTTTCTGTAATATTTTAAGCTCAGACATTTGTACTTTTTTATCTGTGACCTCACCCCGCTTTTTTATAATGAGGTGACAGGGTTTCCCGCTCACCGATTGCTTGGAAACTGGTGTACTCTGGGCTTGTAATGTGCTGGGATCATCTAGATGTGGATTTTCTGATACACCAAGTTCATGAGGCACAGTGGCGGGCTGTGTTAGTAACTGCATAGTAGGTGAATCTGATACCATGCTGGGTGAAGACAACACCTTTGGCTTGTGTTCGTCCATATATTCTGGTTTATTTTTTGAACCGAGTATAGATTGAGCATAGCTGGCCTGAAACGTGTTTGGCGGGCCGGCGTATTCCATTTGTAAAGTTGAAACATTATATTGTTTGCCGGGTGACATAGGTTCTTGTTTCTTTGCTTGAGATTTTGTCTGTGATGAATTTTTGCCTTTGTGTGATCTGTGTTTGTGTGGTGTTGACTTGGGAGTGTGTTGGTTTGATTTACTGGTTGATACTTTGCTCACTTGATTATATGAATGTTTTGATTGTCCTGATGGTTTGTCTGAAACAATAAATCATAAATATATACTTTTTTTTTAAACAAATACTTTAGTAAATTAATACTTTAGTTCACAATTTCCTGTCTTCAAAGTAGCATCACGCAAAGCTGGAAACTTATCCAAAAGTAAAACTGTCTGGAACCTATTATAGAATATTCTAAAACTAGCCCTTTTAATTTCATTGTAAAGTGGACACTGAAACTAGCTAGCTAGTTTATAGAACATATAAATATATAGGGACAATTCATACAGATTGAGCTAGCCCCAAAGTAAGTTCGAAACTTGTGTTATGGGATACTAACTCAACGATATTATATTTTTTAACAAATACATATATAGATAAACATCCAAGACCCGAGGCCAATCAGAAAAAGTTCGTTTTTCATCATGACCCGACCGGGGATCGAACCCGGGACCTCCTGGGTGGCGGTCTGGCGTGGTAACCATTACGCCACGGAGGTCGTCAACACACACTTACTTGATGCTGGCTGTGAGAATTTTGAGTATATTTGCGACAGATTGAGATGTTTCTGGTTGGTATTCACTGGTATGTTCCTCATATTTTTGATAGGAGTTGTGCCTTCTTCAGGTATCGCTCCGCCTTCAGGCAATTTCCTCTTGCGGTTTGACAATTCAGATTCCCAAATCTAGAACATATAAGAAATTATATTATTTTGTATGACACTAACCTGATCCACAAAATATATCAGAAAAGCGGGACCCGGATACGAACTATCAAAAATATTTTAAAAAAGGGAACCTTTGCAAAATTTTAGTTGATACGGGATTACTTTTATTTTTGTATGGTATAACTAGTGAAACCCACGCAACTTTGTAACGTGTTCCTGTAGAAATTTCGAGAATTCCTTCCTTATCGGTTGCCTATGTCATACAATGTACACATCCAAGTTTCAAGTCTCTATGATCAGCGGTTTAGCCTGTGTGTTGGTCAATCAGTATAATATGAATAGTATATTTGTCGGAGTAGTCTATACTTTCTATTAAATTAGGAGATTTTTTTTTGGTTTTTTACTAGAGTTTTTTATGATTTCTTAGGTTATAAGATTCCAAGTTAAAACAATCTCTTTCCTCATTTATTTATATTAATGCTTATCATTACAGTCTATTTTAATAAGTGTTGATAAATAATTAGGAATCACGTATTACATCACACTCGAGATGGGATCAATCAATATGTATAATATCAGTTTCTTTCCTAAGTCTTTTAGTTATAAAACTTACTATTTATTTTCATAACTAAAAGACTATTAGGGTGAATTATGTCTTTTTGATTGCATACCTTTGTGGTTTGGTCTTCCATAGCAACAGGTGGATAAATCATCTCATCCATTGTGTCATTGGACTGTAGTGCCTCCGCAGTGAGTCCTTCCGCATCAGGCATCTCTTCTTCGCTAGATTTCGGAGCAATGAGTTTATCAGCTGCAAGTTTTTTCTGTATCTCTTTATTTTCTGCGGCGGTCTCTTCTGCCACCTTGTCTGCCAACTCTGTGTACATGGTTTGAGCGATGCCCCTTGGCAGGAGGGGCACGCGACGCCTGCCTTCGCTGATCCATGCTAAACCAGTGTTGGGACCAGCCAATCTGTTACGAAAATGGCAATCTAAAATGTCTATTTTTAAATTCAAATAGCTCAATACTAGCTATTCCAAATTATGTTTTTTTTTCATGCCACCATTTTAAAGATTTTATTTCTTGTTGGATTTTTATTCATTATCAAGTATTAAAAAAATATGTTTCTCTTTTTGAACGTATTATTTAATTTATGTAATGAAACTTTGGTCATGGGTGAACTGATCCGGAGTTAATCCACGACTGTTCAATCAATGTAACTCGGCAGAAACATAAAGAGATAGGTAGGCAATTGTGATAAAATTAAATAATATTGTTGAGCCTGAATAAACACATATTGAGAATGGCAAATATTGTATAAAAGTATTTATACAATATTTGCCATTCTAAATATCAACATGTGTCCTCAGAAACACAAAGCCAGCCAAGTTACACAAAGAAAGTCCCTTTCTATTATGTGTAATGAGTGTGGGGGTTTTACACATATTCAGTCATTTCAAAAATATGGCTAAAAGTTTAAAACAATATTTTATGTGATCAGAAATACTGCATGTATTTCTGATCAAAACACTTTTTTTTTAAATATCTGTTATATAAGCTATAGGTGCAATGCAACCACACACCCTAATTATTTTAAAATGTACTTTTGTAATTATAAAAAAAGTACTGATAACTTTATATTGATAAATAGATTGAGGGGAATTTGCAAACGACAGGGTGCTTGGAAGTGTAAAAAGAGAGGCATTTGCCCAGCAGTGAGATCTGAAAGCTAACAACAAAAAATCTTTGTCTTGAATGTTAATCTTATAAGATTTGTAAATATATTTTTTATGAAAGAAGATTTTACCATGTTATTTTATAAGAGTAGTTAATAAAAGATAAAAAAATATGATGAAGGTTCAAAGAAGTACTAAATGAATATATTTTCAAAATAAAAATCAAAGAAAATATGGCCGCACACAACCTAATACGTAGGTAGCTTTATATAGTTATAAAAAAAGGCTACAATTTTTTCACACACATTTCACATTATTTGTCTATTTATTGTAAAATTAAAAATATTAAATGACATTTATAAAAATAGGTTATCTGTCAAAAAGTTGAAATTAAAATTTTTTGTTACCTCAAATCCTATGGAAAACATTATATAAAAGTATAAAAAAAGCAACAGATCAATCCACAGCTTTACCATAACTATATCTATATGGCTAAGATAAAGATTGTGTATTAAAAACAATTGGAATTACAATTATTAAACTTAATTAAATTATACTTTTAAATTGAATATTAGTTTAACACAAGCAATGCTAAAACCAGTTGTGAAGCACAATCTTTACATTCAAATAAGCTCAGCCATCTTTGAGTAACAGCAGTGTATAAAAATAAATCAACAACAACCTCAATAATAAAAATAAATAATAACTTACTGCTCTGCAATGGTTGCTAATAACTCGTCATTAGACACGCGGCGTGCCTCGGCGCTGTGCCGATCGTGGCTTATGTGTAAAACGGCGCGCAGTTCCTCCAACAACTTTTTTCTGTTGTCTTCCAATGCCCCCTGTGCTCTTAAAACACTGATCATATTCGAGTAGGCTTCCAATTCTACAAACAAAGAAGTAAAACGTTAAACTTGTGTTTCTATTTAGCTTCAAATACCACTCAAACATTATAAATGAATTGGGCCTATGGGAAGTAAACTATAGGAGGGAAAATGAATGCCATCTAAAGACTAAATATATACCGAGTCTGCGGAGCGTACGGCGACATTCGTCGCGAGTCATGTTTAAGAGCATGGGCCACATTTTTAAGAATTAATTGTGAACACCGTTATTACACTCTTAGATTAAATGAATTTAACCATATTTTATAAAATACTAAATTGGCAAATATCCATACTGTTTACTTCAAACGACAATTCGTTCATTTTTGACACTTCAAGAATTAAGACGGCTTGAGTTTTGTCTATGGTTTTTGGGGATACCAGTATTGTAATAAAAAATTCCACATTAACAAAATTAGTTTCAAAGAAATTATGTTAGAAAACAAATGGTCTTAAGTTTGTTTGGTATTCTGTATTGTATACTACGCACTACGATTTCACAATGTTTGAAAAATCTCTAATCTGTATTAATTTGGTCATTGGTAACATATTCTATACGTACGTAACATGTGTTAGAGGTTTAGGTTTTATTTGGATTGTGACATTGTAAGTTGACATAACACTGGCTAGTAATAAAGAAAAAGATTGATGTTTTGAAAATTTAGATGACATTCGAATGTTTGTAAAATCAGTATAAATAGGGGAACATTTGTGGAAATGTTCATTACAATTCTTAGAGTCTGAGAAGAAGGATTTTAGAAGAAGTTTATATGGAAGAGTAAATAATGTGACGACCTCCGTGGCGTAATGGTTACCACGCCAGACCGCCACCCATGAGGTCCCGGGTTCGATCCCCGGTCGGGTCATGATGAAAAACGAACTTTTTCTGATTGGCCTCGGGTCTTGGATGTTTATCTATATATGTATTTGTTATAAAATATAATATCATTGAGTTAGTATCCCATAAAACAAGTTTCGAACTTACTTTGGGGCTAGCTCAATCTGTATGAATTGTCCCTATATATTAAAAAAAATAAAAAAATAATGTTATAACGATGAAATAAGGGGTCTAAATTGTTTAAAAGTATGTAGCAAGTTTTTTAAGAGTTTATCATCAATATATTATCAATATGAAGAAGATTATTTATTTCAACATCACACATCTACAACAACATGTTATAAGTAGTCAAGTACTTAAAAAAATGCAGGAGAGAAAGAAAAATTGTTCATTTGGTTACATTTTTTTACAAAATATAAATTTATACATTATCAGCGTATTGTCTATAATTTCTTGTAACAGTTCTTTATGATGCACTAGCTGTGCCCATGGCTTCACCCGCGTGTGGTTTGTGA
The DNA here is from genome assembly GCA_905163395.2 of Endotricha flammealis. NCBI lineage: Eukaryota > Metazoa > Arthropoda > Insecta > Lepidoptera > Pyralidae > Endotricha > Endotricha flammealis. The sequence goes on along the minus strand of LR990856.1, from coordinate 14,203,775 downwards.
TTAAGACAGTATCGACGTATAAATCGGAGTCAGTGACATTTAGTGAAGTAAGTTTGAGGAACTTAACTTTCATTAGGTCGGGTCACTTTGTCAATGACGATAACATTATTTCCTGATGTTCGATTTAAATTAAATAAAATTTTGCTTTAAATTATGCTTTACCTTCCTGTGAAAACAGAAATAAAATCCGATCCGTAGCTACGAAAATGTGCGCGTACAGACAAACTGACAAAAAAAAATCTCTTTTATTCCTTTTATTGTTTCATATCCATTTTTGGAACTCTACTGTTTTATTATTTATAGATAGTCAGCGTCAGATAGATCGAAGCATCTACCTATAGAGTAGCCGATTATAGATATTCTATTGTGCGAAAAGCAAATACTTTTCTGCGGCTGGTTGGTTAACTACTATCTAAACTTCAATGTCACAGTGCCCGGGCATTATTATAGTGCTACAATACATGTCAATTGGGCAATTTTCTAATTAGTAAAGCTAAATTTAATTTACGCGGTTAATATTGGTTTAGTTGGACAGAGTCTATATATCGGTATATTTCAAATTTAATTCAATTTGAACCAGTACTGTAGTCTATGAATTCTAACGAGTCAAAGTTTCTTAATTTTGTCACTGACCCATTATCAAAATTCTAAGGCACTTCTAACAGACATAGAAGCTTCAAATTTAAAATATAATTAGTGTTAAGTGTATGAATGAATCAAGGAAAAACTAAAATATTTTTAAATTTCGGTTTAGTTTTCTAGATACATTAACTGCATAAATAACTTTGTTATCCCATATAAATATAAAGGATTACAAAGTTACATTTGCAGTTAATAAATCAATGTACCTGGAAATCAAATCAAGTTTTCTTTATTGTAGACAGACACATGTTTTAAGGATCTTAAATAATGTATGTGTGTCATTGTAGCCTGTCTTTAACAAACATGCAGCAATTAAATTATTTCAAATAATAAAATAAAAAATAACCGACTTGGTATTACATGGATCTCACAACTTTTTACGGTAGAAAAACTCCCTCATTCTTGCGAGACTTGTTTTTTTTTGACAAGTATTAGTTTTTATAGGATTTAGTTAATTTTAAGTTAAATGTTAATAACAATAAAAAATAAAAATATTTGAAATTCTTTGCCCAAAAGTTGATGTGCATTATGTACAACGTCTGGACAATTTGATTATTTGATAAATATCACATTGCCCCCCTCTCATATTGGGCATTTATCGTAATTTCCATAACACATGTGTAGTGTAATGTGATATGGACTGATTCAATCATTTACATTGTATTTTCGTATTGGAATCTCCAATATTGGGGAGTTTTTTCATAATTTATGTAAACACTGAAGTCTTCATAGACAAAGACGCAAAGATGACTTAAAGCATTTATAAAGCAAGTTTCAGCAAAAAAATTAAACGTCAGTAATAAACATACCTCACTATTTTACTTTTTCTAGGTATTGAAACTACACCTTGTCTTGTGTGTTGCTAATGAGGTTAAAAACTCAAAGCTCATCGTAGGTGGCGTCACTGTTGACTGTTCCAAGACCCGCCATATTGGTTAATTGTTTAAGTTTGATGTGAGAGTAATTGCTAAAAATCATAGAAATGTAAGCGACCTGGAGTGTAATTACGATTGAAGGAGGAACTGCGGAAACGGAAAGCCAAGACCACTAGCAAAAAAGCCTTATAAATCGAAAGGTAAATAATTTACAGGCATTATTGTGAATTGTAGGTTTTGCTGTGTTCTTTTTATTTATTTCAATTTCTTTTTGTAGACTGGAGGCGTACGATGGAAATTACCTCATCGAAGTTGAAGACGAACTTGAGGATGATATTCCTGAAATTTCTACCATGGATAAGTTCAGAGATATTAATTCCAGCAATAATCTTCCACCACTCTATAAACTACACATTCAAAAGTTTGCAGACAGGTAACAAACCATACATTCATGATTTCCTTATTGTTCCTTGTTATTTTAATGTTTCAGATAGAATTAGACATTTAATGACATACATGTTGTTTCAGATTTCAAGCAACACTGAACGGGAGATACACTACTGTATGAAAGTAGAAGCTTAATAACCGTGAGAGTTGCCTTTGAGGAAAGTTATATTTATTTCCATGCGCAATGCAAAGCCCAAATGAAGAAGCTTCTTTAAATATCATTCTGTTAAAAATGGATAATAGTGGCATGATAGTGGAGTCACTGCGAATGTGCAACTGGAAAAGGAGTAGAAGCACACTGTAAGCATGTTTTTACAGTTCTCCATGGCATAGAAGATATAGTGCCTACTAAAACTATAATTTTGTACAAAATGTGCACAGAACAATTGATGACATTTAAAAAACCGAATAAAGTATTATATAATTCCCCGATGCAATCCCGTTTTACCAGGAAAATATAATGGACAATTATGAAGGATATGTCAAAATCCTAGCAGTTTCTCCTGTACTACTAGTAGTAAAATGGCTTATCACCAAGTAATCAAACCTGCCAATCCATATGCTATTGAAATGGACCATGATTACTTGGAAATATTTTCTTATACTTATGAGTATTACCTTTGTAAAGTTTTTGTTAAACCTATTTTTAAACCACTAATTTTAACAAATATCTGTATAAAAATTATGATTTTTGATTATGACTATGATTTTTGATTATGACAGTGTAATAAAACAAAATTAATACCTATTAAATAGTTTTATTTTCTTATACCTATGAGTATTACTTAATACACTCAATTACAGCATATATGACACAAAACATGTTTTTGAAGTTATTTTGAGTTTGGACCCCGCTAGACCCAGGAGGATCAGTAAAAGAAGTTTCATTAGCATCACATTCATTTTGAGTTTGGATCCGGTTAGGTCCTGGAATTGGATCACCACGAGACGTTTCAATACACCGTTTCATGCAACTTCTTTTTAGCAATCGATCTGAGCGTTCTTGTGCTAGTAGGTTAACAGATTTGATTTAATATAGAGGGCACAGCACTTTTCTTTAATGTTCGGTATAAATTTTCATTGTCTGTTAATTACTTTTAATATTATAATCTTCAGATCTAAATTGGGCAGCACATAACCTCGACCATTTACTGGATTTCCAATTTTTCCTTCGAAGAGCCTTTTCCCACAGTTTTCTTCGTTTTATTTCTTTGGAAAATAAATAGATTGGAACATTTTTACAATCGATAGCAGCACAATGAGTCATATTTCGTAATTATTTAGAAAACAAATATGATGTTTACAAAAATAGTATGGAAAATGACAGCTAGCTGTCAAATGTTTGGAACAGTCAACAAAGCGACATCTGAAGTGAGCAAAAGGCAGTTTTTAACCTCATTAAATAAACTAAATTAAACATTTCAACTAAGCTAAAAAATATATAATATATATTTATTTTTGATAAACTGATGCTTGGTAATGGCAAAAAATGTGCGAGTAGGGATTGCTTGCCAGTACAAAAAAAGAAAGTAGACAAACGAATGCCATTTTTTGGGTGCTGAATTAACTCAAGTCAACTGTCATTCCGGCAACCGTCGACGTAACGTAACGTATTTTTCATTTGAATTTGTTTGGAAGGGAAGCTTGTGTTTATGTATTTTTTTGGGTGTTGTGTGTGATTTAATTAGTTTTAGTATTGTTTATGCTTGTTTCGCATCAAAATACAATCATGGCAGACGTAGACGAGATAATTGACTACATAAAATCATTAAAGAAAGGTTTCGATAAAGCATTATTTCAAAGTAAAATTGAAGAATTGGCATATGCTGTTGATACAAATGGCTTGAACTATGATGACTTTCACACTTTATTTAAAGTTTGGTTAAATTTATCTATAAGTAAGTATTTCTTTATAAAAACTCATCATGGAACATGTTTCACCTGTTACTTTTAATAAATGTTTATTTTGTGTGTTTTTATTTCAGCAAAGACAAAATGGGTGAGTTTAGGAGCATGTTTAGTGCCTCCCGATGTTGTGGAACAGCGTACCATTGAATATGCCTTCCGTTGGCTGCTTGCTAATTACGAGAACCAGAGCAATTCCCCTAAAGTTGGATTTTTGCTTGATTGGTTAACAGGTAATTTATATTTGATAATAATCAGCTTTTACTGTTGTTCCTATTACTTCAGGAGTTTTCTATTAAAGTTTGTAAATTATATCTCACACGAAAAACAAGACTCAAATAATTCTGGAAAAATTAAGGCCGATTCACATTGTCGGGCCGGTTTTTCAATTTAACCTCCTGCCCAGGTGGGATTCGGAGAGCACTCGGCCAGATATCGAGGGGTCGTGGATTCGAATCCCACCTGGGGGAGGTGAAATTTTTCTTTAAAAAAATCAATTTTAAAAATATGAACGGCTAGTTGCCTGACAACTATAAATAAAAAATCATAAATTGTAGAGCTATGTTTAAAATAGTGTTAATAATATGTTAATAATATCATTATAACTGTTAAATTGTATACTTTATGTTTCAGCGGCAATGGACTGCGACTGTATAGACATGTCGGCTCTGGATGATGGATATGAGTTATTCTATACTATGTTTACATTTGAAGTATTAGTAAGTTATCTCATTTTGTTTTGGGCTGTCGAGCTTGAGGAATTTAAAAAAATAAAAATACCTGTTTTTTTATTTATGTAAATTCAAATTCAAAATATTTTTATTCAAATAGGCCTAATATAAGCTCTTTCGAATCGTCTCAATTTTTTCCTACCACCAGTTCAGACAGCAGATTTGTGCTAAGAAGAATTGGCAAGAAACTTAAGACTTGCTCTGTCTCTTGCTAATTCATGTTGTTGTCAATGGATTTTGGACAGTTTTAAGATGAGTTGGTGTTCTTCAGGAGTCTTGAAAACACTGGTCTTCGCCAATCTGCATTGGAGCAGCAAGGCAGAGATGCTGTAATCCCCTTCGATTAAAGGGAGACCCTTATCCCTGCAGTGGGATGATTATGGGTTGATAATGATAAATGATGAAAGTAAATAAATGATAGCATTCCATTATTTATCTATTAATTAAGATAATTTTTCCAGACTACACATGCTATGAAACTTGTGTACACATTAACAAAACCAGTTGACGTCACCAGGAGGAAAGTCTTGGAACTACTTACTTATGCTAAGAATAGGGAAGGTAAAAAGGTAAGTTGTTGTTTTTTGACCTTACACTGGTGAAGGTCAAGTGAACCTTATGTTACAGGGATAAGTTTCAAAATCAATAGAAAAATGTTACTGCCATTGAAATTTTATTAAAAGTCATCTTTTCCAGCTGATCAGAGTGTCTAATACACTAAACAATAAAGAAATGTGTAGCATGTTGTGTTGGCAACGCTTGAGTGGTACCCATGAGCATCACTAGGTGATGCTTACCATCAGGCAGGCCGTATGCTTGTTTGCCACTTTTGTGGCATAAAAAAAAGAGTTTTGCTAAAAATAAAAATTTTGTCAGTGACAAAGACCTAAATTTTTATTGATAATTACGACCGTCACACTTAATTTTATTATTTAAATATGGATTTTAATTATCTAAAACAAACAATTTTTAATTTTAAAATAATCTTTTGTTAGTGTTATCCCTTTATCTAATTAATGTTAGCAAACACTACTAGAGTCTTAAGGATTTGGTGAAAGCCAAATTTTTTCCATTTTTTTTAACAAATTGTTTCTTACAGAATTGGTGTCGCCAGTTGCAAGTAGTGCTTGGTTTATTCAAGTCATACAAACCAGAATGTGTACCTGAAGATATACCAGCCATTTCCATACATACAGCTTTTAAAAAGATTAATGTTGATCTCCTTGCAAGGTTTAAGAGAAATCAGGTGAGATTATTATTATTTTATTAAATTATTATATTTATTCAGGCAAAAAAAATCACAATTAAAATAAAACAAATTCAGGGTTCGAATTCTGCACAAGGCAAACATTTGTTCATGAACATGTCTGTTTGCCTTGGTCTGGATGTTTTCTATATGTAATAAGTTTTTATTTACAAAAAAAAGTATATATGTATCAGCAATCTAGTACCCATAGTAAGCTTAGTTGCTTAGTTTGGTACTACATGGTGTTGTGTGATTCGTCCAAGAATATATATTTTTAATTTATTCTTTGGGCCCTTGCAGGCATTTGGAGCAATTGATTAATGTGTTATGTGGTCATGTGTTGAATTATAATTGATATTTTTCTTACAGGAACATAGAAACAGTTTCAATAAAGAAAGACAACAATTATTGTGGATAAATCCATTAAATTCGGTAAGTTTTATTATAATAATACAAACAGTATAAAAAAATATAAAAATCTCGTAAATTTGTAAAACATGTTATAATGATTTGAGATGTAATTTTTTAAATTTGTTCTGTAAATAATTCAAAGAAAGTATTAAGTATTAAATATTTTGAAAAAAAAATTCTAGGAACGAAGCAGAAACAAGAAAGTTGAACCGTTGGTGCCCAACATGGAATTTGTTAATGTTGGTTCTAAACAGTATGGTGATAAAGAGCCACAGAAAAATTGCCTCGATTTTTCAGAGTAAGTAATGGAAAAGTATCAAATTTATGATCATTACGACTATAATGAACTATTAATATTGGAATTTAGAAATGTTTTCCACAACTGAATTTTTTTACGTTCTATCTTATCCCAAGTTTTGAAGGGCTCGATTCTGCTTGTGTTGTGTACTTGTGTGTACCAGACAACGCCAATTAATATTTATTATGCTCTAGTAATTTTATAGACCAGACTTCAATCGCACTGACTCTCAGTGACTTCTCTCCTTCATTAGTTGTTAGTTGCGAGTATGCTGTACCGATACGTTTAGTTTATACATGTTCAGTCAAATTGGTTTGACATTGTCGGAACGTTACACAAGCCCTTAGCCACCGCTTTCCGTTAACTATTATGTAATTATTTCCTTCCAGTGCTGTGAATCTCGTCCAATACAGCTTACAGCACCGAATGACGCGCCCAGCTAGACTGCGCGCGATGCTGTGTAACACTACCGGGCTGACGCTGCTGGCTGCGGGAACGGATGATGAGCATGCCTTCCTGTCACATGACTTGCAACATTTGCTCACATACTGTAAGTTTTAATTTATTTGACCGAAAACTAAGTGAAGCCCTTGTTGCAGTAAATTATTTAGCTTGCGTAATTTAGCTCGCTGTAATGACGTAGTTTATTCAATGTGAGATGCCAAAAAGAGGAATGAAGTAGACATTAATAGAGTAAAAAGTTGATCCCCAATGCAATGTACATATATAATAATATTATAAAGAGGAAAGATTTGATTGTTTGTTTGTTTGAAATGAATAGGCTCCGAAACTACTGGACCGATTTCAAAAATTCTTTCACCAGTAGAAAGCTAAATTACCAGGGAGTGACATAGGCTGTAGCTTTTCCAGAAATTAAAAGTGGCTCCCACGGGGACGGGTCCGGAACTTCACGCGGACGAAGTCGCGAGCAAAAAAGCTAGTGAACATATATGCAGTTAACAATCACCAAAGTTTAAACAATAGAAAATGTTTAGTAAGTTAGCTCTTTTAGCTAAGGCATAGTCAAATACTGAGGACATTATATAAGAGTAAACAAGTATTTTTATCTGCTGGTCTTTTTGCTATGACTGAAAAGTAGTACAGGGCCAATGTGATATCCATTTTTCAGGTTTCCTAGATGGCTCCCCACATAGCTACACAGAGAAGGCAGACTTTCTTCGACGACTGGCTATATTACAGCGAACTCTACTACAAGGTTTGCCTGTCATCACACGGTTCCTGGCCCAGTATCTGCCGTTCTGGAATGAAAAAGATTACTTTGCCGAGGTAAATATCAATTATGAAAATCCTTTGGGAATCAGTCGTCGTAATTTGTAACTGGAATAGCGATGTCTTCTCGAATCCCCTTCGATTGAAGGGAGACCAGTATCCCTGTAGTGGGATGATTATGGGTTGGAATGATGATGATGATAGCGATGCCATACGATTTTGTCGTGATATGTAACTTAATTTGGACGTATCGACAATCGACAATCGTCTTGCGACAATGGGCCATATTTTCTGATTTGATTAATTTGGCCATATATCAGTCAATACCGAGCTCGCCTATTGGCGGGTGAAACTTTAAGTACCGTAATGAGGACGCCCATAGGCGAATCCATTTCAAAATGTATTAACTGACCCAAATAAAACAAGAATTTTATAAGTAACAGCTGAACTCGTAATTCTAAACCTTTATACCGAAAACGCACATGGGCGGAAAAAGACGCCTTGTTCAGATGTCAAGCACGCCGATAGGCGGGGTATTAAACGGGTATGGCGGCATGCAAATAATGTTGTTACTATTTAGGACCTATTTATTTGATCTAGTTATAAATATAGTTATTATTACTGTCATATAAATACCATTGTAATGTATTGCAGATATTGGAACTGGTCGAGTGGGTCAGCGTGGACAGTCCAGAGCAGGTGTCTTGTATAATCGAGCCTTTCGCGCGGATGTATCAGCGCGCGCAGCCACTGCAGCAGTGCGCGTTGCTCGGCGCGCTCGCTAACATGTACGCCAACGTGGTTAGTATCATACGATATTTTTTTTTTAATACAACAGAACTGGAAACTGGGAGTTTGACTCCCCAGTAGAAATGCGGTTCGCAACAAATGTATGCAAACCATGTCTATAAGTTAAGTGATTTAAACGACAGAGAACCCCTTTGATTAGCAGCATATTTTTACTTAGAAGCACGGATTAGCGAAGTCAAAGTGACACAGATTCGCGAAGTCAAAGTAAGCGTTTTGAAAATGACACGCAAGTATGTACAGATTCGTCAATGTTATAACCAGAGAGTTCATTCCCACATTGCCTATCTATTAGTTTCTTTTATCTATATTTATTACTATATAAACTCTCTTGTCTAGAGAAAGTGACTGTATAGGCCTACTTTCTATTTTGAATGTCTAAAATTAGTTTTCAATTTTGAATTTTTACATTACAGGTATTCGCTAGTTCCAGGAGTCGACATCATTTTATGAGCACTCGGCCAGTGGAGGAAAATTACGCAACAGTTTTACCCAATGTTGCCAACACTATTAGTGATATGTGCAGTAAGGCACTACAAGTCGACCCTAGTAAGTAATATTGTGATTATGAAATTGAAAGAGCTTGTATTAGGTCTATTTGAATAAAAATATTTGCCTATGAAAGTATATAATATTCAATAGGATATTTTTTTTTACACTTCAATGACCACTTTTCATCATGGCACTGCAGTCGCCAATTTATACCACGATTTTTTTAATATTTCTTAAATTAATCATTCACATCTATATTACGTAGAAAAAATATAAATAGGCTTGAAAATAGTCAAATTATTTTTCAAAGTGCAATTGAAAACATTGAATAAATTAGAGCCGTGCAAATGCAACCATTTTGCGCGCGCTTTTGATGACGTCATTGGTCAAGTTCCGTGTTTGTTTAATAAGTGTGTCAGTTCAATCTGTGTGTTTTGTCACTATATAATATATTTATTGATTGATTAATAATGTTGTTCACTTAACTCCCACAGCGGACATCCGTGCGGCGTACAGCTGGGCGCGCGGCTCGGAGCGCATGGCGGCGTGCTCGTGCCGGCGCCTGCCGCTGGCGCTGGCTCTGCTCACCCCCTCGGCAGCACTGCTCGACAAGATGGCGGGGCTCATGCTGCTGTGAGTGATTACCACCCGACTTATAATAGCTAATCTGTTTGTACCAGTATCAGGTCAAACCTTTATATTCAAAGCCCTGATTGACACAGATTGCAATAAAATGCAAAATAATTCTAAGAATATTTTTAAAATAAACATTTCCACTCGCCAGGTGGGTTTCAAACCCACGTTCCCTCGAAATCCGACCTTCCAGTATGAATTTTTCCTTCGAAAATAGTTTCAATATAAAATTGGCTAGTTAAACCGTAACATAAATAATAACAATTTTAAACAATTCTTAGTTTAGAAATCTATTCTTTATTCGTAGTTTTTACCAAGAACTGTTTGTGTGCGTGTGTAAATTAAATTTACGGCATGCCGAAGGTAAACTTACAAATATATAAAATCTCCATGAAGTTTAGTAATAATGTTTTTATTTTGTTTTCAGATATAAAAACATCTTCTCAAAAATGAAAGCAAAGAATATGATCCAACAACATGAAGTTGAACAAATAGAGGCACTAAAGAACTACACAAGCGATCTGATCAGCTGTTTGTACTTCGAAGTGCCTCTTAGTACCAGAAAGAATGGTATTGTGTTTGAGAAGTTACATCCGCAATTGGTAGGCAAACTTACCAGCCTTATACCGGACATTGAAACAAAATTGAGTATAAGTAATCATATAGCCTTCGCTCCATACACATATCTACAGTTACAAGCTATAGATTACAAAGACGCCGATAATAAATTATGGTTTGATACGGTCATTGAGCCAGAATTTGAAAACCTGAGTAAATTTATGAAGAAAGCAGTGACTCATTTGCGTTAGGATTTTAGGATTAATGCGGGTTGCAGATCAAGGCTAAGCTATGATAGTTTCCAGTTAGTTTAACATACATTACGCGTTATTATCTACACCCAAGTACGAAAAATCATATTAGCTATGCAGTCTAAGCCGAACTAAGTTAGCAATGACTTCGCTTAGCTCTTTGTCTGAAACCGCTTTAGGTTTGTTTATGGATCATCTGTGCTTGTTTATTGTCACAATGTGCCTCTTAAATAACCTAAAAATGAGACTTAGGGCCGACATACACGGACTGCAAGGTGCCACTGAATAGTGAGAACTACAGTCTACATACATACACAAATCGGATCGGGGAATTGCAACTGTTTCGGGCGGTCGTTGTCGTTGTTGGTCGGTGACTGCACGAGCAGTTCATGTATGTCGGCCAATAGTATTACTTATGTAAAACATAATTTGAAATAACTACTAAGTTGTTAATTAATGGGATTTCTTAAGCCCTCGCGCGCGAAGTTATCTCACCGTAGAACGCATGTGTACGCGCGCGACGGGAGAATACGGGTAGAATTTGTCAAATAATGTACCTATATTTGATAGATTTAATTTTTTTAAATATAATTTTTCATCATTGTATCTTGAGAAACATACATAAATACCTATCTAATTATTAATTTGCCGACAATTTTGTTTTTAAGATTAATTGAATAAATATTCTTGGACGTATCACACAGCTATTTATTACTCCTCAAAATGTGGAATGAGCGAGATACCGATATTGAAACATGACAAGCTGATTTTATTACGAGAATAAAGATTGAGATTGTAAGAGAGGTAGGGCACAGCGGATAATCCGCTCAAATCGGAGCAGCCCGTTTGGGGAAGGACCTCCACCTTACAGAAGATCGTAGCCAAATAGCATTGGTCTCGGCCGTGTTGTGTTCCTACGGTGAGTAAGGTCTCCAGAGCTCCACTTGGGGGGGTTGGGAAGGTTGGCAACGCGTGAGTGATACCCCCGGTATTGCTTACGTCTATAGGCTACGGTGACGGCTTACCATCAGGCCGACCGTATGCTTGTTTGCCACCTGTGTGGTATAAAAAAAAAAAAAAAAAGAAAAGAGATTTTCTATCGAAGAACTATCGGAAACCAGTATTGACTATCCCACTCACTCCCGGAAAACTATCTCACTCATAGTATGATTTTATCACGAATAGCATATTATACTCAACGCCAAACATTCTGGCTCACAGTTTATAAAACAATTGAAAATTGATTGTCGTTATGCACTGAGTAACGACTCGACACTTTTCCTCAGTCGAGGTTCCTAAGTATGAGCTTCGAACTTCGATTTATAACTGCACACGCCAGGAGAATTGGCGTTCAGTATATCGAACGAGAGAAAATGCGTTCTTTATACCCTATGATTATTACCATCACAGATCACAGTAATGGTTTCAATCAAGTGGACTTGGCGAAACCACATACGTTTCGCGGTACTAAAAAAATATAAATTAATAAATAATCATCATACTAATATTATAAATGAGAAAGTGAGTTTGTTTGTTTGTTATTCCTTCACGGCTTGACTAATCAGCCGATCATTATGAAAAGTTGTATACATATTGTCAGGGGTACAGAGCCCAACATAGGCTAATTTTTACGCGGACGAAGCCGCGCGTAACAGCTAGTAAGTATTAATATAAATAACTAGCGAAGTCCCTTTGTTTTACCCGCTCAATCCCGTTTTACCAGTACGCTGTCCAATTACAGACGGTTCACCGTAAAGATATCTCCTGCCGTGATGTTGGCACTATTGCTTGTTGGACATCTTACGGTGAACGGGCTGTACAGACAAGCAATAGTGCCCACATCACAGCCATAACGGCAGGGGACACATTACGGTGAACGGTCTGTAATTGCGCGTCCATTGAACGCCTACGCTGAATAAACGCAAATGTGAAGGGGCCCATTATTTTCACAAATAAGGCATGAAAGTAAAATAAAAACGTGTATCGTCTTCGCATAAAAATTGAGCAAGAATCCATTTGTGTTTTGTCACAGATAAAAGGTCGGATATTGACAAAATATCTACTTTTAAAAGTACGTGAGCGAAATCCCCAGTAAAAGGAGTAATGATCATAATATGTTATGATATTTTTGACCGGAATCGCAAGGGTTTGTTATTGTAGCATTGCACTATTTGAGGGGTGGATGCTATTATAAATTCCTGGCATGCCCCCTGGGGGTGTCATCCAGGGGTGTTGTGGGTCAAAAGTTCTTCTGTAAAAAATAAGCCTATGGAAGTTTTAAATGATAATGCTATCGACTCGTAAGCGCACATCTTTCGTTAATTAGCGCAATTTACGCATCAGTAAGGCATCACCATGGACCTAGAAAGAAAGGCGGACACCATAACTGAAACTAAAAAGTGAATCACCCATAGTTGGCCACTTCGCGTATACAAACGAACCGGCCGGTTTACTATGGTGTGAATGTGTGCGTGCCGGTCAGCCATTACACACTCTAGGTATTTTAGAATTAATATCAGATATTGGCGTCCAGACCAATTTATAAAAAGACAAACTTTAAAAGAATATTTGTGTTCAAAAACTAAATAGGTACGTAAAGGTAACTTAAAAGTTGGCGATGAACTTGATAAAAATCTGTCGTCACGGTAACTAACGTCTCTCAAAAATCAGCCATTAAATCTTATCTTAGGTGTACGTTAGCCACCCTTCGCAGAATTGAAGTGACCGTCATGCAACTAATTGAAACTGACAGCAATCGAGGGCGTCCCTATTTTCACTAAAAAACCGGCGTCCATTTACGGCTCTGTTTTCAAAGGCAGGTCGAATAAAAAAATATTTGGGTACCCTTAATTTCCGTGAAATTGATTAAATTATCCTGCCCGTCGGGCTGTCCACCACTTCGAGGGCCAAAGAAAACAAGGATTCAAAAATAAAGCGGAGTACTCGAAACCCCATTAATTACTTCTTAAAAAGTATTCGCCCCTCCGAGCCGCGGGCTGGACGCTGTGGTACATTCATCCTGGAATTAATACAATATCACGTTATATTATGTATCACATTGTATGTACACGCTGTGCTCTGCTTCACATAGGGTGACTATGCGACTGAGAATTACTAAAAGCAAACTATAGTATCCGTTTGGCTAGTGAACATGGCCATGATGACGAATACACTTAATTCTTTTCAAATTCTTTTTGTATGAGTAAGAATCGAATGATCTGTTATTTTGTCATACAGTACAGCTATGATATAAGATATTATATCGTTTTGGACGTGATCTAAGGACACATTTTGCATTTAGGTAAACGAAAATCAAGATTTTTGCATTTTTGACATACCTACTTTTATTATGTTCATATTGTTCATATGAGCACTTATTACACTTGCAAAACTTCTACCGAACTCCTCAAACCACAGAAGACAGATTTATAACTTTCTGTGCTTTATGTCACTGGTACCTACAGGTTAGTAAAATATGTTATGCAGTTAAAACATCATAAAGCGCATACCCAATGCACTATAAGATGTGATGCACTCCGTCCCAAATTCATGTTCAGTCACGAATGTAGGTTGGTAGCAAATTACTTTTTCATTTCCTCCTGTTACTCGCGCTCATTTATTTTTCGTGGTCCGCTCGAAAGCATAAATTATGGACACCGTGGCTGGAGTCTGCCACGTACCGGGGAGTAGTGGGGTGGGGGCGTGCGCCCCTCGCCCGCGCCGCCCTTCGCCTCAATGAGAAATGTTTCAGGGCCTTTTGTCCCCTTATGCCCCTTTTTGAGAGCGACATCTTCAAGGATACTGTGTTAATCGGACCCCACGAAACCGGCGATACTTTTTGCGAGCCGCCTACGGAACACTGGGAAAAACAGGTTTTTTTTGCTCTCCTGCCCTCGTTTACTTTTGATTGTTATTTGCCAGCCCGAAATTTCTATCTGCTCTCCCATTGTGTTTGTGATCGCCGATTCGTAGATTATTCGTGAAAACTTGATAACCTATTAAATAGGTAGCTTAAAAACTCTATTTATATAGAACGATTTACGAATTACCTTTGTTGATTCAGGTTGGTTTTACTATTATAAGTTGCAAAAACGAAAATTATCTTTTCTAATAAAAAACGCTTTTTTTTGCGCGTCGCGTTGTGAGTTACTGCATATAATTGCATAGGTTCTATTTTCACCAAGGAAGTTATAGTATCTTTGACCTGTAATTTTTACAGACAACATTATTATCGTCATGAATAGTCTGTCACCTGCCAGAGACCTAGCATACGCGCTCTACCGCTGCGTTTCTCGTGATTTGTCAATTCTTGACGATCTCATTTTAAATTCTGCAACTCAGAAAACGAAAATCGAGCGACGCCACGAGAATAGCTAGTTAGGTATAGCCGCAGATTGGCGCAGATATTATTACTTACACTATTTTATGTAAAGATTCCCAAGTATACTACTGCGTGTTGTCATTGTGTCCATTTACTACGTCAGCTTACTATAAAAATCCCATTAAATTGTATGTACCTATATAAAGCTTCTGCGGGACGCGCGAACTGCCTCGACCGTTTATGACTTTACGTATATGCCTCTATCCTTTCTTGCCATAATATTTTATAGATGTGTAACCGAGTTCATTTGTTAAACTTAATTTTACATATAAGTAATGTTAATTTAACAGTTATCTTAAATATGAAGTACTAACAACTTCTTTATTTTTAGCACATCTGACGGAAAATGCGTTTGATGAGGTAGTATATAACGTAGTTTATTTTTTTTATTTAAACAAGTTGTAAATGACAAGAAAAAGTGCCTGTGAAGGTCTAATTTCTGAAATAAACGATTTCATTTCATTTCATTTCATTTGACATAGCAATCAACTTTGTACACTAGACCGATTTGACACGTTATTGCATCAAGTGTGTGGTAAATAACGTAAAGGTGGCCACAGACATCTACCAAAAGACATTCATATTGTCATACTTATATTCTTTTATATGGCCGTGCAATAACTAATATTTAATCTGAGCATTCAAAAGACTTTCCTACATTGAGTTAAGCATTGCATATCATTCTAGAAAATAAATCATTTTAAAACTCAATAAACAAAGTAAAAAAAAAAAAAGATTGGAATCGGTGCGTGAAAGTAAGTAAATAAAATATTTTCTTAAAAACATAAATTGTACTAAGTTTCTTTTTGCACAAAAGTGTAATTCCAAAAATCTGTTGATTTTTTTTTTCTGTTCGATTTTCCCAGGTAACTTAGTTTGTTAGTGTATTCTATGTATTTTGAAAGCTTTTATTTATTTACTAGAGAAAACCGCGCAACTTCGTTCGCGTTTATCCCGCTTTCCCGTGGGAATTTCAAAAAATTCTTTCTTATCGGTTGCCTACATCACACACCCAAATTTCAGGTCTCTACAGTCAAGACAAAACATTTTCATATGTATACATGATTATTTTTCTATTTAAATACTTCTCATTACAATCTTTGGAGTGGGCGTTTATGAAATAGGCTAGCCCGACCGGTGAAGTACCACCCTTGTACAGAATATTGATGTGAAGCAGCAATGCGTTTCGTTCGGAGAGTGAAATATCCGAAATTGTAGTTTGCCACCTTTGTGCTATAAAAAAAATCTAACTCCTTCCTTATACTATTTCTCGCTATATATCCTGGCTTTTCCTGTAATAGGTCGGCAACGGGTCAGGGACCCTAGAATCTATGTGCTCCATAGTCGACGGTAATCACCTAATATCAAATGATCCATATTCCTGAGCTTGTTTTCCAACCACTTCCGTAAAAAAAATGTATAAGTATATGGGTATTTCAATACCTACAACCTCAGCCTACAACCATCCCTACAACAACACTACGAAATATTAGAGCGAGTCGACGTAATGAGATTTCCTATAAGTGAGAAAGAGACAATATCAATATGCCATTTAACCATTGATCAATTTAACTTGAACCCTGTCAAATATTATAAATTTAATATTTCATTACTTACTGTTTATTATCGATGAATATGATTCCGCTTTATACATATTTAGAATTTTAGCTGTTTTCCGAGATCACAAACAGAATAAATAGTACGACGACAATAAGAAATCATTTTGTTAGAATATTCACAATTTATAAAAATATTACATGACAGATGACACACTTCACTTCACGGATGTGTCAAAATGAAATGTAAATAATGTAATTGAATCAAAAGCACTGAGGAGTATGAGTATTGATATCAAATCGAAGAAAATTACCCACAAAATACATATTTTTCAAGAATTTCAATAAAATAAGAATCACATCTTCCATCAATTCTCTTAAACAATTTTTATGCAAAATTTGAAGTAGATTGGACCAAGGAATCAAGTTGTCCCATAGTAACTTTACCCCCCTTTTTCACCCCCTTAGAGTTCGAATTTCGAAAAATCCTTTCTTATCGGACGCCTACGTCATATAATAGGTCCACCTGCTAAGTTTCAGATTTTTACGATGAGCGGTTTAGGCTGTGCGTTGATTCTCAGTCAGTCAGTCAGTCAGTCAGTCAGTCAGTCAGTCAGTCAGTCAGGACAAAGCATTTTATATATATAGATTTTAAATTCCTATTATAGGTACAACGGAATTGCACGAGCATACAAGAAGTGTTGGAATACTTGTGAGAATATTTGCATGTGATTTAACACAAATCGTGGCGGCCTTACGGCACCCTGGGTTATTTTTGCGGATAATAGTATGCACAACTAGTAACAATTGATAGGGGTTGTACGCAGGGGTGCACTAGTTCAAATCTCGCGTGGAGAACCCTTTGCAACCCCACTTACTTTTTATCCCTGCTCTAAAATCGCTTCGTGAGTTAAGCGTCTTTTACACAAGAAGAGTTTCTCGCACGCGAGCGGCGATTTCTTCCAGGTAATAATATGGTCGCCTAGTGTAAACAAATGCTCCGAGTTTTGCCTCTCGAATACAATTCTCGCTACTTAAGCTCTCCTGGGCCGCGAGCCTGTGTAAACAAATCATACGAGTTTCTCTAACGAGTTTCGCCATTCAAAAACACGACTGTTGTTCAGAAGTGTCAGTGGTGGTGCTATAATGTCTTCGGAGGTGGCCCAAGGTGTACTTGTAAATTAGGTCACGAATGGCGAGTCTCGTGTCAAAATCAGTACGGAGTGATTTGAGCGAGTCTCGCATCGACACTTGCGATTCTCGCCCGAGCATTGTTTATACAAGTCGAGACACGTATGCGTTTTTAGATCTACGATTACTCGCTTGTAGTGTAAACATATTAAGAGAAGCGAATCTCACCTGTGATACTCGCATACGAGAATAGCTTGAATGTTACGAGTTTTTGTCAAAATGTAAACAACCGCAGGCGAGAATCGAAAGGCGAGTTTTGCCATGGGATAATCGCATACGATTATTCGCCGCTCGCGTGCGAGAAACTCTCCTTGTGTAACGGACGCTTACGCTCCGAGGTAACTATTGCTCCCGTTTCGACGGTCTGGAGGGGAAAAATGCGTAATGTTTATAGTTTTTATTGACCATTTTATTGGGAATATTTTATAGTTAAGTTATACAAACTACTGTTACAGATTATAGAATACTATCACAAAACTTATTAACAAAATGATATTAAATCAATCTTACTTTTATAACATCTCGTGGTAAGGTAAAATAATATTGCTCTCTCTTCAAAATTTTTAATGCCTTAAGTTAATAATAATAATAATAATAAAACGTTTATTTTCTCTCCACAATCTCAGTTATGCCTAGGCCAAAGTGATCTGACTAGCAACTTTTTCAACAGTATGATAGCGTGTTGGGTAAAACTTCATATTTCACTAAATATTCTGCAAAAATTTCTCAATCTCTCTGCAATTTAGGTGGGCACGATGCAATTACACTTGAATAGAGGGCTACAAGCTACGGGCGACGTAGGTCGCCATTATGAGGCGAACTCGGAATTTCCTGCCGCTCTGATGAGGTTCTCAGATGACCTTGACTCACTTTCTGCTACATAAAAACGTGTTTTTTTTAACAACTTTTAAAATACCGACGTAATGTTATTTTAATTTAATGTATGTAGTCGGAGTACGCACTAATCTGACACATCAAACAGAATGCAGAGAAGCAATTTACGATAGCTGTACCAACTTAATAGCTATTTAAACAGCGTACGTGTTTCCAAATGTCAAAGCCCTCCTAAACCTCGGAGATCTGCAAACACGAGCGTTGAATCGTGTTACTGTAGGCGAAAGCTCCGCTGGCTGCTGTCTGTACCCAAATCGATAAAATTCGGGTCCGCGCCCCCGTGCGTTGCCACGGTAACGCGCCCGGCGGCCCCCTCCTCATCTCGGAGCACCAGAACAGCGATGTTGACTTAGACGGATAGGGTAAGATGCTTATTAATGGTTTTATGCTCTCCGTCACCTACAAAAAGGACCGGATTTTAAAAGTCGTTGATTTCTCGTTTTAAGTTATTACGTGAATAAATAAATAGGGAAAATTTAGGTACTTACATAATGAGTATTTTAACTGAACTCTGAACAGACATCCGTTATGTTTCTGTATTTCAATGAACATCGCTGGAAAGTGGGAAACGACGTTCTGCAAATAATGGCAGAGCATTTTCGCGCTCAGTCGCCATCTTGCTAGACCGCGTGACGCCATTTCAAATTGTATTCTCGTTGGCGAGACCGTGAATGCTGTTTTTATTTCACACCATATTTTGTTAGGCTTTTTATTTAACTTTATACTAATAGTACCGTATAACTCTGTAGGTATATTTATTTGCGAATGTATTGTATACTTATTTACCTAGTGCAGTGATAGGGTGACCCATAACATAATAGTAGAATACAAATAATATATAATGAAATCACTTCAAATTGTTTACTTACTTAACTTTTAAAAAAGGATTTCCTTCCCAAAGAGATTAATTACTTACGGTGTATTGATTAAAACCACTTTTAAAGTTAAAATCACTCTCAAACTATAGGCTGAGATTTAGGGTGGAATTAAAATAAAAGTGCGTTTCAGAAATTGTCACTCTGTTAAATACATAATTCTTGCAAATACTATAAAACAACAGAAGGAGTTTCACTAACAATATTTATTCGGTTTGGTAGCCCCATTGCAGTGAGTAATGTTGTATGGGCAATGTGGGCCATCCCCCGTCAAGCACCCGACGCGGGTAGAATCGGGAGTTTATCCAGGGACAGCGCAAACTTTGCCCTATCTGTAGTTTCTGTTTGCCCACTACGAACTTGTGGCTCGTGATTCGCTACAAACGATATCGTATGTAGACCAAACGTTATTTTTTTCTGGAATCTTTGGAATCAAAACAATGAACACAATTTCTTGTAACACTTGATACCTTTCCAATTTCTGTCTTATACTTTTTCTGGCACGTTTGATGCGGCGATTGTCATTTAATTTTTTTTTCATTCAATATTCAAATAAATAGTTTGAAAAATACGGAAATATGACGATTTCACGGTTTAATTTCGCTGACGTTTTCATACATTTCATTTGTATGTAACACAAATAGTTATAGAATAAACTAATTAAAATAATTATCTATAATCCTGTTCGTAATTATAATAGTCCTTCGAAAGTCCTCCTGATAAATAAAACGAACTGAAACATTATATTGTTAATTTATTTCTTCCAACACAATATTCTTCCAGTCTACAGGGTGAAAATTGAAAGCGACGTTTTGAATTAATGAAATTCCAGACAAAGGCTGACTGCGCGAAGTCGATACGGAAGCATGTGATAAGTTCTTATTAATATTCCCGAGGTGCAGTTTTAGTTCTTTTGTCTTGCACGGCGGCAGGCAATAAAGAATCAGGCGCCTGGAAATGTGCTGAATAAAGCCTGGTATACACTTGGCGACTCTCACTGTGCGACATGTCGCTTATAATGCGACATGTTGAGCAAGCATTGATTTTGTTAATAGTCTTTTATATTAACCCGGATCAATATTCAGACGTTTTATGAAGCCTGTTTGAAAAAAAATGGATCGAGAGAGGGATCTTAGAAAGTACAAAAAGGATACAATAAACTACAAGTCTTGTCAGATGCTTTTCTTGGGAGGTTCTTGTATCGGGTTCATCATTGTCATCTTATCTACAAGAAGTCCGCTACTGGACACAGGCCTCCCCTAAACGCTTCCAGGGTTTTTCATAATTCGGATTACCGAAGTAATAAAACACGCGTGTCGTAAGATGTCGTAGATTTTTGCGATGCGACACCGCGCAATTTTGTGTGCAAGCCTTGACTCAGGTTCAATTCAGACGTGCGCCGCCGGGCGCCGCCTGTTCTCGTAGTTTTATTTTGTTCAGTAGAAGCTCCTTTGCCAGGCTCCCTTATTGCGCTGAGCTAACACTAACAAGGTTTTTAATTATTTCCTTTAATGCCACTTTCAGGCGTAACACACGAATGCTTTGTTGTTTTAGAATCTCGTTATTAGGAATTTTCCGTTGATGTTTTTTACAGTAAGAATTTATTATTACAGACTACGTTTAAGAGAATAATAAAATAGATTTGCCTTTCTGTATATCAAGTTACAAAGAATATTAAAAAATGCCTTACTTACATATTCATTTTATTTTTTTATTAAACTAACAAATCACGTAATTTGTGTGGATTCCACTCTTTTGTGAGAATTAAAAAAACCGGTCTTATTTCTTGTCTACATTATAAAGGGAACTCTCTATTTAGTTATAATTTGTTTTATATAACTAAGTACTTACATGATATAGTTAAAATGTTAAAATATAATATTCTTTAAATTTTAAAATCGGATTAATATAGAGTTAATAAAATGTACCTAATACAAAAGATATACGCTACAGATTAAAGACCATTTTTTCATACTGAGCTGTACAGGAAAGATAAAACGGGGTCGTAAAATTGGGGGCTACGGTGAGTTGACGCAACAAGGAGCCATGAATCTTATTTGGTGATTTATTGTGCTCTGTGCAGGTGTAGGCGAGGGAATGCCGTCCTCGTCTGCCGTGTGAGACGCGGGTATGGAGACGAGAATTTTGCATTTTAGCGTTATATTATGTATTATGTATCTTCACCGTCACGGTGGGGGTTATAGAGGAATAGGGTTTTGTACAGTCGCACGGGGAATGCACTCGCGGTATTCATGACAACGAAATTAATACTCATATTTCAGTGCAAATGTAATGTCAAAATTACTGATAATATAAAGAAAGTTTCTTTCGGAAATTATTTTTGTCGACGGTCATTACGAATTGCTTGTAGATTAAAAAAATATGTAATATTGTGAAAAGACGTGTCTTAGTGCCCGCGAGAGCCTACAGACAGAGTAATAGGAAGTAACTATTTATAAATCTGTGGTAATCGTTTTCGAAACACACCAAAAGTCAATATTAGAAACTTACATTCACAGGCGGATTTGTTTTATGGTTCCCATTAGTATATATTTAACACGTCTTAAACACAACTGAGATGATCTAGTACCAAATACTATAGACGAGTAATACGCACAGCTTCGGAAGAATTCGGGCAAGACGCGACACTAGCGCCCCTACGGCATGAGGTGAACGATTTCAAAACTTTTGTATGCAAAATGTTATAGCGCCCCTAGCGGCATGAGGTGAACGGAGGTTGCCAAGTTATTGTATGAGAAACGTCAAGAGCTGTGCGTATTACTCGTCTATAGTATTTGCTAGTACTAACTCTGTTTGTCTTCTTAACCCTATAAATCAGACAGCTGAGAAATCGGGTTGGCCGCATAATCCGCCGCACCGAGGGTGTATGTGTACCCAGGTAAGTGTTGGTGGTGGCAATATTTTCTTTGGAAATTGATCAAACATATGTGTCGTCATTTTCACACACCGCTAAACAAATACCGCTCTAATGGTTTATGTCGTAAAGATATCGGAGTATATTTTATGAGGGCGCGGTAAAAGTATTTTTTATTTACTATCGTTTGTATTTCCCGTCTCTGTGTAAATATCTGTTATGTAATAGAGTAACCAAGCGATATATCAATACCTTTTGCAGTAAATGGTCTCAGTAATGGTCACAGTATTCGTAGTAATGTTTTATTTTTACTCGATTTTTTTTTCAAAATAATGTTTTTGTAGTTCCGACATTACATGGGACTTTTGAATGCATAAATGAGCCAGTAAAAATGTAACAGCTATTGTCACTTTTCAAAATATATAACTAGCAAAATCGCCGATCTTTTTCTTTTTCGATACATCTGGCTAGATGCAAAAATAGATACGCCAATCGCCTCCGCGATTATTTAGTAGCAAGTTTGAATAAGTCCTTATCGGAATACAGTGTCACAGTGGCGGTGGCCAAAACTAGAACTAATGAATATGCCTTGAATACCTCGACCCTAGCGCCCCCGCCATCGGCACAGATAATTTTGCAGCACTGCACTAATAATCCGATTAACCGAAATATAAAAATTTAACAGGAAGCTGTAATTCTTGAGTTATCAGACACTGGTAGTTTTGCCCGGGTAGTCGACTTACCCCAACTGACCTTATAAAGGCCGATGTATAAAGTCTGACGTTATCAGGACTGTACATAAGTCTTCACAAAATAACATTCGCTTCTCTCATGAGCTTGCTGCAGGGTGGAGTTCGGTATCTTTTACAAAGAAGGTCCTTACACAGGGGCGTTCAGTTATCTTAAGAGCATTATTCCTTGGGGATGGAGGTAAATAACATAATCCCTCTTTAAAAGATCGATAAGGAAACGCGTTTTACTCTAATGTTTTTGTATTGGTTAACAGCGAGTCTATTTATGTAATAAAAACAGTTGAAACTCTCAATCTTATGAGCTATATCGCTCGTTTTATATTTGGTATCAGCAAGATACAGTTTGAAATTAATATTAGATTTTAATTGTTTTTGTTCCGGGACAAGGCACTCTGGGGTTTACTCTTGAAGATAATCCCGATCGATCGGAATTGGATTCTTAATCTTAGGTACTCTTAACACTAGCGCTAACCAAATATGTAAATACGATCGTACGTTTACAAATAGATAAAGTTTGAGAGTATGACTTTCCTTTTAATTTTAAAAACATTTTAAACACAATGAAACATGAAATCTCAAGCTATCTCTTTCTTTATGTAACAATGAACAAAGGTCTCCACAGCTCCACTTTTTTGGGAGGCAACGCGTGAGTGATACCCCCGGTATTGCAAGCGTCTATATAGGCTACGGTGACGGCTTACCATCAGGCCATAAAAAAAATAAAAATGACAGCGTCAGATTTAATGTGTCATTAAATTAAAAACGTATTTCTGCAACTCGATTGCGCCAAAAAGCAATTTTACAAAAGTTATTAGAGACCGAGGTACAAAATAGATCTTTAAAAGAACTTTTATTGGGAAGAGCTACGACTCGCAGCTACGAGCACGTAGAACACTTGCGTAGCTCTATGGCGTAGCATTCTTTAGTTATTATTTTTACTACATTTTATCTAAGTAAATATACAAAAAAAAGTAAGGTCTGTCTGTTCGTAATGTCAATATAATATCATAATCGTATCGTTTCAAATACAATATTAATTGAAATTCTAAACTCTCTAAGATAAAAAAAAGTATAATTTTTATCTCAAAGAGTTTATAATTTCAACTTTTCGCATTTATAATTCCAAATGTGAAAGTTTCTAAATGGCATTTGTATTAGTTTTACAGCCAGTTTCTGAAACACATTCTTAAAGATAAGGAGACCTTAAAATATACCTGTCACTGTCAAAACTAAAATGGTTTAAAGAGATAGCTTCATATATTAATGTGGAATTGGAATTAAAATGCGTTTTATTGATAAATGTAGCCCGTTAGCTCCACGAAATAATAAAATAATATTAGCAAGAATTTAAATCTGTATCTCCGTGAATAAAGCTATCAGTACCAAAGTTTCCCGAGTTAAACCATTTCCACACCACGAATATTTCAAAATACAGAAGTATGGCATTGTTGCATGCAATAAACATCCTTCGTCTCGACACGAATGGGCCAGAGAAAAATATTCAATCAAGTTTATAGCGGCAATTCTTCCCGGATCAACGGGAGGCGGTGTTTTATCTCGACCAACGGCTTCAAGCCTCATTTGCAGGGCGTAATAGCGCACGTTACGTTTGCCAGGGCCCGCCGCGCCGCTCGTCATTGTTGGAGCCTTAAATAGAATTATTATTATAGTTTTTCCTTTTTTAAGTTAGAAGGCTCCTATAGTAAGGTAGATAAAATATGCTTCGTTTGCAATATACAACAAAAGAATTAGTACAACTTATATACTAGTGTAATCGGAACAAAGCTTAATAACAAGAACAAAGAGGCAGTAGACAAAAAAGGCATTATGAATTAGGACGGTCCGACCGAGGAGATACCACCCTCTTACTTAATATTGGCATAAAACATCCAAACACAAGCTCTATCCTCCTTTATTATAAAAAAAGCATACACAGACTGTCTGGTACTCGTATAACACAGATGTTAATAAGCTTGCCCGTAGTAAATCTGCCGGAGGGTCTACATAACATGATTTTCCTTACCCAACATTATCGATTCGGCCCGGGAACTGAGCTGATATAGCTGCTAGCTACAAAATATAAATAGGTATTCCATCCCTAGTCAAATATTAACTCAATACAGAGCATGCACGAGCGGGGAGCGGCGGGCGAGCGGCTGCCCGGATGTAACCATAGGCAACCTTGTGCAGCCCTGACGTTTGCATCTCGCTGCGGGCGGTCTCACCCCTCACGATCCATTTTAGTTATAAACGCAATGAGAATACAGCCCGATATTGCATGTTAAACAACTATTTGTAGGTGAATTGCATCACTGCTCTGCCACCTGATTCTCCCGATCCGGGAGGGTGTTGGCTGTTTACCGGGCGCCTTTGCTTTGTCCCGACCATGTCGGCGAGTGCACACGACAGCGTTGACGTGTAGTAATTACTTTCAAAGTACATATACGTCACATATACACACAGCTCAAGTGTATTACATACGTTTTCTACTAATGTTGAACATGCCATTTTGACTCGTAAACTTGTACTGAACACAGATTATTACTGCTTGCAAGCGATTTATGTTTGCAATATGTAGCATGTACCTCGCTACTCCTGTATGAACGGATTCAATATCGGACTCGTTAATTAATGTTACCTTTGTGATCGGTTTCTCTTTAGACAGACATTGACAGGCAGACCGAGTCGCGCCCTAATTGGACGAGGCTCGGCGGAAGAACGAAATACGCGAAAGTTAATGAATGTTTACGCTGGTAGCCGAGTGACAATGAGAAAAAGAATTAGAGATAGAAAAGTATATTTTCGTTTTTGTTCAATCGACAAAATGAAAGAGGTAAACAGGTAGAGAACAAAGATTTTTACGCTAAAAATGTTAAGAATCGTCATGAAACTTTGGAATTACATAATAGAATGGTAATTTAACCTGTGCTACAACGTCTACGACGTTGCTACGACCGTGTTCGTAGCTGTAGACGATGAAAAAAAAATTACATGGTCAAAACCTGATCTTTGGTAATAAAAACCTAACTACCCTATACCATGGTATACTATTAAATACTGATGTTCTTTGTATGATAGTATTATCTATAAGTACATGTAAAATTCTTTGTCCTGTACACCGACTGACTGACAAAAATATACAGCCAAAACCGCTGATCGTAGAGAACTGAAACTTGGAGCATATTCTTTGTATGACGTAGGTATCTGACAAGACAGGATTTTCTGAAACTCCCACGGGAAAAGATACACGCAAATGAAGTTGACCGGGTTTTGCTAGTGAAATATGAAACAGAGAGAAATCAAAGAGAAATTTTAAACTTTCTAACTGATTTCGTTGCATTTATTTTATATTTTCCGCCATCTTGTAGCGGAGAAATAGTCTACTTTACATAATTGCGACTATGAAGAGTAATATTCAATTGCCCACTCAACGATCTTGCGTAGGAGCGCTACTTTTTATTTCTTTCGTCTAGAATTGAAAACATTTCAACCTTATAATCGCAATCCTATTACGAAAAACTTAAAGGATGTAATAATACCTACCATAGATTTCATTATTATAAAATCGTTGGTCGTGAAAATCTGGGAATATTGTATTCTAGAAATAGCCACCTAACAAAAAAGGCAATTTTACACAAGACACGCCGAAACTTTTGGCATGGTCGTTAATAGGTAACCACTTTCAGATAAGTTCCAGTTAACTTTTTTGTTTGTAAGTAAGATATCTGAAATCACTATATGTGAAAACGTTTAATTGGCTCAAAACTTTTTAATACTGTTTTTATACACTGTTGGTTTTCCTAAGAAAAGAAAAGAAAGAAAAAGAAAATCTCAATCTCAATTCGCCTCTTATCCGTTAACTTTTATAACTTCCTGTTAAAGATCGACTCAGGGACTTCCACTGTGTTTTAAAACCGACGGTGATCACTCAACATCAGGTGACCCTGTCGATAAGTGTGCTGATCATCCTGACTCCAACCTCTTCTATAAAAAAACTGTCAAAAATCAGCAAGTGCTGAACAGGCCCTAAACTCATCTAAGATCTTGTTGTCATGGATATCTATGGACAGTGGTCATTGCTTACCATCAGGTGACCCGTTAGCTTGTTTGTGGTCCTATGCCATAAAAAAAGGTAGATCAGAAAATCACTTTGTGTCAAATAACTTATCGCATAATAAGTTATGAACATTCGCTAGTTTAAAAAAACTATTATTTCTTTAAACTCTGTTGGCCGTTTGCCGAGAAAAACAATCGTTGCTATTTGGCTTTGTTTATTTGCGAAACCGTTGAAATAGATAGAGCAGCTTTAGCAGTGTTTAAGGGCATTAACTGTATTTTGAAGCTGTATTGTTATACGAGCTTTAGAAAATATATTTTCCATTGTATCAGTTTTAGTAGACATGTTTATGGTTCTTGGAGTTGAGTGTTTGATTTATTAATTTATAAATCCTATTGTGTTTGATATTGATTTGTTTTGTTTGTAAACTTAATTGAGAGCTTTTTAATTGAATGTATAGCCAGCTAATGAAAGAGTGAGTAGTTTATATTTATGTATTTTCCAAATTTACAATCACCTATTAAAAGATAAAGATGTATTATGACTAGAGAAAGTGTTTATAAATGAAGACCTAGTCTCTGTATAAACGAAAGAAAGAAAGAAATGTTTATTTGCGTATGATATTAGGGTACAATAATTTGGTGTTACATAATATAAATAGTTCAATTCCTAATCAGCCATTAAATATAGCATGCAAAAATTATAAATTTAAATTAACATTATCATTTGAGTTAGTTACATATTACAATCATATTATCACAGTGTAGGTATACCTTGCCTTCTAAAAACAAACAGATTATAGTATTAATATTGTCAAAAATAAAGATACAAAGAACTCCAATATGCATGATTATTGCTGAAAGTCAAGAAATTCCTGTACGTTGTAAAAAAAAATCTCTAAGAGCCAGTTAAATAAATTCTTTGAAAACAACCGGAATGTCATTGCTTTTATAATGTTAGGTATTTTATTAAATATTGCTATGCACATGAAGTAGCAATTATTCTTAATTTTTTTGCTTCTCGGTAAAATATCATTAACCAATCTGTGACCATTCCTAGTGCTTCTGGGATAAAAATCACTTGCTTGTGTAAATAGGTTGTAATTCAGCTTGACAAGCTTAGCTATTTCAAAAATGTATAGCAATGTAGGGGCAAAATACTCAGCAAAGTAAAAAGCGGTTTACATGTAGTTCTGCGATTTGACTTTGACTGAAATCGTAGATACAGGACAGTATATTTCTACCTGTCTGTATGTAATTATGCAAGTTATACATACATTTTCACATGCACTATGGTTTGTAATACATTGCAATTTTTTTAAAAAGACATCGTTTTAAAAATTTCCCAGATGAAATTGCCAGTTCCGCCTTTTTCACAAACAAATCTAGTTGCTGCGTCGCTCCACTCAAAGCCTCGCTTGATGCAGAAATAGTTTCCGACTAAATTATAAAACTTTGAGTTTGTCGTTCCCGCAAATGAAAACGCTTTTTTACTCATATTACATTTTTTTTTACTGTAGTTTTATTTTATAGATGCAAAAGAGATAAGTTAAGAGAAAAGTAAGAACAAATTGTTTAATTTGAGTAAACATAACGTAACTATAGTCATAGGTTATGTGTTGTTAATCTTCGTGCCTGAAAATGATGGAGTTCTCTCTCCCCTCTTAGCTATTGAGCATATCAACTGAAAACTTGACTGCTGATGCGGAATACGTCCACAAATACACGTACTCATGAGATCCTGAAAATAATGGAATAGCTATTATTATAATTATGCGTAAACACAGGCCATTAGTAGTAAATTATTCACGGTGATTCATAGAGCATTTTAGCTGTCAAATGTCAACCCTATTCTTCCCGAGGACAGAACAGAAATGAGGTGACATAAACGGAATACGTTATGTAATTACCTTCAGCGAGAGCGAATGTCACTTGCACGCCAACACTGGAATGGACATTGCTTCACTTCAGACGCCCTGTATATAATAATTGAAAATGCTGCTACAAGAAAACTGTCATGTTCTAATATGATTTATTGAGTTTGGCAAAAGTTAGACCATGCATTATTCCTTTATTACTACGAGATACACAGTGACATACTTTTTGTCGTTTTTTATTCTATCTTGTCTACGCCGTGTGAGTTTCTTATGTGGTTTCAGCTGCGTCCATGGATGTAGGTACAGGCTAGGCCATATAGCGTATGCATATTTTATAATACCTATTATGAAATTAAAAAAAACCCGGGCAAGTACGTGTCGGGCCACGCACAATGTAGGGATCCGTATTGGCTATGCATTTCTTGCTTGCAGATGAGTACAAAGTCATTTTCTGTGACATTTGTTAGTTGTTAGTTTTCCTTGTAGGTTCACTATATGGACTACTACCATGATTTTTTTCAAATTTCTAAACTCAATACTTTCGGAGATAGAGTGGGGGACCACCGTGCAAAACGAAAATTGACATGTTAAATGTTAAATGTAAATAATTCGCAAACCGATCATTGTATTGGAAAATGATTTTTCCACACCCTCAATGTTTTTAAGAGACCTATCTAACGATACCCACACAAACAAGATGGGGTCGGTGCGAAAAAAAATTCATTCCCACTTTACCTGTAGGGGGAGGCACGCCAAAAAAAAATATTTTTCAAAATTGTGTTCTACCACTTTGTTAGCATTGTTAATATGAGTATACATACCAAATTACTAGCTTTCTAGCATCAAGCGTCTAGGCGCTAGACCGCGGACGGACAGACGGACATGGCGAAACAATAAGGGTTCCTTGTAGTTTACTACGGAACCCTAAAAATACTGAAAATAAAATCTTGTTATTTCCTTCACCTGCCGCCTGAATTGTATGCCTTCACGTAAAGCGTAGACGAGATAAGGTGTAAGAAAAATCTCGTTACACAAAGGAATTTTGCAAAAAAGGTATGGTTGAGCAAAGTTTCGGAGAGTTTAAAAAAAATGTAATAAAAGAACATTTAAATAATGGATTAGATGTGCTTACTATAAAAAGTAGTAAAGATCAGAGGTATGCTTGCTATAAAATGCAGTAAAGAACATAGGATTGTCAACTATCCACCCGCGAATAATATCTGTTATACGCCACCACTCAGCCCAGCCTCTGTGGTAATATTCCCTGCACGTAGGTAGCACTTATTTATTATTTCATTCGTGTTTACAGAGGTGACTGGGATAAAGCGGAGAGAGTGTTGTCGTAATTTCGGAACGTTTTAGCTCCCATCCAATGTCGTTTCTTTCTAATTTTTTTAGTAAACTTTTATTCAGGCATACAAAGACTACTTTTTTCGAGAGGAAATAGATAAGAATTACATTAATAATATGGCTTATGTATAAAAATAATGTTCAAGTGATTCAAGCAAAATTGCCCAAGTAGCTAACAGAACCATATTTTTATTATAAGAAAAAAAAAATTTCTTCGTTGTCCAATTATTTTGTTGTTGCTTAAATAAATTCTTAGTATTGTTCAAAGATTGCTTTGTTGTTGAAATTGCACATTTGTAAAAGTCAGTAAAACTATATTGAACGTTAAAGTTATATTTATGATTGTTAGCCATTCTCACTTTGGAAATATTATTTAAAGAAAAATTTGGGATTCGAACCCATGTCCTCTCGATATCCGGCCGAATGCTCTTTCCAAAATATTTATTAATATCTCAGCAGGAATATCAAGAACATTCTTTATAATCTTAGCTAGAGTTCATGTGAGCGAGACGAGGAGCGCGACATTTTCCGCGGCCGGATGCACCTGTGTAGCGCACCATATTAATGCATTGCTCAGCGAGACGCTGGAATTTCTACGGTTAAAGTTGAATTTGAAAGTTATTCATCCAGATATTGTTTATCTGCATGTTTGTGATTATGTTGGAAAAATGAAAGAAAGAAAGAAAATCCATTTATTCTGTACAGCACATGAGACACACAAGACAATGCTCATTTGATTTAGAATTCATACAGATACGAGAATAGGAAGTGATGTAGCCCCGGTGACCTGGATTAATGAGATTCAACTAAATCTGTGTTGGTTAAGCTCGGGACGATGTTTAATTATGAACTTTTAGGCATATGTGATGATATGTTGACACAGTCCTCATCGCTTACTCCGAACGAGACTTGCTGTTAAACAAATTAAAAAATACACAAGACGGTGTCTTGAAGCTTTCGAGATGTGGTGCTAACGTCGCATAAGGCTAAAAAGCTTTTCGTCGTATTTCTATGCCGCGAAAGGTATTGCGAACCGTCAAAATGCGGTTTAATCACAGACATGTGATACGACATGATAGACATAAACTGCTTCAATTAATAATGATGGGTTAAGTATTAGGCAAGTGACGCGTGGGGAGACGCAGGAAATCTTATCTGAAGAACATTTATGACAAATTCGGGATTTGTTTGCGAAGCTGACTGCCTACCTCTAGTAGTGCAGTGGCAGACAAAGAAAAACAATATGTAGACTATATTATACTCTTTGTCTATATTTAGTTGGCGAATCTAAAAGATCCATAATAATAAGCCGTGGTTGTTAGCTCGCCCGCCGGAGTCGTGCCTCGCGGCTGTTGCGTCGGATGAGCGCGGATGTGTACCATCTCCTATTTAAATACGCCCGTAATTATGTTTACTCAGCTTTCGCATCCAAAGGATGTCTACCACCACATTGCCTTATTAAATTTCCTTTTGTCGTCTCTTGTAGTTGCAAATCCACAAAGGCCCAATATAAATTTAAATTATGCCAGAGTCGTTTAATGCGTTACAGTGAGCGATAAAAACTCCCCACAAGAAAACTAATAGCGTCGTAATCTGCGGGAGAACAGAGCGGACGAATCGAATTGAATCATCTCTTCAGAGATTACATCAAAACGGTCTCACCTAGAGCGAGCTCGAACAAAAAACTCGTTCCCGGTGGTCGCGCGGCGAGGTGCGGCGGCGCGGGCGGTGCTGCCATCTCGTGCGTTGCTAGGAGACGCGCGATCAATACAGCCTCCGCCGGGCCGCCTAATTACCCCCCCGCTCCGCCCGCGCTGAGCCCGCCGCCCGCCCGCCCGACCGCACCACCGCCCGCCTTGCCACCTTTAAATATCGAATGATAGAATTCACATTCAAATATTTTTTGTTTTGGGCTCTTTGTTCGATTGTTTATTTTGACGGACGTTTTTTAATATTTCTCTTTGTGTTTTATAGGGTTTAATACGAAATTCCTGTTAACATAACGCTTTGTGTCGAACGTCGTTTGATCTCGATTGTTTAAAACAAAGGACCGCCGATAGTTTATTGAAAATCTGTAAAATATTCTGAACGGAAATGTGAGCTCTTTGTTACTCATTCAATGTTCCAATTAGTGGAAAATCGATGCCGACAGAAGAAAAAAAAAATGTTACATGCTGGCGCTTGTATAATTATTAAATTTTTTGTTATGTCGTTTTTCATAAGCTTTCTCATAGTTTCCAAAATAAAATATTTACGAAGATTATTATTTTGGAAGTAATCAGTTGCATACAGTTATTATTGCTCATTGCTTTACCAGCCTTAGTACATACTGTGCGTGGGTTTTAGCTAATGCCATATCAGTGAATGAATGTACAATAAATCTTATCTTGATTACAGTAATTCTTTCTAAAGATGAAAGACGCAATGATATAATCTTTTAACATCTTTTAAGGCTAATTCGCACTATGCTAGTATTTAGTCGAATGCCAAGTGATTTAGTACTGTCCACCAATAACTAAACTAAACTAAGAACAAAGATTTTAACGCTATTATTGTAAGCATCGTTATTAAAACTTTGCAATTACATAGTACCTACAATATGAATACTATTGACAAATTAAAAATTCATCTTATTTATAAAACTTGAATAATATTTACGGCTCTGGTTATAATTTGCTGATTTTCCCTAATAAATCACAATACTACCTACTCGTATTAGACAATTTTTTTATTGTTCAAATACATACATCAATAAATATAAGATAATTCCTAAAATATTCGCACACATTACTAGTCTAGTACGAACAAATTTTTAAGGCCAAGTGCCACTCTCGATACAGGTTGTTTTCTAGTCATCTGAGCAGGTGCGTTATAGGTCGGTAATATATTCGCGCCTTCCTTCGACACATTGATATATTGGAATATGATACGGATCCGCATCTGCTTCGGGACGGTACAAAACTTTTCTCGATTATTCGGATTTCTTTTTTGTGAAACGTAAGGACTCTAACACATCTGAGGGGAAATTCGTACAGCGTATCATTATTTATTCAACGCCATCTCGAATCATTAAAGCATCGATCGTTCAGTGTATTATATTAGACCATTAAGCGGACAGGTCACCGGATGGTATGCAATCACCGCCGCCCTTATACACCCGCAACTCCGAGAGAGCTATTGCGTTGCCAACTTTTGAGATGTTTATAATATAATCCTCTTGTTCTTGATGTTACCCGACCGACGATACGCTACGCATTGTCCTTCAAATGTGTTAGAACCCTAAAGGATATTACGAAGTACTTACATAACATTTTCTCTTTGTGTGCAAAGTCATACGTGTCGTAGAATGTGTACGGTCGGTCAGTGGAAACTATTGTACCATGTTGCTCCAATGAAGAAAACAAGTAGTTAGTTTGACATAGTTCTGAAGAATTTTTCTATTTGTGATGCTGACCGTAAAGTATTTCCGATGCTAAATGATTAAATTACTATTTACAACCAAGTAAAAAGACGCTAGATTGAACTAATATTTGAGTTGGTAATATTGATGCATTCAAAAACTATAAATATTTAGGTTCTGTGTTAGGGGCAACGTGGCAGAGTACGTTCTAATATTCTTCGATTGACGGGAGACCCGTATCCCTGATGTGGTTATGGGTTGATTATGGTATGGTAAATATTTTGGTAAATTACGTATTTATCTATGAAATATTACGGATTTTCTTTGTCTAGAATTCTAGATATTCGAATAGGTGCATTAGAAATTCGATAGATTTACCTAAGATTCGGTTAGAGCTTGCAGTGCGGTAACAGCTGCTGGCAACGTCGAGGGTATAATAAGGTTGGAATGTAGATTTACAGGAAATATTTTTTCCTACTAGCAATTTGACTGGCCTGTTAAAGGATCGACGTAGAAAACTTAATATACCTAAGTTAAAATTTGTAAAGTTTCCGTTTGTGTAACTTAAAAAAATCATGAAACTTTTGAGAATTCGTTCTAATTGGAACAAAATGGATTTATTCTTTGTATTTACCAAAATATACCATGTTGTATTACAGCTAATGATGTAGCGAGGAAATGTGAGGTTTCGTTGTCCGTCAAACAGGAAAATAGGACGTTTTCGGTTGCAACTTTGATCTCATATACAAAGAGAGTTCTCGTCTTTCATATTTACACGGATTTTCCGGATAGTTAGTCAAACCGTCCTTTGATTTCCAAAAGTTTAGTTGTCGTGTCCAGTCTCTGTAATTTTATATTATACTAGCTTTTTTGCCCGGGACTTCGTCCGCATGATGTTCCAGACCCGTTCCCGTGGGAACCACATTGAATTTCGGGAAAAACTATAGCCTATGTTACTCCCTGATAATGTAGCTTTCTACTGGTGAAAGAATTTTTGAAATCGGTGCAGTAGTTTCGGAGCATATTCAATGCAAACAAACAAACAAACAATCAAATCTTTCCTCTTTATAATATTAGTATAGATAAGTAAAGGTGGCAGACTGTACGAAGACGCATATATACTAGTAAAACAAATATGTCAAGTTTTTTTTAAGTTTTTCTAT
This sequence comes from Endotricha flammealis, assembly GCA_905163395.2. NCBI lineage: Eukaryota > Metazoa > Arthropoda > Insecta > Lepidoptera > Pyralidae > Endotricha > Endotricha flammealis. The sequence continues at coordinate 14,168,879 of LR990856.1, read as the reverse complement.
TTGCGATGGCTCTTTGTTCCATAAGTTCATTTCATCAGTTCGCCAATTCTACTGGTTTTGACACGAGTGAGTAGTAAGTAAGTAATAACGTAATAACATTATCGAATTTTCCAGGTTCCTTTTGCATTAATACGAGCACTAAGAAGCTATTTTTTTAAAGTGATAGCTTCTTTAGCGGCGCTTGGCACTTTTATTAGACGGGTAAAAAATGTTAAAGTTGCGTCAGATACGTAGCCTGATCGAAAAAGCGTAAGATTTCCTAAGCATTCCAAAATATTCAAAAATTCACAACGTTGATGTTTAAGTTTTCACTTCTGCCGGCACTCCCGGAGTGCAACACGCCCTTTTTTAAAAATTCTCACGGGAAATGCATTTAATTGGTCGACATATAAGAAGTGAGCAGTGTAGAAATCTAAGAACAAAGATTTAATGCTTATAATGTAAGTGTCGTTATGAAACTTTGTAATTAATAAAAATAATAATATTATTGTTCTTGTGACACAAATAATGAAACTTTGAGAAAATAAATTTTTAGATCGGATTGAAAAAAAATAATGAAACACTGTTCTATTGGGTTTGAGATAAAATAGTAAGTAATTACAATTAGGTTTGTAACATTATCCAAGGAATTTTCCAGGTTCCTTCCTTTTACGAGTACAGTTTTTTTTCATTCCCACGGGAAATGCGTTTAATAGGTCGATATATAAAATGTGATTCAATATTTTAACGTGCTAAATATAAGGCAAAAAGGCCAAAGTTGCGGGGCGATCTCAAGATAGGATTTTGGGTCAATCTTTGTATCTCACCTTACCTTTTACGGAGCACTCACTTATGTGATCGGATTAAATAAGCCCCCGCTGATCAAAACGGTACGTGAGGAGGTGTCTAACAAGAAAAAAGTTCTGTGAACAAATGGGTGACCGCAGACATAAAGCTATGTAGATGACGCGTTAGTTTGCGTTGCGTTACGTCCAAAGAAAATAAGTTTTATAAGATAACTAGGGTTTCCCCGCGGCTTCGCTCGCGTTAATCTTATGACAAAGATCTCGTTTGACAACAAAACAACCCATAGCGCGACTTGTGGCGCCATCTGTTGGCCGATACAGCGCCCTCTATAGTAGATAAAATATTTTCCCATTGGAACGACATACTTTCAGGGCATAAAAAGTATGTTATGCCTATGTTGGGCTCTGTACCCCTAACAATATGTATGCAAATTTTCATAATGATCGGCTGCTTAGTCAAGCTGTAAGTAAGGATAAAACCGGACAAGTGCGAGTCACACTCGCCCACTGAGGGTTCCGTACGTAATTATTTTTATAGCACTGAGGTGGCATGGTAACCGGTCACCGTAGCCTATGGACGCTTGCAACACCTGGAGAATCGCTTGCACATTGCCGACCCTGTAAATAATCTTTTAATGCCCCTTTTGAAGAAACTCATATTCGTTGTCTAAAGATATAATATACGTCGGCGGGGATCTCATTCCACAGCTTCGCGGAAGGAAACTCCTCTGAAACTGCGCAGTACGCGACCATAATTTTATACTTTAACGGACTGTATCAGAAAATCTGCAGATTACCTAGTTAATGGACACATTTAACGTATTCTGCATTGGTAACATATACAAATGGGCACTATATATCAATTAAATAATTTTTATCAAGAATGGTGTGCACAGTCACAGTTATAACTTGACAGTCACAAAAATAAAACAATGTAACGTTGCTAAAGAGTTTTGTTTGTTTGTTTATATTAATTAATGGCTTCTGTCGTGTCTGCGACACATAGACAATTTCGCCAATGTCAAGTATTACAAATGAATACTTTTTAGCAAAAAAGTACACTTTATAAAGGCAACGTGGTACAGTGAGGATTCGAGGTCGCCATCTTGACGACCTTCGTTGACAAGGCGGCGATCTCGAATCCGTTGCTAAAGAGAAAATCCGTTTTCCTTTTGCGGTACGGAACCCTAAAAGTTATCACCATCACTAGACATAAATTAATTGTTTACCTTTGAAATAGTTTTTTAATTCTCGGTGTTACTCTTGGTTTTTGGTTGTCATCTTATTGTGTTTCTTGACATACAAATGTACTTATTTATAATACTTATCTTCCTCGCATGTTTCCTCCAGTTTTCCGTCTACAATAGTCTCTTTTTCTACCTAAATACCTATACAAAAAGAGACTCTTGGTTTGCGTACATCAAGAGAAAGAATAATCGGTTTATCCAATTCATTTTATTGATCAGTAACAAAACCCGTGCAACCTTGTTTGTGTGTGTCCTGCTTTCCCGTCGGAATTTCAGAAATTTCTTATCGAATGCCTTCGCCATACAAAGAACACACCGTTCATGTCTCAGTTCTTTACGACCAGCGGTTTTGATAACGAGGTTTTCTAATCGCGTCGCCTCGTCTACAATATTGGTGTAAAAGCGTTATCTATTTACATTTCTGTCTGCGTGTGAAGGTTTCTAACCAGGGAAAAAATTGTGAGAACAAATGTGTGAGCAGAAACGATTCGACAGACTGACGGTTGCCAATATATCTTCTTTATTTGTTACTAGCTGCGTCACGCGGCTTTTCCTGAACGAATTTTATTGTAACTTGGTTAATAAGCAAATACATATTACATTCTAATTATTATTTTTGATTGATTTGACTAATTATAGAATTATATCCACCGGAAATAATGAACCTTTCAATCAAAGGAAGATATGTTACACATGTGCACCCGACTCCGTCCGGGTAACCATTAAGGCATTAACTTAACTGATGTTTAGTGGATTGTAATGAAACATTATTCATTAATCAGTTTCTGAGATTACCCTACTTATATACATACACAAATGCACGGACAATCTGACAAAAATACTAAGAATTATTTTTATGATCGACGTAAAAATATTTTTTTTTATATACAGAGAGATTTTATTATACTGTACAAATAAAGAGATTTTATAGGAAAATACAAAAACAATATAATAAGGCAACGAGTGATACCCCCGTATTGCAAGCGTCTCTATGCTACGGTGATGCTTACCATCAGGCGGGCCGTTTTGCTTGTTTGCCATCATTGGGGCATAAAAAAAATGAGTTTCAGAAATAGGCTAGACTTATTCGTCTTTCCCTCGGGGCTTTGGCGTGGTGAGGGCGTATCTACTGATACAATTTTATGTTGTATCCGTTGCATCCCACCATACCGTCGCCAGCTTCCTGTTTTAAATGACATGCTTAAAATGTAATTTAAAGACGATGCCGACCGACTAGTTTAATCAAACGCACAGAATTCATAATAGTAATATCAAAGGGAAGTAATGGCTGATTAAAAGTACTCTATTAAATATCACCCGGGTTGGCGAAATTTTTGACTTCTTTGTCTTTGTCCTTTTTGTTTTGGAGCCTTGCCACTACTATGAACTGGTAGTGGCTCGTATATAGGCTGACTCGACCGGGGCAGTACTACCCTCTCACAGAATATCGATGTAAAATAGCGGTGATAGACCGCTGTGTTTCATACGATAAGTGAGAGAGCCCGAGAGGATTGCTTACAATCAGGTGACCCGTTAGCTTGCTTGTCTTCCTTCCTAAGCCATAAAAACAACACGGACTACAGATATGTCATGTTACTGACTCATAATTTCTGTGTGTGAAATAAATTTATTATTTGGAGAACATTAGGGCCTGATCAGACACGCCATTTTTAATATCGGCGATTGCACACGAAAAGAAAAGAATTACTAACCATTCTTTAAACTGATACAGTAAAGATTGAGATATAAACATTTTACACAACATTTGAATTTTATTAAACACCATTTGAAACATTAATTTACATTATAAGCCATTATAACAACATTGAGTTCCCTTAAAACAAAGTGGGTCGACTTTTGAGCTGAGCAAGAGTCATTACATGCGTATTAAGGCGCCGTTTGCGCTGTTACCAAACATATCACGCTCGGCAACTCGAGAGATTCAAAAAGGTATACAGAACCGTGAACACCGCGAAAGAAACTAACTTGGCATTTATACAACCCTGTGGATTACTTACACACATTACTCTTTTTTTTAAATCTTTAATCTTCAAACAGCATGCTATTTCTGGGTAGAACTATTATTTAGGAAAAGAAAGTTATCCTTCATTTTTTTTATTAATAATTAAAAAAAATATATAAATCTTGTTGCTTTTTGCCGAAATTTAGCCAATGCTCTTCAGCACCGAGAGTAAAGCCATTTCTCAACCCGAGCCACAGGGTTTCCTAAAACATGTATAACCTATTGCGCTTTTACAGTACTTTATAAACACAATTTAACTTTCATGTGTAATCTGTTCGTATATACATAACTAATATACGTACAGCGTTAGTAGATACGATGAAGTTATTGCAAACGTACCACGCAGAAAGCTTTCAGAGTTTCGCTCGGCATTACTCGTGAACTACGAGGTACTTTATAATCGGATCTATTCCCCAGGACCCGCGCTTTGAAACGTCCTCAGTTTGCGTAATGTTCTAACGTACTTATATCATTGAAAGGCTCATATTAAACGGAGAAATTTCAAACTCCTGTACTTTACTCATAATTTAGTTTATGCGAATGTACCTTTGACGGTTTCACCATTCATTCGAAGCTTCGTCGCAACTCGCAATAAAGTGTAATAAAAATAAAAACTAGGTTCTTGTTAGTTAGAGCGAATAGCGCTTTCGAGTCTCGAAGCTCCTCAGGCGCGCAGCGGAGCGAAAGCGGACTTTATGCCCTGAGCTCGCTTCCTTTGAGGGAGCAAACATCGATATAATTGGATTGCCTCAGCTCTTGGGTGAGTAAACAACAAGTAGGAGCGGGCGGCGAGTCATAGCTATGGCTGCTTATGGGAACTGTTAATCATTATACACAAAACAATTTAGATTTCATATTACCTATACGGTTCAGAAATTACAAAAAGCAAAAAAGATCTGTTCTTGTTAAACTTTGAAATTAATTAATTCGGTCAATTTTGTAATTCTCCTCGGCTATCTCTGCTTAGTTTCCACGTCACACAGATTTTTTTTAAAAGTAGTTTTAGTGTGGCTCTCTATCGATACATATAATAAGACAGTAGACCCCGATATGTACTTTGAACATTTTGGCAAAAATGGAGAGGTAACAGTTAGAGAAAGGTAATAAAAGCGAAAAAAATGTTTTTGAATTTATTGTCTGTCTGTTTGAACGCGCACATTTTCTAAGTTACTGAACGGATTTTAATCCTGTTTTCACAGGGAGATAGAGCTCGGCTTGGAGCAGAATATAGTATATATATTGTTCATTTATATCGCATGACAAGAAAAGGAGTTACCCTCATTTGAACATTTCACGCGGACGAAGTCACGGGTAACAGCTCGTCTTATATATATTTTGTCAGCCAATACATTTATTTCGTTAGTCGCCTTATGAGAAATGAAAGGCAATCAACATAGTCGGCGTTCTAAATCTTAAGTATTTTTCTTTATACTATAAGTACTTTATTTGACTAGCGGATCAGGTTTATCCACCCACTGTCCCGGGGATATCTATATACTGCTATGGATTTAAACTATTTAAATATATACCAAAATTCATCTATGATTCGTTCCAATGCATTTGGCACTAAATTTCCAGTGAAAAACGATTGTGTTTGAATTTTGTCATACCTTTTTGTGATAACATATTGTTGGTGCTTGATTGCTATAAAACGATTTGTAATCGATTCGTGTTTATTTCACATCGATTTATATTTTAAATAAGATGCTTGTTTTGAGTTTTTGTGCCAATTAGTGAAATGGAATATAATTGGTAGAGGCTCAGATATCCAATAGCGAAAACGTAACAGGCGGAAGGGCAAAGTTACTTTAGTATAGATGTGCTAACTCCGTTTGCGTTCGTCGTCGACGCCCCGTCATCTCACTAACTTTTTCCCGAAGTAACTTTCACAGAGAAAATTCTCGTCATATTGGAGCTCTTTGATAAAATATAAAAGGTAACGAGTTCTCCGAACAACTTCTCAGCAATAAAGACCTTTATTTTCCACGCCGGCACTTCGTCTAATGGTAAACTTGAAAGGATATTTTTCTTAGAGCGAAACGCTATTTTCGTTCGGTAACGCGCCATCGCTTCTCCGTAAATTACCTTTCGAAGCAACAACATAGCTATGTACTACTTCACAGTATTTTATGATTATTGATTAGGTATTAAAGTTGATAAATTAGAAACAGTGAGCGTTATTAGCCGAGTAGAGAATGAACTCTATTAAGCGAGTAGTCTCTGTTTATACTTTGGGATTTATGGTGTTAGTGGTGAAGGAAAACATATAAGGAAATGTACGAACAAGAAATTACATAGTTTGTAAGACCTGTGCCTTAAGGCCTTAACAGAATGGTTTGGTTTTCCTTCTGGATTGTAGAGATATTCACTCCATTAAAAAAAATGGATTCCGCCAATAATAATAGGTAGGTACTTAAATAGTTCCTACAAACTGCTTATATACTAAATATTCTTCAATAAACATAATTTTTGTAGCTCTATTTTTGTGTACTTACGTGTTCACTGTGTCAGAAATATGAATTAGTTATGTATGACGCAGATATTTCTTCAGATGAAAAAATAATAGAATTGTTTTTAAATAACAAAAAAAAAATTTTTTTAAGTTACTTACTATTTATGGTTACGTTTTATAATAATTTATAAAACCTCTGTGGTTACAATGAAATTTTTTTTTTAAAGGTGGATGAGCAATTGTTTTGTATTCGAATTCTTTTTTAAAATTAGAATCGAGTGCGATATTTTGCGCATGTTGCCATTTCCTCCTTGGTAAGCAAAATATGGCGTGATCGTGAACAGTTGCTTACATTGAAAAAAGTATTTGATTTCATAATGTTCTGATAACTTCTAGATAGAACATCCATCAGATATTGTTAATTAACAGTTTAGATTAGATGACATGACAATTTATTTGACAGATAGGTTCATATCGCAAGTTATAAGCCCCGTGTTTGGATGGGCCTCGTTATCCTGAGCTTCGAAGGGCACGTTAAGCAGTCGGTCCCGGCTGTTGTCGATGGATGAAGGTCGTGAAACCAAGTCGGTGACCTTAGGGCAGTTTGAAAACACCAGCCTCTGTTCATATAATTTAACCTCATCATATCATCCCGTACGTAGATACAGATCTCTTTTCCATTGGAGATTAAAACTGTTACGCTTTTCCATGCGGACTCGCAGAGGCCAGGGTTTTCAAACCTGACGAAAACTGACTTTGCTTAACAACTAAATAAACAAAGTAATCTTTTTTAAGGGCGAGTGCACCAGTTCCCTTAATTAAAATAAAACTGCATTAAATAATTATTTATTTTTTATTGGACAATAAAAGGTTTAAGTACTTAGGAATAAGGTACACGAACCTCCAAACTAATAATATAAATAAAACTATGTTTATAAATTTTCGTGAACTTTGATGCTAAAACAATAAATCAATTTATTATAGTTTATTTATTATTAAAATTGGACCTTATTCTTATTAATATAAATAATAATTATAATACTCATTATTAGTAAGGAGGTTATAAATAAATCTCATAATAATAACATAGTTTGGCATTTATTAATGTTTTCGTAATATAAAAGATTTCAAACTCTAACAATTTTATAATATTTTTGTAACCTAAATAAATAGTTACAATTATAATTTGTCTATGTACTAACATAAAGAGATCAAAACTTAATCAGGTAACAAAAATATTTTGGACAAGTTATTATTTCAAATATAAATATAGCCCCAGGTTTAACCCGCACGAGGACTCTACCAATACTCAATGAAGTTATATATAGGTGCAGATTGGTTATAATACAAATACCAGCCGTAACATAAAAACTCACCGGTTTTGTGTAACAAAGTAGGACAAAATGATTCTACTATCAAGAGCGATAGAGACATAATTATTATAACCTCAGGTTGATTTATTTAACAAAATTATGGCTGTATAAAAACTACCTACACTTTCTAATATAACATCATTGTGAATACTCCATCAAAAGGACAGGTTTTTTTTATGCAATCTGTGGAGCACACAGTCCGCCAATGCGGAGATTTGCGAAGTGGAATATATCATAAGCGAATATATTTCTATGTAGCCAGGTTCAGTTTTTACTTGGACGGTTTTGATATTTTACTGAAATTGATGTAATAAACAAAGTTCACGTGTTTATACTCAATACTATTCTCCGCTTACGACACATTACGGCCCGTCATACACAGAAGCGGAGATGGAAAGAGAGAAATTATCGAACCAATATCGTAATTCTGGCTGTGGTGTCGAAACAACGAAATTAATGGGTTATTTAGACAATATCTTATCTCCGCACAATCCATCTCCGTATTAGTGGACAATGGGCCTTCCTCTCTGCTCCACACGCTTGTTTTTTCCGTGGAATCTAACTGTAAATTCAAACATTAATTATTTATTACGTAGCAAATCTACAATTTTTTTTTCCATCTAATATCACCATTCACCTTATCACATACGATTCTCAATACCCACATCCTGACCTCCACCATGCTTAAGGTCCGTCGTCCACAGAAGCGGAAATAAACGGAGAGGAGTGGAGATATTACTTATATAACCAATATCTTTATTTTGACATCTCAGTAACGCTATCCTTTTAGTTCTTTAAAAAACATCTCTCCATAAAAATCTCCTTCTGTATCTGCTTTCGTGGACGATGAGCCTATACGTATTTTTGTAAAACACGTTAATGATTATCATAATTAGAAACATATTAGTCGATTGGACGATGACGGAATGACCAACAGGCAACTCAAAACACGAATTCATTAAACAAGCAATGGTTTTATTATAATGTATGGCTGTGTTGTAAGTGCCAGCAAGGGCCCATAGGATAAAGAAATGTTGACTTTATGAGTAAATGTTTTGGTAAATTTAGATTAAATAGAGCGTTTCTTTGTTATACCGAAAAAAAAACTGTCAAAACTACACTTAAAAATACGCTTACAGCGCGAGTTTTTCATTATGATGACAAATATTGCAATATTAAAACATCTTTATAATTCGAATGCTTTGTGAGTTCAAAATTGTGCAATTTAATATTTCACAAGGGATATCCGAAGTTTTAAATAGGTTAACGCGCCATATTTTTAGTTTTTTTTAATGATTAACTTGAATTAAAATTAGTTCTTAACGTTCAAAATTGCCATAGTATCTATATTTTAAAAGAAAACAAACGCGTATGTACAAATTTTGCAATAATGCATGATCAGCATTAATATATTTGCCGTGCGTTTAATTTTAATTAAACTTAACATGTTTATTAATAAATCTTGAGCGATAATTTATTTAGGCACATCTTTCGTTAAGAGTTCATTGGTTCCAAAGACACACAACTTTTTTTAATATTTTCTGAAAAATAGCATAACAATTTAGTGTTAAACAAGCACGATTTACACTAATGTGTTTTTCTATAGATATTCTATCGATAGTATTGAATACGTTAATACAGTTTGTTTTATTATTGAAAATACGAGAACTGATGTATTTTTATATCCATTGCACATTTCCGATTTTGATATTGTATCTACCAATGGCAATGCCACCATCGCATTTTAACCAATAGAATAATTACATGTACAAATGCAAACAAAATTTTTCTGTACTCGTTTCTTTAAAAAAAGACTACTACTACACTACCGAAAAAGAAGATTTCATTTTCGGTAGTATACAGTCATTGAATTCATTCTAATTTATAAAAATGCCATATTTTAGGATCTATGTTTAGTATTAGCCCCACCCAGTGTCAAATGTTAACTCATACATTTGGTGTCTCGAAGGTTACAAAATATTACAAATAAAACGTTATTGTTCGTGCTATCGGTAATACAGCATCGGCAGTTATTGCCGTAAACGACAATAAGTGTGTCATTGTCGGTACATTGTGGTCAATGTCAGTTGGAATAAGTTTATTTGGAGGTGCTCCCAATACTTTTTGTGAATATTCAATTTATAGAGATGCTATGGCTTGACTAGCAGTCAATTTATGAAACACAATTATGTCTCAAGCATCTCTCTTTTTGTTTTTTTGTTTTGACGAGTGACGGCTATAATTAACGCACGTTTATAGAGAAAAAGATGCATCGTTCATTCATAATAAGAAGAGTTAATGTTTATAATTTATTTGATAATTATTCAGTAGATATATTGTATTTGTTATCGCCAAATCAATTTTCACGAAAATTCTATCAATGATTGAGATGCAATTTGTAAAAAAAAAAAATTGAATTTCCCTCGCGGACCAAAACGTACCTTAACTTGCATTTCAGAAACTGGCTATTTATGTAAAAATGATTTGTAATGTAGCAATGAATAATTATTACAAGCGAACAAATTGAGAAAAATAAAAAGTAATAAATCTGTAAATCATTCTCGTTATACTTTAAGAAAGTTCGTTATGGTGCATAGAGATGGTCTGTCTTTTCATTAAGGAACTATAAAGTGCTAAATAGATTTTAAGTCAATCAAGTGACCGCAAAACGTATCGCGCAGTATGCAGTTATTATGATATGTTCCATAAAAATACCTTTCTCTGTTATCACAGCCCTTAATTTAGCAAGTTAATAATTATTATAACAGGATTTAAACTATAAATAGGAAATAACTATACCTAAACTAAGTAATATAAAATTTGTTGTGACGAAGTAAGTACTCAATCGTCTTTATGAAAAATTTGAATATAAATCACACCTACTTATGATCAATGAAATAGAGAAATTTCATTAGACTAACAGTTTGAGCTTTGCCCTTTGTTTACATAACTATTTTAAGATTTTAAAAAGTATACAAAATCCAATACTTTCCTATGTGTGCTCCAACTTATGTATGTTCAGTTATTATAATTAATAACGTTTCTATTTACCATAACACCAGTTAAGAAATAGCGTGCATATCCGTTGTAAAACAGTAGAAAAAATGGAAATAATCTAGTGTTTCATAAGCTGGAGCAACACATGCAAACGTTTACAAGCTCCTTCGGAGGGTTTTTCAAATGTTTTCATTAGGATTATACAGACATCATGACAATTGGAACATGAAATGGTAGAACTGGTCGAAGTTCACGGGCTCCAACTCGGATTCCCTGTTATCATGCCTTTCGAGCAGCTCTGGGTTCCTCTTGAGGAAGTTTCTGACCCAATCCTCACCAGCCATTCTGCTGTTCATATCGAATGGATGATTTAAATTATTGTCTTCAGCGTATTGGAAGGCTAATTCTCTTATATCTCGTCTCGAAACTCCCATAAAATATTTCTCCATGCTTTTAATGTATCCCACTAAATCTTTCTCTTGACTGTCTGTGAATACTCTTCTGTAATGACCCATCAGAGGCTTCGGGTCGTCAGGTTGCTGGTACCGGATCTTGCTGGCCCGTCTTTGTAATGTTGATCTCGGGATTTGGAAAGTTCTGGCAGCGAGCTTGTAGCCCATCTTACCTGACACCACGGCTGCGACAGCCCTCGCCATGTCCTCTTCACTCCAAGATTGGCGTCCACTCATTCTTTCGTACTTCCTAACCATTTTTGCCTGGAAAATGCAAAGTAAAATTTAATATAATTCGCATAGTTTAAAAATAAAATGAAATGTGTTAATGATGTTATAATTAATGTTAAAATATATATTAATTACCTAATAGAGAAAGAAGTTGTAATAATTGTTTATTTTTATTTATATTAATATAGTTAAAGTTTGAGTGTTCGCCGAAGGGTAACAGCAATGTACCGGTTTTGTGGACCACGATCAATGCCGACTCGAGGTGAAAAAAACATGTCTAAAGACGCTCTAGAGGTTAGCCTCAGTTGCCTGCCAGTAACATTCAAATTCATAAATATGTGAATACTATTACACAGCCATACCTACGCTGGTACGGTATATCCTATAATGGCTTAGCGTGGTTTTCCTCGTATCTGGGAACCTCGTTATTCTAGCAACAACAGGACATAATATAACATATCCTGTACATAATCATGCATTCAGACTAACATAGTTACGTCATGATATTAGTTTATACAGATTTTAAGGTCATTTCTTTTACCAGTATTTACATAAATTGGCTTATTCCGAAATTATTCGCCATTAGGTCGCGCTTGTAGACCCTGGGTTTACAGGAGACACATTTAATTTAGTTACTCAATTCTAAACATTTTCATTATATGTATTGAAGAATTCCTTCAGTTACAAAAAGGGAAATACTTAATCGTACATTAAGATCAATATTTGAAATTTACCGTAACTTTTATTATCGCGAAAAGACAAGTTTTGTATGATAATAAAACTGGTTCACATTGTAATACACTTTCGATTTTTATTGCTGATAAGTGTGCGTGAGAGGCCCTTCCTCATGCGTATAAGCTTGCCAAACCTGTGACTGTTGTGAATCTACGACGAGAACTCTGTGTACGACACATGAATTGTCTATTATAGCTACAAATTGAGGAACGGTACGTGAGACAGCAATGTACAACGAAGTATAACTGAAATACGTGATGATATTTGTTCGTGGTAATAACGTAGAATTCACTGTAAAGGTTGATATCGTCGTGATAAAGCATACTTAGGTTTTGAACGCGATAACAAATTGTCTTGTAAACTGGCCCCTTTGGCGAACTTCTATCTCAATACAGCTGTGAGTGCCTATTTCATGTGAATCATTGTAGTGACATTCAATTTTCACCTTTGTTTCACTTTGGATAAGAACCGTGAACGTTTGCTATCTAAACCTACCTCCATGCTATTTTCACCTCTACGTGTGCAGTGTCCTCTCAGTGTTGTTTACAGTTTTACGTGTATCTATTGTCCGGTACAATGACGTAATAAATATATACAACGCATATACTAACTTCTAATAAAATGCATTTGACTTTGTACCTTGCGAAATCTATAAAATACTATATTTTTCGAAGAATTCCAATATCAAATCGACGCTACAATTTTATCAAGTGGTAGGTAGATACTTAAGTAGTGTGTGGAAGTGGTAATACCTTTTACTGTATTGTTTTAATGCGTATTACCTTCTTCGTTACTTGTATTCGTGAACATTAAGATAGTACCTATGTAGCTCTATCTACTCGCAATACGGCGCCAGCAACGTACAAATTAAGCAAATTAGGTGGTTCTTCTACTCTAGATATGATAATTAGCAGTGTCGTTTGCGTCAACGTCATTAGTTTTGTAGATCGAAAACGGGAAATACTACTCGATAGTGATCGACCGTCCTTGAGTGACCGCGTCATATTTTTTATCTGTCAAAAAAGAAGAACGTCGACAGCGGTCAGCTGTTTGTGTTCGTTCCATAGCGCGTCTATCAACATGTCTCTTCACAAAACACTTTTTACTACGCGCATGTATCGTTAAGTTTCGTATACATTGCATCTTGTAGTCTACCCGAACGTACTATATAAAGTAATCGTGCCATATCTGGCAAGCAATGGAAAGCGGCACACTGCGCAAGACGTGACGAGATACAATCGAGAGAGGTCGTAGTAACAGCGCGAGTAGGTACGCCGTGAAGCGAGGTTACTCCGACGCGTGACTTGCAAGGTCCCCGCTGCATTGCACGATGCGCCAAGGTTGATTCGACAAGAAACCTAGGCCCTAATAGAAAAGACGAAACGCCAAAAAAAATTGAAAAAAAAAACTATTGAAAATGAGCAAGTAAACAAATCACATTTAATGGGACTTCCCTGACAGTGCAATGGCTGAAGTGAAATCTGCATCGGTCGTTATCGCGGTGCACAACTGCAGTTAGACAATAAGCAGTATGTATGTTAGTGTTTATTATAGACAGAGGCGGGTACTCACAGGACGGCGTCAGGCCGAGGATCGCTGGCGGGCGGGGGTGGTGGAGGCGCCAGGTGGTGCGGCGGCGCGCGGAGGCGGCTGGTGGCAGCTGAGTGCACAGAGGCGGTGGCGTGCGGCCGGGCGGACGGCGCGCGCGGCACTGGCGCGGGGCCCGTCTTGCCCCGCCGGCGGCCCTGGCGCGCTGACGTCACCTGGCCCAGGGCCCGACTGCGACGTCTATTTTTGTCCACAACTAATTATCTAGATCCTTCCTTTGTTCAACTCGAACGTGTATGACTGAAAAGGAAATCTGGTTATCTATACCCACAGCCGCGTCAGCGCGGAATGAGCACGTCACTCGTCTGTGGCCACCCGAGACCTCTCCTCGCGATACGTCGATTGACAACTGCATCATTTAGGCTACTATGTGTCATATTTTAATAACGAAATTATCACACGTATACGTTGCGAAGGGACTACGGATTTCTTAGGTACTAACAAAACAATACACTGTACCTACATTACATACATACTCGTTGGTGCCTACATACAAGGTGTAGAATTTGTAATAAGTTATTTTAGTTTTTTTTTACATTTAAAACAATAACAAAAAATACTTAAATGTTATTATGAAAAAATCTGCATAAATTAGGTTTATTTTTCTACATATAGGCATAATAAAAAGTATAATTATAAATTTATTTAAGTAATTAGTAATCCATGCAACACTGCTGCTTCCTTTATGGTCCATAAATCAATTTAGGCAACCTACATACTTATTGCGTATGAATATAGATTCTATGTTAGACAACATACTTTTATTTTTCCCTAAGGAAAAAAATATTATTGTGTGAAATTTCCGGGAATAAAAGCAATTCCCACTTTCATAGCTGCCTATGATACCCACTAATGTCATGACATCTACATTTAAATTATACTAGACTAGCAATTCCCACGCAATTTTGTTTCCATGTATCCCGATGTCCCGTGGGAATTTCGGATAATCCTTTCTTTTCGGATACCTACGTTATACAAAGAACACCCTCCAAGTTTTAGGTCTCTACAATACATTACTAAATAGTTTGTCTCTACGATCAACGATTTGGCTGTGAGTTAATCCGTCAGTTACGCATTCCAGGGCTCTACAATGCATTTAATATGTATTTACATACTTAAAGATAACTTGCATTTCCCTGCGGCTTGGCTCGCGATTAATTTTATGACATAGATCTCGTTTGACAACAGAACAACCCATAGCGCGACTTGTGGCGCAATCTGTTGGCCGATATCCCATCCCATACAGCGCCCTCTGTAGTAGAAAAATTAGTTTCCCATTGGAATAACATACTTTCACGGGATAAAAAGTTGCCTATTTTGGCATCTGTACCCCTGACAATATATATACAAATTTTCATTATGATCGACTGATTGGTCAAGTCGTGAAGGAATAACAAACTCACTTTCTCATTTTTATTTTATTTTTATGTCATACATTAGACAAACAAGCAAGCGGGCCACCTGATGGAAAGCGGTCACCGCCGCCTATGGACATCAGTCCAAGGAGGTTGGAGGAAAGGTAGGAGGAAGGGAAGGCAAAGAAGAAGGGAGAAAGAGGGGATAGGGAAGGAGTTGGGCTTCCGGACCTCTGACTCACCGAACGAAACGCATTGCTGCTTCACATCGATATTCTGTGAGACTTCCCCAGTCGAGCTAGCTCATTTCATAATAATTGCTCTACCACTCCAAAATGTTGTAATATTAGTACCTATGATTAAAAAAAACTATCAATCGCATCGATTCCTTTCGACGTAGAAGAAGAACAGACAAACACTATTTCACATTTTATAATATTACTATGAAAATTGTATTAAATATAGTATTTCTAGCATACCTGCGAAATATGATAACTCTAGCATGTATGCTAAACGTAAAAAATAATATTTAGTACCTTATTTGGTACCTAATAAAACATTGTATCGATACGAGAATCGAACCCCGTCCCACGCAGTATCATTGTGAACGGTGTATCAGCCTAATCTTCAAAACATACCATATTTGGTTTAATCACTCGCTTCAAAAGCCCGATTAATTTATCGTGAAGACATTTTATATTGGCAAAAAACACGATTATGGAAATCGTGGCAATAAAACAATTTGGTACTATGTCACTCTGAAGATCCGAACAGCTGATAGCAAACTGTCTTATCAACGCACGCAACTTATTGTATGTATAATCAACCAATGAAAGAGATGAACAGGGTAGAGAAATAACAAACATATTTATGCTGACAATGTAAGCAGCGTTATGAAACTTTGTAATTATATAGTACAATACGAATACTAATGATAAATAAAAATTCGCATAAATCCCTTCACTCAATATCTAGAAAACTTGAATCGTATTTACAACCCTGCTTAGTTTTTCATTGGTACTCAGTTGACTTGTACTATTTGTATTATCGGATTCAGTAATGGGTCTTCTATACCCCATGAGTCTGTACTCATTGTGTGTAGAAGACCCATTATTGAATCGCCACTGTTGGCGAGACAGTAAAATGATACTAGGCCGAGAGAGTGGGTACTCGGCCTAGTAAACAAATCGTAGTTCCAGTGACTCTCTCGCCACTCTGCTCGGCCGAGACACTCGTCAAAATGTTCATATGTACACGTACCGAGCACTCGGCCGAGGGCACTGTATCGCCACTGTACTCGTTAGGTGTGGGAGACCCATAACCGCCAGTGCATATACAGTTAAAAATATTTGAATCTTTAAGCGCAATATACCAAAGCCGCCTACCCACTAACATGTCGGCAACTGGTTTCACTCATTGCAAATCGGAAAATTTTGTCGGAGAGCTCGAATGTCGCCGGCGCCGGATCATGAGTACGTAAGTTGCCGACAAGCCACCTATGCCGGCAACGTAGGCGCGGGCTCATGTTGCCGACATGATTCTTTTCATATTATCGGCGGGTTTGGCGTGTGTGTAGTGTCCATTATAGGTTAAATAAAGTAAAAATTCAATCGGATGGAGAAAATAGGTTCAGGCATTCCGGTAATAAATCATATAATATGAATGTTGACGAGACCTCTCATACAGGTTAACAATATAAGGAGTAACTCTAAGGCCTTATGCTAGCTCTACACTCTCAAAGTTGACCGAAGTGAAGTGAATTGAAGGCACGAAGTGAGAAGACAAAGGAAAAGCGAAGCCGAAGTAGTTTGTAGAGCTTGTCTCCACTCTCGGTTTCGTTCAACTTCTCGAGGGTGTAAAGCTAGTGTTAGGATAGGAACGGAAAACAATGTGATTGCTTAGGTACAGCCGCGGTCTTCCATTAGAGCTTGAATTATGAAGACACTGAGAAATTATTCGATATAACAACCTAAATTGTGGTGTACCTATTTGTTAGTTACGTCAACATAATTATATTCCTTCATTTAAAAGGCACTGGTCAAATCTGTGAGTATTATTGACTCGAAAAGAAGATTCTCTCTCTAATAAAATTTTGTACACTGCTAAATATTATAAATTGTAAATTTCCTTGGAGACCTGTAGAGCTATTATCTAAGCATCATTTGTTAACTCAAAAGCGGAATCCGCGGTGAGATGCCAAAATTGCATTCAATTTTGGCGTGGTGTCCTGAAATACTGGCTTTTGCTTAGTTTAGTCTTCTCTCACATCTTAGTTGTAATATGATACTCTTAATTACACCTACCTAATTGTTAAGTGAATAATTGTTTACATAATCTACTTTTCAATATTTGTGAAATTGCTACTTTATGAGAGCAATAAATAAAAAATAATTATTACTATAAATAAAATGTCTGCAAAACTAAATGCAGATGACAATGCATTATTTCTTGTCGATCGACATCAACCTCATTTCGTAGTACTTCAACCTACTAATGACAGATATCCAATGAAGTTATTTAACAGGTGTACATTGGTCATTTGGTTAGTGAAGATTATATGCCAATTAAGACAAAGCATTGTACCCATTAACATTATTTTATAAATATGTATGACTATTGAATATAGTCCATGCATAGAGTAGGTATGCCTTTTGATATATTTATGCTACCAAATACTATAGAAGACTAATACGCACAGCTCTTGACGTTTCTCATACAATGACTTGGCAACCTCCGTTCACCTCATGCCGCTAGGGGCGCTATAACATTTTGCATACAAAAAAACCTCCGTTCTTTTCATTTTGCATACAAAACGCACAAAAGTTTTGAAATCGTTCACCTCATGCCGCCCTCATGCCGTAGGGGCGCTAGTGTCGCGTCTTGCCCGAATTCTTCCGAAGCTGTGCGTATTAGTCTTCTATAGTATTTGATGCTACTAATATTATAAATGTCTAACAGTCTTTTTAAGTTTTTTTAATGTGTCATACAATAAATTATAGCTGTCACTGTCAAACTAAAGGAGAAGAAAAAAGAGATAGAGAGACTTAAATTAAAATTCGTTAACATTTAATTGTGTTTCTCTCCGGTAATCAATGCCGGGAAGAACAGAAAAAAATTAATCAATCTTGTACCGCTTATGACCTATCTATACTTTTTAATAACGTCATTGGTCATGTAGTCATTATTGCTAAACAGATTAGTCAAGTGCAAGGCGCTTACTAATTTGTAGAGACCATCGCTCAAGTTAATTGAGCAAGACTATTATTTGATGTCCGCTGTAGCATTCCTAATTTAACGATCGTGATTTTGGACGGAATACTGTAATTAAATCGTTTTTATCCACAATGTATCCTTATAATATCTTTTACTAGTTGATCTCCACAGTTTTACCCGTTGTTAAAAATACTGACGTTTCCACAATTCAACAACAGGACAATTCATACAAAAAAAAAAAAAAAGATCGAACCCGGGACCTCCTGGGTGGCGGTCTGGCGTGGTAACCATTACGCCACGGAGGTCGTCATATATTGTTATTTGAACCCTAAAAACCGGTTAAGTGCATGTCGGACCACGCACAGTGTAGGGATCCGTATTTGATGTGCTTTGCTTGCTTGCAAATAAGTCCAATATAATATTCTATGACATTTGTAAGTTTTCATCAAATAAATTTTATTTTATTAGTTCGTCGGCTATTACTAGTAGCGGCTTCATGAGCAGTAATTCATCTTTATTTATGGGTAATTTTGGTTGTAGAAAATCTTCTCCTGTATCCTCTTTAACGGTTGGTTAGGGAACAACCCCCATTTAACCTGTTTTGACACTTTATACCCCACAAAGGTAGCGCAACTAACTGAGATCTTTTGAATAGCAAAATAGGTTTTTTATTTTATTTGTCACTGTGGTGTCAGATTTCTTTTAAATGTAATGGTATATTTTTTATTATTATTTATTAATTGGGCTTTCAAATGACACTAATGTTGGTGGGGGTCCAAGGGTGTGTTAAATGTTAATAAAACTTGAAAGTAATTTTCGCGAAGGTGCGATTTTTTTAACGCCGAGTGTAGTAGAAGAGCCTACTTAACCGTTATTAGTTTTCATTGAGGGTTCAGCATATGGACTAGCACCATGATTTTTTCAAATTTCTAAACAACACACTTTCGGAGATAGAGGGGGGTAGGGACCACCGTGCAAAACGAAAATTCATACAATAAATGTAAATAAATCGGATCATAGTATCGAAAAATGATGTTTCCACATCCTCGATGTTTTGAAGAGACCTATCTAACGATACCCCACAACATGGGATGTGCGCCAAAAAAAAATTCATTTCTTCTTTTACATGTAGGGGAGGCAGCCCAAAAAAAAAACCTTCAAAATTTCCAGCACTTTGTTAGCATTATTAATATGTGTACTCATATCAAATTACAGCTGTCTAGCTTTAAGCGTCTAGGCACTAGACCGCGGACAGATAGACAGACAGACGGACATGGCGAAACTATAAGGGTTCGTTGTAGTTTACTACGGAACCCTAAAACGGCTAAATTAAAGCCTTAAAAAATAAATTTTATGTCTTTATATATTTATATGATTTATATTTCATATAATATTAGTCAATATGTCACCACAGACTGGCCACACATAAAGAATTTTATATTTTTACCAATTTTAAACGAAATGAGGTTTTGTCCTGTTTATGTGCGAGTAGAAACAACATACTATTTACGGCCAGTCAGTCTGCGTGATTCACACAGTACGGGTTTGTCCCACGTCCGCATGCAAAATAGATAAATGGGCCACAACGACCAGGGTCTTTGAATACATTTTACATACGATACGTTGCTGTATAGATTGAATGGAACAAGTACAGCTTGAACGCGCAATGGACATGAAAATAGCAGTCAGTGTCGCCACAGATTAGTAACGCGTAAATATTGCCACTTGCTTTACGTTACGTTTCATCACTTGCTATGAAGAGATTTTAGCGAAACCCGCGAAATTTCGTTTGCGTATTCTCGCTTTCCCGTGGGAATTTCGGTAAACCCTTATCGGATGCCTACAAACACAGGACACACCCTCAATGTTTCAGGTCTCTACGTTCAACGGTTTAGGCTGTTCGTTGATCCGCAAGTCAGGACAAATCATTATAAATGTAGAGATAAAATCGGTGACTTGCTATGTTTAGTTATCTATCAGATAAATTGACAGTTGTTATGCAATTTTGATAGTTTTTTCTGACAGATAAGTTGTCAAAAGATGGTGAAACAAACCTATTCATTCATTTTAGTTGCCATTTTAGCAGCTATAGATAAAAATGTGATAAGTTTAATGGCTATCGTAGATTACCCTCACGTTCTTTGTGAAGTAAATCATTATCATTGACACTGAAGTGCTTGTAATCGGTCGTTTGATAAGATTCAGACTGCTGAGATAGGTAAAAGTAACACAAAGGATAATTTGTTTTATTGTTAAGGAAACAAAGATTAAAAATACAGTTGGTTTTTCAAATTATTTATTCACCAATTACTTACAATCTTGTGTTCTCTTTAGTGTGCTTCCCGCTGTTGTTGCAGTTTCAAGAGGCTAGCTGGTGTCACTGTTTTCATGAGTAGCATGAAAACAATGACACCCTAGCCTGTTAGAAATCTACAAACCTCAGGCAGCCTCTGTGAGATCTTTAGCGACGTTAATTTATAGTAGATTATGGTAGAGTGTGGTAGCATGGAGGTTTTGGGAAGACAGCACAATTTGTTTTATTATTTGTAAATAACAATTTGTTCGCATTAAGGTGCTGATAGACTTGAGCATTCTCTTGCAATTAGCATTCTTGTGAATGTTACATCACAGAAAAATTACGAGAAAGAACATTTTAGCGAGCATTCTATCAAGCGTTCTGGCGAGCATTCTAGATTCAGATTAGTTTGCCACCATCTTCTGTTCGCTAGAATGCTCATGATGTTCGTAGAAATATTTGGCTCTATGCTCGGCTCGGCTCGTGGCTCAGTTTGACAAATATAAAAACGGCGAATGCTCGATGTTCTGTTACAAGTGAATGCTCAAGTCTATCAGCACCTTTATAATATTGATGATATTACAAATTGCATTTCCATATTTATTTTTATTAAAAATTATATTTGTTCTGCATCATATCATCAAAATATAGAGTATTTTTCCACTTACCAACACGATCAACGCACATGAACAGCTACAGTACGACAGTCAAATAGAAATGAAAATATATAGGATCGTTGTCGTCTATCGTGTCGTAGGTGGTAAACAACAGCCAATTGTCTGACGTGTCACTCTCAGTGTCAAAGTGTACCATCGTAGCATTCCCGCTGCTGCATCGCATCGCCAGCCATTCTTTGAACGTCCGAGTTATTTTCGTGCCAAATTGCCAGTAGGAATTTCACACGACTGTACAGTCAGCTAGCACACATGTTCAAACCTTTTGTAATTGTAAGTATATACCATTACATTTTAAAGTTAATGACACATTGTGAAGTCATCTCATTATATCAATAAAATGTATCCCTGAAACTCACGGTTTAAACACTAATATCTAATGCGCACTCTACACTGTCGAGAAGTTGAGCGAAAACGAGAGTGTGGACAGGCTCTTCGTTCTACTTTGTCTTTACATTTCCTTTGTCCTCTAATGTCGTGCCTAACTTTACTTCGGTCAACTTTTCGAGGGTATAGAGCTATAATAAAAGGTATGCATGGACGGTCACAGAAGCAGTTTAACAATTTAGCCATCGTAACAATAGCTGTATCTCGAAAATAACAAATGATAATCCAATAAACTTAAAATTTTGCAATAGATCCAGCTATTTTTATAGGTATAGTATGACTTTTTCACCACTAGCCTAGGCCACTTTAAAATGTTGATTCCAGAGTTCCAGACTCTACCAAAACAGACGTGCGATACGAGCAGCTACAGAGTATAGAATTATTTTTTTCCTTCGAAACCCTCTCTCCTCATCGCACACGTCTGCTTCTGCGTTTCTATTTCTTACTAACTCTATGCCATTTCAAAGGGGAAAAAATAAATGAAGTTTACTCTGTAAATTTCTCTGAACAGAAAATCTAATTAATAGGTAGCTATACTTCTTATTTCATATCATCGTCAATACGAGACGTGACCACTGCAGTTTCCTAGATAATGTACTTATTCGATCACGTACAACTCCATACGTGACTTTCTGCGGTGCATCAATGCACTCGCTTGCAATATGCATCTGACGTAAATAGAGAAACTCGTCACAATTAGAAATACCTCCCACCATAATAATTGCTTTATTCCATTATTACATGCGTGACAGTTTTTAGTAATTCACTCTCACATTGTTAGGAAGACGGCATCAGAAACGATTCATTTGACGCGCAGTCTTGTTAATTAATTTATCAAATCATAATGAAATAGCGCTATGCGACGTAATTGACGTAAACAATAGTGCTGGTGTAGAGGGAGAAAATATCTAAAAAGAGGTGATCAAAAACAAACCCCAGGCTCCGGCGCAAAAAATGTGTATTCCAGATTATATAATATTTATAAATACTATTATAAATTATCACTATCTATCTATTATATCTCTATCAGGTGGCTAACACTTGTTTTTTGCTCATAAAGGTTTGTAGGCGTTCATATAATCTTTGGGTTTTACTATATAATAAGTGTCCATCCGAAACAACGAAACACGTAGTACCATCAAAAAAGACTATCCTTGTCAACATCATAAATTTCCAGCTTTCTAGGTTGAGCGCCTGCGATAATACACTTACAGTCCTATTACTCCCTTTCCCGTCGGAATTCTATAAATTGCCGTCTTTATCCTAGTCAACATCAAAAGAACCTCTATACAAAATTCCAGCTTTCTAGGTTGAGCGCCATACATATTTTTTTGGTAACTTGAACCGTTTATGCAGCGCAAGCAACGGAAGCCCTAATAATTTTCTCCGTTTTTGCAACATTTTTCACTGATGCTTCGCTTCTATTAGTCGCAGCGTAATGTTATATAGCCTAAAGCCTTCCTCGATAAATGGACTATCCAACACAAAAATAATTTTTCAATTCGAACCAGTAGTTCCTGAGATTAGCGTGTTCAAATAAACAAACAAACAAATTCTTCAGCTTTATATATTAGTATAGATTTTTAAACAGCGCCACCTAGCGTAATAGATTTAAAGTGCTTTAATTTTCGCACGATATTTAGAATTTGATGAAAACGTAACCATAGCGGCGCAATGTAACTTTTGAATAGCGCCATCTAGCGTAGAATAGAAAGAACTTGAATTAATTTAGCAAGCAAGCGCGTAAATTTTTTGCTATAACTTCTAAAGTACCTATCTATTTAAATTATATGGTGTAAACATTATTATAATGTATATGAAATGCTTAAGGTTACTAACATAGTTAACTGGATAAGGATTAATACTGTATACGTCAAAATCGGTTTCCAATTTCCGCATTATTACTCGGAAATCGCTTTTTATTTTATAGTAAGTTATCCGTAAACGATAAATATATGCCACCGCGGACTTTTTTGGAGACCTAAATAAGAGGAATGTCCTATAATTTTTGTTTTGTTATATCTCAAAGGGTTTAGACAGCGTTTTCGTCGACAGCTCCCAAGCGGGTTGATTTTTTCCGACACTCCCAACAATAATCTTTATATTTCAGCCAATTTACACAAAATCCTGACAAGTTTTATACATAAACCTTCCTCATGAACCAGGCTATCCGTTGGTGAAAACCGCAAGAAAATCCGTTAAGTAGTTTTTGAGTTTATCGCGAACAGACAGACAGACAGACGCGCGGGAGGACTTTGTTTTTAACCCCCGACGCAAAAAGAGGGGTGTTATAAGTTTGACGTGTGTATTTGTGTATTTGTGTACTTGTGTATTTGTGTATCTGTGTATCTGTGGATCTGTCTGTGGCATCGTAGCAACCAAACGGATGATCCGATTTTGATGCAGTTTTTTTTGTTTGAAAGGTGACCTGTGCGGGAGTGTTCTTAGCTATGATTCTTGAAAATCTGTTCAGCCGTTTGAAGATCACCAGCTTTTTTCTATTTGATGAAGGGAAATGAGCAACTTCCACTGGTTAGATCGATTTGAAATTTGGTATACTGTGACTGTCATGATATTGCAAGAATATGGTAAACTTGATCTGATGCTGCAGCATCATCTGGAACCTGCAGTATACTCAACTCCTCGTCAAATTACAGCAGATGTATCGTGTTTGGGTTCATTGGAATGGTCTCATTGAATAGTTCATTTTTAGGTATAATTCACTAGCTGGGCTCGCGGCTTCGCTCGTCATACTTAAGGTTTATTGCTATCGCGCTGTGTTTTTATCACCGACCCAAAAAGAGGGGTGTTATAAGTTTGACGTGTGTATCTGTATACTTTGGTGCTAGAGGTAACCAGGGTCTGATGATGGAGCTAGGTGGTTGCCATAGGAACTCAGTAATTAAACGACATAACTCCATCGAGTTTGGGCTCGTTTGATCTGTCTTGATGAGTACTTTGGTGCTAGATGGTAACCAGGGTCTCATGATGGAGCTGGAAGGTGGCCATAGGAACTTAGTAATTACACGACATAACATAACCCCATCGAGTTTGGGCTCGTTAGATCCGTATTGACGAGTACTTTGCTGCAGGATGGTAACCAGGATTTGATGATAAAGCTGGATGACTATCTATGATATTCCGCCGTTGCTGGGTTAGGTTAGGCTTGGCTTGTGACCATCAAAAACCGAGCGAGCGAAGCGAGTGAGGCTCGACCTACTCTTGGTCACACACATTTGTTAAAACAGTTATGGAGCTGATCTAATGATGGAGCTGGAAGATGGTCATGGGTAGGTACTCAGTAATTAAAAGACATAACCCCATCGAGTTTGGGCTCGTTTGATACGTCTTGAGGAGTACTTTCAATACCTCTCATACATATGTCGCAATACCTCTCATACAAATTTCGTAACACCATTCATACATATTTCACAATACCTCTTACTTATACATATGTCGCAATACCTCTCCTACATATTTCGCAATACCGCTCATACATATTTCGCAATACTATTCATACATATTTCACGCAATACCATTCATACATATTTGGCAATACCTCTCATACATATTTCGCAATACCATTCATACATATTTCACAATACCCTCATACATATTTCTCAATACCTCTCATACATATCTAAAATACAAATGAAAAGGATAGGGATTAGAATAAAATAGAAACGAAACTATAAAAAACGCCAAATAAAACTTAAATTTAAAATTTAAAAAACCCCCGACTCAAAACCTCTAAAAAGTAAATAAATAATAATTATGTACCCCCTATTCGATCTTTTAATTTTATGATATAATATTTATATTAGTTAATAGTAGTTAGTCATAATACCTACTTCCAAAGCGTCATCACGTCGGAAGACCGCTATAGACATTTAAACATAACTGTGTAGGTACTATTAACTAATAGACAGTAGATATCAAATTGTCAGCTAGTAATAAATTTTTACTTAGCGGTCCCCCGACGGGATGACGCTTTGGAAGTAGGTATTATGACTAACTACTATTAACTAATATAAATATTATATCATAAAATTAAAAGATCGAATAGGGGGTACATAATTATTATTTATTTACTTTTTAGAGGTTTTGAGTCGGGGGTTTTTTAAATTTTAAATTTAAGTTTTATATAATATGTAAGGATAATATAAATACCATCATAAACACATCTTTGCAATTTGTTAGCATTCAATTTGTGTGTATAGCTACTTATTAAATAAAATATGATCGATCTCCGTACGTAATTACGTAGGTATTCAATTACTGTCTTCAAATGACTGTCAGCATTAAGACTATCCGTTGCATTCTAGAGGAGAAAAAAATATTAAACAGTAAAAAGTAAAAATCTTTTTCGTGGAAACTGGGTGATGTTCTTCTTTACTGATGCACGAGTCACCTCTTGGCATTCACCGCGTGCCTTATGATAGTTTGGTAATACATACAGGCGCGGCAGTGAACGCGAGGAGTAAGACTCTTTTCTTCTTTCTTCTAATTCGTATTCATTCTTCATGCTTCTTTCTTGACAGTTGGGTAAGTAATCATATAATAAATAGTTAGTTAGTATCTTAAAATATAAACTATTATTAATCACATATTCTTGCGAACTAAGTAATTATAATTCTTAATGTTACACTAAAAAAGAAACAATAGTTTATGAATATTCATTGCGTGTAAGTTAAACTACTAGTAATATTAAAAAGCTAATTAATTTTACTACTAAATATTTAGCGGCAAAGTAACGCAAATAAAAATTTTTGCTTGTATAATTTCATATGGCGTTTCGACTTTGTCAATTTCAGTATTATTATGAACTAATATGAAATCTGTTTTTGTAATCCGAATGGGGGTAGCTAATGTTGTCAAAAATAAAAAATATTTTATTAATGTACATGACAGATGCAAGAAAGCGTTGTCCTTGACCCTAGCTTAATGACCCCAGCCTTTTTACCATAAGCCGTCAGGGC
Organism: Endotricha flammealis; assembly: GCA_905163395.2. Lineage (NCBI taxonomy): Eukaryota > Metazoa > Arthropoda > Insecta > Lepidoptera > Pyralidae > Endotricha > Endotricha flammealis. Next base: position 14,142,072 of record LR990856.1, on the reverse strand, counting down.
TCCATTCAAAGCGCTCGTAAATTCCCCATGGGTAACTGGGTTACTACGATTACGATTGTATTGTACAACCTTAAATTGGGAAAGTGGAGGACATTTTTAATACATTAACAATAATGACGCTATTTTGAATTTTCTCGCGCATTTCAAATATTAGCATTTAAAGCTACGTTGGAGATTCTCAAAAGCATTAAAATGGTGAAACTAATTTACAATAAAATCTTTTTTTAATTAAATTTACTAAAGCACATACCGTACCTAATCTTTATTTTCATTTAAATGGTAACCCTAACAGTTAAGTGGTAATTTGTATAATGTTGAACACTTTAAAATTTCCCTTCTAAACGTAAAAAGAAAATTATATTTACTTAATATTCTTGAACGAATCACACACCGCCCACTATACCCAAACTAAACAAAACTTGTTCCATGGACTGGATTTATGATTAGTAAATATACTTTCATAATAGTGTTAAACCATTTTTTTTAATACGTTAGTTATTTTAAATAGAAAAACACATAGATCCAGACCAAGACAGACATGTTAATTCATGCGTTTGCTAGCTTTACTACCGGGCTCGACAAAAACATTTCACAGAACGAAGATTTCATTTATTTTGTCGTAAGACCGTATTATAAGATAATAATATTAATATAATATATATTGTATGGGCAATTAAGCATTTCTAATTTGAAACGAGGCTTATGAAAAATATTGCGTCAACTGTTGTATTTGCCTAGCATATCGTAAAAGGCAACGACTAGAATATCTGTTTTATGATTATGTATGAAATAGTCTATTAACATAACACAACAGCATCACATAGACAGTAGTTATTACATATTTTTCTTTCCTGTTTGTACTAAAACAGAACTTTTTTACAATATATAAATTTTGAAATTTTTTAATCCTGATAAAACATTCAGTAATTTGTGTGAAAGAAGTTTGAAAGTGTGCCTGTGATCGATGATTAATGAATGACAATGAATGTAGACATGAAAGCAGCTGGAGGTACTGGCAAAATGACTGAAAATAGAGTGGTATTGAAGAGAGAAAACACACACTTTCCCTCATTTGGGGACACCAAAGGCACCAAAATGAAGACAAAATGCTTGACAATTTTATTATAATGCTGGCTCTACATTCTTGCGAAGTAAATACGCGATATTAGACGGGCTCTACGTCCTACTTTGTCTTTACGTGTCCTTTGGTTTTTAACTTCGTGCTAACTTCGCTTCGGACAACTTTGCGGGAGCGTAGAGCCGGCATGATATTATCACCAGTTGCATACGTAGGTACATGCAAAATTTATAACCATACGAGATTTAACTAGAACATTTAAACTTTAAAACCAAGTTTAATAAAATCATGTCAATCTATGACAATCTTTCCATAATTTAAAATTAAGTCGCTTCTGCTGTAAACTATTCAACGGATTTTCATGCAGTATTCAGTACTACATAGAGAGATTCCAGAGGTAGATTTATATATGTAAGGTGGGTGGACCATGGAAGGCCACTCTAACGAGTAAACGCTTTTTGTTCGTTTATTAACTGGATAAATGAAAAAAACAAATGATCAAATAATACTTTGTTTTATTGTGTACCATATAAATCACTTTTTTTTAACCTAGTATTCATTAAACTTAAATTTTGTTAAGCTCTTCCAAATGGCCTTGCAAGGAACACGGCTCCAAACAAGGCCAATATTTAACATCAGTCGTTCAACTTAAAAATAGAGTTGTAACAGTTAATATATTCGCTTTTACTAAAACTACATAATAAGCACTTTCATTTAAGCAAAACATTAAATGCCCAGTACATTTTTATCATTTATAAAAAACTCAACGAACATTACTAGAACACCATCGTATAACTAAGAATATATTAATGGAAATTATTTAAAAACAGTAGTAATGAGTATTATATTGACATCAAATAACTTGCCAACGCGTATTATAATGAAATTAAAAACTTTTTTTTTTTTACCTCAAATGGCCCTTCAAATTTTTGATTGGCCTTATAAGGAACCACCGGCTTTCCTGGGAACACTACCAATATTTTAACTTAAATCGAGGCAAAACTATTTTTTTTCTTTAGTACCATAAACATATCCTTATATACGACAATTCACAGTAAAAAAATATGAAATAATAATAGGTTATCTAACTAAAAACGTACGTTTTGCTGTGCGCGCGAATAACAATTGTAACGTCGACGACCGAAGTCTACGAAGCGTGAGATCGCACTGCCACAATAGCGGCGCGAGCGACTCGCCGCCGCATCTGTGGCCTTGAGTTTGATGGATCTTAGTGTATAGCCGAAGGAATATGTGTTTACATGTCAATAACTACGACTTTTTGATAGTTGGCCTTCAAAGGAGCATGGCCTTCCATGGTCCACCCACCTTATAATACAAACAAGGATTTTACGAAACTCCCGCGGGAAAGTGGTATACATTAACGAAATTGTGCGAGTAATACACATTATAATTTTTTGATTGATCTTTTAAATATGTTGATTAAAGATGTAAATAGGTTTGAAACATGTTTAGGGACGAGCTTAATAATTCTCATTTGAAAGCGTGACTCCGAGGTGCAGAGCTCAGCAAAAGGGAGGGCTAAGCGGGATCTATGAGCACTCTAACATAGATCAGGGGCGCATTGTCAAAAACACAATAGATGCAGGGATGCAGCTGGCATGGCATTGTCAAAAAGCGAGGGGTGGCGATAGAAAATTATAACTCAGCTAATGCTTGGCTAGTAATTTCGGTAAACAACAAGTTTATGATTTTTATTAAAAAATATAAGGAACAATATTATAGGGTTTATACAATGCTTTTAGTCAAAAAAATATTTTGGTAATAATTGAATTCTACGACCACTGAAATATATTTACCAAAAATATTAAACTATGGTGTTACTTTTAACTTTTAGTTGTTCTCAGTTAAAATTTGTTGAACAAAGATTTAGGATAAACAGACAGAATGTGGCGACATTTTTTTATATTGATTAACATTACACTACTAAATGAAAATTTGGAGGTTTGAATTTGTTACCCAGCAATTTAGCACAAAGCAGGAATACAAAAACGATTCAGGACAATCTATTGAGGAAACTACAAGAAAACGTGTTTTCGACTTCCCAAAGACCAAATGCTTAAATATCTTAGAAAACAATTCCATTGAATCCAATAAATCTTTATACATACTCGTATTACGGCCGGCCTGATGGTAAGCCGTCACCGTTGCCTAAAGACGCTTGCAATACCGGGGGTATCACTCACGCGTTGCCCTCCTAACCCCAAGTGGAGCTCTGGACACCTTACTCACCGTAGGAACACAACATGGCCGAGACCAATGCTATTTGGCTACGATCTTCTGTAACGTGGAGGTCCTTCCCCAGACGGGCTGCTCAGATTTGAGCGGATTATCCGCTGTGCCCTACCTCTCTTAAAAGTATAAGTTTGATTAGAAAAAGGATATCCGAAAATGAATTACGAATTATTGGATATGACGACCCCAATCTCAGTTTATTACAGACGTAGGCGTTCGGTGACGCAAATGGGTTTACTGTGTTAACGTCATTTATAGTTAAGAACTTATGGATTTTGACGCATTTCATTAAATCTAATTGATTTAAAATGTATCCACAACCGGGTTATACCCAATAGCTGGTTGATGGTGGCTGATGTTTTATCAATTGTATGGGTTTGGATAAAATGTAAGATTTTTGGTTTCGTAACATTATTTGTTTATGGTACTGCATTGTTTATGTACCTAGTATGCAACAGAAGTTTGAAGGTCTACGCTTATAATGCTACTTGAATTATGCACTTCCCAGAATGTAATGTTTTCAGCAATAAATAGAGTGATTCAAGAGGAAGGCTATACTAGTAAAACCCTCGCAACTTCGTTTGCGTATATCTCGGTTTCCCGTGGGAATTTTGAAAAATCCTTTCTTAGTACACCCCTAGACGTCGTATGTAACCTACATTCCAAATTTGGAATCTCTAGACCCAGCGGTTTGGGCTGTGCGTTGATATATAGTTAAGTCAGTCAGTTAGTCAGTCAGCACTCTGAATTTTATAATACATACAAGAATCTTCCGAAATTCTCACAACAGAGAAGATTACACTAAATTCTCACAACAGAGAGGTATTTAAATTAATTTAATTTTTACATTTTATTTATTATTTTATTTCTATCATTTTAACTTTAATTTTAGTTAATTCTATTGGATCTATTGTATTGTATCTTTTTTTTATGGGTTATACCTGAAATAAACGACTATTATTATTACTAGTACAAAACTTAGTCCGTTTCCGCGTCGAATTGATAAATATTTTTTAAATACTACTAAGGTAGACAAGCATAGGGCCGCCTGATGGTAAGCAGTCACCGTAGCTTATGAACGTTTGCAATACTAGAACCATTACTAACGCGTTACCGACCCTTCCGAAATATGCACAGATTTGGTATAAAAAGCCTTGATCTAAATGGCGTTGCGTTGTTACATTCGTGAATCACTTTATCGATCGATATACGATAGCATCTAACCGCAGGTCGTTCACATACGTTGCACACTTCGCCCTCAACGTTGATTACAATCATATCTGTTGCAAACAAAAACTATTTTGGTTATTATGTCTCACTGGTTGGCAAAGGCGGCTTTCCATCTCAACACTCTACCATAGAAAACTCTGTAACTGCTCTGTACAAGGCGATGTCTTCACAATCTTTTAAGTGGATATAGTACGCGCCAAAATTTGGACACACACAGTTTATAAAACAATTGAAAATTTATTGTCGTTACACACTAAGTAATAAGTTTGAGTTTCGAACTTCATTTTACGTCTGCGCGACTCAACAGTGTTGGCGACTAGTATAGTTATTTTTTCTTAGGATAAACTTTCACCTTGGTTTATATTGTCAAAAAAAAAATTGTTATATTTCACTAATAAAAACTATTATTATTTTTGACACAAATGTTTAGCTTTTCACGGGATGTTTTACGTTCCATTTAATCAATCTAACGTATAAATCGTCGAGAACACTTGTAGTCTGTAAATTTATTCCATAGTCAGAGTAACTGGACGTTATAAGAAATTTGTGAAAGAATCAAATTTATTCAGAGACTAGGCCTTCACAGGCATTTTCTTCGTAAGCTCTTAAATGTTTGAAGCGATAAACCAAAAGAATTCTACTCATAAAAGAATCTACTTTCGAAACATTCGTCAAACAAAGAGTAATAAAATGGTATTATTAAAAATAGTACCAGAATTTTTTCTTCAATCAAGCAATTGAATACAAAGAATTGTTTAGTTGGGTAGAAACACCCGACTAAATGGCTCGAAAAATTGACTATATAATTTTACCGTATGTCATAAAACTACTGTAATATCAACTTTATTTTAATAGTGTTATGTGTGTTAATTGTATAAACATTGTTTTATTGTGCCAATCGTAGGGCGCAAGGAAACCTTAATAGTGTAAAGTCGTGCTATGAATTGTTATATTTATGACTACACCGAACAAGAGAGCGATTAATACTTAATTTCACTATACTCTGTCAGTTAACATACAGACCGACATTTTAAACACGATAATAAGAATGAACTTTTGCATAATAATGATAATTTGAATCATGAACATCAGAGAAAAGTATTTTACCCCGTAACTTTTGAAGGGGTAAAGAACCTCAACACCTGATAGTGTTATTTCGATCACTTTAGAATTATGATGATGGTAACATGGTATTAAAAATTATAATTATAAAAAAAATATTTGCTAAAAATCACAAATACGAATAGGTAATTATTGTTCTAGCTTGTCGTAGAAATAGAACAAATAGGTTGTAAAATAATTAATCAGATTTACAACAAAAATTACATGTTAAAAATAAAATAAAATAACTCATTTGCAATAAACTCAACTGATAGTCTTTTTTGAAAGCCGGTATAACTTACAAGTATTTTAATTATTTTTATACATTGCAAAATAAGTTTATTATGAGTGCAGAGGAGAAAATTACCGTGATAACATTAAGAAATGGTCATTCATGTTACACTACTACACTTCACAGTTCACCAAGGTAAAATCTAGACATTGCTATTTTCAAATTTCCTCTAACCAATATAATAAATTTTTTATGTTCAAATTTTAATTTTAATTTTGCAAAAAAGTTATATTTTGATCAATTTCCTACCTAAAAAAATATATCTTTTTTATTATTTAAATGTAAAATTAAAATAGTTTCTTACAAAACGATTCATCTAATATACATTCCGGACTATAAAAAACTGAAGCAGTATTTTGTATCGTAAACAAACCCGCTGTCACAGACCATTAAAGAAAAAATATTGTCGAATTTTATTTAGTGATTTCTGATGATAACACGTGAGACCGTCAGTGCAGAAGCGGACATCGTCAGTTGTTACCAAATTGGAGGCACAGTCGGTACCATCCACGGACAGGGCGCCGCCGGGCCTCGCGACACCCACCGGTGAATAAACCCCTTGATTTATGTAACAGTGTTAACCTTGGTATATTTCCAATGACCCTATGTTTTTTCGGTTCTTATGACATTAATTAGGAAAGTTTAATGGAATTTGAAGAACTACACGTTTTAGACAGTCGTCGTAGTGATTTATATCACAAAGTTGGCAAACAAGCATATGGCCCGTCTGATGGTAAGCATCACCGTAGCCTATAGACGCTTGCAATAGCGGGGGTATCACACACCCTCCCAAAGCTCCCAAGTGGAGCTCTTATATGTTAAAAATCGAAGCTTTTTTCATGTATTTTCATGGATTCTAGTAGCGTACGCGTATTCTACTAGTTGCTCGTGAGTTTTCTTAATATTGAAATAAATAATCAAATTGTCGTATCTACACTGATATCATGCTAGATATAGAGCTTGTTTGGTTAAATGTGTTAATTTTAGGTTCGAATGAAATATTATAGGATTGCCATTTTATGGAAGAAGGCTAAAAGTCAACTTAACATACGCCTAATACGCCATGCAGACGAAGTTGTGCGGTCAACAAGTAATTAATAAACTTTTTTTGGGCTTTTTTTTACGAAATAATGATTTGAGTATACAATTTACTTTCGTTTGTAAACAACAACAATGACAAAGAGAGCCAATCAATTTTTATAAAGTAGGGTAATTCTGGGTTAGTGGGGTATTCACAACAAATAAATTTTCTTTTAAATTTCATACGACAATTTAGAGGTCCCGTCTGTTAGAAAAGTCGTTTTTTTATGTCACAAGTAATTTTTTTTGGTATACATTGTAACAATTTGTTATCATAAATTATAAAAAGTCTAAATTGGTTATTTCTATCATACATTGATTAGAACTTTCTATTTATTACGCTTGATTTGTAGCCCAATTGACTGGAAGAATCAAAATGTTAACAACATTTGTAAATTCTACCCGTTTATCAAATAAACCGGTACCCTATTGATCACGATCAGCTGGCGAGTCGGTGATAACTGAAGTAGATAAGCTTACTACACTTTTTACGGCGTACAAAGCAGTACTACGGATTACCGTAGTAATTTAAATTTTATTTCTTTCAGTCTAAAAAAGATATAAAAAGGTTTACTTCCATAATCTACTATAAAAGTTTCCTGACTGTAAATAAAAAAACTACGTATCACATCAATATTCGTATTTGTGTGATTGGAAAAAACCTGATCTTGAGTATTCTGTGCACTAAAAAATCTTTGTGCACTAAATTATTTAAGAGGTAAGTCAACTTGTGACTTTAATAACAAGATTGTTCTCTTTTACTAGTCACTTGACTCTAAATATGTATATTTGAAGTTTTATGAAACAGAAGAAAATATTAAAGAATACAGTTAAAAATCCGATCTACGAACGAGGAATGAATTTACGACCTTGAATTTTTAGTTTACTAATAAAAACAAAATGTACCTATATACTAATAAAAAGCCTAAATACTCTAGTCATACCGTATCAACTTATTTATTATAGTATGCATAACATATTACTAAGCTACAATAAACCACTACCACTTTGAACAGTATGTATAAATATTTGTGAAATACAAACGCTTGATAATCAAAGAAACATTTTTGATTGATCGCCCAGCCCCTACGTTGTCCGACCGCCCATTCAGTACATTAGTAGCCACGGCTACTGCATTTACCATGGTGAACAAATGTAAACAATTCCCTTAAGTAACACTTGTGAAATATCGATACAGTTATAAAGAAGTAGGTTTCGAGTCCGTATTTAAGCTTTGATAACAATCGGAAAGATAATGAAATGTCATATTGAACATTAGTCACTTATATACATTTAAAAATTAGGTTACAATAGTATTTTAAACTTTAGAAATAAGCGTTAATTCGTTTAAGTGTGCACACTTCAAAAAACCCTTCTTTTCAGGTGCCTACGCCATACAAAAAATACGCCATCCTAGCTTCAGGTCTCTACTTTCAGCAGTTTAGGATGTGCGTACTAAATCACTCACGGATCTCCGTGAATCAGTCAGTCATTAATCCATATTATATGCAAAGCATATTATATGTATAGATAGTTCTAAATATTATAATACAATGATTAACCATAAAATAGATATTATCGTATTCGAAAAGAAAATGTTCGAAAAGCAGCATAATTACTGCCAGGATTTACGCGACTTTTTAAACAGCACATTAAACGGACGAATTTAATCTCTAACTTAGAATATTTATTTACTCTTACTTTTTTAAATACAAAGCATCAAAATCAGTCTGCATTAATTCGTAAACAAGTAACTGTATAATTAACTTTACTAATATTAAATGTGACCTTAATTTACGCTCAATTTAGTTCAGACTAAGCTAGTAATTTATAAAAATAATAATTTAGGAAATTGACCAATCAGAAACAGAAAGGATTTTTCAATGAGTTTCACTAATTATTTAAGTAAACACTATTATTGTGTGTACACTTTGACTAGTGTAAAATTAAGTAATGTCACTAAGTTTTAACGTCCAGGCACAAACGGTTCCGATACTCATAAAATAGGGATTTATAATGCACGCCAACTTGGACTGGCCGAGTAAGGCAAGTATTGTGCGTGTGTACCGTAGACCACTATTGGTTTCCTTGGTGATACCATATGTAATCAAAATTAATTCGTCAGACTGGAAGCTCTATTGTTAGACAATCTCATATTTCTATACATTCTAGATTGACTACAATCGGCACGGCAAATGTCATCTAAAAATATCAAAAGTGGTACTGGTATATTGTACTCTTTTACCAATTAAATTGTAAACATACATTAATTCTTTATTGTTTAAATCCTGCTTCGGTTCAAATGTGGTATCGGTACCATTATTTAGAAAAAAAATAAAGAAAAAGAAAATCATCTGAATGAACCGGTGAAAATTTTCCTTCAAATTTATCAGCTATGGACATGACATATTTACTAGATAGCTGATAAAATCTAATACATAAATAAAATGTACATTACACATACAGGCTTACCTTAATTCGCAGGAAAATTGATTAATCATTACTATTTATGGGTTAACAAAACGTGTAGTATATTACTTTTTAATGAACAAATAATATTGAAACAAAGCACTTGTAATATAGCGTGATATTTAAACAGCAAACAAACGCTCGTTCAACAGCTGGTTAGAGTAACGCGGCGGTGGCAATGTTTACATTCCTTCACCATGGAGAATGCAGTGGCACCACCAATTTCAACGCTTTGTGGGGCGCGCGATCAATCATGTTTCCGTGTATTTAGTGGTCAATTTTGATATGGTATTGTTCGATTCTAATTATTTGAATATATTTTGGAATGATTACTAATCTTTACTTCTTTCGCCATTTCTTTTTCCGATTCCGAAATGGTGATAGTTTAATAGTTTATTTTATATTAATTTAATTAAGTATACAAATTGTAAATGACTAGAGTAAGTGAAGGCATAGTCTCTAAATAAATGATTTGAGTTTGTGTTATAAATATTAAAAACGCGAAGTTTTTTTGTATGGATGTTTGTCACGTAAAAACAGCTGGACGTATTTGCTTAAAATTTGGTACACAATGTATAAATGTTTGTAACAGAGATTTGTCAATTAACACATAATATAAACATACCTATGTTGTGCCATTTATCACTACGGGAACGGTAACAATGGGATTTCGCGAATATCGCGGGCATCAGCTAATTTACAATATTGTTAATATAACTTTCATTCTAGAACTATAGTGGGGTACTATAGATAAAAGCAATCCTATTTTAGGACACAGTTTAGCAAGCAAGTTTATGAATGAACTAATAATTTATTAGAATTTATTATTGTCACGAGTAGTAATTATTTTCATTCATATGTTAGTGTAAAACTTTCAAATTTATAGGTTGATATTGCGACCAAATTATTATAAGAAAGTATTATGGAAAGATTTGATTCGAAATAGAGAAATGGAGAGAAATGATAGATATTTCTTGATTGAGTGAGGTTGAGAAGGTATAGAAAATCCTTGTAATGTCGAAATTACATCGTTACTATCAAAATATTACTGACAAATCTACGAAACTTTTGAACCGGTATTGACGGTACTAACATTTTCATAAAGTTTATGTTAGAAAAGTCTTGTGGGAAAGGAAATAACGGGTACAAACGTTAGACAGTCAACAGATAAAAGAGGCATAAGCACAGGATCTTAGCCCAGAGTCGAATCAAGGTCCGATATGATTTAGGTTACGTATTAAATATTGCATGAAAGTATCTTTGAATTTAAATTTAGTACTCATATGAATTCCAAAGTTATCTATGCTAAAATCATACTATCATACTAATATTATAAATGAGAAAGTGAGTTTGTTTGTTTGTTATTCCTTCACGGCCTAATCAACCGATCATTATGAAAATTTGTATATAAATTGTCAGGGGTACACAGAGCCCAACATAGGCTTTTTATCCCGTGAAAGTATGTCATTCCAATGGGAAAACATTTTTTCTATTATAGAGGGCGCTGTTTGGGATGCTATCGGCTAACAACAGGTGGCGCCACAAGTCGCGCTATGGGTTGTTTTGTTGTCAAACGAGATCTATGTCATAAAATTAACGCGAGCGAAGCTGCGGGGAAAAGGTAGTTAACTATAAGCATAAAAAAAGGACGGGTTGCACTCCGGGAGTGCCGGCAGAAGTGAAAACTTAAACATCAACGTTGAGAATTTTAATATTTTGGAATAGTTAGGCAATCTTACGCTTTTTCGATCAGGCTATGGATCTGACGCAAGTTTATCATTTTTTACCCATCTAAAAAAGTGCCAAGCGCGGCTAAAGAAGTTTTCACTTCAAAAATCTTAACTACTTCATTTCTTGAAAAAACTTCGTCACACACATGTGGACAAGTTCTTAGCGATTAATGTGACAATTTATATAGGTAGCACATAGATATTTTGCAATGTAACTATTGCCCGGGTGTAAACTTAGTAAGCCGTCGCGTCACTCAAAGGCGTAGGGGTTGTTGAGAGTCGAGAGGGAAGCCCCTCGCTTCCGCCCTCCGCTCGCTATTAAGTACCCCCACGCGTTGGATCATTGTCCTACTCGTTGTCATCGATAGAACATAAATCAATCAATTAATTTTAAAATCCCATCCTGTATCTATACTGTTACAAAGGAATGATTTACGGTCAATTGATCAAAACCATTTTTTAAAATGACACATTATTATCATGGCTGTCACTATTAATTAAAGAAAAAAAGAGTTTCAATTGAAATGCGTTTCAGAAACTGGTTGTTTGTTAGTCTGAAGGTAGGGTGTAATTTCCGGAACTACTTTCAAACCTTTCTTCAAAGGATAATAATTCCAGATCAAGTACGTACCTAAGTATATTAAAATTTGTTTTATGCAATTTTATGCTCAGAGTTATATAGGTAAGTAACTATCAAAGTTATATAGAACTAGTGAAATCCGTTCAACTTCGTTTGCGTGTATTTATTTATGCACAGCAGCGCCATCTATATCAGACTTTTGATCAAATCCTATGGGAATCGCGTACTTTTAGGGATAAAAATACCCTATGTGTTAATCCAAGGTATGTGCTACCTACCTACATACTAAATATCATAAATATTGGCTCAGCCATTTGAACGTGAAGAAGTAACAAACATACACACAACTTTCTCCTTTATCATATTAGTAGGATATCAAAATCATAAAACTGAAGAATTTTTTTTGTTGAACGCGCTAATCTCAAGAATTAATGGTAGGTACATACATACGAATAGAAAAAATATTTTCGTGTGTCTTGTTGAGTTTTGTGTAAATTGTATGTTATTGTTTTTAAGGGTTTTCTCAGACTTAAATTTTCATTAAAACAAATGAAGAAAAAATACATTTAAATATGGTTTTCGGAATTGTATGGTTATCACTCAGACCAAATAAGAAGTCAAGACGGAGCGCTGCGAACAATGATGTGAAGCCGGTTTTGTAAACATGTGTGCATTTAGAGAGTGTTGCCGTGCAGTAAAAAATTATTACCCTAATTTTTTATTTTATTTTATTTTTTATAGGTAAAATAGTTTTTTTTTAAATTGGATACCTCACTTTTATAAGATGTTTTGAGTATTCAGACGAGATAGGGGAATAAAATAAAACAATAGTAATATCAAACATTGGTTTTAATGGCCTTTAAGTTGGGTCAATTTTTTAAAATATTGCCTTTTACTGTCCACCATTTTAGCAATTGTTTCCAATTTAGAAATACACTTACAATAATTTTATGAAAACTAACAGTAAAAATAGAAATAAGTAAAAGAAAGTGACGTTACGTTTCGCGTCACATTAATAACTACCCCAATAAACTGGGACTATTGTGACGCTTATTAGCGGCAACACTTGTGGAGTTTTTTTATTCCAAGCTGTCATAATAATTATTAAAATTGATTTGTTAAAAATATGTATTTTTATGTTTACTTACGTATGAAATGTGATTCCATCTTGCTTTTTATTCTTTGAGGAATTGTTTTTGCAGCCTTTCACCACACAATTCGGCATTTTTGATTATTAATTAATTAAATTGTTTGGATGTCATACGTCAATGACGAACTAGCTCAAACTAATCGGCGAGGCATAGTTTGGTTATAAATGTGTGCGTTAGGGGCGTATATGGACAGGGCGAGGCATAGTTTTGCCTGCTTCACATCATTGTTCGCAGCGCTCCGTCTTGATTTCTTATTTGGTCTGAGGGTTATCATTTGAAACGAATAACTTTTTCATGACATAAATATAATCAAAATGGGAACAAAATGGTAGTTAGAGTTTAGATATGACAATAGGAACGAACAGTCGTCAACTTCAGTTCAGTGACACCCTACCATCCCCGTCAGGACTTACCACCCAATAAAGTCACACATTTTTTAATATAAATTCAATAGAACCCCTCTATTGTTAAGAACCGGACGACCTTAGCACACTTAGAAACAACTTTCTATTATTTTTTATTTAAGTAATAATAATTCAAAGGGGTAGGCAGTCGCGTGGCCCACAGGACGTTGAACTCTACCTATTAGCTATTATGATATTAAAATAGAATTTTAAATAATTTAATTGAATGTAATCATTCCACAAACATGTAATTGTTAATGTAAAACCCCTTAGAGACGGTATACTTTGTATTTATTTGACTTGGAAATATTTTTATTTTATCACTAACTAGCAAAACCCGCGCAACTTCGTTTGCGTGTATCCCGCTTTCCCGTGGGAATTTTGGAATGTATGATACTTTAAAACCTTCCCCTTGAATCACTCTATCAATTAAAAAAAACCGCATCAAAATCCGTTGCGTAGTTTTAAAGATTTAAGCATACAAAGGGACATAGGGACATAGGGACAGAGAAAGCGACTTTGTTTTATACTATGTAGTGTAATGTTTTCTATCAATTAAATATGTTTTGAAACTTATCATTAGTTATATGTTACATCTTTTTTTTTACATAATATAAGAGTAACTGAGAATGCAATTGGCCAAGTCCGTACTATTGTGTAATTGTGATCAACAAAGATAAATAAGTAAAAATCTGACCCTAACAAATAATACAAAAATAGATGTTTTGCAAGTTGTAATAATTTTAATTTTTTTTTTGATCTTTTTCTTTCAATTAGACCACAATGTTAAAAATAAATCTAGCATTTATCAAAATATATTAATATTGTTATTGTGTAATTTCGCTCACCGGCCAATTCCAACCATTCTTAATACAACTTTGGACACGGTTTCGGGGTACCGTGGGAGATGGGCCCTGTCATAATTTCCACTTTGGGGCCGCCCCGCGCAGCTGTCGCGCGACCGTACGATCAAATGTTCAATCCACTACACGCATTGTTCCTACACAATTGTTCTTGATACACTTTGTCCCTGCAATGTACGTGTGAATCGAATTTCGTATCGCATATTATTATTCGATTTTATATCGTTAATGGTTTTGGAGTAATGACTAGGTTACGTTGCTTGGGAAAATAAAATTTTTGATTGTTGAATTACTACGTCGATTAAAATGTGAAATAGAGTATTGGTTTTTCCAGATTAAGGTTATGTCCTTGTGTTAAAGTTATACCTTAATTACCTTATTATTATTTTTCAATAAGTTGATTTTGAGATATGAAAAATATTCAAGGATTGTACAAATAAATGTTTATTTTAAGATTGATTGATTGAGTGTACCATAAGGTGATATTGATCCGTGTAATGTTACCAATATAGTTACACATTTAATATGGATCAAGGATTTCTATTTGGATTGACTATGTAATAGTTGCTTTATAATGACAAATGAATCACTGTGCTGAAGAGTTTGGTATGCGGATCATTATATTGTGTCATTATAATTAGAATTCGTGTAAAATAATCTTTAGCTAATTATTGTAAAATTAAAATAAAAAAATCAAAGCTACCCCTAGCAAATATATCCACGTAACGCATTATATTAAATTTAGCAGCGAATCGATTACATCAAATTATTTTCTATTAGCCAAACCAGTTTATAAAACTTGGTACAACTCGTACTATTTAAATATGTCATGCAAATGCATGCGCATAATTTATTAATGTACATCTGTAGATAGGTTACGCGTGCAAATATGAAGAGGTATGGCTAGACAAAGCGGGTTGGATTAATCATCCAAAATATGGGGTGTCTTTGAGTTGAATGGTCTAGGGGTCGACGTACGCAGCTGCGCGGGCGCGGATCAAATTGATACGTACGCGCATATGCCGCGCGTGCGCCGGTGACGTCACGCACGCATGGGGTTCGCCGTGACCGTTACAATGATTTTATTAGACTTTTTAGATTCAACACGTACTTTTAAAGATTAGCACAGGTTCGATTTAAAGTATATATTATATTTAGTTTTTGTTTAGTGTATTTAGTGTAGTATTTTTTTCTATTTACTCATTGGTATGTAATATAATTATGTATGTGCTTTATGTCATTTTGCTGTTTGGTATATTTTACCACGTCATCATGTCATTATCTCAACCCTTTGACTTGGTGTACTCATAAGCGTAGATTCCTCTTTTTGTAGAGCTAACTTAGCTGAGCCATCTTTTTGGTAGAATTCATTTAGTAAGTAGTCTACATTTTTTATTTTTGTTACTTGTGTTTGTTGTAATGACTTTCTGATAAATAAATATTATTTCTCTCTTTGTTAGGGTAAATTCTATGGGTTACTCTTGGACGCTCATTGTGTTATATAACTTTATGTAGTTTTATGGATTTGTATCAAATAAAATATATGACCTTAGCCGTAATTTTAACAAAAGTTACAACTTGTAACTTCGTGGTCAAACATAACCCCTCTGTTTTCGGATTATCAACAGAAACCGATTAGATAATAGCCTAGTAACACGATATAAAATCCATTGTTTACTTATAAACTTAGTTTGCATATTTGTGATTGCATATAATAATTTGCAAAAAATTTAAATAAAATGTACATTATAGGGCATTATAGGGTGCCCAGCAGTG
This sequence comes from Endotricha flammealis, assembly GCA_905163395.2. NCBI lineage: Eukaryota > Metazoa > Arthropoda > Insecta > Lepidoptera > Pyralidae > Endotricha > Endotricha flammealis. Next base: position 14,126,065 of record LR990856.1, on the reverse strand, counting down.
GAACAGTTTAGGCTATTTTTTTTTGTATTATCAGTTTATCAGACAACGCGTGCGAATACTAATACACTCGTTTTACTTTTTTCTTTTGTTAAATTGCTACTTGTGAGTTTCATCAACACATTTCAAAGTTAATGACTCATTAAATTACGGCTGTCACTGTCAAACTAGAACAAGGGATTGCTCGCGTCTTTATGTAGAGTTAAGTTTAAAATACTGATATTACTTCATATATGTATGCCAGTCAGTTTTTTGTATAGTTTAAATAAAATATTAATCAACAGAATTTTTGTCTTTATGATTGTAAAGTTACTTTTGTGAGTTTGTTACTTTTGAAGTGAAAACTTCTTTAGCGGCGCTTGGCACTTTTTTTAGATGGGTAAAAAATGTTAAACGCTCGTCAAATCCGTAGCCTGATCGAAAAAGCGTAAGATTCCCAAACCATTCCAAAGTATTGCAAAACGTTGATGTTTAACTTTTCACTTCTGCCGGCACTCCCGGAGTGCAACCCGTCCTTTTTTTCGAAAGAGCTTGTTATAGGCATATTTGAATTTTTTAAAATACTTAAGACTTTGTTCTCGTCAAAGCATGAAATATCAGCAGGTGAACCGCACAGGTCAAGCATGTAATAAACGCTTTGTTTATTTTGTTCTCTATCAATGGTTGAGCACAGCGGTCGCTGGCTCTTGTGTTAACTCGGGAATGGGTGCCGTCTGGGAGCACTTAGGTTATCTAATTTTGAATCGGTACAGATTTCCCGTTTTTTATTATTATTATTTAAGTGTTTACATTCTTGTATTTTTTCAGTTTTGAAAATTTTTAAATAAAGTTTTCTACCCTAGAACCAACTTTTTATCTCTTTCATTTATTTTGTACTAGTATTGTTGGATTCTAATAAAATAATATATTATCTAATCTATTATATAAAATTCAAATTCCTGACTTATTTAACTATATATCAACGTACAGCCCAAACCGCTGGGTCTAGAGATTCCAAATTTGGAATGTAGGTTCCTTACAACGTCTAGACGTGTACTAAGAAAGGATTTTTTTAAAATTCCCACGGGCACGCGAGATATACGCAAACGAAGTTGCGAGTATTTTATTTGTCAAATATATCGAGATTAGTTTAGGTAGTAACATTTACAGCCAGTTTCAGAAAGGCTTTTTATTTTTAATTTAACATTAAGTCTCTAGTGTCTCTTGTTTCTTCTCTAACAATGACAGCCATAACATAATGTGTCATTAACTTTAAAATTGCTTTTGTTTGAGCAATTTACCTTTAGCAAGCCATAAATACTAGTTTCAATAAACGTTATCATACTTATCGTATTGTTGTACAGCAGTTACTGATAACTATATCGACAAACGAATCAATATTTGACGAACAACTGTTACTTTTCATCCTTAATAGCAAATTAACCGTGTATCGATGCAATTACTCGATAAAAACATACAAATTGCATATTTCACTATAGTTTTAAATAATGCAAAACCGTTAGTATGGCTTTATTGTATGAAACGCAATTAAAACAGATTTTTATTAAGTTGCACTTAATTTAAGAAATGTGTAATTTCTTTTTAATATTTTTTTTTATTTTTTATTTCGCGTCAAAGCCGCCTGATCGCGTGGCGTGGGGCGTGCGCGCAAGTTCGGCACGCTGTTCGTAGCAACTGCTACGAGATACGTAGCCGCTACACACCGATTACTCATTGCGCATGCCTACGATAAGTAGTTACGAGACGATAGTATAATTTGAAGGTTTTCATGAAGATAGTGTAAAATCCGTGAAGATAAAAGGTTTTCAAGCTTTTTTTTAAGAGAGGAAGAAATACAAAATACGACAAAAATCTCAAAACTTTATTGCAGGAATCTATCGCTGATTGCAATTAGGATCTCCAGTTTATACTTCAGATATTATAACACTGAACATGCCACAAAGCGGAACATAAAATGCGTTGGGTCTGGGGCGGGGGAGGCTGGCGCGGTGCCAGCCGACAAGGTGAAGTGGCGGCGCCAGTGAAAGTCGCTCTCCGAGCCATCTCAGCACCCTCCCAACCACCGCACATACTCTACGCATAGTTTTTGACGTAAGTGCGAGGGGGATGCAAGAATTAAATTTGCACGATGGCGGATTATTATTACTTTATAATGTAGAGATATAGTATATTTAGAAATAGTAGATATAGGGAGATAAAAAAACATATTAAGAGCATGGAGTGCTCAGTATAAGATTTTGCTTTGCTCTAAGTGACTTATATTCTCTGGTTTTATATTGATCGAGTTCTGAGATTCCTTAGTTATCTGATTCTTACTAGTCAGTCAAGTCGGTAAATCGTCATCGTCATTTTTGTGTATTTCGAAAATTATGCACAAAAAGTAAAAATTTCTAATTTGGTTGAGATTTTTGGAACGAAAGTCAAAAGTGTGTAGAAAATTCTATACACAGGATAAAACTCATTATTGAAAAGAAATATTTCGCAGAATAAAAGTAAAAACAATGACATAGAAAACAGAAAACATTGAAAGCTTAAGTTAGTACATCTCATGCAGTTGGCTGTGTTCAGTCATTTTCACTTTAAAATTTTGAATAGATTGAAAATTTTGTAAGTAATATTCAGGGTTTTACCAATTATTTTAAGTTCCAAAACAATTTTTTTTCTGATTCTAAAACCAAAGTTTTTTTTCTACAGCATAATATAAGTTTTGTACGTACCGAATATTTTTGTAACACTCACAAAAAATTGGAAAGTCCAAAACTCGAGCGACATTTTATAGTTTTTTAAGATAATCGTACGATAATCACACGGGCGTACACTTTTAATTAAATTTTGTCACGAAACAGAGTTCGGGTGCGTTTGCAGCGGACACATTAAATTAATCGCATTAAATAATAGTGTGGCACAGGCTTCGTTGCGTGGTGGTGCGTGCATGCGTACGTACCGGGCGACCGACGCGAGGCGGCTGGGAGCACCTCGCCTCGGAACTCTCACCGCACGACTGACACTCGCGGAGCGCGCACCACGGGCGATACGGGCAAACACCAAAAGCAAAATGGACATACCTGAGGGTGGCGGCTGGCACGGGGCGCGCTCGCTACTTGAATGAGCTCCCGGGGCCCGGCGGCGCGCGCAGGGGGCGCGGCCAGCCCGCGTGGCTCCGGCCGCCGCCCGCCGCCCGCCGCCCGCGCCCCGCGCGCCTGCACCGCTCAGCTGAGCCCTGATTAGCCCCGGCCGGGTATTCAATTAAGGGTTGCTCGGTGCATCGCCGATGCGAGCCCGGCCGCCGTTGCCCGGGTTCGAGCCCACCCTGGCAATGCCGCCGCCCGGACGCAGCGACCAAACTGCTGAGTGCTCTTTGTTATCAACTCAACATCAATATGATTTTCCATTTTTTTAAATGTTGTCTACTTACAAGTTTAAAACTAAATTAAAAATAGCACATATTTTACACTAAAATATTACTTTTACTTTAATAAAGCATACATACCAAATATGTTATTTTATCAAACATGACTTTGACTAAAGAAATTGTGAGTTTGGTCACCAAGAAGTATTCTATCAACACTTTACGAAAGATTTTTGATTCCGTTCAAAGGAATTAAATCATAAATATAATAATGTAGCAATGTACATTATAATCGCGAAAAAAACAGAGAGAGTAGACCTTTAAGAAATGCAAGTCGTTTTTAGGAAATTGCAGAGATCACACAAAGATGTGTTCAATTATTTGTGATCGAACATTTAATAAGACATTTTTAATTTTATATGTCAGTGTCACATACGTCTTAAATTAATATTATGCAGTTCCTACACAAGTAGTTTACAATAAGATCTTATTTGAATTGAAAATGAAGCAACGTCGCGAGTCCCTTGGGCGGGCGGCTGTGGGCGGAGGCCCCGGGACTCGTTACACCGTCCTTTGAGACTGCCAACAACGATATTATCGTTTAATTCCATAGTCTTCGGTAATTGGATTGTGTGATGGAGAAAATCTTAGATTCAATTGGAGAAGTTCCATTGAATCTGACATTATAACAGAAGAGACGTAGACCCTGATAAAAGTGTCGGCACAGATAACATTTTATTTAATCTAAATATATTTTTATTTGTTCCGTTTAATTTACACTACCGGACGTCTTCTGTTTTACTAGCATAATTTCCATTGTTCCCCATTCCGGTTTTCGTTATAAAAACTATTCTTTCCCGGATCTCAAACTACATTATAATGCAATCATTGAGTCGAGTTATGAAATACAACTTCTTAACCCTCCACTTTTTCCAGATATTTGGGATATTCGGGTTATTTTAAGACTGGGCTTAAAAGTCTAGGATATCTTTTTTAAATATTATAAATAAATAATATCATTTTCACAGATCTATTTCAAAATGATATAATGTACTATCTTAACATAATAATAAAATAATATGTCCCATGTGATTTTGGGATTTAAGTCATAAAATACTTACTACCTCAGTCACATCGTAATTCAAACTTAAATGCCGACTACTATATAAAACAAAAAAATATTTTTATACAACATAGTTGATGGTAGAGCTACCGATGACCTACAGTTGGTTATAATTAATGCTCTGAAATAAGCCTATATCAATGACAATTAAGCTAAAAGTGTGAATTTGTACATATCGTAATGTCAAGAAACCGCTATTCATTTTGTGTGGTCCCAATGACTACACGAAAACTTACGTTGTTAAAAATGGTCCGATAGGCGGAGTTTCGGAGGGTTAACATACATTGAATTAAACCCAATTATACATTTTTCGACTGTAGATAGATAGAATTTTGAGACTGATAGGAGTGGCATTTGCAAATAGAGAATAAAAAAATATTCTTTTGTAACACAAATAGGTTTTCTACGCTAAGGTTATCAACGATACAACCTACAAAATATTCCATTCGTAGAATGGCCACTTAATGTGCTACGAGGTGAAGTGCTACGACTTAAGAAAAAGATCTTCATCGCTACAAACTTTAGTGCTACGAAATGTAGCAGTTTCATAGCAACTTACTTTTTTAAATATACACGCACCCATGGCATCCTTACCAATATTATAAATGAGAAAGTGAGTTTGTTTATTTGTTTGTTATTCCTTCACGGCTTGACTAAGCAGCCGATCATTATGAAAATTTGCATACATATTGTTAGGGGTACAGAGCCCAACTTATCCCGTGAAAGTATGTCATTCCAATGAGAAAATATTTTTTCTACTATAGAGGGCGCTGTATCGGCCAACAGATGGCGCCACAAGTCGTGCTATGGGTTGTTTTGTTGTCAAACGAGATCAGTCATAAAATTAACGCGAGCGAAGCCGCGGGCAAAAGCTAGTAAATAATAATTTTCACCTCACAAGCTCGGAAAAATCTGTTTGTCATTCGAAATCTGAGCGCAAAAGTGCATTTTGTGCCCTAGCGTGGAAAGATTTTTTAAAATTCGAACCCTTCTATTCTATAATTTTTTATACCGCCAGTCCTCTGAAAATGGATTAATACTTATTTCATGCCAGTGCGCCAACCTTATTTTTAGAATAATCGAACTGGCCAGCACGACACCGCATGACAAAAAATAAACACTTATTTATTATATTATTTGCGTTTTTCTTGCACCTAGCATTTTTCTCGCTGTAGTGAGATGAAAAGTTGTGTGTTTCGCTCGGCAGCAAAGTTATTCTGCGTCTCGTACCTTTGAAACCAAGTACTCGCACCAAAAAACAACGTTGCAGCCTTGCATAACAAATAACTATTAATGATCGGTCCACGCCACTAAGGTATCCGATAGTTCGAAAAAGGTAAAATACCATTCGATTTTTTTGGATCTTGGAATTCGATCTTCCAGTAAGTAATTTCTCAGAGAAATTTTGATTTATTCTAAAAATCTATTAAATAAACTAAATTAAGAAGGGACTATTACTAATGTTATAAATAATAATATTTGAGAAAAAAAAGCTCGATTATTTTAATTGCCAAATTTTATTCAATTAAAAGCAATACCAATTGGTTCATTTAAAAATATATACAACGAATGTTAACTAATGTTTCTAAAATCGGGTCAATTCCACATAACATTTTTCTCAATTCCTACGTATAAACAAACAATTAGATTGATAATATCAATAAGGCTGTCAGAAATTTAATCTCTATTGAACTATTTTATATGCACACTTGAAAAATTGTTTTTGGAAATTTTCCAGAAGCGAAATCAGTTTTACGATAATACACGATTTTAAGTTACAAATATGATTTTTAAAATAAGGAGTCGCTTCGAATATCATCATTTTTCGGGCGGAAAGGTAAAATTATTCAATTACTTATCAATATTTTCGGTATAGACGACCTCCGTGGCGTAATGGTTACCACGCCAGACCGCCACCCAGGAGGTCCCGGGTTCGATCCCCGGTCGGGTCATGATGAAAAACGAACTTTTTCTGATTGGCCTCGGGTCTTGGATGTTTATCTATGTATGTATTTGTTATAAAATATAATATCGTTGAGTTAGTATCCCATAACACAAGTTTCGAACTTACATTGGGGCTAGCTCAATCTGTATGAATTGTCCCTAAATATTTATTTATTTATTATTATTTATATTAACAAGTATTAAATCAAATCATACAAGTCTGGGTGTTATTAAAAATAATAGAATCGCATCTGAAACGATGTCAATCACTCATTGCTAGTTCTTGTTAGTAAAAATCTATATGCCGTCTGAACTGGTGGTAGAAAAAATTGAGACGATTCGAAAAAGCTTGTAATAAGTGTATAATAAAAAAAAATACTTTGAATTTGATGGGCTACTAAGACTGCTTAGTTGGACACACTAGCACTGCGATCAGTAATGGATCTTTTCCGATAACAAAAACAGTAGTTCTAACTCACACGCTATCCCCCTCATTTTATTGTTGTGTGAGATTAAGACGAGATTTTAACTGTGCCTGTTACATAATTAGGCGCTCTGAATAGAAATGAGATGATGAATTTACCGAAATTATTATAATAATCCGTTTAGAAGGATTTATAATCGAAACGGATGCAATTCTCAACAAAGTTTGATAAAGGAAATTCATATGAAACGTTCTTCCGACACAAACACAATCCAACTTTTGAGGGTACGTTTCAAACTCCGCTATTAACATTCGCTCTGATGATTTTTACGCACCGATTCACATCAAAATGTAAAATTCTGTAAACGGAGTGTAGAGTTATCGTAAATAAAGTTAAGTCACACAAATCCTGACTTATAAACGTGATTGGATGTATTTAAATAGTATACTTTATAAATATACTTTCATCTTAATTAATATTTCTGTTATTAGATTATTTTTTATTGTTATTTACATTCTAATATTTCATAACCGCATACACATAACCGCATACACACACACTCACACACATAATATATTCACACATACTCACACGCCACATCAAAACCTTCCACATAATACATTCCACGAGGGCTGACTGCCGACAAACTGTCTCACAGTTTGGCAGATTGATAAAAGTGTTTTTTATATTGTTTATGTGGTATTAAAATAAAAAAAAATAAAAAATATTTCTGATAACAATGCATTCTAATGAATTCTATTACACTTTTTGGAATCTAGAGAAAATTCTGAAAGTTATCTGGTAACAATTGATTCGAAAGAGTTGGAAACTGCAACCGTAATCACAGTAAACAGGCCATTAAGGGATACACGAGGAAAGCTTAACTACCATGCCTGAGTTTAACTTGGTACTATTCTTTTGCAGTACAGAGAACTTCTTCAATGTAACAAGATTACGTTGTTATTACTTTAATATTTATACTAATCAAAATAGTTATTATATATAGTAAGTATATCGAAATTAGCCTACACAAATATTTTAAAGTAGTCGGCTTAAAAATAATTTTAAAATAAAAAAGCGAGGTTTTCATTCTCTTGGCACTGACATGCTGGCGCTACCAAGAGAATAGTTGACGCGACCGTTTTTATTTTTGAAATTTCATTTCTCAGTGAAAAATAATAATGCATTTCAGCATGATTTCAGCAATGTTTTCTAAATACACAACTAATCAATTATAAAAAAAATATATGATTTTATGGAGGAATCTTCACAATGATGTAGATTTAAGGAATATTGTGTTTTTTTTTTAATAGTGAACTTTTAATAATCATGTTTTTGGTCCTTTGAATAACTAGATCATTATGTTCTAGTTTATTAATATATTTATTTTTGTTCAAAACTTTCTTATCTGATGAGTTATGATAGTACTAACGGTTACCCGCGGCTTCGGCCGCGTAAAAATTAGCCCATGTTGGGCTCTGTATACCCCTGACAATATGTATACCCATATTCATAATGATCGGCTGCTTAGTCAAGCCGTGAAGGAATAACAAATAAACTCACTTTGTTATTTAAAATACACTGGGCGTCAAAAATAAGTAGTACAGTTTTAAAATTGCAATTACTTTTAAACTACCTATAGAAGTTAGAGTTTTGAAATAAAAATCAATCTTAGAAGATGATATAATGCATAAAGTTTTTATTAAATGAAATGAAATTGTCTTTTAACTTTTTTTATTTCAAATGTCTAGCTTCGGTAGTTTAGGAGCACCACCATTAAACAAGTGCACCACCATTTTGGAAACACAACCAAACTACTATTTGTAGACTGTTTTAAAACTGTACTACTTATTTTTGACGCCCAGTGTAGTATGATAACGACATATTGAAATTAGGTACAAGAGCGCCTCAATCAAACCAGGGTTGGTACTGAGCGCAAAGGACAACTGACTAGCACCTTTTAATATCACTCAATCAGGTTAAGACTTTTAATTGTATTAATAAGCCTAAAATTGTATGCTTAGAATTCATTTATTATTTATTTTTGTTATTCTTATTTTTTTCTAAATGTTTGTTATTAGTTGTTTTTGTTATAACATGGATGACTGTGCTGCACTATCGCATTATGCCTGACCTGTAATGATAGATGTAGGTGTTGAGAAAATATTTGTTTCCTTCACGATTTTGCAATATATGTTTCATATTTTAATTTAATAAATAATTAAAAAGTACCTAATTTATTAATATACTAGCTGACCCGGCGAACTTCGTATCGCCTAAAGAACCTTCATGCTGAATTTCATTCGAATAACTTCAAAACGGCAAAGTTTCATACTAACTTTGCACCCCCGTTTAACCCCCCCATAAGGGATAATTTTTGAGAAAAATATTTTACTCGTTTTTCATGCCTTTCAATAAAGAACCTTAATGCTGTATTTCATTTGAATAACTTCAAAAACGGCAAAGTTTCATACTAACTTTGCACCCCCGTTTAACCCCCTAAGGGATGATTTTTGAGAAAAATATTTTACTCGTGTTTCATGCCTTTCAATAAAGAACCTTCATGCTGAATTTCATTAGAATAACTTCAAAAACGGCAAAGTTTCATACTATCTTTGCACCCCCATATAACCCCCTAAGGGATGAATTTTGAAAAAATATTTTACTCATGTTTTATGCTTTTCAGTAAAGAACCTTAACAGGGGGGTGCCACTCCGCAGTTTAGGTACGATTGACCTTGGGACCCGTCCGCCCGGTTAATCTCAAGGCTACCACCACTCGGCTCTCGCTCGTGCCGCTAGCTAGACGCATCGCGCGGACTCGGCCGCAGCGCGTGTCGAGTAAATAAAAAATGACAATTAATAACTATATAAAAAAATTAGAGGCTGTGTTTACAAATAATTTTGAGCACTATTTAAATAAAAATCCAGGCAGTGAAATATTTAAATTATTGTTACAAGAAATTCCATTGCCGCCGTTGCCATGTCCATGTTTCCCATTAAATTATCTATTAAAACTGTTCGTTAGACTTCGTATATATTCGACCCTAAAATTTAATAATCGAAATTTTAAATCGGGGAAAAAATCTATCAAACAATACCTAAAAGTTAAACAATTGTAATATAATTATAATAATAAATACACAGATCTTTGCATAAGTGTTTTTTATTTAATTAGCTAATTAATATCTAGTTATCACCCCGTCTAAACAATAAATGAACTTAACTAAGCTGCTAGCTCTTAGACTACAAATATGGCGCCCGCCGCATCGAAGCGAAGCGCGAGCGCTCGCTCGTTCGGGCCGTCTCGTGATGAAACGTCGATGTGTTTTTTGGCTCGTACACGTATGTACGTACACAACACGTACCGATAATCTTTAAGGAAGTGCTACTATCATTGTTTACTTATACTTAAATACTTACCTACCTTTAGTAATACAGTAGTTTAGTACCTACATATTACTATTTATTAAATTAAGTGATACACATGTTATTTTTATCTATTATTTATTAAATAAGTAGGTACAATTTATATCGGCGAGTGAGAACCTTATGCTCTTGCATTGAAACCGATTTCAATTTAGCGCTATCCAAGGGAATATCTAAATAAGATATTTAGTTATCTTCTTAGATTAAAGAAATAGGCACATACCTAACTGGTAATTTAATATTCAGATTAAATTCTTCTCTAAAAGAAGACAACCCTAACGTCGTCAGAAGAGGTAAGAAATACGCGATAGAAAGAGAGGCAACTTCTAGGTGATTATAACTGTAGGTTGTGTGCGCTGTGCGAGCTGAATTGCACCTTATTGTATCGTAGCGAGAGTCCCTATTTCTTTAATTGATTTTTCGGAGTGGAACTTCTGTACGTAGTACTATTATCTATTCTGTGACCTTAATGCTGAATTTCATTTGAATAACTTTAAAAACGGCAAAGTTTCATACTAACTTTGCACCCCCGTTTAACCACCTAAGGGATGAATTTTGAAAAAAATATTTTACTCATGTTTTATGCTTTTCAGTAAAGAACCTTAATGCTGAATTTCATTTGAATAAATTTTAAAACGGCAAAGTTTCATACTAACTTTGCACCCCCGTTTAACCACCTAAGGGATGAATTTTGAAAAAAATATTTTACTCATGTTTTATGCTTTTCAGTAAAGAACCTTCATGCTGAATTTCATTCGAATAACTTCAAAAACGGCAAAGTTTCATACTAACTTTGCACCCCGTTTTACCCCCTTAGGGGATGAATTTCCAAAAATCCTTTCTTAGTGAGCACTTACGCCCTAAAAGAAACCCCCATGCAAAATTTGAGACTCCTGGCACTTGTGGTTTCTGAGATTTCGTGATGAATCAGTCAGTGATTTTCTCTTTTATATATATAGAAAAAGGAAATAGTTTATTTCATTCTTAATGTGGAATAAAGATTAAAATTTTCTGCAACTACCAAGCTAAACTAAAGTAACTTAGCTTATTTTCGAAATAATACCAACGTACAACAATTAGCTTACTTCGCATAGTTTGCGGTCTGCACACAAGTATTTAAATACCTCATTAAAATAATCATCTCATTTAAGCAAACTATGTTAAACAAACTTGCTTATTTCTGCGTCTGCAATTTCAAACTACGTTATGCCGAATTTAATTTAGTTTGTAGTCTGCATACTCGTACAAGTATTAAAAATCATCTCGGTTGTACGAACTACGCTTATCTCAGTTCCTAATGAAGTAAGTTAAGTCATTAATGCCCCAAAAATATATTTATACCTTCGTCCAGGTAGCACAAAAGAAGGATTAAAATGTATAGAATTATACTATCTAATTATAATGTATTAGCTGCTGCCCGGGATAAAAAGTATCCTATGTGGTAATCCAAGATATCAACTGCCTACATACCAAATATCATAAAAATTGGCCCAGCCATTTGAGCGTAAAGAAGTAACAAACATTCGCCTTCATAATATTTCTAATTATAATGTACAATGGTGCTAATTCTGTTGTACATTTAACTAGACTAAACTCATTTTGACAGGACCAAAGGAGTTGTTGTCCCTCCTTGGTTTACAATTAGTGACAAGGATAGCAACACTTTTAGTCCTGTCAAAATTAGTTTAATCTAGTTAACTGTACAACAGAATTAGCACCAATAGCGTCTTCTGAGCACCTATCTAGTCTAGCTGGTGCACGCGCAGCGTTAGCGATCAGGTGCTTGACATTTGTTCGCAAAAAATGTTGCGCAGGCGTCGCGCTACTCTACGCAGACGTAAGCCAGATATCCGCGGAAGACGCTACAAACAGTAGTTTGGTTGTGTTTCCAAAATGGTGGTGCACCTTTTTAATGTTTTTACGATACGTCTACATATTATTTAGGATTTGACTATAGCACTATTTAGATTGACATCCCGCGTTTAATACTTAATTTCTGTATGTACCCGGATCTGTATTTTATTTTAAATAATATTATATTTAAATGTATTGTAAGATAACATACAGGTAAGAAACAGGCTTCGGCTTAGTTTAGGCTCCAGGTCTCCCACAAATTGCATTTTTTCCTGTAAAACTGTAACTTACATTTAAGATTTATTTATACTTAATGTGTAATTTGTGGAGACGAATAAATACATTTTTATTTTTTTTATTTTATTTTATTGTTATATGACAAAAAAGTGTAACTGATTTTCTTTCACCATTTCTTTTACCAGTGGCGATTTTGCTTTTCTTTCCGAAATTCTTAACAGGCCTGGTGGTCGAGTGGCTAGCAATGGTCACTTTATCTCGAGAGCCGCGGCTTCGATTCCTGTTCAAGGTAAAGATTTGTGTGCATGAACACTTTCTTTGTATAATAAGTATTTATTTACAAAAAAGTATTTAAGCATATTTATCAGCAAGCTAGTACCCATTAGTACAAGCTTACTGCTTAGTTTGGGACTAGATGGCGTTGTGTGATTCGTCCAAGAATATTTATTTATTTAAATATATTTATATACAGCTTTTTTGCTCGCGACTTCGTCCGCGTGAAGTTCCGGACCTGTTCCCGTGGGAACCACATTGAATTTCGGGAAAAGCTATGGCCTATGTCACTCCCTGATAATATAGCTTTCTACTGGTGAAAGAATTTTTGATATCGGTCCAGTACTTTCGGAGCCTATTCAATGCAAACAAACAAACAATCAAATCTTTCCTCTTTTATAATATTAGTATGGATATATTACATAAATAAATTATTACTTACTGTAATTTATAATGTAATCTTTGACGACAGAAAGTGTCTGTTATGACCTACTCTCAGAATTTCTTTTTTCTCTTAATAATACAAATAACAAGTTAGACCCCGTTTCGATATTAATACGTATTCCAAAGTGAAAAATAAAAGTGCTCCACATTCTGCACGAAATACTGAAAATGTTACGACAGCTCAGATTAATGAAACTCTTGCTGAAACAGCTGTAAATCTTTCCCGGGCCGCTCCCCCGTTTCCGCTACCGAATTTCCCAGGTCGTCTGTTTTGTGATTTTGACTCTTATTAATTTCGGAATGTCTGAATAGTAAATCATACATAATGCATAACAATTAATAGACATACATTACATCCATACTAATATTAGTATGGATGTAATGTATGTCTATAAATGCGAAAGTAACTCTGTCTGTCTGTTACCTTTTCATGTTAAAATCGCTGAATCGATTTTGATAAAATTTGGTATGGAGATAGTTTAAGACCCGAGGAAGGACATAGGATAGTTTTTATCATGGAAATCCCCCCCAATGCGAGTAAGAAGTATTTTTTCTACTATTAGGCGCTGTATGATGGGCTATCGGCCAACAGATGGCGCCGCAATTCGCGCTATAGGTTGTTTTGTTGTCAAAGGGCTATCGGCCAACAGATGGCGCCACAAGTCGCGCTATAGGTTGTTTTTTTTTGTCAAACGTGATCTATCATACTAATATCTATATATAAAAGGGGAAGCTGGCTGACTGACTGACTGACATATCATCGCAGGGCCTAAACTATAAGGGTTAGAAACTTAAATTTTGCACAGGGGTTCCTTTTACAACGTAGGGAAGCACTAAGAAAGAATTTTTTAAAATTCCCACGGGAAAGGGAGTAATAGGACTGTAAGTGTATTATCGCAGGCGCTCAACCTAGACAGCTGAAATTTTGTACAGAGGTTCCCTTTATGATGTTGACAAGGATAAAGATGGGTTTTATGAAATTCCCACGGGAAAGGGAGTAATAGGACTGTAAATGTATTATCGCAGGCGCTCAGCCTAGAAAGATGAAATTTTGTATAGAGGTTCCCTTTATGATGTTGAAAAGGTTAAAGATGGGGTTTTACGAAATTCCCACAGGAAAGGGAGTAATAGGGCTGTAAGTGTATTATCGCAGGCGCTCAACATAGAAAGCTGAAATTTTGTATAGACGTTCTCTTTATGATGTTGACAAGGATACAGATGGGATTTATGAAATTCCCACGGGAAGATGAGATTTTATGAAATTTCCACGGGAAAGGGAATAACACGACTGTAAGCGTACTATCGCAGGCGCTCAACCTAGAAAGCTGAAATTTTGTACAGAGGTTCCCTTTATGATGTTGACAAGGATAAATATGGGTATTTATGAAATTCCCACGGGAAAGGGAGTAATAGGACTGTAAATGTATTATCGCAGGCGCTCAGCCTAGAAAGATGAAATTTTGTATAGAGGTTCCCTTTATGATGTTGACAAGGATAAAGATGGGGTTTTATGAAATTCCCACGGGAAAGGGAGTAATAGGACTGTAAGTGTGTTATCGCAGGCGCTCAACCTAAAATGATGAAATGTATAAAGGTTCCCTTTATGATGTTGACAAGGATAAAGATGGGGTTTTACGAAATTCCCACGGGAGAGGGAGTAATAGGACTGTAAGTGTATTAACGCAGGCGCTCAACATAGAAAGCTGAAATTTTGTATAGAGGTTTTTTTTATGATATTGACAAGGATTAAAATGGGATTTTACGAAATTCACACGGGAAAGAGAGTAATAGGACTGTAAGTGTATTATCGCAGGCGCTCAGCCTAGAAAGCTGAAATTTTGTATAGAGATTCCCTTTATGATGTTGACAAGGATAAAGATGGGTTTTTATGAAATTCCCACGGGAAAGGGAGTAATAGGACTGTAAGTGTATTATCGCAGGCGCTTAACCTAGAAAGCTGAAATGTATAAAGGTTCCCTTTATTATGTTGACATGGATAAAGATGGGGTTTGATGAAATTCCCACGGGAAGATGGGATTTTATGAAATTCCCATGGGAAAGGGAATAATACGACTGTAAGCGTACTATCGCAGGCGCTCAACCTAGAAAGCTGAAATTTTGTTGACAAGGAAAAAGATGGGATTTTTTGAAATTCCCACGGAAAAGGGAGTAATAGGACTGTAAGTGTATTATCGCAGGCGCTCAGCTTAGAAAGCTGAAATTTTGTATAGAGGTTCCCTTTATGATGTTGACAAGGATAAAGATGGGTTTTTATGAAATTTTCACGGGAAAGGGAGTAATAGGACTGTAAGTGTATTATCGCAGGCGCTTAACCTAGAAAGCTGAAATGTATAAAGGTTCCCTTTATGATGTTGACAACGATAAAGATGGGGTTTTACGAAATTCCCACGGGAAAGGGAGTAATAGGACTGTAAGTGTATTATCGCAGGCGCTCAACATAGAAAGCTTAAGTTTTGTATAGAGGTTCTCTTTATGATGTAGACAAGGATACAGATGGGATTTAATGAAATTTCCACGGGAAAGGGAGTAATAGGACTGTCAGTGTACTATCGCAGGCGCTCAACATAGAAAGCTGAAATTTTGTATAGAGATTCCCTTTATGATGATAAAGATATAGTTGTTTTATTTTAATTCCCACGGAAACGAAGTTATTGACATTTTCGCTTGACCACGCGGGCGGAGCCGCGGGTAACAGCTAGTAATAATATAATACAACAAAATTCTGCCGAAAAACTTTATTTTTTGTTTTGTTTTATACCACAACGGTGGCAAACAAGCATACGGTCGGCCTGATGGTAAGCCGTCGCCGTAGGCGTAGCCTATAGACTTATTTAAGTACATAAACGATAATTTAGTAAAGTTGTCAAGAAAGTGCAATATCATTAAAGAAAGTGTAATGTAAAATAAATATTAGTATTTTAAATTCATAAATTAATGTTGTTACTGAACAGAAAGGACCAAAAAGTATATAGGAAAATTAATTCTACCATTAAGGACTACCATAAAGGAGTAAAAAATAAAATCATTTATGTTGCAAGTAGATTTACAAGAAATACTTTTACAAGAAATGAAATTTTTAAATGTATGAAATATACATACCTTGGTCTGATGCTGCTTCTGCTGCTGCTATAACTTTGAATCATATTTAATTTAAAGGCTTGATTCGAAACAATAATATTTCAATAACGACCAAAAGTGTATATAATAAAGATCGCCTTTACTCATGCCGGCTTAAGCGCGGAGTCAGGTTCGCGCGAGTTGGCGCCGCGCCAACTTTGGAAGACGATCATCTTAACATTTCGCGATAAGTACATTCGGAACAAGCGAAGCGTGTAAAGGAACTTTCTACGACTGTGCACAGGGAGCTGAGCACAACACGGACGCGACGACTCGTAAACCCATTCGAATCGAATTTCCACGTTCGAAAGCTTTGAACGAAGTCGGAAACTAGCGGGGAATGAAATGCCTAAAACCGTTGGAAATTTCAGTCCGCGGAGGTAACAGCAATCCCCAAGGTGACTGCTTTGCTTCCGATGCAGTTACAGTCCGCTGCAGCCGGGTTTAACGAGTGTTTCCCGAGCGCTCTGCCCGGGCCACCGCCGCCGCCGCCGCCGCACCTCGCCTTCCTGTTGCTAGCTAGTTGTACGGGTGCAACGACCGCACGCTGCATTAGCAACTCTACGCAGCCATTATAGAGTCGGATGTCCGCCGTGTCACGCCGATGCAGGTGAGGCTGTGTCGTGTAAATGCATACAGGCGTATAATTCCGCCGGTGTATGAGACGGGAGGCAGGTGGGCGGGCGGCTGTGTGCGTGAGAGACAGGTGAATTAGCGAGCATCCCGGCTGCCCGGGCGGCAGGTCCCGGGCGAGCTGCGTCGCCATGACGACAGTCGGAATCTAATATAGACGCGAACAAATAAAAGCCAAAATAATACAGGACGTTCATGATAGACGTCGCATTTATAATTTATGTTGTGTACCAGCGATCGAGCAGTAAATATGGCTGCTATCTCGGCTTTATTGTTGAAGCTTTTCTTTGTTCCGCGAAGTTTAACTTGTTGATTTGAGTTTTTTTAGTTGATTTGATTTGTGTTCCGTGGCTTCTTCCTTTGTTCTTTATAATTATGAATTTCTTATTCTTAAACAATCACAGAATTGAAATAAGTGGGTTATGATATATTTAGAACAATATTGATTGAATATAGAGTCCTGAAACTTGGATGGTAAATCTTTGTATGACACGTTTGTTTGGTTTCGCAATGATATTTATTTAAGCGTCGTGTCGATCTAATCATTCTGAATCTTCTACTTCAAATAATTGACTAGAAATCTATAAATATTAAACAAATAATAACGTATTTGTAAACCAATATTCTTTTTTTATATATTTAACATACAAATTGGAAATAAATTGATACTCGGTAAAAAACTGAAAAATTAAACGTTTGCGATCTGTATGAATGACAAATTACAAATGTAAATTGAAGAGCGTGCTGTATCTGCGTTGGCTAGTGGGTGCGGGTGGTGCAACACATAATAGGCATCCGTGCGGGTAGCCGATACGCCCCCACTCACCACTCGTGTTCTATTACGAAGTAATTATGGTTCAAATCTAAATATACAAAAGCGAAATATCATTTATTTACTCATTAAATAAATATAAACTATTTGATATTTGGAGTTATTTGGCAAGTAGTTTTAGTTAAGCTTTTGGGGTTTTGTAGTAAACTAACAAGGAATAAAGTTTGGCCATATACGCTACCCGCGGTTTAACTCCGAGGCGTTAAATACTAGAAAAGTAATTTAGCATGTTTAGTATGCTAATAAAATCGAAGAACAAAACCTTGAAAAAAACATTTTTTGAAGGTGCCTCCCTTACATGTAAAGTGAGGATGATTTTTTTATCGCACCCGTCCCATGGTGTGGCATGTTAGGGGAAAATATTTTTTTAAACAATAATGTGTTTGCAAATTATTTAAATCTAACATGTTTTTTAATACCGCGTCATACCTACCAATAAACATATACCTACCATAGCATGTATGTATGCCATCATAATCGCGTCAACACGTCGCGCCATGACACCGAACTGTTTCACGTCGAAACTGATAGTTGATGTGGACAAGCCCTAAGAGCCATTTCACACGCTGATGCTTATGTAGAAATTAGGGTATAGAACCGGGAAATCCCGGTACCGAAAATCCCGGTTCTTTTACAGCTTTAAAAGAACCGGGAATTGAAATACAAGAACCGGGATTTTCGGTACTTTCGGGATTTTTTTATTTATTCAATTATATGGCAATTGGCAACACTGACGCTAGTGACGCTACGTGCGATCGAATATATTTTGATGATCAACAAACGATCGAGTATGTTTTCAAGAAAAAGTAAAAAAAATATCTAAACTATGCCTTTTTTGCAATTTTGCCAAAGAAAATGTTGTCTTTAAAAACCTATGTTTACAATGGTTCTGAAACGGTTTTTATGCTTCGAATCGAGATCACGAAGTCTCAATTTTCCCAAGAATTGTCTCAAGTCCTGTTAAGATGCAAAAAAATTGCTCTTCAGTCTCAATGTTTGTGGAGGAAGCATGTTCTATGCGTTCTTTTTGGGATTTTGGTCTGGTGATTGCGCAGGCCAGTCTAAGACCGAAATGTCGTGCGTGCTCCTGAAGCCAGCTGGTCACCACTCGCGCTGTCTGCGTACGGACATTAACACCACAACCCTTCAGTCAGTTGCGAGCGAGCGACAGAAGCAGTGGTGTCCAATTGACAATTTTTATTTAACACAAACAACTGGTGCTCTGACGAGAGCATTTGAAGAAAAAGCATTGCCGTAACATTTGGCTGTTTTTTCGCATCAGTTATCAAAAATCGGTCTTCGTGCGTATGGTCCTTGCGCTTCTGGCCATGGCATTCTTTCACTAACTTCCCCAGTAGCATGAAAACGTTACTTTAACCTTGATTGCCGCAAGCCTTGCGACAAGAGCAACTTTTTAGCATCATACCAGGACTTGGGTAATGCCGTCAGATTTTATTTATGACATGAAAAATCGATGCAGAACCATTGTATGAATCATGGGATATTTTATTGACATTTGATTTTTCGCATAATTGCAAAAAACTGCATAAGTAATTTTTTAATTTTTCTTTGTAACGACCGTATTAAACAAATACGGTCGTTACTTGTATCATTATTTCACTTTTTATAAAATATTTACGCAATAAATATAATATTAGTTTACTTTTACATGTACCTAGTCCAATAAATGAGCTTTCTAAAAATAAGTATGTCTAACAAAAAATGTGTAAATTAAGCAAAATCAAAACATCCCTAGGCGGTGTTGATGTATTGAAAAAAAATCCCGACGGTACCGAAATTCCCGGGAAATCCCGGTTCCAGCATAGTCCGGTACCGAAAATCCCGGTTCCTTGAGATAGTACCGGTTCTCTATACCCTAGTAGAAATGTACTCATGTCATATTCCTCTGACATAGTCTTATAGACGTCGTAAAGAAGTCGGTGGGCAGTTTACGGCGTAGTCGTAAGTCACGTACACCGTTTATATAAGACATTCTAAGAACGAGATTAATTAGCAGTGAAATTAAAAGCATCGCGAGTTGAATAAATGAGTTGAAAGAGCGAGCACAAGCCGATTATGAACAGACGTTCGCTATTCTCAATAAAGAAATATTTTCTTAATGAAGCCAGCGGTTGGTTTTATGCGGGGTTGGTTGCAATAACGTTCATAAAATCTCTTCGTGTTTTCAGTTATATTTGAAAATATTATTTTATACGCGGTTAGGTGCACACACATGGCTTTGCTTGTACTGGTTTTAATGACTATATTGCAATAGTAAAACTATCTTTACCAATATTATAAACGCGATAGCCTGTGAATATAGATGTTGGTTAGTCTTGCAATAATGGCTTGATCACATTATATTATTATAGAGCTAATATTTAAAAAAAACTAAAATTTGAATCATATTAATTTATTATGTAAATCTTTTTTCTACTCCGCTAGATACTCACATATTGGTTAGAACCATAAAGCAAAATGTTTTGTGTATGATTTCCAGTCATAATTAAGTGCAGTGAATAGTGTTATGCTTTCAGGAGCGTAAAATAACGCCAAACGCCATCCTATGTTACAGGGGCCGGTGGCAGCATTCAGAGAGCCGCCCTACAGCCCCCTGTCGACCACCCTTCGCTTTATAATACCGACTACTATTTAGACTATTTAGTCGATAACTCAAACATTTACATGCATTAATTATTATTATTATTAGAAGCCCATGATGTCCCACTGCAGGTGAGGTTGTAGGGGATAATCTCTGGTTCTACCGTAGCGATTTTGAAAATTATTTTACCAATGGAAAGCAATGTTATTTGTGAGTGTCATATATTTGCCCGAAAAAGCATACGAGGACGAAGCCGCTACAAGCTTGTAATTAATTAGTTTGACATAAAACTTCATTAACAAAATTTAAATCAACCTTAATCTGTTTATTAATTAATGAATCAAATTCGTAACAACGTATTCTGTGTGTATACTCGACCGAAATCGAATCGGACTCGTTTGAAGTGAGTTTAATTTGATGTCCCCAGGCACCAGAGGGGCGGGCATTTTGCAAATAGAGGCATGTATTCTCTGAACTGAAAAATAATGATTTGTTTGATCCTGAACGAGAGTTAATTAACAAATGTTATTGGATTTTAATATCTTTTGATCACTTCCGACATATTTTGTTGTTCAGAATAATTCGCTCAATCCAATGTGATACCAATCTTCATAACAATATGGTATAAATTATGTCTACACGACTTTACAATTTATACCTACAAAGGAGGTGATACAATTCCCTTAGTAGAAAAACGCACAATAAGAGGACCCACCATGAAAGGAAATTCTCAAAATCCGGACTGACGTTTTGAACCTTATTCTAACTAGTAATGTCTTTTGACAGGACTGTGGTAAGGTGGTATTTATATTATATAGCTGTTATATAGGCACAAGATGGATGAAATAAATTGAGCTTTTATTTATTACAATTCTCTCGATAACATCTTTATCTAACTGACATAATAAGATAGACAGTCTTATTTAGGGGACGGCACGCGCCAGGCCAGACATAGGCTGGACGCGCACCGACCGCACGGCCACACTACTTCCCCCAGGAGACCGTCCTACGGGCGATACATCCTGGGAAACCTTACGGTCCTCCCTGAGCGGGTTTTCCTGTCAGTTCCTTCATCGCACCTTCTTTGTGTTGGCGGCGATGGAAGCGGCGGTTGGATGTCATCGGACTACGATTTTCCTTGTTTCGAATAGACTTATAGACTTTCATAGTAGACCCGAAGATTTTAATATGAACGCCTACAAACCTTCATGAGCACAAAAAAGTGTTAGCCACCCGATACAGAGATACTGATAGTTTATAATAGTATTTATAAATATCCTTTAAAATCTGGAATACAATTTTTTTGCGCCGCAGCCAGGGTTTGTTTTGGATCACCTCTTTTAATAAGGCTGAAGAGTATGTTTGTTTGACTGACAGCTTTTGAAAAACATTTTAACTATGTATGATGTATAATTCCACATCAAGTCTCAAGATATCACGAGTATGACCTTAAACAGTTAACATAAAAAGAGCGGGCTAGAGATAATAATATAATAATCTTTATTTACCAAAATATTACCATACATGTTTATTATAATGACACCTACACTAGGCGAGGCCTGTCACGTGGGGGCCAAAATAGTAATTCAATGACAAAAACATAAAAGAATACAGCACAGTAAACTATAAAGATTGGTATGATATTTTAAAAATAAAAAATATTTTAAAAATTAGATAATAAATCATTATTACTTACATAAAACCATGTATTTGTTGTTCACAGATTTAAAAGCCCTTTCAAAGTCTTTTTGTTCGTAATCTCTTTGTTTCCTTTATTTCAATTTTCAGACTATGAAATCCTTTGTGTGCCAACAAAAAATATATTTCAGAGGTAGCTTCTGAAGTAGGTACTTTGTTTTAAACTAGTGTTTAAATATTTAATCACACAAACTGTAATGATTAGCGAAGTGTACACGGTGACCGGGATATAGTGAGTTAAGTGCCCAAAACTAAGTAAAAGGAAAGTTTTTTTAGAAAAAACCCTTAAAACACCGAAATCTCAGAAACCGCTTACTTTCGACCTGTTGATGAGTACTAATTTGTTACAAAAGACCTCTACATCCTCTACATCTACATAATCGATCACTCTTTTTGAAAACCTCTGTTCAAAGTTAATTTTAGAAAATAAGTATTTTCTTTCTTTTGTTCAGTTTAAACTTATTAATAAAAATATTCTATTGATGGAAACGTAGGTAGGTATTCGTTTATTTGATGTGGAGGGAGCAAAAAGTTTTACCTACCGAGCTTGTTCACGATCGTTAGTGCGCAGCTTCCATTCAAGAATGCGTTTGCATCATCGATCGGCCCGGGCGTCGGCGATGGGAATGTCCTAAATTATGACCGGTCAGGTAGCAGAGAAAAATGGCGTCTATAAAGTTTTTATAACAAATTTTTTAATAATATTATTGTATAGGATGCAAATAAAAGGTAAAGAAGTGAAAGAAAAGAACTCAAATTGGTAAATATAATTGAAAATAAAATATACGTATAGAGCCCAGAGGAAAAATCGACAGAAAGACAAGACAGGAATAGACAAAAATTACATATCAAACAGTAGATTTTACAACAAGTGCACAAAACGAATCATTTCTATCCGAGACTTTTAGCAGCCCGAGCCGAAGGCGAGGGCTGATAGTAATGTCGAGGATAGAAATGGTTTTGTGGACGAGTTATAAACTCTGCTTTTCACTTCGATTGCGAGGAAATAAATAAATAAACGCACGAAAAACAAGACCTGTTTACCATTTCCCGCCGCTTATTTTTTTTAATCTTACGACATTGAAATTAGGCTTGGGCTGCAGACCTATACAGCCTACTATTAAATTAATTTTGTAATAAAATAATTTTCTTAAATTAATTAAATAACCTACCGTACTTTAATTTAATTTTAATATCTTTTATGACTTAAAAAACACATAAGGCAAATAAATTAAAGTAAATATTATAAAATAACAAATTCTATCGCTGAACTTTTTGTTGTGTTTGGCTGTATGGCTTATTTCCTTTGCCTTAATATAGATACATTTATGAGTAGATACGTTTTTGCCCTTGTGCACAAAATTCGATTTTGTGCAGCCTATATCCTGCGCAAACAAGCATTTTCTGAGCATGAGAAGTGAAAAAAATATTTATCTCCAGACTGACGGCTAATTCGTAAAAAATATAAAAAGGTAAGTTTGTGAGGTTGTAGGACGTAATCTCTGGATCTACTGAACTAAATTTGAAAATTCTTCTGCCAATAGAAAACTACGTTATTTGTGAGTGTCATACGCTATTATTCCCGAAAAACACACTGGTGATATTATTCATAAATTACTAAATAAATTTCATAGAATAAGTAAGTGTGAAATACTTACTTATAATAACTGTTCAGTTCACAAAGAGGGGAAACCTTTGCCTTGCAATCAACAAGACAAGCTCATTCCTTTTTAGTGTGGGTAGCATAGCAGCAATTGATCACAATTTTAATCACATTTTATTTAATTAATGTACTTGATCAATCTCCAACTTGTGTTTTAAATTTAAATTTTATTTTGTCATTAATTCTATAATATAGTATAAACATTCACGATGCCTTGAAAAGGTTAATTTTTACACTATCTATCATCAGATCTATAACACATAACTATTATTGTACTTATTGTACTTATTTTTGCAAATTACTGTGAATAAAATGAATAGGTATGAATAAGAACTGTCACTGACTTAGCATTTATCGAAAACACTATAGTATTAGTAATCAGTTTCCTCTCTGCTTACACCCTAGAAATGCAAACCAGACTCCATTATAATATCCCTTTGAAACTCAGTATTTAGTACATCGGTGCACTGCACATAGACATATCTCGTTATCCTAGTGAATAGGTATTGAGTGGCACAAAGGCCGAAAGCTGCCCTAAAGGATTAATTTGGATGTTGTAGGCAAGTCTATTTGCATCTCGCTCTACTGGGTTTTAATTCCCCTCCGTGCACATCGCCGAAATTAAATTTCGATATACATAGCTACAAAATTCGTCTGCTCCAATATGCTCTAAATTAACGTTCATATTTACTGTGTTTGACAATATTCATTTCTCTTTGACAAGCCAGATTTTGATACGAGATATACACGAAATGATATTTGAATTTTGATTTGTAACTACACCAATGTTTTTTAGTATTTTTATTGTTTATAAGTTGGAATGGAAGTTCATGTGTGATATGTGTTTTTTGTTAAGATTATTCGACACTCTTTGGGTTTATTTTCGTAAAAAAAAGTTATAACCTGACTGTAAGTGCTCTAATGTAACTGTGGAGAGAAAGAATTAAAAAAAACCTTGTTTCATCAAACCTTAATTACTTTCTCGCTATTCTGATTCATTCATTCTGATCTTACAATCATCAATCGAACATGTGTTTCCCGGATTTCACCCTTGGGTGAATTCTTTGGGGTATCGGAATAACCGCGAAATGGCTCCTAATACCAAACACTTGACTTTGATCCCGCTGTTTTTGCCGGTCAGAAGTTTAGTTCTTTTTTCTAGTGAAAGGAACGAAGTTTTTAAAGCATGGCATTTTATAAAATGCGTCCATACGGCTAGCTCAATAGGGAAAGTACTCGTACCAAAGAATTCTCCCTCTCACTGAATATTGGCTTGAAACAGTTACGCGTTTCGATGAAGGAGTGATAAATCCGGACTCCCAACTCCTTCCCTATTTCTTTTCTATCTCCTTTCTTCCTGTAATGGTCAGCTACGGAAGTCCCTTGATAACTCTTTACATCAGGTAAACTGCATGCTCGTTTGTTAACATCTTCCATTAAAAAAACAATTCGGAATGCAATGCACAGAGTTCAAAGATATATAGTGAATTCGTGAAATCTCTCAGGTATTTCGAATATGCTTTGTAGTTATGAGCGTCTCCAGCGGAGTGCTCCACAGGTACCTCCACTCAGACGCTTATCATACCTACCTGACATACCTTTCAAGTTCTTTTGAGCTATACTTATTAAAAATATCTTCTTGATCTTTTACCTTGTGTATTTTAGCAATTTGTGTAGCTTTATGTCGTTGCATACACTGCGGCTGCAATATCGGATGACGTTGTTTTATAATAATGTATTCTATTCTTATAATGGTTTCTAGAGTTTCAAGTTATATTTTCTTTTTGATAATATTTTTGAAAGGAAGAGCACACGCCCGTATTTCGAGAGAACGTGGGTAAAGTCTCGTTTAAGTCAGTAAAAAACTATAACGTAATTCAGTCTAAATGTGAGCGATATCATAAATGTTCTCATATATGCGAATATACATGCAGTATCCTAAAGACATTAATCTAAACAGATGTCGCCAGTCTAAGTAGCTCGGGGATCAAGTTCGAGGTCAATTTCAAGGTCAAATATTGATGAAGGATCACTTTTCGACAATGTTTATTAAGTAAGCTAACTAGAAAAATATATATTTTAGTAACTCGACATTATTTTGGTAGAGGTGTTTAAAAACTAGATTAAAATGACCTTCAGCCAGTTGCATGACGTTATGGTGTCACAATAAACCTCCGTGGCGTAATGGTTACCACGCCAGACCGCCACCCAGGAGGTCCCGGGTTCCATCCCCGGTCGGGTCATGATGAAAAACGATTTTTTTCTGATTGGCCTCGGGTCTTGGATGTTTATCTATATATGTATTTGTTATAAAATATAATATCGTTGAGTTAGTATCCCATAACACAAGTTTCGAACTTACTTTAGGGGTAGCTCAATCTGTATGAATTGTCCCCATATATTTATTTATAAAAGACCTATTAGATATTTTTAGATTTTCGTGGAGTTTGTTATACTTAAAATTCTCAGGCTTTGAATATATTATTATTCAGGCCTTCATATACTATTTGCACGTGAAGTACTTATATAGCAGGAAAAGGTTAAGCGGTATCTATTTAGTATTATATCAAGTACACATACAGGGTGCGCTCTACGAAACTTTCTGTAATTCACGTGAGATGCTTGCACAGGTGCACCCCTTTGTCGAGTTTGTAAACACCGTCGTTTGAGATGCCAGAACTTTTGACAAATAACTAACTGCACTTGTCTTGCATTTTATACAGAAGTTCGCTTCCTATACATATGTTTTGTTGAATAATATAAATACTTTTAAATATAATTATTATATATAACATTACATTACACACCGCTACCTGTTCATTATTTGTTATATAGATATACGTAATGTAAATAGTTTAAATGAGTTTACGTTCATAGATTTTTCAAAAGAGATATTACAATTTGATTCCACTCTCTATATATTGTGAACACTTGGTATTTCAATAAAAAATTGATAAATGCAATAAGTGACTCTAGAAATTAGTCAAAGGCATAGCTTTGGGGGAGTCGGGGTGACACATAATATCAAAAGGCCGGCGGCTGTATACAAAAGTTGACGGACGTCCGGCGTGATTGAGTGGGTGCCCCTCGATACAGGCTCTAATGGGTCTCTGCGGGGGAGGGGGGTGGGGATCAACGAGGCTTTGCGTAAGGCCCCAGCCGCTCACTAAATAGCGCCTGGGGATTGCTTGATTGCTGACGTTAGCACAATTTTTTAAAACGACATATTTTATATCAGCCTAGATTGCAGATGAAATTATTCCTAAAGTTAAATAAAAGAATTCATATTGATAACCTTTACATAGTAAAAAAAATCGACTCCGCTGTCTGGGGGGTTACCATCATCTTTTACCTAACTACTCACGTTTTGAATTGGTTCCGTTTAGGTACCTAAACGTAATCGCATTATTTCGTACCACCATCTCTCTTATACAGGATCTCATTTCGTCGGATGAACAAATGAAAATTGTCGCTGATTAGTTGCAGCGGTGCGTTCAAAACAAACCATAATTCGTTTTGGTCATTACCGGTTTTTTAAAACAACTTAATTTTATTATTTATCTATTTTAAAATTGTTTAAGATGTATATTAATCTATATTCAAACGAAAAACACAGATTTTTTATAGATTATAGATAGACAGATTAAACGGGGTTACTTTCTTATACTTGCGTAAAAAAAGTATTTAACGAAAATTAAATATCACATGTTCAAAACGCACCCTGTCGGATCGGACTGACACAAATGTCAAGTCAATCTTGTGAAGTGAAATCGCGTATTACGAATTTAAATAAATTTACGCCTCGTCATTTTCCATCTGCGACCGTAGCAGCTACGCCTCAGCATCTAACTCCTAGACGCAGAACAACGCGTGACAGGCGGAGACGTGGTGTGGTGATTTGAATTCTGTGGTGATGGTGAACCGGCGTTGAAATAAGATGCAGCACGCAGGGCGTTGTGTGCTGTCTCAATAGAAAAAGCCAATTTATCGAGGGAGAAATTTGGTATTTTTTAGGAATTTAGTAGAGGAGATTAAGAGATATAAAAAATATATTAATTTCTATAATTTAATATTAACTACTATTGTTAACTAGCATAACATTATTGATGAATATCATATCACATCATAACATTTTTTTATAATGTTAATGTTCATAACAATAAATGTAATTTATATAAATGTTACAACAATACATTTTGTGTGGTCTTTTTCTTTACTTTCTTATTTATTTATTCGTTTCTTATAATTATTAAATTATATAAAACAATTCGCACCAAGTAGCCATATTTAGATAGAAATTTGATAGATATTACCGTCAATTTTCATTGGTAACAGCGACATTTGGCGGCTGGCGGGTGAACTAAAATTTAAAAAAGCGATGGCCATTTTCCAACTTCACATGGCGTCTGATGGACCGCGGACCATTTGATACCATTGACGTTATTTATTTTATTAGTTATTTATTTACTTAAATGTAAATAAAATATAAATTGGATACTTAAATACTCAAAATTTTGTATATTCCGTCGGTTGGGGGATGTCTTTGGGGCGCTAACAAAGAAATATATATAAGGGTAGCGTATACATACTATGTATAAAGGTATATAGTTGAAATTTTAGTTCATATCTCAGCCAGTGCATGGCAGCACCTTCCATACATGACGATTTCACCCCGGAGTTGCCACTCTATCCTCCTTGACAGTCCTTGATTTAGTTTAGGTTGACAGCTCTTTTGACAGATAAATCCTTTCAATTTAGGTCGTGGAAAGACATGGTGGTACGAAAGTTCATACAATATGAATGAATAATATCTGCTGAATCGCTGTCACCTAAACCGAGTCGTTTAGAATACATGGTGGTACGAAATAACGATTCTATTCTGTTTAGGTCCTGAATTGAATGGGAATAAGAGATGGTGGTAACCCTGCCGCTGTCTGGTCGCTTAAATCTTTTAAACTACTCAACGTATTCTAATGCATTTTTGTGTATGTCCAATACATACAAGAATATTCCGAAATTCCCACGGGAAAGCGGAATACTCACAAACGAAGTTGCGCAGATTTCGCTAGACTACTTTCTAACAAGTAAATAGAATTATAAATATTTTTCAAATACATAAGAACAAATTAAAAGCGCCGTTTGATGTTCATTGAGCTGAAATGTAATTTCATATTAGATCCTTTGCATAGAATTAATAAACGTTGTACGAATTTCACAGTCAGTTGAAATATTTTCAGAAACATTCTTTTATACATTTTCCAACACACGGTAGAATACTTAAAGCCCGGGAAACCGAACAATGAAATTAAAAATCAAGATTTGCTCAACCTCTCCAATTTCAGCTAACATTGTAGGCTTACACTGCGACGTTTTTGTACATTGTTTGAAAATATTGCTTTTTTAGCAATAAGGCTTAATGCGATTACGCTAGTCAAAGTTGGCCATGTTTGTTGTACTAATTCTTTTGTTGTGTATTGCAACAGAAGTGTATTTTATCTACCTTTTTGGTTTTGCACCGAAACCAGAATGTTGTTGTTCTTTTGCATCGGGTTTATATTTTGTATAATGAATACTGGTTTTTCAATGCACCATCCCATATATTATTCTATCTATGGTCAAACTACATTTCATGAAATTCACAATGCCATGTGTATCGTTTTCGATATACAAATGTATTGTTTTCGACCCCAACATGGCGCTGAGCGTGTAAAAGCGTTACAATAAAATTAAGTTGGTAATATTAGGTAAATTTGGTAATCGATTAGGTAAATTTGGTAATAGGAGACATCTGTTTTCACATTCTGATAAAAAAAAAAGGAATAAGTAAATTTGATTTATATCCTTACTGCTAGCGTAACAATATCATGTCGTATATGAATAGATGTAAAGTACTGAAATGAAGCACGTCTTTATTGCAAAGGCGCTGTGAAACGTTGTTATATGAGCGTTATGATTCGAGCTGTAGTGGTGACGCGGTCACGGCGGTCACGACAGCCGTGCGCGGCGCTCAAAGGAGAGGAAATCTCATTTCGCGACCCGACCCATCGCCACCCAACCACCGCCGCCCACCGCCCCACACCCGAGCGGACATCTATTAAAATTATTTGAGAAAATCCAACTCTTGGTGGAAGCACCGCCGTTACTTCACTCCCCGACACATTTTCCGTGCACGCCTTTGTGCTCAGTATCGAATGCTCCGTGATTAATTATGCCTTTGATTTTACATCTTTTCTTTTACTCTTTCGTAGCGTGAATTTTCACTGTTAGAAAATACAGGAATACTCGTGAACAATGAATAGATTTATCTAACGGTAAATGAAAGCTTCTTTTAGAAAATGCTCGTGTTTTTCAATTCATTATTGCTGAATGTTGTACTGAAACATTAACAGAGAAGATACATTTATTTAACCTCATGTACGGTTTATATATATGAATGTAAATATAATATAGACGAAATGTGCTAGTTCAACCGGAGAAATATAACCCTCTCACAAAATATTAGCGTGAAGCAACAATGTGTTTTGTTCGGCGACAGATCCTCTCTATCTCCATGCATCAAAGTCAAACTTTTGTTTTCAAATTGGGATATTACATACAGGCACTTTCGTATCGGCTCCTTTTCCCGTACCACCACCAGTTCAAACGGCGGATAATAATAATAAAACAGATTGAAAAAAAAAATTTGTGAAGCGTAATATTGTAGCGCATATTTTGAAATGTCATTTATTTAACGTCTTTGATAAATGTGCAATGCAACTCAAATATACTCGTATGATCTAATTTTATGATAGCAATAAAGAGAGATAGTATTACGTACAGAGTGGGTACTTAATTAAACTCACGAAGTGTGCTCACTGTAATGGAAATAAACGTGTGGTGCTACGCCGTAGACACGTAGCGCTCGTAGCGCGAACATTGTAGAAGTCTCTACAAAGACGACATCACGTCGTAAAGTACCTACTTCCTTGAAATTCAAAACCTTCTTTTATTATACATAATTAAATATGTAAACTGTAATGACTATGTATTCTAGAGAGTTTAACTAAAGCCTAGTTTATCATTGTTATCTTAGGATGGCGTGTGAAAGTGACAAACCAGGTTATAGTTAAACCCTGACTGATCTATGTTTATAAATACGGCTGATAACGTAAGAAATAATAAATATATTTTAAAAACATTTGTATCTTCGTTACAAATTATAGAAATAGTGAAAAGTACCAGTTTTTGAAATATCGAATAATAATAAGGTTTAAAATACAATTTCCTTTATAAAGACCATAAAACTGGATGAATGTAGTTCTTTTAAGCTCAAGCAGACGCCTGGGAAACATTACATAACGATAAGGCCGCCTATTGCGTTATCTTAACATTTCATTTATTTTATGTACGAGTAAGTACCCAATTTATTGGTGGTATTGTATTGAATTAATGTTGTGTCGGGTAAATGCAACAAAATGGTTAATGAAATAATTTTAAAGCATTATGGTAACTTTATCTCAAGTTCAAGATAAAATATGTTTAGAGTTTGTATCGGTAGTTTGCGGTGATCCATCAAACTCGCGCGTCTCACGACCACCATTACACGGTGGTCGCGAAACAAATGATTACAAATGAATCGGGCGAGAGCATGGGGGGGGGGCGCGTTGCCATGGCGACGCGAGACGAGACGATCGATCCGCCGCCCCCGCACCTCACCCCTTCAATTAAACAATGATTCACACATTAAGCGATGATGAGCACATATTATGCAAAGTGAAGTGTGATTATTGAGTAAGATACATAAAACACTGATTACTCGATCCGTTTTCCAGCAAACACTTGTGGCGTCTACGTAACGATATTTTTTTTATAAATTACCATGCTATGGATGTTTTAAAGTAGTAGTATTTGAGTACTTTAATACAATTTCAATTCAATACGATGTTAATATTATTTTTAGCCCTTATATATCCCACTGCAGGGCAAATGCCTCCCTACCATTTCTCCGGTACCTACTCCCGATCTATTTTATCCGAGCCTTTTGAGGCCATTCTTTATCCCGCGAGTGTAGATACTGAAAGAAAACCTCTAGGTCGTTCAAAACCCTTCTCCAACACTGTCAAAAATTGTCTTCTGGGGCCGTAGTGCCATAAAATATTAAATACAAAATAAACTCTTTATCTGTACCTTTTCACATTTAACCGCAGGATTGAAGTAATTGAGTGTCTGGAATAAATATATAGTTAACATATATATAACACAGGGATGAGTGGAAATGGAAATAACAGGATGCCATTTTCACAGAAATAAACTTTATTATTCTATGTTACAAAATCTTGCAATTAATTAGCAAGATTCGTTAGCAAACTGTGACTGATGTGAAAGCAGTGAGTTGGTCCGTTGGTAATGAGTTCGGGGAGTTTGCCGTCTGCTCGTCAACACCACAAATCAGGGAAATGGCACTGTATCAACATAACTACACTAGTTGCACGGTCTGCATGAATCGAAAAACAAACAAGTTTCTTGATATTTTCTTCTTTTTTAAAAAAAGTATATAAAGAAGCGACAGTTGGACACCGGGGTTGTGCCATCTATTTATTTAATTAGGTAGACAATAATGGTAAGATAATATTTAATCTACAGAAAATATTGTCTGCATTCTTGATGGGCCTAAATAAAAAATCTAATTTTGAAAGAAAACAAAACGGGAATAGGTACTTCTTCAAATCGCCAATTTTGCCTTGATATACGACGCTATGGACAAGAATATTTAGTAAAAAAAGGTGGCAAATTAATTATTAACTTGTAAATCTTCTATAGTTCGTATACATTATTTTTTGCTATCCTTGTTCTCTTCTATGTCATTGTTCTCTTAATTAAATGCAAGTTTGTGTTAATGGCTTCTAAATAGAGAACATTTTAAAACTCCAAGTTAATGATCATAGTACGCGGACGCTAAAACTCATAAAGGACGGGCCGCTAGTTAAACCTCCACATTTCATATGCGATTTTTCCGCCTGCAAAAATTCGCTTCAACGAATATTGCATGAATAATTTAGAGCCCTCTATGCGAATGCACGTATACAATGTTATCCTCGAACTGTTATGCAAATAAGTGAATATTATCGAACATGATAGGTCGTGTGATTGAGGTGCTCGAATGCATGGCTGTGTGTCACTCTAAAACGAACATGCAAGTTAAACAACGTCAACTCTAGCCAGTGTTTGGATGGGTCTCGATTTGAGCTAGATTTAAATAGGGAGAATAGTCATGACTCGTTAATTAGTGAGCTTTGAGCTATTTCAATATTCATTAATATTTTATACGACGTATATGCATTCGCATGGTTAAATTCACATTTTCCATTTCGACGAGCTTTTTAATTACAGCAGATCGACCGCAACTCTCATTACGCAGTTAAAAAGCAATATTTATTCGCAATTGGACGTGGAGCGTGTGTTTGAACTAACGGGTGGTGAGTGGCGCTCAAATTAATTCGGTTCAGTAACATAATATTAAAAGTGGAAGCCTCGGCCGCAGCCACCCCAAAGGCTTTGCTTCCAATCCCAATAAACGATTGAGCCGGCGGCTGCACAATGCATCGAGTGCTACGTTATACATACAGGCCACCGAAAATAGCTCGTTTAAATAGGCCCCACGGACGAGCTTTTATCGGATCAGACAGGCTAAACTTTGACCAGACTCTCGTTCCCAAATTACGTAGGGTTGTACAATTTTCAGTTTGCCATATTACCCTTTCTGCGCTTCAAAGATGTTATCAGAATATACATAAAGGAAACATCGGAGTGCTAAAGGAGTGTTTATCATTTAATTAGCTGAGTTGGCGTGTTCTAAGCCCGAACAAAGTGTATCTATAGAGAGTAAGCAACAAGGGCCGAGGAGAGTCGGAGCGAGATGTAAGTGCTGCATTTTAATTAAATCCTCATTGCTGAGAGATAGCGCGCCGCGGGACCGACTTTTACGTTTTTTGCAACGGTCTGCTCTCGTACTGAAAAATTGAAGCAGAGTTTAATGTTCGTATACCGCTCCTCCCATGATAATGATAATGCTCGCTACGCCTCCGTTTTAATATAACAGGCCCTTGTAGGCACTTGGCGGAGAGTAAACTCGCTGGGATTTTCTCGTATCGTGCAAATATTTATGTTAAAATATGTATGAAAGTCTGCGATACCTAAATTCAGTTTGGGTAGTGGACCGTGGATATACGTGGGCAGAGGGATAATAGTTTTTCGTATACGTGCTATATCAACGTACAATTTAATTACTTCCAAAATATTACCTACTCTAAACATGGACTGTTCATAACCATTTTTAATGTTAATTAATCATTATATGTATAATGACTTTCACTATCAAACTAAAGAAAAAAAGAGATAATGTGGAATCAACATTGGAAACCGCTTCAGAAACTGGCTGTAACTTTTTTTAAACTAAGTTTAAAACATCGAAATTATTGACATTTGTAAAACTGAGTACAATATTCATAATGAAATATATTCCTTCAGACCTCTGCCTACTATTAATTATGCAAGATACCTACGATTGTATTTACGGTCTGTCAATCCGTAATGAATCTATTGTCCGTCTTTATTGTAAATGTATATAAATATGAAATCCTGTAATTTGTGATCCCATAATGGCGGATCCTTTCAATAGACCTATCGCCATGGCAACGTGGAAATTAGACAATAGCTGTGAGCTGTGGGGCTAAACTGTATCCCGGGCGAGGCGGGAGGCGGCACGGTAGGGAACAATTTATTTTCAAAGAAGAAAAAACATCACAACCACTATGTTTCTACGTATATTCTACGTGAAACAAAGGATCCCTTATTTGTATCGCAACCTGACGACTCTGACGACCTTCTTGGCGTAATGGTTACCATGCCACACCGCCACCCAGGAAGTCCCGGGTTCGAATCCCGGCCGGGATATGTTGAAAAACTAACTTTTTTTGATTGGCCTGGGTCTTGGATGTTTATTTATACATTATATGTATTTATTATCTATATATATAAAATTCAAAGTCCTGACTGACTTAACTATATATCAACGCACAGCCCAAACCGGTGGGTCTAAAGATTCCAAATTTAGACTGTAGGTTCCTTGCGACGACGTCTAGGGGTGTACTAAGAAAGGATTTTTCAAAATTCCTACGGGAAACCGAGATTTACGCAAACGAAGTTACAAGGGTATATCAACGCACAGCCCAAACCGCTGGGTCTAGAGATTCCAAATTTGGCATGTAGGTTCCTTACAACGTCTAGGGATGTACTAAAAAAGGATTTTTCAAAATTCCCACGGGAAAGCGAGATATACGCATACGAAGTTGCGAGGGGACGCACAGCCCAAACCGCTGGGTCTAGAGATGCCAAATTTGACATGTAGGGTCCTTATAAGGTCCAGACCGACCGGACCGGACCGGACCGGACCGGAACGGAACGGACCGGACCGGACCGGAACGGATCAGACCTGATCGGTCTGGAAGGAATCGCACCGTACCGGGCCGTGCCGGACCGGATCGAACCGGACCGGACCGGATTTTTTTTCATAGATAAAATTCAAAGCACTGACTGACTGACTGACTGACTTAACTATATATCGACGCACAGCCCAAACCAATGGGTCTAGAGATTCCAAATTTGGACTGTAGGTTCCTTACGACGTCTAGGGGTGTATTAAGAAAGGATTTTTCAAAATTCCCACGGGAAAGCGAGATATATACGAAGTTGCGAGGGGACTCACAGCCCAAACCGCTGGGTCTAGAGATGCCAAATTTGACATGTAGGGTCCTTTAAAGGTCCAGACCGACCGGACCGGAACGGATCAGACCTGATCGGTCTGGAAGGAACCGCACCGTACCGGATTTTTTTTCATACATAAAATTCAAAGTCCTGACTGACTGACTGACTGACTTAACTATATATCAACGCACAGCCCAAACCAATGGGTCTAGAGATTCCAAATTTGGACTGTAGGTTCCTTACGACGACGTCTAGGGGCGTACTAAGAAAGGATTTTTCAAAATTCCCACGGTAAACCGAGATATAAGCAAACGAAGTTGCGAGGGTATATCAAATTTGGCATGTAGGTTCCTTACGACGTCTAGGGATGTACTAAGAAAGAATTTTTCAAAATTCCCACGGGAAAGTGAGATATACGCAAACGAAGTTGCGAGGGGACGCACAGCCCAAACCGCTGGGTCTAGAGATTCCAAATTTGGCATGCAGGGTCCTTTTAAGGTCCGGACCGACCGGACCGGAACTGACCGGATCGACCGGACCTGATCGGACCGGATGGAACCGTACCGTACCGGGCTGTGCCGGACCGGAATTTGTTTCTGAAGAAAGATATGCTAATTGTTACTAGGCCACGCGGGCGAAGCCGCGGGCGGAAGCTAGTTTAATATAACATCGTTGAGTTAGTATCCCATTACACAAGTCTCGAACTTTTTGAGGTTAGCTCAATCTAGATATATGTTTTTTATATCAAAATATAAAAAACATATGAAGTGAGTTCAACGCTATAAGTTTATGCGCGAGCGCAAGTGTGTCGCTTTCTACCAGAAGAGGGTAGGTCACGCAGAGGCGTGAGCGTGAGCGGGGTGCGGGCGACAGAGGCACGCGCGGCATTCGCTCTCGTGATAAATTACATTTCTCGGCCGCCCTGCATTCTATAGTCTGTGCTGTACGCGGCATAATGCACTCCCGACAGATTCAATTAGCGTCCTACCCGTGCATGACGTTGTTTTGTAACATTCACGAGAGCGAAACAGAATAATTGGGTGTCTGGTATATACAGGAATAATTAGGGTTCACCGAAATTTTGCAAACAAACATTTCGCAAATGTTTATTTGGTAAACAGTGCTTTGCAGTCAACTTTTCGCAGACTATCCGTTTTTACACATACGTAGATAATGCACTCAACTACGTTTGAATTTACTTTAAACTTTACTTTTAAAGTTTGTTCATTAAAAGGTCCTTTGTGTACATATCAACAACGTGAAAATATTTTGCAATAGAATCCCTACGAAAAAAATGATTTGGGATTTCACAGAATTTTAATACATAAATTACACATAGGAATATAAGTATTTTGATGATCATAGCTAAATAACAAACATTACTCCATTCTTTTATAAATTCCATAAATACATTCCATAAAACGTTTTATATAGTCCATTTAATTCGTATCGACTTCCGACTTTCTCGATGTGAATTCTAAGATTTCCGTTCATATTATTTCTATCAAACTAGGTAAAGAAAAGTATCAACTAGCCGCAGGTGCTTCAAGTTTAATCAAGTTAGCCGAGCAGATTTGTCGTGATTCTGTAGCATACTCGTAAGTGAAATTTCTTCATCGGATTACGTGTAGCATGTAGTGCAAAATGTAATAAGTATTGGTGAGAGCCAGCCCCGGGAGGAGGGTGGGCGGGGAGGCGGCCGAGCGGCGGAATCAAGGGCGAGCGCGGGGGAGGGCGGGGGATGCTGCGCGGGGCGGGCGGCGGCGCAGATCAATATCTCGCGTTGCCGGGCGACGCCGCGCCAGACCGAGTGCCTCCCGACCCCCGTGCCCCCGCTCCGCGCCCCCTCGCCCTCCCACTTGCCCACTACTCGCTTATTTAATACCGTATCTGGGATGCGAGCTTTTTTGCTAAATGACAGGGTAGCGTAATGCGCCGAAAAGCGGAGTCACCGCACCCGTAACACTGAGCAGCGAGCGGCCCCTTGCTCAAACACAGACTGGTGCCGTTGACATTGACCTCGTTTCCTTCACTAATCTTCCATTTATTTCCGCGTTAATCATGCGTACGTAATTTACAAATACTTATGGTAACGAATAAACTAATTCTTACTTCAACAAATTATTTCTTTTCATGAGTACCTACTTCTTACTGTAACGTAACTGAGAAAGGTCGTATTAAGTGGGTCATCTGAGAGACATCAAATGAGAGGCTTGTTCATTTGATGGTAAACATAAACTGCTGAGAACACGAGCAAGTCCCGTGTGATAATAAATAGTTAACATTAGTTTCAATGAAAAAAGTATATGAGGTAAGGTTAAATGTAAATAAAACTTGAATAATTTTGTACATTACTTGATTTATTAAAAAATAACAATACAATTAGTATTTAAATTAAAATGAAAAAATATGACAGTTCGCATAATCCATAAAACAATGATAAATAATGAGCTAATCTTTAACCTGATTAATACTTTAAATAAATAAGTTATATTTTAACTGTTAATATAATTTATTAAACATGATTCTCAAATCAACGAAGTCTCAGTAAATAATTGAATAATAACAATTGTTTAAAGTTTGTTGGGTCCTTGTAAGGTCCTATATGAACAAACTCTATTTATAGTGCTGTAAAAAACCATTTCACACTTTGTGTCGTTGATTTTAAAGGTATACAATCGCTTGGTACAGCAACAACATGCTCAACTCAGGTCCATATAACAAAATTATTTAAATTAGAACGGTAGTTGAGTGAGTAAAGCCACTCCACGCATGATCCAGTGATCTGGTGGAACATTAGTGGGCAACCTCATGAACAAAATATAATTAGTTGAATGCCCAGTGGTGGACAAAACTCCTCGTCTATCACCAGTCTTGTATAATGGACAATTGTAGAACACATCAGTGGGGATATCGTCACGTTTCAATGGAATCAACCATACCTGGTGGCGAAACAATAAATCAATATGATGCATTTGCATATACGAATACACTGTGGCTATAAACAGGGATTCCACGCATGGGCGTAACCAGAGGGGACATCTCCTCCCCCTGAAGCTGGTCTGCCACCCACAATTAACTAGTTAATTATATGCTTTATTTACAAAAAGGTATAATGTACCATCGGCACTACAATTTCATAATCGTAATATATGAAAATTATAGTTTTTACCGACTTATTATCTCCCATCTAGCAAACTCTACAATATAGAAAACGGAAATTTTCCGTATATGATATAGACAAGATAACGGAAAAAAGTAGGACAAGAATTTTTGAAGTAGTAAGTAAGCATTTAGTTCGACCGGGACATTATTGTATTACAATACACGTGTAATGGGATTAAGATGACGTGGAGAGATTGGGAGACGAAGATCGAAGAAAAGAAAGAGTGGTCGATGATAGGAATGAAAAAGAAGACGTACTTACCTACAATGACAAAAATGATAGAAACAAAGCAAGTTAATGATTATAAAGATAAATTACCGGTGGGAACTCGCCGTATAGTACTTTCGAGAAGGATTCATCGATATAGTAATCAACGTTGTTCCAGCGAGCCCCCTCCATGAACAGTCCGCGGATATACACTCCCTCTGGTGGCGGTTCAGTGAAATCCCATTCACGTTGCACCTGAAAGCATACATTTACATCAACAATAACAGATCAGACCACCGCCCGGCGATGTAAATCACTGCTGACACAAAAATAAAGTTTTTTTTGGCTAAAATTTGACTTTTTAATATCTAAGTTATTTTTATAATGTAACCAATGTGTAATTTAAATTTTTATTAGAAAATGGCAGAGTTCAATGCAGATGGTCAAAACGTTGATCGGTGTTGAACGTTGATATTACCGTTCAAATACCGATTGTCTTTGCAAGTTTTTTTGCAAATTTGTTATCTTTTACATTATACAGTTGTAATTGTACAAATTAAACAAAAACGCATGGTTGCATTGAAACGGTTACGATCCTGCTGTGGTTAAATTCTAACCATATGAAATTAAATTAATATAATCAGTTATTGAGCGGAAACACGATTCTGAGGGGATGATAGACAACATAACTTTTTTACGACGTTTTAATGATGGCTAGACTAGCTACCACACCACGTGATACCAACATTTATATCACAATATTAATCATCGTCTAGGATTTAAAGAGAACTTTTAAGAACCAAAACCATTACATTGTGACATAAACTGAAATTGGAAAATGTGAAGGCAAATATTTAGGACGCCGCCGCGCCAACCATGAAATCATCATAATGCAAGTTTTCTACGGGTGTTACTGCGATTTCATTAGGCAAGTTACTTATGCAAGTTGCAAATTGCAAACAATTTGAACGGACACACATAAAAGCTACAACTAATATGAGATGGTTTGAAATTGTATTTTTTTTATAGTGTTGCTGGCACCTGCTATTTCTGCTATTTGGACACTCTCAAAAACATGTTTGGAATGCAAGCAACTTGTACGCAAATGTAACGTCATTCTTGCAAGAAGATTTGCCTCATTGATTTACGCTGGTAAGGTTACGTACGCTTATATTATTAATCGTTGTATAAAAATTTGTGGTAACATGCTTCTCTTCGCTACAAAATACATCATAGTAGTGGGATGCATCTTAACTTAGTAATTGCACCTGAGTAATTGGACAAAATGTAATTGCTAATTAGCAATGAGGCTTTAATCATGCGCCTAACCTACCCTGTAATTTCACTGCCTGACCGTCCTCTATCCGAAATTATGCAAGCGAATACATTATAACAGAATCTCGTTCGTTTGATGTGTGTGGTTTGTTTGATGTATCGGATTTCGTCATTTAATTATTTGATCATCAATAGTTATGGCTTTATGACATTATGTATAATAAATTGAAATCTGTTTGAACTCTGTTATAGTAGCGGCATGCTATGATGGCCGTTTTGACATATTACAATAGTGATGTGAAATGTCAATTTATTCTCGAAAAATATATAATCAAATCTATAAGTTTTTGTTGCAACTAGTATGTATCTGATTAAAAAGGTCTAATAAAACAAAAATATAAATGTTTACTTAATATATTTGAACGAACTAAATATTGGAATGAAAATAAATACATGCACACTTTGAATTTCGAAAAACAAATGCCGAGTTGTGTGGTAAATAAGTATAAAAATAATTATAATCTTATAAAAATAAAAGATAAATTTTCGCGGGATTCTAATACATATATAAATAGTTTAGAAATCAATGAAATAAATAAATTGTGTCCTAAAATCATATATTCGATAAATTGTATGACACTGAACGTCACTATTGACAATAAAAAACAGCAATTTGCTCCTTCAAATGTAATTATTAATTAATAAGAAACTTCATGAGTGGACAAATGTCAAAACGGCCATCATAGCATGCCGCTAGTATAGTTTGGCTAATAAAACAAACAACATTCTGCTATGAATGTGACCTCAATTGGTATTTTCCAATTTATCTACATTTATTTCTAGTTTATCACTAGCTCGGCGATGAAGAGCAACATAATGAGGAAACCAGCACATAGTCTAACCGAACCCTCCCGGGATCTCTGGGGTCCAAATACAATTGCCTCTCTTTCACATATTATTACTATTCACCTAGAATTTTCTTCTGCGCACTTCCGAGCATAGACAATGTTATCCAATCTTCTCACTTCTAAAATTGAAATAACTTACCTCGTAGTGATAGGCGAGTTGATCGATGGGTATCTTGTACTTGCGCGCGTAGCTCTGTTGAGCTGCTGTGAGGAAGGCCTGCGGGAAGTAGAAGCCGGAGATCCAGAAGACGATCGGCGGGCCGTTGGTGTGCCAGTGCTGCAGGAAGGCCAGGCGCCGCAGCAGGTCCGACACGTAGCCGGCCAGCGGCTTCAGCGAGGGGTAGCTCTTGCCGGCCCACAGCGCCGGGATGCGCCCGCGCACCATGCTCGTCAGCACCTCCTCCGTCACGTCCGTCAGCACGCTCACACCTGCGCCGATACATACAGACAGCTGTAGAGAAACCTGACCTCTCATATCGCTCTACACGTTGGCCAACACATTGGTGATAGTTTGTGACGACATCCACACGTTGGAAGGTCGTTCAGTTTGATTTGGTTCGGGCCAATGTGCGGACGATATTAATAATGAATATTGAGGCGCTGACGGCTGCTGCGATTTATTTATTTTCAGCATACCTACCGTTACTACGTAATAAAATAGACATGGAAAAAAAGAAGGTGGTTGATGTTGTCAATACATCGAAACAAAACAAGGTACAAGTACCTACCTAACTAAATTAATATTATTATATTGTTTGTTTTTGCTCGTTGCAAACTAAACACTCGGCCAACG
This sequence comes from Endotricha flammealis, assembly GCA_905163395.2. Taxonomy (NCBI): domain Eukaryota; kingdom Metazoa; phylum Arthropoda; class Insecta; order Lepidoptera; family Pyralidae; genus Endotricha; species Endotricha flammealis. Next base: position 14,084,334 of record LR990856.1, on the reverse strand, counting down.
TGTGGACGTAGTGTGAAATAACTCGGCCACAACCACGGCCAACTCCTTTGATCTGTGTGAAAAAACCGCAGCACACGGATTTCGCGCCAACTTGTTGGCCATCACGTACCAACACCTACCAAACCCCCTCTACACGTTGGGCAACACATTGGCCAATACATATTGGCCAATGTGTTGGCCAACGTGTAGAGCCGGCATTAAACGAAGTAAGAATTAAGTCTCTGTAATTCTCAATGCATTAAAACGAAAATTAATAAATATGTACATTTTGATTAAGTCTAATATACGATAAAACGTTGAAATCTAATTAGAGTCAGCTTAAAAAACCTAATGTTTACTTCATTTAGGACGTAAAGTTTCCTTGCAGCTGTCTGTATTAATAAATTTTACCTTGCACTGCACCAATGACAGCTCTCGAACTGGCCCTTACGACTGTGACCAACCGTTCATATCTTGCTGCCTCCTGTATTACAACTATGGACATGGGTGTCATGTCTGCCGGCTTGATGTCTCCTTCGTGGGATGGTCCAGTTAATATCTTGGCTGGGAGACGGGCGAGGATATCTTCAGCAATTGCCATCGCTTGCTCTTCTGGAGTGGCACCACCGCCGCCGGCCGCCATTGTATCCTATGATTTTATAATAGAAAATTGAAATTACTTCGCCAAAACTACCTATATAAACATGGACGGTGCTGTTGTGATTTCTAAAGACATTCGATTTTACTGCATTTTGTCTTTAAAATAGCTGGTGCTCCAATTTGATCTTGGAATTTCTCTATATGTTCCTATATATTCGATATAAGACTAAACATTCCTGTGTGTAATGCTAGAACAGAGTGTGGTCATCTATGATTGATCTGATTTTTCCAAATAGCAAAAAGCATTGATCTCACAAAAAGCTGTAAAGGCAAACGGCTAATCATTATAATACTTAAGAAAACTTACCAAATGTTTTTTCCAAAGATCCTTGTAGCGTGAAAATTAATGAGATAAGTTTACAACTAACGTAGTTAATATAATTGATTAATTATGATTTATATGAAAATGTCTTACCATACGATCCTACAGATGCTCCAGTTTATCAGGAAGATGCAACAAACATTACATGATTATTACATCGTTATACAAATAAATAAAGGTAGATGAACATACAAAACTATAATTTAAATAATGTTATTCTACTTTTATCAGATTTTTACATATACAGAAAGGAACCAGCATATTTAACATTACTGCATGCAAACTACACATAGGCCGGGAACGAGTTAAACATGGGGTTGTGCTCCAATTTATATACCAAATGGAATAGAGCCCTCACTCGATCCGCACCCGTTCTCTGTGTATGACTCGCTCAACTCATAATCAACAACAACGTAGACCAATATCCCAAAAGTGGATTATAGCCCACTATTGGGATATCAATCTAAGCACAATCAAAGAGTTATTAATGGGATCTACGTTAACTGCACTAGAATATCTCTGCCTTATGTCAGTGGAAAACAACTGGTTACGAAACTTTAGTTACGAAATTGGAACAAGAGTACTTTACCTGTGTGAGTATGGCTGTGTTAACTAGTTCTTCAGCCTCGCGGAAGTGTTTAGTTATGTCGGCATTTGGGTGGAAACCGAACACGCCAGGCGGAGTGGCTACAGGTAGCGAGCGCGCGAACGCAATGAAGTCACCGTGTTCGCGCAAAGTCGGGATATGGTATACACCTGTACGAAACAAACACAATCAGACCATTCTAGAGTTTTATTAATCAGAGTCCAAGACCATTTTAAACAGAATTTCTGTTAAAAATATCGATTATTTAGACTCGTGCAAATTATCTTTTCACCTCGAAGGCAAGCCTTAAAATATCGGCTAAAAATAAAATTTATCTCTAGTCCAGAACTGTACTGCCCAATAATGTCGAATGGAGACAATTCGATCGATCGTACTGGCTTGTATTTTCAGTTAGATCTATTTTCTACTAAAAGGTTAGCTTCAGCTAGCCATGCAAACTAGGCTACGTATTTTTAGGAAAAATTTATAAGCGACCCTTGGGCAAAAAATCGACATTAAGCACGAACATGTAACATAATATATACGAACTTTAACAGAGGCCAAAATTGTCTATCGGTGCTGTTCACCATTTCCTAAAACCCTCATTGGAAGACGTTACAAATATTTAAAAAAAATGTTGATATACGTAAACGGTCCAAGAAGTACGCGCGTTATAACAGTTTCAATTCACAAACCTGAAGCATCGCTATCTCTTTTTTACTCTTGTTTAATCATTTCGTTTCCATCTGTCACCTATGCGTTTCGTGGTTGCAATACCAAAACTCCTAATTTTATAACATTTTCGGTTGCGACTTTTGAACAAATTTAGCTTCCCTGCATTCGCTACAAATCTATTTTCAGCAAACAATGGCGTTGTTTATTTTCTCTCATCACGCTATATACAGCAAATACCTGTAGGATCAATGGGATACTTCTCCTCCAGAATGGCTCTCGGGTTGTAAAACTTAAAGAGGATGGTGTTAAGACACCTCCGGTCCCAGTCGTCTGTGACTCGGCCGCCATAGTTGCACTCGCCCGTCAGGTATCGCAGTGCCACGAATTGAACATCCTGTATTCAAAGACTTTATAAATAGTCGCTACGATTTTTTCTGTTACATATTATTTAAAAAGATTTATTTTAAAAAGCTTATCATAGGATTAGGTACTGACAATATTAAAAATAAAACCGATGGAATTAGACTCGCACATGCAGTGTTTTTTTTTTGGCACTTTTATTTTTTTATTAAGCACGTTTTTATTTTTTAACTTTTACAACATAATTTTTCACCATGTCATTTTTAAGTTGACCTAATGATTAGCTCATGCCTGTGGTGTTGCCCGCGAAATACTGTTGTTTAATATTCCCGGGCTAATATCCGACTATCTACTTATGAGAGAACTAACAGACGAATGAAACAAGGCATTGTAGTAATGGTTTCGTAAAAAAAGTAGAAACATTGTATTTTTTATGTGCACTCATTTTATAGAATAGAATAGAACTTTATTTGGATATAACTTAACACACATATACTATTACAAAGACACTACTAGTTTATAGTGACTTAAATATATTTTATAGAGTTCACAAAAACAGAGTTACATAGTTGCAGTTAAACCTATTAAAATTTCGATAAACATGCGCCCCATGACAGTTTGGACTATGCTCCTAAAACTTACAATGTTTGGACGAAGTTACGAACACAAACGAACGTAAAGCTGGTAGTTTGTTGTGGATTTAGTGTGTGGCCGACGCAGATAGCTACGTGCAATTTACATGGCATTCAATTTTAAAATTCACTGCATCGAATATTTCGATTGTTTTGGAAACATCATTATAATAGTACAGTCAGCCAATGAGCAAGATCATAATATGATTTAAGTTTTTCATAATATCGCAAGGAATTAAGGATAGTTTGTCCAATGTACAGTCACCTCGAGGATAGCAGGACCATCTTTAGGATGATTTTTGGTTGCAACATCCAACATCCTAGTGGACACATGTGGCTCTATTAAACAAAAACCCTGTTTGGTAACAAAGAAAAGGACGGAGCTGACAAAAATCTGCTTACAAAATGTGCAAGCAATTTTTTTCTAAAATGGTCCTCCTATCTCGAGGCCACCGTACATGATTCGTAAAAAACAAAAAAAAAATTATGGAGTTGCATTATGTTTGTAATTAATTCTGGCTATTACAGGAGATACAGCTATGGGAATGCGTAGTGTACTAGTCTCGAGACCATCAAGCGGAGTGGACCATAAATTGTATACTCACGTCATATTCATTAAGGAACATGTATAACTGCGTCACAGATATCTTGAGATCCGTTTCGTTAAACTCATATCGGATATTCCATCCCAGGGGTCCGAATTGCCGTCGCTCTTGCACTACGGCATGGAAGAAGCATAAAGCGAAGAGCAGCTTTTTGAAATTTTCAGGTTGTTTATTCCCCTCAAACCATTCTGGATCATTGATGGGATCACTTTGGTAGGAACGTGCGATATTAGCTCTCAACCCTAGAATAACAATGACATCTGAATTCAGGTGTTCGTCATTAGGAGTACTGTCATCAAAATTACTTCTTGAATTATTTCCAGAATAACTAATATCCAAAAAAAAAATTGCCGAAATTCAGCTACTGGTTTTTATTTTGTACATATTCATAATGGTAAGGCATACTTGCGCACAAAAACTATCTTAAAATATAGAGTTTTTTGGTTTAATACCTTGAGGCGGTTCGTTAGTCATCTTGACGCCGTTCTGCAATACATAGACGGGGAAGTGGTCTGCCGGGTATGACGTCAGCCACAAACGGAAGTCCGGGTGTGTAGAATCCGGTGTCAGACCTTCGCAGATCTATTAATTGTCATCAAAAATACAGCTTTTATTATGTAAAGATTTAATACAAACATAAAGCACAATGCGTAAAGAAATGGATCTGCATGAGGCAGACCTTCAAATTTCTTTCTAAGCTTCTAAAACTATTTTAGAGAAATAAGAAAGAGTAAAAATAGTACAAAGGTCAGAATTGGGAGCAACTGAACGAAATTTTTTGATTTGTTTTTGGCTATATTTCGTAATTGAGGATGGCGTTTAATTAATCAAGTTTCACCTTTTCAAGCATTGGCATCCAACTCTTAGCGAGATGACAGTTCTGCAACACCACCCAGGTGCCGCTGCGGACGCCCTCGTCGATCAGCTTCACGGCAATGGGACCCTGGCCTTGTCCAAGTGACAAGGAGAAGAGTCGGGATGCACCGAAACCCTGGTAGAGTTAACTTACAATAAAGCAAATGAAAAATTTACACCAGAAAAAGAAATTACGGAAGAAACTATAGTACGCGCCAACATTTGGACTCGCGGTTTATAAAACAAATTAAAAATCGATTGTCATTATGCACAGAGTAATAAGTATGAGTTTCGAATTTCGTTTTACGTCTATGCGACTCAGCCGTGTTGGCGACTTTTCAATATTAAAAGGGCGTTTTTCATGACTAGCGGATGAATTCCGGTTAGACTACTGATCAGTTAAAAATTTAAATTAAAAAATTATAAATCATACAAAACCTGACAACTAGGAGTCGAGTAAAAACATGATATGACATCTATCAGGCTCATAGGTACCATAGGATTAAGTAGAGAGTAACAAGTCTAGTGTTAACAGGTTCTTAGTCCATTAACCTAATATATCTACCTATAAACTCATTAATACATAGTTAGCTTTCCTCCCAGTGACATGAAAAAAGTGGTAGATGATGTGAATAATTACAACAAGTCAATAATGTACTCTGCTTTTATGAATTATGTTATTATAATGATACCTGATCATCAGCAAATTTGAGCAGTGTTCCCATAGGATCCGAGCCCGGTGTTAACACGAACAGCAGCGGGATGCAGCAGTGTGAATCAGAGTACGAGGAAGCCAAGTCGAAGAGTGGAGGTTCCACGAATATTCGACCCATTTCGCCTATAATTATTATTGAAATAAGCGAGGAAATGTGCAAAGTAAATATTTTTAATGAAGCTGATGGAAATTAGTTGACAAACTCTATATAAAGAAGTCAAACTTACCTTCAACGAAGTTCTGCACAGCCGGTACCATCATATCCATTCGCAGACATCGTAGCACCATTATTTTCTGAAAATAATAATCGAAAAATATATATTCTATTACTATATCAAAGTGTTTTAAAAAGGTTGAGCACCTGATGTTGTTCATGATCCAACGCGAGCTAAAATTAATTCTTAAAAGAAATAGGGAATAGAAAATGAGATGTCAAAATACATACATAATAAGATTTTAGGAATTCAGACTTTAGGAGTTTAGTCTTTATATGCTTCATAGGTCTATTATGTTCTCCTGGCCTCTTTGTGTGACCTTCACATTACCTCAAGTTGTACATTGTATTGTAGTACCTCAAAGGGAGTTAGCTTGGTGTCCCAAGGGGCTGGCAATGGCTGGTTCTGCGGGTCCGGCGTGTCGCAATATGCTTGCCACGCGGGAAGTTGTGTTGTGAAGTCTTCCACGATGCCCTTGAATTTCTCAATCTCATTCAGTCTAAATGGAAATTTTATCAAATGATAATTTTGTGCCTTACCGTGCATCCACACGGCAGTTCACTTTTGTGCAACAACATAATACAACACGATAACATTGGGTAACATTCTTGAACTTTTGCGAGTTTTTAATCAACTTTTGCGACTTTTCATATAACTTTTTGTTATCGGATGTTGCCCACTAACTAACACTTGGAAACATTGCTTGACAAAAAGTAAATGCGGTGGACGCACGGTAACAGAAATATAACAATAACATAGATATTTTTATATCAGAAAAAAAAATAAGATTACCCATTGAACTCGGCCCAGGCCTGTGGGCTGAGGAAGGCAACGGGGTTGGGCGGAACATGTCTGGGCTGCGCGCCGCCCAACGCGAACAGCACGTACGCCTGCTCGAGGCGGGACTCCGCCACCATTATCGTGATGGTCAGCAGTAAGGAGAACACCATCTTATCCTGAATCATACAGGATTAATAGGGGCAGTTATATTTTAAAAGATACCCATATTTTTTTATATACCACTACACCTTAGTGGCATCAAGCAAACGGTCCGCCTGATAGTAAACAGTCACCGTAGCCTATGGACGCTTGCAATACCGGGGGTATCACTCGCGAGTTGCCGACCCTGAAGAAAGTGGAGACTGGAACCGTAGGACACAACATGACTGAGACTAATGCTATTTGGTTACGATCGATCTTCAGTAAGGTGGAGGTCCTTCCCTAGACGGGCTGCTCCGATTTGAGCGGATTAACCGCTGTGCCCTACCTCTCTTATAGTATATAATAATAATAATCTTAATTGATAATTGAATAATGGAGCTATTATTGACCTAGGACAAACTTTATGCCTTGTTTGTTGAGAATCGAACATACAACCTTTAGACATTATTGACTAGTGTAAGTCCGCAGTATCACTAGCGTTTGTTCCCGTTCTCGAGGTGACTTGCGGGATAAAAACTATTCCATGTGATAATCCAGGTTAGAATCAGGTTAGATTCTCGTATACCTATTTTCAAGCAAATCTGCCCAACAGTCAAGCACGACGTCATTATTTCCTTACATGACAGAATATCAAACACCCGCAAATTCATCATCCAAACAATTTGCGTTTCTAACATTACTGAGATTCAAGCCATTTGACAAAAATAAATTTAAAAATTGTACTCACTTTCTCGAAAAGACTCCTGCATATATTAGCATACAACGAGTATGTAAAGTAAGCGCGTAGGATTTCAAGTCTCTCTGGAATCTCGTCCACCTTCTCAGTGTTGTCGATGGCAGCCGTGAACAGACCTTCGAACCAGCCCAGCGAGTACTGGTACATGGGATCTATGTTTGCCAGAGATGCTAGACACAAAAAACATATTAAACGGTTTAATCAACAAACGATATACTATCCGCAAATAATTTGTGTGAAGAACGGTGATACGGTGGATAAGGAACCAACTAATTAACCGACTGGTCCCTAATTTAAATCCCTGTCAAGATGTACAGTCAACTAATGAGAGGTAAGCAGGGGAAAGAACTAAGAACAAAGATTTAAATGCTAATAATGTATGCATCGTTATGAAACTTCATAATAACATAATACAATATGAATACTATTGTTAAATAAAAATTCGAGATAACCTTCACGAAATATTTATCTTCTTTCTTCTCTATCATTGGCTGACTGTACCACTACATCACAATATTTCAAATTTCACTCGTTCGGCGTATAAAATAACCTGCTTGTCAGTATCTATATAGTAAATAGAAAAAAAAATAGATATCACTTATTTCTTACCAATAAGGAAAAATAAATTGGTGGAGTGAACTGCAATTGGCACATAATCATCTCTGGCTGTATCAATAGCTGCCTCTGTAACCATAGCCACCACTTGCTTCTCTTTGATTTCGTTCGACGTATCTTTTGCAGAGTTTAATATCTATAGGAAAAATAGTGTACTAAGAGAGCGTTTGTCAAAAGGCTTTATTTTTAGCTCACGGGTCTTTTTGAGTAATCATCCATGCCAGTAATCGTCCATGTCATCATACAAAAAAACAAGCACAAGTGAGATGCAAAATAACCCAGGCCAGGAGTAACGAAAAAAACTATAGGACGGGTTAGCCAATTAGCAAAGTTTTAATATGCCATTTTTAAACCGCTTTAACGCATACTTTTCGTAAAATAACATCATTGACGAAAAAAGTACTAAGTAAATAGCCGTGTACACCTCACTCAGCATCTCAACTTGAATCTATTATACATTGACCCAAATGGATGTAAAAGTTTCTCAGGATAATGTTTTCGAAACTCTCTAAACTAAATTATGGCGTTAGTTTACCTTTTCTTTTGCTGAATCACTTTGGCTACATAACACACAGCAAAAAAGTTTATGTAGTTGTCAATTGTTTTAATATTATACGTATGTTAGAAATGTTAACGTAGAAACAATGCATTCAAATTAACTACTGCCTGAATTTGAAGATCTATAACCCATAAATCGAAGAAGAGCAAAAAAACTTAAACAACTTATTGTTATAATAAATACCTGGACAGCTTCCTCGTCTTCCAACAAATGTTCAGAAGTAGATAGCACGTTGAGAATCTTCTTCTCAATATCCTGAAGCAGTCTTCTATGCTCAGCACCCTGTGTGGTAAGGTCTGATTTCGCTTGTTGTAAGTCGGGCCTCTCTCGTGCTACCACTCGGGCTAGTAGTTGAGCTTGCAGGCCGTCTTTTGCTAACATGAAGTTGACGAGTGTCACACGTACTCCCACTTCAGGTAAATAATGCGGGTTGGCTAACTTCGTGCTAATGTATAATCTAAACAATATTTTGTACTGTTAAAGAACGAGGATATATTGGAAAAGGTTAATGCTTTATCTACATTTTAAAACTATGGGATAACTTACTTGAAGTCTTTGCTATATTCAACAATGGAGTCGCCGATCTTGATACACAGCGCACCGCCCTGACGGAACGTCTGCTGCTGAAGAAGTGGCTCCAACATGGGGTCCAATTCTTCCAGCACGTTCTCCAGCAGTACCTGCATTTATATTATAATTGATCCAAAAGATAGAGCTCCTGGTGTTCATAGAAACCGCGGTAACCACCTTCCATCACCTTCCGTTTGCTTGTTTGCCGTATGACATAAAAGTATAAATGAGAGAAAGAAATAAGTCTATTACATTACCGGTTGCCCAAACTGAACAGCATTCTCCAGCACCCTGCCGAGATCAGTCTGCGTCATGCGACAGATGCCCAAGTTATTCGGCTTCTCCATATTCTTCACCCAGCGGTTGGCCTGGCCTTGTGGGTCAATCATTAGCGGCCATCGACGGGCCGTCCTATTGTCATATTAAAAATTATATTAGAAATGGAGAGAGATATAAACACGAATCGAAAGCTTCATCACCAAACAAAAAAATATCCAACATTGTAAAACATGTGCTCGTGAGGGCCTACAGAATAAAGCAATTTTGACTTTGATGTCGCTCATGACCATAACCCTGTATGAGGTGACGAAAGACGTCGGTTCCATCCCGGTACCTATGATATTAAAGTATTTAAAAAATATATAACGTATCTTTGTCCCAACAGTATTTTTCACAGCCAAGCGAGAAATTTACAAAATGAATTCATAAGGAGTTGAAGATTTGAAACGAGGTTTTGATAATGTTTGATAGAGTCAAAAATACATCTAGTTTCACACATTGCACTTTACATAGTTTTATTGTGCTTAGTAGATAAAGTCATCCTTACATAATGATGATAGCACTCTCAACACTGAAGTCATCTGAAGGCAACCCGTCGATGTTCCATTGCTGGATTGTGACGGGTTCTCCCAATACTTTGATCAAGCTGAAGTTCAGTGTACATACAATACCGCAGTCGTGACATGCTTGTGCCCACGATTTTACCTTGATTAAAAGAAATTCTAATTTATTTATTTGTATATTAGGTGAAATAGCAATATATTAAATAAATTTTAGCAACGGCAATCTTAACAGATATGATTTATGTAGATTTTATGAATGCCCTAGTTTACAGAAATAACATACCTGGTCGTTTCTGAATACAGCAGTGAAAGGTCCAAGATAAGCAATGATGCCAGCCGCGATCAATATATCGCCTAAAATAAAACACATAAATAAATGCAGCTAGCTGCAAGCCAGACTGTCGAAGAGTTTAAATTCAAATATGCTGTTAATAATCAAATTGTGTAGTGGTCCTAATAATCCATCGCTTGAGCAATACTGTTAATTACGAAGGGATTCCATCGTGCGATAAAATTAACTTAATCGCATCTCTAACTCCACCCCCAATTAGGACATGCAATTAGTTGATCACATGATCGCGCGAATAGTTTCATGGCATGCACTCGAGAGCACCATCACATAAATAATGGTCCAATAGACCAGTGTGTGTCATAAGAAAATATTAGTTGTTCAAAAATACCTGTAAGAGAATAGTATGTTTCTCTTAAAGTTTTAGCGATCTGAGTCCATCTTGTTTTCTCCCCGCCGAGACCAGAAATGAGCATTTCTGCTCGTTTCAGTTTGTTACTGCAATCTAATACTTCATCGTCCAGCATCTTCTGCTGTCGACTCTGTTCGGCTAATGCATCTTCTAGAGCGCCCAATTTAAGTTGTACCTGTATGATGATTGTATGTAAATATGTATTCTTAACGAGCGAAGATCGTCCATCAATGCTACAATGCATAGATGAGTGGATTTTCATACAGTAAGGTCCAAATGAAAACTTACCTCTCTAAGTTGAGCCTGTTTGACGGCTAGGGCAGCCATGGCTTTGTCATAGACGGCCTGAGCAGCGGCCAATTTTTGCTTCTTTGGCGCTACCACTTTGGCTACTTTGTCGTACTTGGTCATAGCGATCACCCATTTGCACATGCCTAGACACAATCAATAAATTCATCACTATTGAAGTATTGACTCCAGCTTTAAAATTTTTCTCTCATCTATAATTTAATTAGTATAAACCGACAACATTGTAATTGGTGTAGTAACGTATAAACATTTTTAATGCGTTAGGTGAGAAAATTATACCTTTTATTTTTTATAAAATACATTTTAATTTCATATTAAGCGTGTAGATGAGCCAAACAACAAAGCTAGTCTTTGTGTGTGCAACACAATAAACATTTTTAAAAAGAGAAATGCAACAGCTTTTCCTCACCTTCAGCTGCAACGGATACCGCCCTAATTTTCTCCGGTACAAATCCTTCATCTTGCATAACAGTCTTCATAAGTTTGTTCATGACGGGCGGCGGAATATTATCTTTGTCATAATTCTGTAGTCCTTCCAGGAACTTTATATCATTGAGGAGTTTTTTTGAAGGACCCCAATAGTCTTCTATGGTTCCAACTCCCGACGGGTTAGGAACCTTATCTGGTTTCATTTCCTGAATTGAAAATTCATTCACAGAAATTTTTTCCAGTGCAGAGTTTTCTAAATAGAACGGAAATCCTATAAGTTTCCCGAGGAAGGTTGGAAACTCGAGATGAGGTTAGACGCTGTGACAAGTTTTTGAACAAAGAGCTTTGTTTTACAATAATACCTACGATTACAATGTTTTTCAGATAGCATGGGTACGGTGACATTTGGCATTTGAAGGGAATTTACAGGGAATTAAAAATAAATGTATCATTAATAATGCAAATTTGAATTTACTATTTTTTTGTAGTCGCTTATTCTTCACTCTTTTTCATCGAAATAATATTACTACGTATAGAACGGACACCGCGAACAAAATTTTTGTCCCTATACGTTGAGGCCAATAGACATCAACTCGTTTAGTCATTTGTCTACGCTCATCGCGATAGGTCCTCGGACTTATGACAAAAAAAAACATTGAAAAATGCCGTCATGTTCGTTAAAAACGTGTAAAAACCGTTCAACAGAGAGGAAGAAAGATAGCGGCGTGACTTATCATCGCTAAGTATACAAAAAATTAAGTAAAACCAACCAAAAAATTTTTTTTTCATTATTTTCTAATGCATCATGATTGCATCCGCCATTTCTATGTGAAAATCATAGATTATCAAAAATTAATCGTACAGATGGGATACGTAGGTACTAAGCGTCAGTCAATTTTATAATATAATTTAGGTATTTCTGAATTTTTGGTAGCTTTTTTTTTAACCGACTTCAAAAAAGGAGGAGGTTCTATGTTTTTTTTTGGAGGTTTGCCGATTACTCCTTCAATTTTGGACCGATTTTAATCATTCTTTTTTTTTAATAATATGTAATTTAAATATTGATTTTTTAAACTATATTTCCAAAATATTTTCATATACTAGGTAAAATACGTAAATGTGGATAAAGTTACTAACTAAGTAAAAAAAATAAGTTTCTAGAAAACAAAAAGATGGAAAACGAAACAGCATTTTAAATTTCGACCAACCATTTTCGAACAAATGAAATTCGGGCAAACAAGTTTCGGAGTAAAGATACGTTACCATTCAACACAACTCCTCTTGTCTGGCAGGCGACCGTCTCCTGGTTATTGCATATATTACAAAATACTTCAATATATAAATAGCTTCACTATAAAGTTAGTTTTGATTTAATCTCAGTTTATTTTTGACTAATATTAAGTTAAGAACAAAAATGTAATGTAGCTTCCTACCTATAAAGCTAATGTTATACCTATTTTCTATTAAATTTATTCTATTAAGTAAAATAAAATATTGTAATAAAATAAAAAAATCAGTTAGATGTCCAATAGGCAGAATATAAACAAAGTGTCGCCCCTGCGTAGTAATGTCATATCTATGACTCGGTTGGGGGCGGGGCCAGGGAGGGGAGCGCCCCGCACGGCCGAACGCGGCGCCAAAATTTGAAGGCGCTGTCATTTCTATACGTAGTAATATTATTTCGATGCTCTTTTTCTATTTCTTTTTGTACTACGCGGTTTTTCGTTTCGAATAAAACATGCGTGAAATGGAATAACTCAAACGTCACCGTACCCATGCTATCTGAAAAACACTTTAATGCTTAGATACGTACCTACCTACTTATATTACATTTTTCACAATAAAATGATTATCTCGAGGTTTCAGTTAGAACATAATTAGAGTAGCTCAAATTTTTTAAACTTCTGTAAATATACGTAAGGGTCATACTTGCGTAATTTGCATTCTTTTTCAGTTTCACACCCTCAACGATAAAGGGATAAAGTGAACTTAGTGGAAAAGAAACGTTATTTTTAAAAATAAAAATAAAATTGATAAAAAATATATATCAAATGGTCTATAATAATCTAGGTGCTTATTTGACTAATAGTAAGATAACAATGATCTGTAAAAGATAAATACTAAGAGACTGATATAGTCTGAGACACCTGTGGCACAAAATATATTGCATTATATGGCTCACAGCGCGCTATACGTGCGTCTTGGTTGTTTACTATATCGAGTCTCTTAGCCATTGTGTGAATTAAAACAAGTAGGAGTAAACTTACCGGGTCATCCTTTGGGTAAAGCATTTACAAAACAGTGGTGAAATTTATTATAGGAAATTTATTACTTTATGGTCTTTAAAAGTAATATGAAGTAATACAACAATAAATTATGAAAGTTAAAGAGCAGCCACAAGCCTGATATCATTGAAGGCATAGCCGAAAACCATGCTAAAGCTTAACTTTGACCCATAAATACATAAGAAAATACATTAAATATCGGGTTCCCCTTGTTGATACAGGTCATATAAAGTTTTAAAATTATATCTATTGAAATGACGAAACCAAATGGATGCAAATGTAACTAAAACCACAGAAAGTTTTTCATTTATCGATGAGCTTCTAGCTCATTAAGTCAATATTATTAAAAGCAGACTAACATTTATACACAATATTCAAGCATAAAGTCTATGATAGATAAAGATGCGATTTTCAAACTATGGATGCAATCATTCGAAAAAGAGTAGCATTACCTTTAAACTGCTAACAAAAATTGTCTTGGTTTAAACATAAAAAATGCCTTGGAATACATTAATTTAAAATTATCTTATTTTACCTTTAATATACATATAGCTTCCATTACGAGCTTGATGCCTCTAGGAGGACTCTTCATGGTCTTGATGAAGGTGATGTCCTGAGGAGTGAGGGTGTCCAGGGCCGCGAGGGCAGAGTTCAAAATAGGCATGGCTTCCGCCAAGTCGGCGTCGCACTCGTCTTTGATACCTTGGGCTTCTGCCGCCTAAACATACGTAAAATCTAAAATAGTTGTTTTATAGAACGTGCTCTCTGGAAGTACAACTGGGATTTCTTTTTGGTTTAAAATACAAATTCTTGTGGAAGGTTATAAATTTGTCATCAGGCAATGACAGTTGGAAGTCGAGAAAAATCAAGAGCGAAGGCAACAGCTACTTAAAATTACATTAACTTGTTTCCGATTAAGTTTACAGTTTTAGCTTGAGTAACTCAGTTCGAACATAATCTCTTTTTTCCTCGTGAGAATTACAAAAAATCTCATAGTGGTGGGTGGTATATAGTTGTATCTCCTACCAAATAGTTTCTATTTGACATAATTTTTAATTAATTAATTTTTTAATTTGACATTTTATAACTGAACACATATATTGACTCATGACATATTACTATTCGATGAACTTTTAAAGATAATAATTAGCTAGCAATAACAGACAATTTAATTTACAATATGGATAACATAACACTAAGAAAAAAAAATTTAAGAAGAATAAAATCAGATGAGGACATTTCTCGTGTGTCATTAGATCAGTCCTTACTCTCTTCCACATTTTTGGATACTACGTCAAGAAGTCATCCACTAGCATCTGAAATAATGGACTCAACAATTATATTTGACCTAAAACAGCAAATAGATGAACTCCAGAATGATTTAACGAGCGCCCATGATGAAATACAAAACTTAAACTCAGAGAATAATGACCTCAAACAAATAATTAGTGATAAGGACAACACTATTAATCTATTGAAAAAAATTACTACAAACAATGTATGTATTACGCCAAATAAATATAGATGCACACCCATTAAAACATGTATGACCAATATTCATAGGAGAGTCAGAACTTCCCCGCTACAAATTCCTTTATCCACGAGCATTAGTGATAGAAATAAATGTAATAACGCAGAACAAAAGACTTGTACATCACCTAATCAATCAACCATAGAAAACAAGACGTCTAAGGAGGACTTAAGTCCTACAAGAACGGATTTCTCTAGGACGAGGACAAGTAGCACTAGTGATCAAACTAAACCATGACTGATCATATTAGGAGATCAACAAGTACGTGGGCTATCTACCAACTTAATAAAATCACGGAGGAATAAATGGAATGACATGTACGATGTGACTGCTATCGTTAAGCCCTTCGCATCTACCGCACAAGTGTTGAGTGACTATCATAGTTTATTTACGACATCATTGAATGATAATGACATTCTTATATTAGGTATTGGATCTAATGACCTAAACCCGTATATGTTGTATAAGGAACTATGTAATGTATTAGAGAAATTAAAAAATAATACTGTTTTTATATTAGGCATTCAAAAAAACCCATACTTAAATTATAATCTGCTAAATCAGAACATTAAGTCTTTTGTAAAGTGTCATAACAATTGTACATATATTGAGACGCCTACCAGTTATACCCACTCAACCCAGCACATTCGAATGCTTTGTGACAAATTAAATATAGAAATTGATTATATGGCCTACGAAAAGTGTTATCTAAAAAATTATAAACAAATGCGACAGTTTTGTAAACAAACTAATAAAATTGTAAATGGACCCAATTGCGACATAAAAGAATTTTCCAAAAAAAGATACAATAAGGGGACAATACCATACTATTTTTCTAAATTGAACAAAACTGAAATGCCCCAAACGTCTTCTGAAACTGCAAACTTGTTTTTTCGACAATAACGCAACAAAAAAAATTATATTATTGCACCAGAACATTGCTGGTGTACTAAATAAACAAGATCTCTTGAAAATAGCGCTTGATGACTTAAGTACAGGCATAGGTGACATTGATATAGTCTGTCTTTCTGAGACTTTCCTGAGAAATGGCACAGAATCAAACCTTAAATTACAAGACTACAACCTCGCAGCTTATTATTCCAGACCGAATGAGCGTCGAGGAGGGACTTGTATATTACTAAGAAAAGACATTGAATTTTTGGACATATCGAATCTATTTGAATCTATCATTTACAAATTTGAATGCTGCGTAATAGAAATTAAAAAATATAATCTAATAATTGTGTCTATCTATAGAATTCCAAAATCGAATGCTGATGTGTTTCTAGATCAATTAAAATTAATGTTAGGTAAGTTGACAAAGAAAAAAAATAAAAATATTATACTGTGTGGAGACTGGAATATTGACTGGCTAAAGGATACTAAACATTCCAAGCAACTAGAGTCAATATTAAGAAATCATAATCTCTCCAACCATATTAAGGAACCTACTCGAAAATTGTCTTGTATCGACTTAATTGCTAGTAACATATCGGATGTTTGCCCTAATATTCATTACTTAGCGCTGTCCGATCATGAAACTGCCCAAACAATATCTTTTTCAGTCGAAACAAATGACAATGTTAGTAGAACGTATACAGAATGGCTCGAAGAGAGGAGAGATATTTCAGAGGACAATATGCGTAAATTCTGTGATTGTGTTGCGGCCCTATCGTTTCAAGAGGTATTTGCTGAAAACGATGTTGATAAAGCTTTTAACTGTTTACACGACACATTAACACTATTTTATGACATATGCTTCCCTATTCTTAAAATTAAAATTAACAACAAACCGATAAAAAATAAATGGCTAACCAAAGGTATAAAAAGAAGTTGCGTTATAAAAAGAACACTATATCTGAAATATCATCTCTTTCCGGGTAATAAACTTTATAATAAAAAGAAATATAACGTTTACTCTAAAATACTAAAAAAATGTATAAATGAGGCACAATGCTTAAATAATATGAAATATGTACAAAATGCACAAAATAAATGCAAAGCAGCTTGGGAAATAATAAAAAATATGACGAGCAAGGAATCCAATGATAACATAAATTTATTAAATTATGATAATAAAATATATTCTGAACCTAACATAATTTGTGAACTATTTAATAAGCATTTTTTGAATACCGATAATCAAAATAAAACTAACTCGAATAAAACTTGCATTGCTAATAAAAATCACAACAATAATAGCATATATTTAACGCCAGTCAATCCTGATGATGTTTATAAAGTAATCCATAGACTCAAAAATACAAAATCAACAGGCTATGACAACATCAGTGTTAAAATATTGAAATTGTGTGCTCAAAAACTAAGTGTACCTCTAGCTCATATAATTAATTTAACGTTTACAGAAGGCAAGTATCCCTCCAGGTTAAAATATGTGATAGTAAAACCCCTATATAAAAAAGGAGACAAAAAGTCGGTAAATAATTACAGACCGATCTCATTATCTCCAGTATTATCAAAAGTAATTGAAAGAATAATGTACGATAAAGTTTATGCATTTTTATCAGTTTTCAATATATTGAAGGAAGAGCAATTTGGATTTAGAAAAAATATGTCCACTATTTTAGCGTGCTATGAACTGATTAGGACAGTAACAAAAAAATTAAATGACAAAGTGCCTATAACTGCTATTTTCCTTGATATGACGAAAGCTTTTGACTTTGTATCTCATGACATTTTATTAAATAAATTATGGATGTATGGAATCCGAGGAATAGCTCACTCGTGGTTTGAAAGCTATTTACGTTCTCGACAACAGTGTGTTGAAATAACAAGGTTAATGGGACGTCATAAAAGGGTATATAGGTCTAATTACTGTCTCAACAACTCTGGAGTACCACAAGGCAGTATTTTAGGACCACTGTTATTTTTAATATATATTAATGATTTACCTGATGCTATCTCTAGTAAATGTATATTATTTGCAGATGACACTACACTCCTAATTGAGAAAAAAATTAATATAGATTATGAAGCGGACATTGAGAGTACTCTAAAAAATACAATTGAATGGCTAAAACAAAACGACTTAAATATAAATACGTCTAAAACCAAATTAATAAACTTTAAAACGAATAATGCTATAAATAAGATGCCTATTAATATAACATACGATAATACAAACATTGAGGAAATAGAATCAACTGTTTTTCTTGGCATAACAGTGGATAACAGATGCAACTGGAAAAGTCACATAAATTTACTTTGTCGCAAATTGGATAGATTTGTTTACGTGCTGGGAAGAGTTAGATGTACAGCATCCATTAAATCTGCCATCATGGCCTACCATGGCTACGTAGCGTCATTGCTAAGATATGGAGTTATTTTATGGGGTAACTCCGTAGACGTTTCAAGAGCATTCATTTGTCAGAAAAAATGTATTCGTGCTATTTATAATGTTGATGTAATGAATAGTTGCAAGCCCCTGTTTAAAAGATCAAATATTTTACCTCTTCCATCACTTTATATTTATGAACTGTGTATTTTTGTTCAGAAAAATCAGTACTTATTTATTAGGCACGGTGATTGTATAAATTCCAGAAGTAGACATAAGGATAGATTACTTGTACCCAAACAAAGGCTTGCATTATATTCTGACAATGTGCATTGCATGGCAATTAAGATTTACAATCATTTACCGGATGAGTTTAAAAATCTAAGACTTTCACTGTTTAAGAAAAAGTTGCATGAATGGCTCTTAACTAAAACTTATTATGACACTACTGAATACTTGAATGATAAATTTATGAATGGTTAAACCAAAAAACAATGTATAATACAGAAATATTTGCACGCCCCTGCGAGGGCAGAATAAGTTGGAATACTATGTTTGTAACATCTTTTGTACCTTATTTTCGCAAATAAATCTATCTATCTATCTATCTATCTATTAAATGAATGTCTCAACCGGTCATTACTTTCGTTTTCAATTCACGAAACAAGTTATACCTGTTCTTCAGCAGCCGCCTGATCAGCCAATACACCAGCTTCAATTAAAGCAACACCTTCTTTCTCTTTCTCTACTTTGGCAGTAGTGACAGCGACAGCAGCAGCACCCGCTGCCAATTTAGGTTGCAATATCTCCAAAGCTTGTTGCAATGCTGCTACAGACTTAGCAGCAATCGCGAGCTGATCTAAACCAGTTATGTATCGTTTCTCGCCTGATAGAAGCTCCCTAAGAGAAATTAAATGTAAATGAAATGAAAATCTTAATTCAAAGAGTACACCTTCAATTAAAATAATGAATACTAGCGAACGCGCAGTCCCGTTGTTGTTATTCACGGGGTAATTTATTTCTATCTCCACAAACTTGTCTTTATCTAAATCTTTTCACCTGTTTAAGTGGCAACTATGCTATTGTTTTCGAAATGGTGGTGACTTGTAAAATAGCTAATTGGTTTATGAAAAACTAGCGTTTTCGCCCGCGACTTCGTCCGCGTGAAGTTCCGAACCCGTTCCCGTAGAAACCACATTGAATTTCAGGAAAAGCTATACTCTATGTCTATGTAGGTGAAAGAATTTTTAAAATCGGTCCAGTTTCGGAGCCTATTCGATGCAAACAATCAAATCTTAGTATAGTATATTTACACAAAACCTGCGAAGATTTAGACTACATTATTAAACTATTTAATTTCATGCAAAACTATTACACGACAATAGACTCACTGGCGTTTCTTGGTCAAAAGTGCTTTGAACATATTAATAAGCTCAAGGTAAGCCGTGGGTGTGACGTAGTTGTGTCTCTTCAGCCGCCCCAGGAACTGTCTACTCAACTCCTGGCAATCAGTGTGGAATATCTGACATAGTTTAATTGCCGTGTCTCGTTCTAGGTCTGTCAGCTCTATGTCCTTAAGGAAACGAGTCGCTACTGCCAATAAAGCATCTGGAGGCCATTCCTAAAAAAAATAGTTCAGCAATATTCATCATATCGACCCATAATCATCCCACTGCAGGGATATGGGTCTTCCTTCAATCGAAGGGGATTAGATCGTCCTCTGCCGCGCTGCTCCAATGCGGGTTGGCAGAGGCAACATTATAATAACAAAAACACTAGTCATTTTTAAGATTCTAGCAGACAGCAACTATCAATAATACGGTGTAAATAATATACAAATACTATAACAGATCCTCAAAAATGAAATGGGTAATAAACGTTGAGTTTGAGATGCAAAATGCGCAATGTCAAATACTCTATTTCTCACAAAAACTCTGCATCAGCACTATGCTTTGAACTTTGAATTTGAAGATTCTAAACTCGAAACAGGAAATTCCTCCCATGCGTTTACCTGAAACCAGTCAATAGTGCAGCAATTGACCAACGATGGGAACTTGCGTATGCGCGTACGAAGTGATGTGCCGGCTGGAGACATCGCTAGCACGATGTGCAGCTGGTCACGTACAATCGACACGAAATAAGCATATAGTGCAGTTGGGCTACCATCTGTTTGTAGTGACTTGTCTCGTTGTCTGTCGATCTGTTAAATTAAATCTTAATAAGAAGAGAATAGATAAATGTATAAGTAACTAGCTGTGCTCGTGGCCTCGCTCGATACCTTAGCTAGATACCTCATTTCTAAAAGCGTAAATTTCTTAATGCACTTGTATAAAATTTTGCCATTCTAGGTCTAGTCGATTCGGCTGTATATTTACAGATAAGTCTACCACTTAAATATAATAGATTTACATAGGTATTGTTTCACTCACCACTCTCATCTTCTCACATATCTCAGCCTTTTCATCAGCACCAAATATATTTGGCACTTCACCTGAGTTCAGCATATTGTTTACATCTTCTAGAAAACCTTCTTCTTTGATCTGGACAAGAAAAAAAGCATATGGAAATGTTATTTCTTTATTAATTTCTTTTGGCTACTAGATTTACAGCAAGTTGCAGAAACGCATTTTAACCTTAACTCAACATTAAGTCTGAGTTTGACGGTGACAGTCATTAATTAATGTATTATGATCTTAAAAACGATTTTATACAACCCAGCATTAGAAAATAGAAGTGGACCTAATTCGGTTGCCATTTACCTGTGACTCGATGAAAAGGAACACCATGTGTAGATCTGGCGTGCTAGATTTTCTTAACAAAGTTTTTAAATCTTCCCTCCATTCATTCTTTCCGTAGGTACGACTCATTTCAACCTAGAAATATAGATTTTTTTTATTTATTGTACTATTGTAACTTTCCTATGAACTTAAGAAATAAAAACAAGGAGTTGTTGCTCGAGGGTTGTATTTGATAGCATTCTAAGGATACCAACCTGATGTTGATGATTATATTCATAATGTTTCCTCAATTTATCGAATTCAAACAGTAATTTTCAAATCTGTTAGTTCCAATGACTAGCGTGATCAAACAAACTCTTCAGATTTATTATTATATTGCTAAAACAAAATAAAGGAAATATACCTGGAAGAGGTCATACTCGTTGATATGGGCGGCAAGTCGAGTCAGAGATTGGCGTCCGGACCCTCCAAGTCCCACTAGCAGTGCATGAGAGCGAGGCTGTGCCACCACTCGGCAAATTCGGGAAACATGTTCGATGGCAAATCTATTATTATTTATTTTATTATCAGATAGTTATACAAATTGCATTTTAAACTTAATTACCTTTTAATTACACCCAAATTATTTTTTCTTTATTATGACAAAAAAAACGCATTCATGGCTTTTCAAATATTCCTTAACATCTAAAAACTGCATTCACAACACAAAAAATAACATGACAAAAATAATAAAATTTTGCAGTGCGCGGCAGTCTCGACTAGAAGCGCTACGTAACTTCGTAGACGTCTACATCAGCTACGAAAACGTAGCAACTTTTAGTGCATTGCAATTTTTGAAATCGGTCCAGTAGTTTCAGAGCCTATTCAATGCAAACAAACAAACCAACAAACAAACAAATCTTTCCTCTTTATAAAATTTAGTATAGACAAGTCCAGTGATTATTATGAACATGTATATTATTTTGTGTACTAAAATAAAAATATAATCTGTTGCAGACCATACCGAAACAGTACAAGGTTCATCGGTTTCTTGGACATATTGTTGAATTCTACGAGGAAGGCGTCTACTGTAGAGTTCAGATGTTCCATATTGACTGTTTCCATGTAGAACCGTGTGTCCACTTTGGGATTTGCAAAATCACAGTATATCAGATTTCGTAAATGCTGGTCAGTAATCTGAAATATTTTCTAAAATTAATGATAAATAGTCATCCCGACAAATTGGATCTGGCTCTACTCAAGTACATTCTTTTCAGTATTATCGATTCAAATATTATTTAATTTATTTTAATATCATATTATGAACAGAAAAAATTGAAAAATATAACATCATTACAAATAAAAATAAAAATCCAAATACCAGAATAGGGCCATTAATTTTCCGGTCACTGTAGGTAATTACAAAAATAAAATCAAGTAGGTAGTAAGTCAATTCTTAAACTAGACTTTTAAGAAATACTTTTGTATTTCGACGAGAAAAGCTTTTTGAGAAGAAGCGCCTCAAGAAACTGAACAGTAAGCCTCTGTTAAAAGCCTTTATAACAGAAATTATTAAAAATTTTTTTTAGACAGTGTAAAAGTGCCCTTGCACTTTTATTTGCTATATATGAAGTGTCCATAAACTCCTCCGTGGCGTAATGGTTACCATGCCGGTCCGCCACCCAGGTGGTCCCGGGTTGGAATCCCGGTCGGATTATGCTGAAAAACGAAGTTTTTCTGATTGCCGAAGACCAATCAGAAAAAGTCTTGGATGTTTATCTATAAATAGATGTATTTGTTATAAAACATAGTATCGTTGAGTTAGTATCCCATAACACAAGTCTCAAACTTACTTTGGGGCTAGCTCAATCCGAGTGATTTGTCCCTATATATTTATTTATTATTATGAAAGAAAAATTCTACCGAATCTTTTGGTCCATTGAGCAATCTTGACAGCATCTTATCGAAATCATCGTTAAGATTTAAAGCGGTTGCTTCTCGGAGGCAACCAACAAACCATTGCCGATCAGCATCTTCCACAAGCCGGTCGGCGAATACCCGTAAACACTCATGGACCCAAAGCCGTTTTATCGACTGTAAATCTGGGGTTACTTCTGGCACAGATAGGAGAACACCCTGTAACATGACGTAATATGATACCTTAATGTGATATTAGGATAAATCTCTCAGCCTCTGTGTTTTCTTCGGACTATGACATCGGACTATTTAAGAGGTATATTAGAGGTCTAGTCAGAGGTGGGTAACGCATTGGTAATGCCCCTGGTGTTGCTGATGGCCATAAGCGGCGGTGATCACTTTCCATCAGGTGGCCTGCTTGCCTTTTCGGCCGTATAACATAAAAAATAGGATATTCCTTCATTGCATAATTCTTATTAATATTATAAACGTTTTGTATATAACTAGTGAAACCCGCGCAACTTCGTTTGCGTGTATCCCGCTTTCCCGTGGGAATTTCGAAAAGTCCTTTCTTATCGGACGCCTACGTCATACAGTAGGTCCACCTGCCAAGTTTCAGATTTTTACGATGAACGGCTTAGGCTGTGCGTTGATTCTCAGTCAGTCAGGACAAAGCATTTTATATATATGTATAGATATGTAAATGAATCCTTCACGCAAAAAACGGCTGGACGATGTGAAATTTGGTATACAGGTAGTTTATACCACGGATTAACACATATATGGTTGATGGTTTTTAACCCGAATATTATTCCAAGAACGGAAACTGATGAAGGTAAAAAGGGCTATTGAAGACAAAAGAAGAGTCTGAAATGAAATTAGTTTATTGTAAAAATTATATCAACTTACCAGTATAACTCTAGAGAAATCTCGCAAGTTGAACGTGTAGTGAGACTTGGAGGGCGTGGGTAACAAGTTAAGCCGACACTGTTTGTACACTTCCAATGTTCCTAGGACGATTTCGTCGATGCACGGATCAAAGTCTTTGGAAAATCCTCTGTAAATTACATATAATTAATTAAAATGATACAAATTATGAACAATGTAGGTTAATAACACTGGTCAAACCAAAAAACCAAAAACAAATTCAAAGCTTTTTCTTCATTTAGGTTCTACTCAACGCCAAAGCTTCTGGCTTACAGTTTATAAAATAATTAAACATCGATTGTCGTTATGCACTGAGTAATCAGTATTAGCTTCGAACTTCGTTTTATGACTGCACACGCCAGGAGAATTTGGCGTTCAGTATAGTTATATTTGGCTTAAAAAAGAATTTTAATATACCAACCGTGTATCAAGATGCCATAACATGATCCTTCCAAAGATCGTCTGAAGCGTGTCGTCGTCAAACTCGTCGATGCAGAAGAAAGTGAAATGGCGCGAGAATCTTGGAGTAATTAGCTTTGCGCCTGGCGTTGGTTTCCCCATGGCACACATGAACTATGAAAAAAAATCTTCTAAAATCTTCCGCGTAAAACAAACTAAAATACTAGCGAAACCCGCTCAACTTCGTTTGCGTGTATCCAGCTTTCCCGTAGGAATTTCGGAAAATTCTCAGTATACATATAAACCTTTCTTTTGACTCACTCTATTGCTTAGAGTATAGATAAGCAAGCTATAGAGCGCGCGCATCGCTCTTTGACCATTGTGCAAAGCGTAAGCAGGTTTTCTATAGTGCAAATTTTTGTTTTTACAGCTCTGCACTGCACATTTCACCAGGATTTCTTAAAATCCGAATAAATAACATCGAGAGAAACAATCAGCGTGCGTGACTAATAGCATCGTTCGTTGCTGGCTTCGTTGTTGCTGTTTTGAGTTCGTCTGTTTGTTCATATTCGTGCTTACCGTTCATACTTGCTCAAGCGCGCTCTATAGCTTGCTTACCTATACTCTAAGCTCTATTGAGTAACCGAAAACTGCGTTAAAATCCGTTGAGTAGCTTAAAATAAGACATATAAGCAATCAGACAGCGAAAGCGATAGGTTGCTGAACTTTATTTTCAAAATTACCTGAACATCAATAATGTGCATTGCCACATTTGTCTTCCGGTCATACCAGAGCCCGAGATCGATGCCTTGTCGCAACACCTCAATGGGAGGCTGTGCACCGTACGTCTCGGATTGAGGCATACTGACGTCATCCACGAACACTACACTGTAGCACCCGATTGGAGGACCAAATATACCTGGTTTAAGATTATCATCATCAGCAACAGAATTATCATAGTCAAAGTCAAAAATATTTCCTCCTCGTGACACGGGCACGTCATTTACAATGTTTTATATATA
Source organism: Endotricha flammealis (assembly GCA_905163395.2). Classification (NCBI taxonomy): domain Eukaryota; kingdom Metazoa; phylum Arthropoda; class Insecta; order Lepidoptera; family Pyralidae; genus Endotricha; species Endotricha flammealis. The sequence goes on along the minus strand of LR990856.1, from coordinate 14,058,934 downwards.
TTTTTTTTAAGTCTACGAGCTTTTCAGAATGACCATTGACGGAATAAGATGCCGAAAGAAACTTGTTAACATCGTCTTTTTTTAATCGCCATATTCCACTACACATCCCGCAGAATAATTACCATTCTTAAGCGATGAATGTGCAATATTTATTTGCAAATGTTAAATTCGTAAATTCGCTCAATCTGTGTGATTTATCCCTATATAAGAAATAGTTAAAAACAAGATCCTTACCTTTTCTCCTTTTGTCTAATTTCCCCATAATAATGTCTTGTGTTTGATTGCAGTTAGTTTGGGCCGAGAATGCCATGATTAAAGCTTTATAAACTTTTGTATCAACTCTTTTTACTAAATAATCCTAGAAAATTGAAAATTATTAAAAGCCTGTGACGTTACAAACTACGCTTTCGGGCAACATGACATGACAATCTCAGTAAAGAAAAAAATATGTCGGATACTATACAGTCACTACATCGAGACGAGATATACTTACTGCATCGAGTCAAGAACAAACTTGCGTACATTTAATTGCAATGGATAGTACAGTAGGTACAGACAGCTGCAGAGCAACCTGACCCACCAAACGAAATAAGAATTAAGTTTTCTCATGTAATTCTTAATGTATTTCAACGAAAATCAAAACATTTTGATTATGTTCTTACATTTTGAGTACTTAGATAGATATATAGATAGATAGATAGATAGATAGATAGATAGAGAGAATAGAATATACTTTATTTGCAATACACATCCAACAGCACAAAGAAATATTACATTAAAATCTTACATACTAGTGTATTAGCAACAAGGCGGCCTTATTGCTAAAAGCAAGGCAACCTTAGGGTAACGAATTAAAGAAAGAAACGGGCAGGGCAAGCAAAACAAGAATCTGATTAACAGAATTTGCAACGTAATAAGTACATAAATCAATAAAACTGAACTAATTTTGAATAATAGGTAATACTTACATAAGAATACACAAATCATACATACATACATATCTCATACACAATATAAATATAACTTATATACATACATACATACACATATATACATATGTATATATCATAAACATACGATAAATAAATAAAGTAATGTCGTAGTAGGTCCTAAAGAAAAGGAAGAAAACATTCGCTTATGGTGAAAGGAAATGGTTTTTTACAAGTTTTTTAAAAATTAAAATAGATTTGGAAGTTCTGATAGCTACAGGTAGATTATTCCACAGTCTGATGGCCTGAATAGTAAAAGATAGGTCAAGGAAATTAGAAGAGTGGACAGGAATTAGTGAGGGTTTCTGAGGAACGAAGAGATAAAGCATGAGAAGAAGATGTGAAAGTAAAGTTTTCTTTGAGATAGGAAGGAGCTTGAGGACTATAAAGAATAGTATATAGGAAGGTTACAATATGTAAATCCCTACGTTGACGAATAGACAGCCATTTTAGTTGCGTTCGGTATTCAGATACGTGATCAAATTTACGTAATCCAAAAATGAACCTGATACAGAAATTTTGCAAGCGATCTAATTTACATAGCAACTCATAGTTAAGATCTGAATACGTTATGTCGGCATAGTCAAGGGTGGGAAGAAGGAGGGATTGAGCAAAAGCAACTTTGGTGGCAGTGGGTAGGAAGTTTCTTAATTTACGAAGAGACGCAGAAGCGGCAAATATCTTCCTGCTAACCTCGGCCACCTGTGCTTTCCATGACATTGTGGAATCAATAATAATACCAAGGTTTTTAACCGAATTACTAAAAGGGATGCAGATGCCATCAAGCATAACCGGCGGGATACGCTGATAATCTAGCCTTGAGATAAAAAATGGACTGCCTATAATGATAGTCTGCGACTTGGCTGGGTTAACTTTTAATCCATGGTATTTACTCCAGCATGATATTTTATTTAGGTCTTCGTTAGTTTGAGCCACAGCAAATGCAATATCATTTAATGGAGCCTGACAATAAATTTGCAAATCATCTGCATAAAGGTGATAGGAAGAAGAAAGTCTACGTGTGATAGAAGAAATAAAGACACACGAGAGACAGACTTACGAGAGGTACAGCGGATAATCCGCTCAAATCGGAGCAGCCCGTCAGGGGAAGCACCTCCACCTTACAGAAGATCGTAGCCAAATAGCATTGGTCTCGGCCATGTTGTGTTTGTACGGTGAGTAAGGTCTCCAGAGCTCCACTTGGGGTGGTTGTGAGGGTTGGCAACGCGTGAGTGATACCCCCGGTATTGTAAGCGTCTATAGGCTACGGTGATGCCAACTTTGTGGTATAAAAAAAAAGTCTAGTATTCGATGAATATTCGTTGAAATCTGATAAAAGTTACATAAAAATCTAATTTTTACTTCGTTTTGGGGGATCGGGTTTTTCTACAGCTGTCAATAAATTACAGTTATTACACCAAGGTATACTCACAATAATGTAAGAAGACTTCCCAGTACCGGTCGGTCCTACCATCATCACAGCTTTGTGATGAGTGACGAGCAGCTTGAACAAAGCCAGATACCTGACACTGTCCAGCGTAGTCACCAGGATCTGATTAGGCGGCGTGTCTCGGCTGATAGGTGGCGCTGACACCACGTCATCATTCCATGGTTTCCATTTGCCTTTACCCTGAATTACAATACTTATTTAGAATTGCGTATTTATTTACTTACGAACTCGAATAGAGCCTATAAAATTTACAGTTTTTAAATGTCAGCAATTGTTGGAGACGAAAGGTCACAAGCATTGTGCTGCTGTGAACGGATGCACCAGGATTACTACTAAAGTTGTCAAAAAATAAAAGGCCCGTTTTGACATTTTTGAGAAAGAGCCTAGAATGTAACTTAGAACAAAACTGACGGCAATAATAAAATAATAATTACATAAAGCGTTAGGTGTGTGTGTGTGTTTGTCGTTAGTACCAAGTACCGAATCGTATGGTTACATTAAAAACCTCGATGACAAACGGGCATATTTACGACTTTAACTGTGGTCAATGCTTTCAGTTCTCCTGAATGTCACTGACTTGGACGACTGTCGTCTATCGACAACTGTCCACTTCGATAGCTTAACGTACCTAAATATGAATAAGCTAGAGATTTTAGACCTGTGCCTAACTATAGCACCTATAGCATTTTGAGTAAAACGAATAACTTAATGCCCATAGTCATTGATGAATATTTACCTCTTTAATATACCGATAGTCGTATACTAATCCCTCTTTGGGAATCGCAAAAATATATTGCTTTTCTGGTTTTGCTATCTCCTTTGGATATTTTAATGTCTCGATGACCTGAAAAATATTATTTCTCTCTGTAGGTAACATACAACCATCTCTATGATATGGAACATAAACAATTTGTCGCCTTTCTATGCACTAAAATTTTCTTATATTTTTTATATTAGCCAGTAAAACATTACATCATTTTCACTCAAAAATCAGGCAACTATTTGACCACCACCAACTATAGGTAACACACCTTAATCAGCCAATAGATATAATATGGAATTAAATAAATTATTATTAATTCTAACCTTGATCTAATTTTACTGTTATTTTTATTTTTTGTATCGATAAGAAATAACAGAATACTGAAATCGTTTAGTCTGTTTCAATTTAATCGCTCACCTTTTCTGGGAATTCTTTGTCCAACAATCCACGGAACAACATATCAAACTTAGGTCGACTATCAGCTTCCAATGTCGCACCAATCGACCAGATAGTCGAAAAGAAGAACACACCCTAAAATATATTTTACTAACATTATAAAGAGGAAAGATTTGTATGTTTGTTTGTAACGAATAGACTCAAAAAGTATTAGACCGATTTTAAAAATTCTTTCACCGTTGGGAAGGTCATTACCCCCGGGTAACATAAATTATATTATTTTCAAAAGAATTAGGAATCTTTATTAAAAACCCGTGCGAAGAAGGGGGCGATCCGGTAGTATTTTATATCGAGCCTTCACTAGCTGTATGTCAACATAATTTCTTCTCACATAAAACATATTTCTGTCATAAAAACTGTTCTACTCAAACATATTCTTTTCAAAAAGTTATCAAAATTATTCTTGTCCTCGTGGTTCACCCGAGAAAACTTAACAAACAGATGTACAATTAGATATTAATTATGGACAATTATATCGTATATTGCTGGTGTCTATGTCAGGCGGTTCTTTACATCAGGTCACCACCCTGATTGTTTATTCCCTATAGCATAAAGATTGAAATAAAAATATTTCTTAGAAATAAAGAAGAGGCAATTTTTTCAGTAAAGCGGTCAGAATGTTCTTTCATTTACCTCAAGTTGAGCTCTGATATCCAGATCCGATATAGCTTCAACAAATTTTTCGTCATAGAAATCATCCATGAAGGTATCATAAATATTCATACAGGCGACTACCATGTTACTGCGTGAAGTTACATACATTTGCTGAAGAGAAAATTAAGTTATTCAGTTATTTCAGACAATAATAATTTGCAAGATGTTAATAAAGCCCACATAAACATTTATCTAATTTAAAAATACAAATATGAATTAAAAATATACACAGGCTATCCTTGATTTACTAAATTACTTTATTTGTTGTGTATAATTAGATCGAATTTAAATAAACACATGTTTATGTACACATGTAACATGTTCCATAAACCATAATAATTATAATTTCATTCTGTTTTATGGACAGGTTACCTATGTCAATTTCATTAATCCATGTTATTAGTACTACAAAAAATTCCACACTGTCATCTATACTAAAAATATATTATAAACAAGAAAGATTTGTATGGTTTTTTGTAACGAATAAATTCAAAAACTACTTAACCAATTTCAAAAATTATTCACTTTTGGGAAGGTTCGTATAATATAGTCTATAATTATATTTTCAACAAAAATAGGGATCCTTAGTAAAAATCCTGCGAAGCAGGGACGGGGCGCTAGTTCTATGATAAAGTTCACCTTAGCTTTTCCGGACAGCTCCACAAGCCATAGCAAAGGTGGCATGAAGCGGTTGAACAACGTACGAATTAGAGCCTTGTTCACGTTATGCAGTGCCGGGGGCAAGGTATTGAGCCACGATTCCAGCAGGCATTTCCAACCAAGACCTTTCGGCTCCATGTAGATCATACCACAACGAGATACCTATAAATGTACATCTTAAAAACATAGGCTGTCAAAATCCACATACAACAATGAATAATCAACGAATATCCAATGAAGGTAATGCAGTTGTAAGCTTGCTCTTCGATCACAGACACATCTCTTGAATTTTAAGCTGGACGAAATAAGAATGGAAATCGGTGAACAACGACAAATCCAACAAAGACAAGTTGATGCATTCTTTCATGTGCTTTGGCACAATTTTATTTATAAAGATAGATTGGATATCGCAGGTTGCTGACACGTATATTATTGGATAAATTGTAAATTTTGTATGGTTTTTGACATTCTCTTTTCATTGAAGTAGACAGAGTTGAAAGAGTAGTCTCTACTCTGTCGTTGCAGTTGATGAAAGACTACTTGTATCAGATAAAATTAAATCCATATATGCCTTTATCAGAATGTAATTATCAAATAAAATACCGTAGCTGGTGACGCTGCTTCAAGATCCATAGGTTCGAACACCAAGTTGGTGGTGGGAGCAAGCTGGATGATCTCACCGCTCATGAGACACAGCTTCTTATTGTCATCCAACACTGTATTCAGATTCTCAATCCAGATTGCATCTACTGGCCCGTCGAAGATCAACCATTTTCTAAAAAATGGTTTAAGTATTATTAAAATTGGCTAACGCCCGAAGTTCCCGAACCCAATATGCGATGTCAATAATTTTTTCCTATGTCAGATTGAAAAAGTCATATTACGCGTCTCTTTAGCCAATCGATGTATTGTATTTTTAATCTATGGAAGAAAATCAAAACTTCCGTCAATCATGAACAATCATCGATAGAGAATTGAGATCGCATATTGGGTTCGGCCGGTAATAATAGAAATTATTATTATTTTGATAGGTCTACCTATTTGGATTGGTGGAGACAGCAAAAGCTCTGTAACTGACGGCGAGAATGCCATCAGACCACTCGTGAGATACAGGGTCAAATTGTCCGTACAGCTGACCCATGGTAATAGACTTGGGGTTGATAACTGTCCACTCTACTGCATTTTCGTCCATAAGACCCTGAAGAGAGGAGTAATTTTAAGATATATATTTAAAACAATTACATCTATTGGTAATTAAAGTAATAGTTAATGTACTGAATTGAATATAATAATGTCTATAAAAGTAATTCTATAAAAAATGTCTCTTGTACAGACAGACACACTAATGATACCTACATTACTTTACTAGTAACCTACATAATTTATTTAGAGGTAGAATCATTCAGAAAACAAAAAGCTTATTTTATGCACACTGAGATATACATCCGAGGGTTTTTAATTCCAGGCAAGGATATGATAATACCTACGCATAATAAGATCAATGTAGTTCTGTAAAATTAAATCATGGTCGTTACAACTATTTCGGTATACTCACCTTTTCGGAAACCAATCCAAGAGCAGCCCCCAAAGCATGATAGCATTTGGTTTTTCCCGAAAACGGAAAGCCGACCAACATGAGACCGTGCCTTACAAGGATCATCTCGAACAACTGAAGGACCTGTTCAAAAAATCTATCATCAATACAATGGAATTTGATTTAAAAATATTTTATTCAAAAATATGAAACGTATGACACAAAAGGTCGTAACTGTTTTTTTTCGCCATTTCTTTTACCAGTGGTCATTTTGCTATTCTTTTCGAAATAGTAGTAGTCTATAGAGTGATTAAATACACAAATAATTTTATTGTAACGTAAGTAATTATTGTTCTTAACGATTCTTCATATGAAAATAAAAAAACATTTTTTAGTCATTAAATTCATAATGTGTCAAGACAGAGATCCTTTCTCTATGTTACATTCTGTTTCTAGATATACAGTACATAATTACCTAATTATAGCAATGGAAACGTGTTATAATACAGTGACGTTAAAAAAAGAGCAAGTGACAATACAAAAATGAATACAATTCGTAATAATAGAATCTAAGGTTATACAAACCTTCTCGATAAAGAAGTCATTAGCTTGTAAGTTGAGCGGAACACACATTTCTTTGAGGCATGCCACCAGATGAGGTAATCCAGCTTGAGGTAATGGAAGACCAGGGAACAAGTCCCCAATGATACCCTACAAATATTGAGTGGAGTAGAATTTTATGAGGGAATTCATAGCTATTTTACAAAAATCATAATCGGAGAAGCAAAAGCGCTATAGGTTTTTCACCCTTTCCTTCTTTATAGTCATCATTTCAGCCTAGTCCACCGCTGAACATAGGCCATTGCCTATCACTTCTTTTTAAGTTCAATTTAGTTAGTTTTTAAGTTAAGTTAAATTGATTGCTATTTCTGCACTCCTGCAGCATTTCGACTCTCTAGGGCTATTATACTAGATTGCTAAAACTTACATACGTAAATAAGTAGGTAATTATGAAAACACCCACCATAAACAATGGCACGTCATGCTCAAGGAATTTAGGTAAATTAACATCTTTAATCGAACGCAGAAGAATTACATCTTCATCTTCGTCTGGATAACGTAGTTTGAGAGCACCAGCGGCACGCAGCACAGATTTTACTGCACGCATACCTAAACATAGAAGCCGTTAAACCTTCAAGAAACATGTTTTCTTTCTTCGTTTTCCAGAAAGAATTCAGGATAAGTTCAATTAGGGCATTACGTAGATAATTAAGTTACCATAATCGTAGTGACTCTGAGAAGACAGTTGTTCTGAACAGAGACGATAGGTGGCGACGATTTTGACGGCCAAAGGTTTAGCGTTGAGGTAACCAAACGCATACAATTCAATCTCAGATATTAACACGTAGTCCGGCACCATCATGGCTACCGATCGGAAGAGAGCCTGTAAATTAAAATTATTATAATATATTGTGTGTTTGTTAATGATGGACAAGGAATATTTTATGCTTTGTGAGGATAATTGAGATAATTCTATACATCGTATTACAACATATCTCCACACGGCGGCGATTTCATCGTGGCGATTTTCATCCGGACTAGTCGCGATTCTCTCGATCGTAGAGATGGTTCTGAGAAAGAACTGTCAATAAGGTGCTGTAGCAGCATTTCCGCCTTACCTTCAGGTTATCAGGTAACTCTGAACGACCAGCGTAACCTGGATTCATAGTGATAAACACAGCGCATGATGGGTCCAGTTGAAGCAATGTCCCTTCAAATAGCAATTCCCTGGATCCAGAATTAATTCCACGCTGGATTGACAAGATTTGCTGTGCGACCACAGACAACACTTCCAGATCAATTCGGTTGAACTCGTCGAAGCATGACCACGCTCCGCATGACGCTAATCCCTAGAGGAATTACACAAGTTGAAGAAAAATTTTTTTTTTTTATTATTATAGGGTGGGACGCCTGCGGGGCACAGGCGGGTGGGTGTTCATTGGACTCATTACACCCTATTCCCGTGTGGATACGGTTGTTACTGTGGCCCCGATGACCTCCCCCCAGAAAACCTTAAAATAAAAATACAATAGTTTGTACTTTATTACTTCCTATAAATACTTAAGACTGTATCTCTGTAGCATTTAAATTCTATTCTCCAAAAAATTATAAGTGGCTTTTAACTATTATTGCGTGATGTTGTTCTTATATAAGTAGTTAATAAGAGAACTAACCTTGAAGAACTTTCCAAGTGCAAGGTAGTCCAATCCATCAGAGCAATTAAACACTACACACTGTTTAGCGACTGCCTTAGCCAAGTCTTTAGTAGTCTCCGTTTTACCAGTACCTGCTGGACCTTCTGGAGCACCGCCTTAAATTTATTTAACAATATTTACTGTAACGTACTCATACCGTATTTCAGAACGATTCAACAATATCACCAAACCATACAACATTATTTTATACCACAATGATGAACTAGAAGCTACATTGTGGAACCACTGAGACGTTGCTGTCTGCAACGTCTCAACGTCTATGAAAAAAATGTGTACAGATTTATTATAAGCCTGCATCGACATAAAAGTAAAGACAAACTGTCCGGTAGGTACGATGGTGCACATGCACACCACCACCCTTCAATCAGTTGCGAGCGAACGACAGAAGCGGTGATTTAAAGTTAAAAAAAAAGATAAAAAAACGATCTGTTAAATAAAAATTGTCAATTGGACTGAAAGGTTGAGTCAATTTGCACCATCGCAATGCCGCAAAATCTCAGTGCCGGACAGCTTGTCTTTACTATGTCGATGTGAGCCTGTAATGTTTACTGCAGGAAAAATGCCTCCCTTCTACCTTTCCACTTATCTAATTCTAGGGTAGAGCCATGTTTTAGGTAGACTTTTGACTTATTCGGTAATTGCCTTTGTTTGGATTTTTTTATACCACTTGGGTTGCAAACAAGTAAATGCCTGATGGTAAGCGGTCATCCTATGGACGCTTGAAACACCGGGAGTATCACTGAATATGGTATTGGACACTTAAATATTTTAGGTAGAGTCAAAAAAATTACATACCCAAATTCAAATGCAGCGCCCCAAAGAGTGTTCTAAAGCACCTATCGGTGAGAGGCGTGACGACAAGTCGACCTGTGTTGCCGAGGTATTCATAACCGTACATAAGTTGGGAGTTGATCATACGTGTTGCGACCTGATACGTGTTGTCTTCTTCTTGCAACTAAGTGATAAGAAAACAATTAATTATAAGTAGCAGAATTTTCCTATATTTGTGACATAAAATATTTTTTGCAACATACTTTAATTGCTAATCGAAAATAATAGGTTATGACATTTGGAGCAAATGATAAATGATTCTTACCTCCCAATAGTACCGGATCTGTGATAGCCAGTTGAAATCATTGTCGTGCTGTACGTTAAATTGTATAAGCTCCATCAACACATCTCTGGCGTGTACATCCAATACTACCAGAGCTCCTTTAACCAAAATAATTTTACAAACTTATATTGAACTTGCAATGTATGAAATGCTATGTGAAATCTTGGAATGTTTTTTTTTTTTTTGCATAACAACAAATAAATAAAATCAAAAAGAACTAAATGTATGTCAAAGCCAAACCCTTCCAATGCTAAAATAAATTTCTAACCATGTTACCCATATTACTGACAAATTATTTTATTAAAATGTCACATTGTATTAACTTAACTTAAAAAGACAATTAGGTTAAATGAAACTATAATATAGAATTACAACTTATCATAAATTATTTGGCACAATCGATTAACCTGTTAATCTAATGGTCTTAACACCGGCTGTGTTTTCTAAATAGCTATATTGTACAGAGATCAATAAAATTACCTAGTGTAATTCGATTTTGCAAGCTTAGTTCCCCTCGTACTAAATCTACGATCTTCGAGATCTGGTAATTACATTTGTCCCAATAGGCTTTCATTGCTTTAACGTTTATATGTATTGCTTCTGTTACTTCTGATGTCCAGAATGTCATTGCTATACACTGTACCTGTAATGGAGATATATTTACAGGATTTGGCGAAAAATTACGTCGGGTTCTTTTATTAGATTTCACGCTTTTCATCTACTGCTGGCATCTAGTACCTATTACCTACTTAATGAATGCAACAGATTTACATTTCGTAGACAATTACATTTTGTAGATTAGATAAACATTTGGGAACATTTTACAGGTGGTATTAGACCTTACTTACTTTGTCATTACTTTGTTTTCGAAATGGTGGCTTAGTTTAAAAGTATAAATTAAAGAACAATTAGTAAAAGTTTTGCACTGGAGGCTGCTAAGCCGACAAGAGCACGACTCATAAAGAAGAAAAGTTTTATTTAAATGAAATACTAGTTCCATTTTAATGATAAGAGATACTGAATAACTAAAGAAAATGACTTTGAAAGCAGAGTCTCTGAACAAACGATTTTATTTTAACAAAAATGCCGCCAATGTTTCAATTACAAAGTTTGTACGTTATCTGTATTTATATGTAAATAAATAATTTTACATATTTGTCTAAAATACTATAGTAAACACTTACAGCTTGTCCAGGCCAATCCAGTACCCACCGTTCTCTAGGTGTTGCATAATAATTGTCAAAAGACAGTGCAACAACATAATGTACTGACGACTTCATTGATTTTTCCAACTCCAATAACCATTTTTCGACCTAGGAAATAGATAAAGTAGGAGACGAAGTTTACCATCAAAAGAAATTAAGTCTTATATGAGATAGTCTCCTACATGCACAAACTCACAAAATTTAATTAAATGTGTGTGACAAACTGGTTTTATTATGGGAATCAGGCTTAAATGAGAAATAAACTTTGATCTTCCTTCTTTTTTATAATGTAAAGGTTTCATTTTAATGGTATCACATCTCTGCTACGATTTGGATTGACCTATACCTGTCCTCTAGCTGCGACAGTATTGATTGTCATCGTCAATAGTACAATTTCTCCCTCCGAAGACCGCATATGTGTCACCACCATATCGGACGTAAATGTCAGCTTCGCTATGCCCTCGTAACACTTCTTCAGATGAGGTTGCACGCTACAATTGAATTTCATCTTTTAGACCATTTCTTTCAATAATACGTTCAGACATTTTTAAATCTGAACACGTTGTTCATTTATGACCAGACTCGTGTATGTGACAAACTCTAATAATTAGGGTTAGTATATCTTTATTTACTGATAGGAAAATCATTACAGTTCAGTTTACAATTTAGAATAAAATTGCATTTTGTAAATAAAATGTGTACGTAATTTAGTCTTTGCAACGACCCAAGACGAGTAGACGGTAATTTGATAAGCAACGGAAAAAGCGGTCGTTCAGCTTGTTTTTAGATTATATATAGACTATTTCATCTGTACATTTGCGCCTCCAGCACTAGATAATTCAAGTAAAGCTTTATTATTAGTTTGCCTAAGTAAAGAGTACTAAGTATACAGATGTTCTAAAAGCACTTATTATTATTATATATTTTTTATTTTATACAGCAGACAAACAGGCAAGCGGGTCACCGCCGCCTATGGACATCAGCAACACCAGGGGCATTACCAATGCGTTGCCCATCTAATATCAAAAAGACGAGTTACCGCATAGGATCCTTGGTCTCAGACAGAATCTCAAGCAGTTCGTCGTTGGACAGGAAGAAGAAGCGAGGGAAATACAAGCGCTTCTTTTCGAGGTACGCATTCAGTCCTCGCTGTACCATCTCCAAGAGATTGTTCGACTTTCGTAGACGTTCGAGCATTTTTTCTATCGTAATGACGTCTAATACTCGTGGTTCCGTAAAAGCCGCTTTCATTATTTCACGCCACATCTACGAATAGATCTGTACTGAGTACTATGAATGACAAAGTAACTAACATTATGAAGGATTTTCCACATATGTCAAAGTCAGACATTCTAATCTCATCATTTACTTGCTGTAGTCCTGTTATTTAACGATTTTAAATACTGGGACCACAGCAAGGAAATCACGATTAATCGGCGCAGAACGGGTTTGTTCTTCATTATCGTCATCAGACAATTTTCAAACGTTCATCGTTTCGTAGGTTAGGTAGGTAAAACCTTTCGTAAAATAAGGCGCAGGATCTTTTTACACATTACAAATACAATAATGTAGAACAATGTAGATTGTAATTCATAAGTTCCTGCCGTACAAATTTTAATAATCCGGATAATTAAAATAAAGTGCTGGATGTTACAAAAAAGGTACCTTATCGACAGCGCTGAATCTGCGGCCCTCTTCGGGTATCTGTTGCTGGATATCTGGAGACGAGAAAATTGGCTCCAAATACATCCATGTTGCTTGAACTTTGAGCCACTCGTCCAAAATCTCTTGCAGTAATATTAGTTTTCCTTCCCAGTCACTGGGGAAAAATATTTTTTTTTTATTAGTGTTATTTTCTAGCAACAAAAGAGTTAAACTGAAAGTTCTCATTGACTCAGTTTTCATAGATTATATGTCTGATTTCTCGTTAGACACAATTAATGAGAAAACCTCCTATCACTTGAAATTAACTCAACGAACCATAAGTTTCAACTTTTCTACAGTACAAATCTGAATCTGAAAAGAAATCTCGTAGTACAAAATGCTTTAAATTCCAAGATTAAATCGCACAATACGAGACCCTACAAGTTTTATGTTATATGTCGGCCATTCTTCGATTAGCTAGATTTTGTGCGTCCGGGCTTGTATATTCGTATTATTATCAAATTCAAAAAGGGAAATATTTTTATATGTTAGTTAGCATCCATGTCTAGCTGGTAACAAAAACATAGGCCCCGATTACATAGTTATCTGGCTAAATTAATTTCACAAACCTCTGTTCTCTAAGCACCGTGCCCTGTCCGCACCCCAAAATGTGGTTAAAACTGGCTTGTAACTTTTATGATGTACGGATTTTATTTTTTCCATTCAACATTTTAATGAGTATTAGGCAACGGGTATCACATGAAAAAATATCCACTCAATAAAATCAGTCTGTAAATAATTATCATTGAGTAACCGCATGTCCGAACTAAAGTTATAATTGCCGTGACGTTTTCTTTTCGAGGGTGCACATTCCTAATTATGATATTTGGCACATAACTACTTGTACACGTCTCAAGCCCTCAGTTTCTGCCGCGGTCTTGCAGCAGGTGCAGGTCTTTTACGTTAGTGTATAAGTCAATGAAGCACGTTAGTATATAATTACCGTATCCTTCGTTCAAAACTTTTCTAATTACCGTGTACTTAATTTTATACTAGATTGGTTAAGGTAGACTCTAATTGCTTATATAAATAGAGACAGTGCTTTGGTCTCAGTACAGTGTTGTAATGCAGTATTTCAATACTCTGTAGGTTTTCGAAAATTTTATGAAAAATCGGCGTTTTCTAATTACCATATACCAATTACCATGTATTTCTAACTACCGTTGTATGAAATTATTAAACTTTTGCTGTGCCGATTTAGTTCCAAACTCCTTCCATTTCCTCAGTTACTCCAGCTAATTTCATGTCATTTCTCACGCCATCACTCCATCTCTTTTTTGGCCTACCCCTGCCCTTCCATCCATCCACATTCATTCTTGGCACCCTCCTGGGTCACATGACTGTCCAGACTGTCCACCCTGCGCATCATATGGCCAAACCATCTCAGTCTCTGACCTCTCTTATCGGTTACAGGCGCCACCTTTAAACTCCCCCTTATGTGTACATTCCTGACTTTGTCCCTTCTCGTCACTCCACACATCCATCCACCTCAGCATCCTCCAGCAACATAACCCGAAGGAATAAGTATGGACTGAGCGTTGAACCCTGGTGCACACCTACATCAACAGAAAAGCATTCTGTTGTACTGACTCGGGACCCGGTCATAGGCCTTTTCGAGGTCCACGAATACCATATGTAGGTTTTTGTGTGCTCTTTTGTACTTTGTTGTGCCTCCATTATTTTCTCCCACAGCTTTAATGTGTGTGACATCAAGTTAATCCCCCTGTAGCTATTGCACTCCTGGACATCCCCCTTTCTTTTAAAAATAGGTACCAATGAACTGTCTTGCCATTCCTCTGGGATGACATCCTGAACCAACAATTCATTAAGAAACAAAGTGAGCCACTTGCATCCATAATCCCCTAGAACCTTCCAGACTTCTATTGGTATTGTGTCCGGGCCAACTGCTTTTCCATTCTTCATTTTCCTCAAGGCGTTCTTTACCTCTAATTCATCTACCTTAGCTATCATGCCTATATCTATGTCATTATGTTTTCTTTTCCATCATAATCATTCTCAACATTAAGTAATTTTTCAAAATATCCCTTCCATCGGTCTCTAATGTCACTATCTTTTACCAATGTTTTACCGCATTCGTCTTTCACACATTTTACGTGACAAATGTCTTTCGATCTTTGATTGCGCTGTTTAGCCATTCTGTATAGTTTTTTCTGACCTAGTTCATTATCTAATTCATTATATACTTTTCTTCTACCCCGGATTTGGAACTCGCAACCACCACCTTTGCCCGTCTCCTCGCCTCGTTATACCTCTCCCTCAATTCAGTTTTCCTATGATCATGTCACGTAACTCTGCCATTCCTTGAATGCACTCTTTTTGATTTTTAATGCTTTTTGGACACTTTCGTTCCACCACCACGTTTCCTTTTCAATTTTCTCCCACCTCGTGTTTCCCCAAGGACTTCTTTTGCAGCAGTTCTTATTGCTTTAGCCAATTCCTTCCAATTAGCATCAACATTCATACCTCTTATCGTGTAGTTGTGTCTATACATGTTATACATGTCATTTTTATTATTATTTTAAATAGACATAATGATCTTTTCTAATTACCATTACATTAAGGAATAGATTTATCTAATTACCGTACCCATGAAATGTTTAAGTCTCATTAACTCGGAAACCGCTTTTAATAAACGAATGCCATTTTAATTGTTACATTCGCATGTTTCATGAGTTACATATTTCAATCCTTTTAAAACAAACTAGAGAAAAATAAAAAAGGGTACGGTAATTAGGCGAAGAACGCCTAATGTCGAGAATGACCGATGTATACTTACATAATAATGTCCTCGAATGGTTTAATGTAAGGCGAATTCTTCATCGTCTGAGTTTTAACAATATGGTCGTCAAGCAACAACTGGATCTCGTCAACACCGGACAAAATATATGTTCCAGTGTCCCTGAAAACGTAATTTGAAAATTACTCTATGGAAGTGTTATTTGTCTACTTCTGTAAATGTTAATTGATTTGCAATCGGAAAAATAAAAAATACGGTTATTTACTTGTATGGGAGAATATCGAATCTAAGATCTGCCCATTCTTTCATCATCTTATCCAGTGACTTTTCTAGGTTATTCTCCTTAGTTGCTGCTTCTGATATACTTTCGAACTTCTCTATATAGTCGACCAAATTGAAATCAATTACTTTCTCGAGAGAAAGTTCATCATCCACTACTATCGGGAAACCGACGATATCTGATATCTTCTCCCAGTGACGTGGCTTCATACCCGGGTTACCAAGGGTCTGTATAATCGGCAAGTTGGTTTTGAATTCGTCCATCTTTTCTCTGAAATATTAAAAATTTAATATCTTAAGTAATAGTGTCTTCTTCCTAGCCTGATCTCGTTTCTTATCTATCAGACAAACCCGAGGGGAAACCAGACATAGGTTAGGTAACAAGTCTTAAGAAATGCAATTTTTGGAAACGTTGATTTCCTTTTAAATACATTTTAATTCACCGGCGAGCAAAAAATTATTAGAAATGTACATAAATCTAAAACTCGATTTTGGAATCAGTTCAGCCAAACTGGCTGATAAGATGCTTATTTCTTATGTTTAACTTTCATTTGACAATTACTTGAAATGTCTTGCAAACAGTGAAAAGTATTTACGTTCACAGTTTAGATTTTTTATTTCCAAAGAAAACCATGTCCTATCCAAGTTCCATTAGTACTTTTAATTTTATGATATTATAGTAATATAAGTTACCTAACAGAAGAAGCAAGACGGAAGGTATCAGGATTCTCTGCAAATTGTTTCTCCAACTTGTATACAATTTTATAATAATAGCCGACGTCACCTTCTATTTCTTCTGGATCAAAGCTACCGACCTGTAACAGAAGCCTTGGAGTATGTTAAAGATATAGATATAGGTAACTGTCTATTTAACTTCGGCAGAATGCGTCTTTATATAAACCTCGACTCTGGAACAGTCCACCCCTATCTACCCACGCGCCGTTCATGATCATTAGGTGACGGCAACAGGTAGAAAAGTTGGCGACTTTTCCTAGAGCCACCTAGTTCACATATTCTTTTATACAATAGTACAAAATAATAGAATAGTAGTATGCTAATATCGATATTACTAATTTTTAAATGTGTCAAATAAGCCAATTAACCTTCAACCTTAAATTACATGATCACTTCCACAATACTGACCCTACTCGTCATCCATCCATTATGTTTCTGTAAGAAGTCATAACCAGCATCGAACAGCTTCTTGTATGGAACGAGTTTGTCGTATATCGCTTTTCTTTTGGGATACTGGGATAATTCGTACCCAAAAGAGGTTTCTTCTTCGTTGAACTGGTCTATCTTCTGTAAAGCCTGTGCCAATCTAGAAAATTATTTATAAAATATAAACTTCAGATTTCATGCATGATGTCATGTGTGTTTATGTAGGTACCTATAGTAGGTACGCGCCAACAACGCGTTTCACAGCTTATAAAACAGTTGAAAATCAATTTCATTATGCACTAAAGTAATAAGTGTCAGTCGAGAACTTCGATAGACGTCAGCCTTGTTGGTGACTAGTATATTTCTTTATTTAGTAAGAATATAGCCTAATTTCATTCGTTGTATGTAGCTCGTGACTGTATCATGTAATTCGACTTTATAATTTGTTACTAACTTTTCATCCAGATGGCGCGCCCGAGATACATATTTAGTCAGTTCATTAATCTCTCCCCAATATTGCACTTCGTTGCATTGCAATTCGTATATGTCCAGATCGTCGATAAACTTCGCGATACGAACCTAGAACGAGAAAATTTTTGTTACATTTGCCCCATAAAAAAATACTTGTGATAAAGAAACTTCTCTATCCATGTCTTCAGATTCAAAATTTCTAGTTTACATAATAGTATAGTAGCAGAAAGTTGGTTTAACTTTAAAACAGTATCTACACGGTATGCAGTTAAGTATAAGCAATATAACAGCAAGAACTATAAGTATTCCTATTAAGGCTTTACTAACTTACGACCGGGACAAGTCCACCACACATTTCCACCGTTGTGTCTACTGAAGACCCTGGATCAACAACGGTGACCTCAGATTGACAATAAGCAATGAAGCTTATTGACGTCCCGGGGGAGAAACTACAACTGTCTTGAAACTCACAACGAATTTAATCATACTCATACTAATATTATAAATGAGAAGGTGAGTTTGTTTGTTATTTCTTCACGGCTTGACTAAGCAGCCGATCATTATGAAAATTTGTATACAATGTTATCAGGGGTACAGAGCCCAACATAGTCTAATTTAAACGCGGTCGAAGTCGCGGGTATTGAAAGGTCTCCTAATTTACTAATAAAAGTATTACCTTTAGTAATTCTTGGTACTCAATCTTTTTCTGATCGCAAATTACTTTGCTTTCTTCAATAACCCCAGGTAATCGGGCATACCTAAAATTAATTTAATACCTATTACTTACTGTAATGCACATCTTCAAACATAATTCAAGGAGATAAATAATATGGAGCGAGTGGAAAATAAGTTAATAAACGTCCCAAAAAGTAAAAAGTAACATCAATTCCGTAAAACATTACCAAACTATTTATTTTAGATTTGTTGGTAATGGCTGAAAAGCAGCGTTTTGCTCTTCCATGAGCAATGTTATCACTGAGCCATAACATTTTTGCATTTTACTGCAGTAGGTACACATGCTGTTATTAAATGTGTAATGTAAACCAAATTTTGTATCTTGTATTTTTCCTGTAATAGTATGTGTACGATTGGAGATGTAAATAAAGCTAATCTTATCTAACTATCAATTTATTTTACCAATGGTAAGTCTGATTATTAGCTTTCATCTCGAGTGGCGTGAAGAGTGTGTAGTCTCCAAGGAACATGATATATCTCATGACATTCCTCAGCTTGTCCTCCATTTCTGTGATCAGCAAATCTTCGGCTTTCTTGCTGTATGCTATAAGGTCCATCAGAGCCGCCGTGTCAGGTGGCGGAGTCACTAGTGTTGTTGCTATCAATGTATATTCGTCGAAGATCCTGACATGTAAGAGAAAAATTATTCAACATAATAGCTTACTTTTTGAATTATAATGAGCGTATTGTAAGATGGATAATTATTGCCTTAAATAATGAACATACCTACATGGCTACATATCGAGACCAAGAAGTACACTGCGACTGTGCTGTGGCTGAGATGATAATTGTAAGATTTCAAGATTTAAAAGTTTCCTTACACAGAGTCAACCGTGTGGGAGCTTTAAAAATTTAGTTTCATCATTTAGAACTATTGTTATAAGTTAATGTTGACTATTAAAGTGACGTTTGATATTTGAGAAATATAAAGAAAAATTGGACATCATTTTAATTTTAAAATTATTTTAGTAGCAACTGCAAGTACAATGAGATTAAAATATACTACAAGGATAAGAGAATTCTATAAATTTTATTGATAACTCTATCGACAATACTGACGCCTTGATCGTGTTCTGATAATCCTCCGTCATCCTCCTCAATATTGTGTTGGCCATCCTTGTAGCAGCCCCACGTAATGAAGTAATTAGATCGCCCCTTTGCATTTGAAACATGCCGATAACTATAGTGCCCTCCAGCTTTGACGGTATTTCTTTAGCCAACTCGCAGTATTTAATAGCTTCTTCGCAATACTCCTCGAATGTCTTTTCTGGTACTGCATGAATGAAATTTTCCACTTGGGTCATAGCCTAAAAGATAGAAAATGAAGAGAGAATATTATATTATAGAGAGAATAGCGACGGTGTTAAACCAGATTACGTCCCGTAAGTGGTCACCGTAGCCTATGGACGCTTGCACCATGCAACCACGAGTGTTGTATGGTGCAAGCAGTTACCGACTCGCCACCCTCCAGGCTCATGTAGTTAAAAGTTTTGTTCTTTCGATGCAACTTTGATGATTCATAAGTTTTAACTTGAATTTTAAGTCGAAAACCCTCCTCCCTTTTTAAAGCTCCCCATATTATACTCCCTCGGGGATACTTCGGCAGGAAGTTCATTCCACATCCTAAGCGTCCGCGGTAGGAAATTATATTTTATGTGAAATAGTATTAAATAACGACTAGACCTAACGAAAAAACGTTGGGTATATCAGTCAGTAGCTGAAAATTTTATATTGAAAACTGTATTTTGACTTGACCAAAATATTATGTTTGCGCTGGTCAATCAGACAGCTACTTCTTATATTAGAAATTTTAAACTTACCTCTCCATTCAGTAAGCATACATAATCATCAAAATCTCTGACCCTCAACTCAGGACCAATTCTTTGCTCATTAATCAAGTTTGTAACCATTCTTTTATAATCTTCTACAAGATCATTGTCGACTATTGGCTGTGAAAACATATTTTATGAAACAATGGAAGACTAAATAGGGTGAATTTTTTCATTTAAAAAATATAATATATTTTCTTACCTTCAAAGTACCTCTATCAGTAACAACATAGTCTTGATAAAGCATAGTCTCCAAACGCGGAGACTGTCGACATGCGTCGATCAAGAAATCATACAACAAGCATATTTGATCTCTAAACTGTTTAAAAGAGGGCTCAAATTCAATAGCATCGTTCTGAAATGCTAAATTTATTATAAAGCCCTGGTTGTTTCCCTGAAAACATTTTAACGTTGCCTTAATACCCTGCGCAGATGTCCGACATTGCTGACGGCTGCTTCAGCTCGCGGAAATTCTTTCCATCCTCTATATAATTTCCATGAAAAATATAAGCACTCGTGTAAAATTTTATTTATACACGAAAATGGCCTCCCGGATTCTTCAATATTCAATCTAATATAATGATTATGTCGTTATAAAACATTAACGAAACTGACGAACAGGTCTTACAATAACAATCCCATTGATAATATAATGATATAGTATAATGTAACTTTGGTGCAATAAAAAATTGAGTATTGAGTAATATTGGTAACAATAGAAAATAGAGATAACATTTGAATTATAAATAACATACCCCGACATCCATAATGTAGTCTGTGAACTCTGCCATTGATTTTAGGCATAAGGTTTGAAGATTGTATGTCATTATGCAAGCTAAACAATTATAGAAATGCTTCATCTTCGACACTTGTTTTGGCTCAGGTATTTGCCGCTTCTTATTACCCTACAGACAGATATCTAGATTAGTTACTGCAATATCGGATAACCAATTACGATATACCGTTAGTGCTTGGCAAATTAAGCCATTAAGATTAAAATATCATGTTTTATTGTGCAACTTCAAGTTCTTTTCAAGAATTTCCCTTTGCATTTGGTAAACCATTAATATTTCTTGTTACTCTATTTCTTTTTAATGAAAGTCGTTGAATTCTTTCAGTTTTTGCTTCGGAACGTCTATGCCTTTTGAAGATGTCACGGATAGGGTTTAAAAACAAAACCCACTATACATTGTAATATATTTAAAACACAAATCATTTATTCCGAGACTACAGGCCTTCATAGGCACTTTCTCTAGCCATTTACAACTAATTATATTAAATAAAATAAGCTACTATTTCGTAAATATAAAAAAAAACAATATTAACGTAATAATACAACATTGACAAATAATTTAGATGTTCGTTAAAAACATTGATGTTTCCTGAAACGAAGAAGGTTTTAAAATACTTGTTTGACAAATAAATTTGAATTTAGGGATTTTGAGTGGAAACAATACAATGCATTCTCCATCAAACATACCATCAACAGACAAAACAATGCTGATTGGAATACGTGTACTTAATGAAACATGAATTCAATCCTCGCTTGTATTCCTAAATTAACGAACCGCCGCATTCCATTTCAGCCTGCGTTCATTCCTGCTTTTGACAATGATATCAATGATGGAGGGGAATTTTGTGCACAGGAATTTCAAATTATACTCATTGTTGTGTTGTTAGTCGCATTTCGCAATACCTAGTAGGTACAAGTGTGTTGTTGCAAGTTTATTTTTATTTGGATTCGCATCTATTTGAATTTGAAACTTAACTTGGAGCCCCAATTAAAAGCACCGTTCATAAATAGAATGGTGAAGCATACTGGGGTTCCCGTAAAGTTTTATAACTACATTTATGTACTATTCAGAGTGATTTATCTATCAGTAGGTAGATAGATAAATCACTAATTCAACTACTGTGAGGAAAAATCTTGTGATCACCTGCAAAAAAATAGCCTGTAAGGTTGGTATCCACTGCATCGAAAGAACATTACCAGCCGCTTCAATGTGTCGTTTGCAAACAAAGTTGAAATCTTGCAACTCGTAAGCTTCGTTCGCATTTGTAATATCTTTCATACTGATTAACCGAAGATCGCTAAAAAGAAGGAAACCTTTCACGTACATTTTTAATATGAAAGTAGACAGATTGTCTACAATCTTTTTATTTCCATTGACAAAATCCGGAATTATACGCATCAAGGATTTTATTTTATCAGAGTGCTTTCCATTATAAATTTAGTGGTAGTATAAAACTTATTATTTATTGATCAATCTGCGCTCCACCTATAACTATACACACCTACAGTAATTCTTACACCGACGTTTTGACAGAGTCGCATCTGCCGAAGTATTGAAAATACTCTTGACTGTGTTAAATTTACACAAGTTTTTCGACCAATTTGATATTGATGATATTTTTATTGAGCTCATAAAAAATAAGCATTTAAAGATTACTTACTTGAACTGTTTAAACCAAATCGAGAGGACCTGTCCTATGCATGGATTGACGCAATGTAAGTTCTTAGTGACATCTTTCTTGGCGAGCTGGTAACGATTTCTCCACGCATCATCTTTCTTCGCCAATTCTTGTTTTAGCGGTGTGTCCTCTTCGTCTAAAGATTCTTCCTGTATTATGACAAATTTTTAAGATGATCTAGGTGATTATATGGAAATAAATAACAATCTTCAGGATCGTGATAGGCAAAGGTACATTCGTTTAGATTTTATAAGTGCTCGTTAGTAATCTATCATGTACTAAAATCTAAAAGTCTGGTGATTAAAGCCACCGTATTGGTATACGAGGTGAGACCTAGGTGAATACACAAGTGGCTTCAGTGAAAAAAAACTATGCTAAATAAAAGAAGAATTCGGAGAGAAATAAAATCATGTCGTCTGATATGAATACGCAGAATGATGATAAATTTCCTTTCAAATTGTCAAAAAAGAATGAATAATTTAGTACTTTTTGGGCTGGTGTCACGAGTTCCTAACGATCCGATTAATTAGATAAATCGACAGTTAATGTATGAATTTTTCCACAATTTATCGCAAGATCGCTCAAGACAAGCTAACTGTGAAACGGGTCGTTGAAAAGACTTACAAAGAAGCTATAAAAAATTCAAAAAAAATCAAAACTTTTATTCAGAGAATAGGTTTTCACAAACACGTTCTCTTGTCAGAGTATACAGTAATAAATGATTTGTATAAATTAATCTACTCTATAAACTACTACCATTTCGGAAACAAAAGCAAAATTACCACTGGTAAAAAGAAATGGCGAAAGAAAACCAGTTACGGCATTTTTGTCATTTAAAAATATATCGTACTTTTGTTTTTTCTTTTCTTTATTAACATAAAATTAAAAACTATAAAAATAATAAAGCAAAAAAAACTTCAAAGCACCAAAATAGTATCTCCGCGAATAATGCTTTTAGGCATTGTGAATAATGAAATGAGAGGGGTAGACTGAGGTATTAATATACCGTATTGACTGCACTGCCATCGGCTGTAATCCGATTAAAAATTGATAAAGCTAAAAGCACTCTCGCAGGCCACTGCACATGTACAACGAACTATGTACATCACGGCGACGCGACAGTTTTCATAAAAGCCTCTAATATGATTGATGGGTGAAAATTGAAAGAGTTTGTAATTGTATTTTCGCTTCGTATAGAGCTATTGAATCAAGCAGGATATTGTGTTGCCCTAATGTAAGTATAAAGGCTGGTCCTACTGGTGAAATTAAATACAATATAATAAAAAGGTGTGAGTTAATCATTGGTGAAAACAAGACGTTTGGTTAGGGTGCCCTAAACTTTGAGTATTGTTAATGAAAACCGAATTAACGTGCCAATAACTTTAAAACCTTTTTGTGGAGATCATTGTAAACTTTATGTACTATAATGTTTTGATTGTTATTTTAATCAGGAATCTAACCGTATTGGGGTCCTTTAGAACGAAATCAACGATAGCTTTTTTCATACTCATCATGAAATCTTCGCGCATCTCATCCGTGCATGTGAATAATGTGTCCTTCCATTTCTTTAGTTTTGGCGAAATTAGGTTGTGAACACTGAAATATAGATATAGAAAAATAAACACAGAAAAATTACAGTGATCAGCTCTGACTTTTTTCAGTCAAACTGTCTTTTTGTACACAAACTCCCTTTTTTTAACTGTATAATTCAACATTATACAGAAAAATAAAAAGGGAGTTTGTGTACAATTCAGGATGAGAATGGCACAGAATCGAGCTAGGCCAATTTCATGAAATAAAATAGAGTCGCGTTAAATGCTCTACCACTATGAACTTTTTTATATTAAGGTGCTGCTAAGCGCCTAGGCACTTTATGCTAAAAAGCTGTAATTTCGTAAGTATACACATATTAATAATGCTAACAAAGTGCTGGAACAAAATTTTGAAAAAAATTTTTTTGGGTTGGTGTAAAGTGGACATGATTTCTTTTTTCGCGCCCACCCCATGTTGTGTGGTATCGTTAGATAGGTCTCATCAAAACATTGAGGGTGTGGAAAGATCATTTTTCGATACAATGATCCGTTTCAGAATTATTTATATTTATCGTGTCAATTTTTATTTTGCACGGTGGTCCCCCCTCCCCCTTCTATCTCCGAAAGTCTTATATTTAGGAATTTGAAAATAATCATGGTAGTAGTCCATATGCTGAACCTTTAATGAAAACTATAACGGTTAAGTACGCTCTACTAGTTACCGAGTAATAGCCGACGTACTTATACAATAAAATTTCTTTGATGAAAACTTACAAAATGTGATAGAATTTTATATTGGACTCAACTGAAGGCAAGCACAGCAAATTCGGAACCCTACATTGTGCGTGGCCTAACACGTACTTGCCCGGTTTTTATATTTGTCGAACTGAACAACGAGCCGAGCCAAGCATAGAGCCAAGCATAGAGCCAAATATTGCTACGAACATATCATGAGCGCCAAAGACACTGGAGAGCATCAGGGGTGCGGGGAGGGACGTCGTAGAGGGGCGGGGCGGAACGATGACAGAAGCTTGGCTTGGCAAAAAGCTCGAAGCAAATCTGTCCTTTCCTAGAATGCTCGCCAGAACGCTCGATAGAATGCTCGCTAAAATGTTCTCGTAATTTTTCTGTAATGTAACATTCGCAAGAATGCTCATTACAATTGAATGCTCAAGTCTATCAGCACCTTTAGGTACTTATTGACCATTGGGTATATATTGACTATTGGGTACTTATTGAGGATATATAGGTAATTATTGACAAACTAGCAAGTGGGTCATGTGATGGAAAGTGGTCACCGCCATCTATGAACATCATAGTAACACCAGGGGCGCTCTACCAATGCGTAGTCCGCCTCTCACGGATCGAAACGAATTCACGCCGATATTTTATGATAGGTAGGTATTTCCCCGGTCAAGCTAGCCCATTTCATAAATGCTCTACCGCTAAAATTTGTCTATTACTTACCGTAAGATAATCTTATTGTCCAGCGGGGCAACATGGATAGTATCGATACCATATCTCAAATAGTAATAATATCTAAGCATGTTCTTCTCTTCCCCTGAAGGTATCATGTCACCATCCTCGCCAGGTGGTGACTGGCATATGAGGTTCATCAATTTGGCACGAAAATCCTCCCTGGCTTTTCGCATAGCCGTAAAGCTTTTCATCACTAAATAAATATTTTTTTATTAAAATACCAATTATGCTCACATCTGGTCACGTCGCTGTCTCTATGATAGGAATTTGTAAAGTATTTTTGTAGCTCGTTTGTGCAACTGACCATAAAACCATAAAAAGTTAATATTACAACACGAACAAAGACCAAAATTTTGACGACCTCCGTGGCGTAATGGTTACCATGCCAGACCAGAAAAACGAACTTTTTCTAATTGGCCTGGGTCTTGGATGTTTATCTATATTATGGACTAGCTTTTCCACGCGGTTTCGCCTGCGGTTAATTATAAGACATAGATCTCGTTTGACTACAAAACAGCCCATAGAGCAACTTGTGGCGCCATCTTTTCGCCGATAGCCCATCCCATACAGCGCCCTCTATAGTTGAAAATATATTTTCCCATTGGAATGACATAGTTTCACGGGATAAAAAGTAGTCTATGTTGGGCTCTGTCTGTACCCCTGACAAAATATATATTTACACATTTTCATAATGATCGGCTGCTTAGTCAAGCTGTGAAGGAATAAGAAACAAACAAACTCACTTTCTCATTTATAATATTAGCTAGCATGATTTGTTATAAAATATAGTATCGTTGAGTTTAGCATCCCCTATCCCCTAACACAAGTTTTGAACTTACTTTGGGGCTAGCTCAATCTGTGTGATTTGTCCCTATTTATTAATATTTATTTATTAACAACCAAGACGATCAAATGAGAGTGTCAATCATAAATCGTTCAATGTAACACCACTACTCTATACAATAGATTATTCTGAAATTAGTTATTTACCACTAGACCGCCTCTTAGGTCCCCCACCAGCGGCCTTGGCAGCCTGAATTTTAGCGGCCTTCGACGTTGGCGGTGGTAATTTCAAAACTTCCTCAGGTAAAGAGAACAATGGCCGGGTTCTTATTTTGAAATCCTCGGGCATTGTAATTTTCGGCAACTTGGGTCCCGTCGCTTCTGTTGATGAAGAAGGTCCGGCGAGACTTTTTTTCCGCGTCGGCGTATTCCTTTTCATGATTGAATCCTAAAATAATTTTAAAAAAAAACGCTACTTTCGTAATAAATAAGTACTTACCTGATATAATTAAATACTAGGATATGTCCTTGTAACAATCATAAATAAATTAATGTATTGATACTTTACGAGTCTGTACAAATTGATCGAGCAATGAGCAGAAAGTTCAAATGAAAAATTTGGCGCCATTTATTTTAATAAGTTTCGTTATATCATCATAGAGCTGTCAAATACTAGATCGTAAGAATAATAGATAATGCCAACAAGAAATCTTCTAAACAATATTTGTCAAAACTCATTTGATATAAATGTTTGATCTAAAAATATGAATTAAATTATAATTATTGTGAATTTTAATACCTACATTTTTTTAATTAACATGTATTATGTATTGAAAAAATGGAAACTAAACGTTGCGATCTTGTCAATTGTCATAGTTGTCTGTCATTGTCAATGTCAAACCAAAATAAAAGTTAGGTTATGTGCGATTTTATTGTGAAATAATCTTAATAAATAACTAAAAAGTGGAAAAATCGACCTAATACCGACCTTTTTAAAATTATAATTCCAAAATTACCGATCGAATCAAAGCGCAATCATATCCTTACCTGTTTTATCAACAATAAAAAGGGTATGTAAATTTTACAAATAAATGCATGAACACTATTTAAAATACTCACTTAATCTAAAATCTAAGAATAAATAACTAGTTTTATGAAATAAATTATGTAAATTGATTTTATTTTGGGGAACTATGAAATCCTCAGGTATTGATTTTCCATGACAACAAAATATTGTTTTTCTGTTTCCATTGGTGATGTTCTAAGTGGCCAGTATTATTCAATAGTGTTTGAATATGATAGAACGTTTATGGTTTAATTTTTAGCTTGAATTCTCTTTAGTCAGGGAAATGAGACAACTTTTTGTCTACCCGTCCATGGTACATATCACTGACATAATATGACAAATTTTGTAGGTTAAAAAGAGAGTATTTTTATATTCCTTGGTTTAAAACAATTAATGAAGCAAAAAGTAGAATGTTATTCAAAGGTAAATGACACAAAGTATGAAGCAATCTTGTTGTTGTAGCTAATCTGTGTGTAGAGTGAATTACTTTGTTTGGCCTTGATTTCACTATACAAAGCTCTTTACTACTGGATGATGTCATAGTTTTATATTCAGTGCCTCTATTACTATGATCAGAGTTACATGTGTTCTTCGCTATTCATATTAAAATCAATTTAAGCTTTTAACTTTGTTATTGCGTGAGTTTTTATTAAGTTTTGTTTCAAACTTTTTGCTAGCTACTTAAATAGAACACACCAAATTACCAATGCCGGGCTACTTGACATAAAAACCCACAAATTTTTATTGAGTGGGTGATGTGTATAATAAACGTAATTAAAATTTTTGGTCAATAAAATCAATAGTGGTTTATTCTGGTCTTTCTGGGCACTTAAATTTAGTAAATATTATAGTAACATTTAGTGTCTTATTTATGAATATTCTTATTAGCTTTTAATTTCATAATGATTTTTTTAATAATTAACAATTCCAGATGATATTCCAGTTGGTGCGGAGACTACATACCAGCCCGGTTTGTCGAGCTGCAGAATCCTCGCTCCTGGCTAAACTAAGAAAAAAGACCGGTTACACAATTGCCAACTGCAAAAAAGCTTTAGAGATGCATAACAATGATACTGATAAGGTATTTATGAACAATCTTATATTTTAATTTAGTTTAATAAATTTAATTTTTTATATTTTGTGAGTAATTGTTAAGTCTAAAATTATTTCATTTTCTTCTTTACGAAGACAATGATAGCATGTGACTTAATGTGACATTAACATTTAAGTATTTTTGTGAAACTTAATGTTAACACTCATGTAGACAACACCACTATCACACTGTCACCGTTCCACAGAACTTGCAGTAACAACAAAATTACCATACCTTGGTTATTATTATACAATATACAATATTATGTGTTAAATATGATCTATATAATAACATATGGGTCCCAACCAACTACTAATGACATACAAATATACATAGTTAACACATTTATTTAATTATTTAGTTACCCACTTGCAATATTTATTTTCCAGGCTGAGTCATGGCTAAATGAGCAAGCTCAGGCAATGGGATGGGAGAAAGCCACAAAACTTGCTGGACGGACAGCCCTCCAAGGCCTAATCGCAGTGAAGTACGATTCAAATCATGGAGCTCTTGTAGAACTAAATTGTGAAACAGATTTTGTGGCGAAAAATGAAAAATTCCATAAAATGATGGAGGATGCTACTGCTGCATGCTTCAAGTTCTCACATACACACATCCAATCTAAAGGACCTATTACGAAGGTATATTAATTTTTTAATTTAATAACTTTACCATGTCTATTTCCAAATTCCCTTATTTTATTCAATTAAATCATAGTTCTGTTCCTAATATGGAATAAAAGCAGTAGGAAATCTACCTTAAAAAAAACTTCTTAAAGTCTAAGTCTTCAGTCAATCATCAATATGCAGACACCATGACTAGTGGGCTAATTGTTTCATGAGAAAACAATTACTGTGCCATTGTAGGAAAATGGTGTCACTTTTTCCGTTAGACAATTTATCAATATTGTTGTTAGTAAAGCCATTCCTTACTGACAACAATATTTTGAACATATAAATAGGGATTGGGCGGCATTTTGCTGAAAGTTTCTCAGAACCATAAATTGTTGGAAACTTAGGAAAAAGTCGACCCATCCGCAACTTTTTCCTAAGTTTCCAACAATTTATGGTTATACTTCAACCAATTTATACAAAACCTTCACAAATTATGTTATATTATATTCTATGTTATATATTCACTAAATGTTTCTCATGAATCATTCTCCAATGGTGAAAACCGCATGAAATTACATTCTGTCTGTAGTTATTGAGGTTGTCACTGTCAGACACCACGGAGTATTTTATTCTAAAATTCCCAATATTTTTTTTTTATGTTTCACGAGGAGGAATTCCTCATTACTTATGTGATAGTATAGTAAATATCTCTATATTTTTCTTTTCCAGATGGAATTAGACAGTGAACAATTGGGCAACTTAAGTATGGAGGGTGGGAAGAAACTTTCTGAAGTGCTGGCACTATTCATCGGATCTGTTGGTGAGAATGCAATTTTACGACGAGCCGAGTGCTGGAAAGCTAATAGCAAAGACATCAAGATTGCCGGGTATACTCATCCAGCACCATCTTCACCATCAGAGTACTCTGCTGGCAAATATGGTGCTTTATTGGCATATAAACAATCCGGGGATCACGAGGACGTCGGACGTCAACTCTGCCAGCACATTGTGGGCTGTGCACCAAAAAAAATAGGAAACAAAGAAAATGATAAACCAGCTAAAAATTCTGATGATGAAACCTGCCTTATATACCAAGAATACTTGCTAGATCCATCCTTTACAGTTGAAGAGGTGTTACAGCAAAATAATGTCGAAATTATTGACTACATTAGATTCTCATGTGGTGAATCCACAGAGGCTTCCATGCCGGGCGTCGAAAAACAACCTCTGGAGACAGTCCAGACGCTCCAGTAAATTTGAATTGCGAAATTAATGTAGAATTATCTGAAATTGCTGTTATCCTCCAAAAATAATAGTATATTTATTTTGCTTTTAAATAATAAAACTGTTAAAGGTTTTTTGGTATTTTTTTTTATTACATTTATTAGTTTTTTCGTGGTTCTACAACTGTAACATTCTTCATTTTAGATTTACCTTTCCATAGAAACATTCTGCAGTCTTTTTTCCAAAACATTGCTATATCTGTCGGTTCGAAACTGTAGCCGTGGTGGTTCAGCACCTCTGGTGAGACCACGTGGAGAGCTAGTGTGTTCTGCTCCCTTGTCCGGAAGGGGCCGGTGGTGGTCGGCCTCAGCAGACATCCGCAAGGACATATGGTAACGATCTTCGGGGTCGCCGTCACATTCATTCTGTTACATAAGTTCATTCGTTGAAAATTGCCGCTTACCCGCAGTTCTTCCAATGCTCCGGTGAAAGACTGGGTCGCTCGGAGCGCCAAAGGTCGAGCATTCTGATTCTCAGGATTATTCCTAAAACCAACTGTTGACAAAGACTTTTTGGTGACGCTGGGGCTGTTGTCAGGACTTCTATCTTCATCTTGGCTCTCCTTATCGGAATTGTCTGTATACATTGTTATAATTATAATTTATTTACTAAATTTACAACACACGAATTTGAAATTGACATCTGACATTTGTCATCTATTTTTCTTTTAATATAAAAAGAGTAAAAAGGTTTTATGACAGTTAATTAAAAGAAAGAAATGAGGTTATTCTCGACAATAAATTAAAAGTGGTTGCGTAACTTTGACCTATTTTCTATTTATAATTATCTTCTTTATTTTATTATACTGGCTGAAAAAATGTTTTCAGGAGTTTTAAGTTAGTTTGTTTATTATTTAGACTGGTGAATGGCAATGGATTTGTAGATTTATTGATTTATTGACCTCTATAATACAAGTACGCTTGTATTATAGAGGCCAGTGATTGAGCCAGTATAATTAAAAAAAAATAATAAAAATACAAAAAGTAAATAGATCAAAGTTACTCGACCGCATCCGATCAATGTGTATTGTGTATTTGTTGTGGGTGAGCAAATTGTTAACGGTAGATTAATCTGGGTCAAATAAAAGCGATTGAGATATAATTACAGATAATACCCTATTCTTATTTTATTTTTATTAAGTTTAAATAAGTAGTCTCATAAGACTATCTCTGAGATAGTCGATTGAAAAGATAGATTTGTTTCAGTACCAAAAGTGGGGAAGCAGTAATTATAAATTTATTTAACAGTTACTTGGCGCTAACCATCTATACTAATTTTATAAAGAGGTAAAATTTGTGTATTTGTTAAATTGTAAGGGGTAATCTCGGGATCTACTGAACCGATTTTAAAAATTCTTTCACCAATAGAAAGCCACATTATTGCTGAGTGTCATAGGTTATATAAAAAACCAAAAAATAAAAAGGCTTTTAACATTATGCCCAACGAAGTGGGCACGGGTCAGCTAGTAGCTGTATAAAAACATTTAAAACTAAAGTTAGGGCGCGTTTTGACGACGCGAAAATCGCCGCGCGGTAACCTAACCTACGATAAGTATGTATATTGTATAATAGGTACGTTATCGACTAGTCAATAAAGTTTAATTTGCTATGAATAAACATTTTCGCGTCGCCTAAACGCGCCCTTAGCGTTGTTGTTGTGTAAGTTCCAAATTATTCAGTAGGTACAATTAACATAATGTCGCAACTGTCGCTGATACAGCATCAATGTGTCGAATTGTCTTCAATGTTAGCCGTGTTTACGGACATGACACCGTGCCTGATGACTAACGAAAGTGAATGTGGAAATAATGTCGAATGTAACAAAGAGCGCGTCGGAGCGTGCATCCTGCTGCGGAACTGAGCGCACATCTCGCGATTTGTCCCACAGTGCCCGCTGCGTTACTGCTCCGACCAGTCCCTACCACGGCACAGGTCTTCGTGAAAGCGAGATAGCCACGGTTGATGGACGAATATCAGGTGCATCTTACATTCCATGCGTCCATTAAATGTAATCGCATCTATGGTGACATTGCACCGCTTTTTTCTTCAATAACTTTCATAATAACATGCTACTTTTTTAAATTAAATTGAAATATACTTGCGATGTTTTTTCTCGAATAGATATATCATTCGTAACTGCTATATTTTGAACGTCTAATAACTAGTTTTCCATGTTAACGACATTATTCGTGACATTATTGAACGCTTCGGCTGTCGTTGTTATGCATCTTAATAACATATTATTGATGATTGCTCTCACGGCAATAATTGACAGAGTGGTCAGCAGCCACTGCAAGATGAAACCGCGATTGCCGCCGCCACGCTACTCTACTCATCAATCGGGCGCCGCGCCGCCGCCCAGACTTTCGCGAGAATTAATTTATTCGTATCTGTCTTATTAAAATATGTAAGCGCAAGAAGCGTGAAACAATTTTCTTTTTTTCGCATCGTTCCGACCGGCCGACTGTTAGTCTGTGGGGAGTGCATGGACGTCGCGGTCGTGCCGATTAGTGATTGCTTTCTTGTGAGGAAGACTCGGGTGGCGAGAGGCGCCGGCCGACGGAGGCAGTCCTTGCTTGACGGCCACGAGAATGCACATCCTGGAAATAGGAGCTGATCATGTAAACAATGTTTTTGTATACAAACAGTGATTATGTGAATTTTGTCTTAAGTGTTGTTGATAACAGCTGTTTTTTTTTTGTTTTGGGTACAAATTAAAATTACTTTTTATGTCATGAATTAATGTAGGTAATGAGTGAAAGTTAATAAGTCTTAAGTAATTATCTTAACGCCGGCCATGTCAAACATACAATAATATTTTCCTAATTAGTGTTGGTAGTGCTTAGCTTCACGCATAATAAGCTACCAGCATACCAATTTGTAGATACAATTAAGATTAGAAACAGTAAAATCATTGTATGAAAACAGGTTGATAGGGGTTTTGGAAATTAAAATTAAGTAGGTAGGTACTTAACGGTATTAAAAGTAATGTTGACAATGTGTTTTTCTACATACAATAATCGTAAGTAGATGTAGGGTACACCTACCTTCAATAATTTAGAATTTACATAATTTTAAATTACTTAATTCAGATATATTTTCTTTCGTCGTAATTTCCACAAACATTTTTTTATTTATGTGCTACTACATATAAAAGAAATAATACATGTGGACCTTGGTATGTAAATATTATTTAATTTCTCATAATTTACTGGCGAAATTTACATGAAGCGCAATTTCGAAAAATATATTATTTATTCCGTGTTTTCATCACATAGGAACCCCTGTGCAAAATTGTTTTAGAAGAGAGGTCAAGTTTTCCGAGAGCTTTTCTTTGTTTATATATACTACTTTGTTTATAAACCATAGAAACATCACTAAGCCGTATTTACTTCATATTTTCATTTTTAAGTCGTGATTTTATTCCACTCCACTCTTGCTAGCCCTAGCCAGAGTCCATACAAATTGTTTTGATTGTTTTTAGCAATAAAGCCGCCCGCCATAATGCGTTTACACTAGTATGTAAGTTGTCCATGCTTACTGTATTATTTATAGGTAGGTTACCTCTTTGTTGTGTAATGAAAATATAGTATATTCTAAGTATAGGTAGGTATATTCTTATCTATTTAACTAGGTATTCTATTTTCGCATTGTATGGGTTTCATTTATAATTCATAAAAATAATTTTAAAGTATACTAAAATACCTACGTACCTACCTAATTACCTATCTATTATACTATCTACAATCTAAAGTATTGCACTATTAAAAGTAATTACAAAACAACCTACTTGCATGTAATTAAATGTGTAGCGTACCGTAATAATATAGTAGAGTAGGTGTATGTATCATTACACATTATTTACTTAACTATTTCATACTAAGGACCACTCCCCGAAACCATTGTATGGTCAATCGGTCTATAAGTGAATTGGCTGACCAGAATTAACTCGGATTGAGCACACCTTCGGCCTTGACGCACCTGTGTGGTCTAATATGTTATTAGATTTATTGTGGTCACATTACCTAAATGAAGGGCTTGGCTATGTGCGTATAATACAAACCACACAATGTTTATATAACCGAAGTAGGAAATTATGTTTTGAATCTCCTTTACTTATTATTAAATTTTGTCAACCTTGCTCAGTTATGCCATAGTTTTTCAGAAGGATACTGTCATATTGAGGTGAAGTTCAGTGAAATTAGACTTCATTTATGAAATATTTTTTTGATTGGACATCCCTAAATAACTTTTACCATTATTCCTCTTAAATGGAGATTCCGCTCAAATCGGAGCAGCCCCCCTGAGGAAGGACCTCCATCTTACAGAAGATCGTAGCCAAATAGCATTGGTCTCGGCCATGTTGTGTTCCTACGGTAAGTAAGGTCTCCAGAGCTGCACTTGGGAGAGTTGGCAACACGAGTGTGATACCCCTGGTATTGCAAGCGTCTATAGGCTACGGTGATGCTTACCATCAGGCGGGCCGTATGCTTGTTTGCCACCTTTGTGGCATAAAATAAAAATTTATATTAGAAAAAAAATTAACAGCTATTTCAAATTAAAAATATATTCCTTCTGACTCTATTCACCGAGCATTTGAACGCTATATTTCGTACCTTCTCAAAATACTTATGCAAGAAAAATAATGTTACAAAATATTAAAAAATATATATTTACATTATATTGCACATGCACATGTTTACATTACAATTTACATAAGTTACTGTTAATTATCATATTGAATGTATGAAAGCAAAAAACAAGCTGTAAAAGAAGTTTACTTGTACAGGAAGATGAGAGCGGAGGGGCGCGCGCGGCGGAGGCTGCGTTCCGCACTGTTCCGCGCGACCACACAACCTTCCTTGTCTGGAGAATATCAGTAAGTGAAATAATACGTAACGTTATAGGGACAAATCACACAGATTGAGAGGCTCAAAGTAAGTTCGAAACGTTACACATTATATAGATAAACATCCAAGACCCAGGCCAATCAGAAAAAGTTCGTTTTTCATCATGACCCGACCGGGATTCGAACCCGGGACCTCCTGGGTGGCGGTCCGCCGCCGGCGCCGTGGTAACCATTACGCCACGGAGGTCGTCAAAATACTATTAAAAATAAAACTGCACTTTGAATAATATTGTCAATATTGACATGTGAACCATGCCATGAACTGGGACTTTGTTCAAAATTTAAACACAACTTTGCACTTTTCATCATACACGCACGACCACGTCACAGAAGTATTATTTATTTGCTTACTAAGTATGACTGTGTATGTTAGGTTCTAGAAATTAGTACCTATTAGAATTAGACCAAACATAACGACGCAAAGTTAAACGAAGATAGACGAATACGAGAGTGTTGTATTCAGAATCCGTTGGTAACGGATAAACAAACGTACAGAAAAACAGACGCGGAAAACAATGATTTTATATAATCCACTTTACCTACTTAACTATAAATGAAATAATAAATAACGTTTCTAATTAAATGTCCATAGTTTCTCATGATTCAATTAACTTATACAATTAAATAGCGGTAAATAGTTCTCGCGTAAAACTTTCAGAAACAATCAGCTGCGGTTTATAATTACATATATAACCATATATCATTAACGTGACGTCTAATATTATGAATCTTTGAATGTTGCACGAATATAATAGGCTGTCGTCCGAACTTCCCTTTTCGTATTTCATAATAAACTATAAATTTTCTTATTCGCACAAAGTATGCTGCACGTTTTCACGAACGCGACGCCTCTACGGCGAACGGCTAGCGGTAGAAATAGCATCGCCTTATGTCATCAAATGTCATACAAATTGTTCCAGTTAGGTAATTCCTACCGCTAGGAGGCTTTGTTTACGGGCATCGATCCTCATCTAGGAACGAAATTCCCTTGCACTGTGTTTGTTTAGCCATAATGCATGTGTACAATTGGTTTATGCTATTGTGGATACCTCTCCTAAAAAAGATGCGTATAAAAAATGTAGTTTGAACGACGGCAGTACGATTCTCGGTGCACGAAGAATCAAATCACTGACCTATCACGCAAAACGAACACCACTCATGTTTGAGTACCATTATTACTGCTCACTGCAAATTAGCTTTTTTGTTGACAATATGACTTTCACTGAATGAAATAAACGCATCTTTACTTATTTGTTTAGTGAGTAGTGTTTGTGGAACTTCAATTTTTTCTACTTATAGTATATTATATTTGTGCTGTTAAAAAGTTTAATAAGTATTTATAGTGCTGTTAAATTGACTAAATCCTGTCTAATACTAATATTATAAGTAACAGAGTATTTTTAATTACTTAATAAATAAATAAATAATTCTTATATTGCATTGTTATTTTCTTGAACAATAAATTTTTGTGTGTTTAAACATCACGGTCTGCCCCTCGAAGTCGAGTACCTAAATTTGAACGCTGGTGAACTGCTTAGTAGCTAATGTTTTGTTGTCAATCAGACAAGGATATGATTTTCATAGCAAAATAATATAAAAACTTAAATAAGTACACTCCATTGATATAAATTCTCTAATCAAACAAACTGCTAACGTGATAAAACAATAAACGTTTAGAAAAACGATATCCACTCAAACGAGGCAGCGGGCATAGCTTCTAATTATTAATGGACGTATAATTTATTACATTTCGTTTTTAAAACAAAACTAAATTTCTTGATTGCGTATAATAAATCTTCTTTTAATAAGACATCTATATAAATATAATGTACTGAATATAATCATCTATTGTAATCACTCTAACTAGGTAACGTAGGTGCAAATGTGTGAATTTTCGGCGAACAGTGGAGAACAAGAGCTTTGTTAATCCGTTAGTGGCATCGTGTGAAAGGTCAGCCACAAATACAAAATGTTCCCACCTCTAAGGTAGACAACTAAGTATTATGGTTACATAAGATCAAACGCCGGAATCTGCGGTCAAATCATGAAATAGCGTGTGAACTTTCATTCTGTAAAGGCAGACTTCAACCATTTCGACTCAAATAATTTACTAACAGTAAACTTTGGTGGTTAAATTTAATTAGTACCTATTTAGTGTAGTGCAGACAGACAAACGGACGGACACAGCGGAGGCTTAGTAATATCCCGTATGCATCCTTTGGGTACGGAGGGACCCCTAAAAAGACTGCAGTTCTAAATTATTAGACTAAAAGTGCCTGTAAATGTGCTTCAAGCTCTCAATACATATTTTTATCATTTGATAACATTGCAAATGTTATCATTGTCATTGTGAGATATGAAATGATAGGAAATGCTTTCGATTATCGACAACATTACCCTCCTTTTAGTCCTATTGGGTAACAATAGTTGATTGTTCATAAAATCGTATTTATAGGTTTATCTGTGACAGTATTACGTATTGATTTGATACCATAACGTATTGTATAAACTTTTAATTGGTGGTATCTGTTTCACCATTGATAAGTTCCAGGTAGCTTATTTGTCAGATAAACGATGAGTTCCAGAAACACATTGTTAAAGTTAATGTACAAAGCATTAAGTCCGCCAATTATACTTTTCTTTGTGCAATAAATATTAAATAAATAAATGTAAAGTTGTCATTGTCAAAGTTAGGAAGAAAAAAATTTGTCAAATGCGTTTCCAGCCACGCCTATTTGTATTTATCAATAGTATTCATAATAGCCAACGGTCATACTGGAAGCGTTTGGGGGACCTATGTCCAACTTGGACTTCTTGTGGCTGAGATGATGATGATTCATATTGTACTATGTAATTAATTACAAATGAACACAGCACAATGGTAGGGCACAGCGGATAATCCGCTGAAATCGGAGCAGCCCGTCTGGGGAAGGACCTCCACCTTACAGAAGATCGCAGCCAAGTAGCATTGGTCTCGGCCATGTTGTGTTCCTATGGTGAGTAAGGTCTCCAGAGTTCCAGTTGGTTGGGAGGGTTGGCAACGCGTGAGTGATACCCCCGGTATTGCATGCAAGCATCTATAGGCTACGGTGACGGCTTACCATCAGGCCGACCGTATGCTTGTTTGCCATCTTTGTGGTATAAAAAAAAGAAAAGAAAAAGCTTTGTAATTAAATACGTAAGTAGTACGAAAACGATACATAAAAATCTTTGCTGAATAAAGGATGGATTAATCTATGTTGTTGACTGTACATAATCTTGATGACAGAGACATACAACAAAGTTCTATATGTCGAAACTTAACTTTCGACATTACGAGCGTCAACCTAGATTCTATTAAATCTAATACATAAACACAATGAACCAAGAGAAAGCGTACAGTTATTCAGAAGTACACATGCTTACTTACCTAACCCACCTACTTAGGCACATTAAAATTCTAAGCTCTAAAGTAAGTATTGTCTCTTTTACGACCTATATGGACTCGTCAACGAATTTTTAAAAAACTGGCTATCTTCAGAAGTATTCAAGAGCAACTCCAATTTTAATAAATTCGAAAAAATAATAAGTAGGTAAGGTACTACTGTTTCGAATATCGAATAGATACTTACGGTCAATTGTTGAAATACATTATAATGGTAATGACACATTGTATTTGTTAAACTTAATCTGCGATAATTTTTAAATACTTTTCTGCCACTCACTGTATACTACCCATACCAAAATTATTATCCCATTTCTTATCTCTGGTTTGGATGTTTGTTGTGAGTACGGCTGAGGACTTCCTCTACTTACACCAATGTCACCAATACCTGGAGCAGAAGGGTCTCACTTAAAATTCCACTTCTAATCAGCAAATCAAAGAATCAAATGTTCTATTTAGAGACTAGCCCTTCACAGGCACTATTGATCGTCATATTGCATCTATAACATTAAATAATTAATTATCTCCGAAAACGTATTTCTCCACCCGACGTCGTCCGGAAATTAATTTAATTGCAAAAAACATTAAAATTAGTTCTAAAGAAAATCAGGGTCTCCTGTGTTCGAGAGCACAATACAACGAATAATTCAATCATTGTTATTTTACCCAATAAAATGTTTTACTTACTTAATTAATTCTAATTATAAAGTACAGCATTTGCAGTAATAGTAATACTCATTTGAACACTTAACATAAACACAACAGTCTTGCTTGGTGCACCGCTGTCGTGATCGCCATGACTCATTGTATTATAGTGTACCGCTATACGAAGCCATCGTCAACAGACCGCGACTGAACGATTTTAATTCTAGCTAGATCAATTGAATGCCTATTTATTTCTTAGCAAAAAGTTTTGTAATACAGTATTACGTACAGTCAGCTGCAGAAAAACCTGTAACCCCAAACGAAGTAAGAATTAAGTTTTTTTTAGGTAACTCTGGTTTTTTTATACCACAAAGTTGGCAAACATGCATACGGCCCGCCTGATGGTAAGCATGACCGTAGCCTATAGACGCTTGCAATACCGGGGGCGTCCGGGGGTAGGTATCACTCACGCGTTGCCAACCCTTCCAATCTTACTTTGTTTGGAGTTTCAGGTTTCGCTCGAACACGTGTTATCTTGTTCTCATCACAATTCACACACAATTAAGGTCTCTACGATCTGCGGTTTAGGCAGTATTCAGGACGTAGCATTTTATTTGTAACTACCTATACATTTATAAATAGTTCAGTACAAAGGTACTAAGTATCAAAATTAACTATGAAACACGTAGAAATGATTGGTTAGTTTGTAAAGAAGACTAAATACAATTTTTAGATATTACATGCAATGCAATTACAGGTAGAATATTACCATCCCACTTTCACCCAGATGAGGTAGATACCAGAGGCACTTATGTGATATCTAGTAACAACCTAGCCATATTATAATGGACACTATGCATTGGAAAGTTGTATAGTCAGCAACAAAATTTGAATAATATTTATAAAACGTAATGTTGTTTTAAAGACGCAATAGCAACTTTTTATAGGTACCTACTATCCGTGCTAAATATGTATTAATGGAAAAAGAAAATATTCAAAACAGTAAAAAAAAATGTACAGCCTACCTAACTATTAACCACGAAGAAAGGACAAAAAGTATTTCTCATCACAGGAACTTCTGGTTTACCAAAACATTATTTTAATGTGGAATAGTCACCTTTATCAAGAAAGGCTATTAGGAGAATACAACATCACACTAAGACCAATAAATGTGAAACATCAATGAAAAATATTAAATTCGGGAAACACGGACGAAATAGAAGACATTGTCTCCTATTGCTGTTCTATAAAAGATGTTATTACAGAATAGTTACAATTCATACTAACAGAAGAATAATTTTCACTTTATACTTACTTATATTGTCCTGACGAGATTATCGAACTCGCGATCCACTGTTCCCTATGTAACATGGTTCTCACTCGACCACCAAGTTACGCATAGGTAATGAGCAGTGATTGAGACAGTTAGTTTCTCATAGCAAGCATTCTTAAATAATTGCAATATGCATGAGCGAGTGCATGTCAAATCTCTGGATAATCGCTGTAGAACATAGTTTTTGTTCACAAATACTGTGAAGGCAAGGTGTCCATTTTTTATTTAAAAGTCAACTTAAGCAATATAATCATACTTTACTTCAGCGACTTCTTACTACTTCAAGGAGTGCCAGGGAACTCTGACAAAAACCTGAAGGTTCTCACACACCATAATGTCGGAGAAGCGGGCGATAAGACTAACACGGCTTAATCGCTTCATATTATTCAAGTTCCCATGATAATTTCTAAAATAAAAGGAAACCAAGTCGTTTTATTATAATTTACTTTTTTCATTACAGGAAACGAGCACGGAAATGCTGCCGAGGACCCATTACGGCACTTTCTACGACGCCGAAGCATATCTCGTTTACTCATGTTCGTTGGCGGGTCAACCAGCGGGCCCCGATGTTATTGTAAGCCATTCCTCATGAATAAAAACTAGCCTTTTTCTTCTTCATAGGTACTATTGCCTCCTTATTCATTTTCCGATCCATCAGTATTGGATAGGATCCACTGTCTGTGTCTAAAGGTTTGTC
This sequence comes from Endotricha flammealis, assembly GCA_905163395.2. Lineage (NCBI taxonomy): Eukaryota > Metazoa > Arthropoda > Insecta > Lepidoptera > Pyralidae > Endotricha > Endotricha flammealis. The sequence goes on along the minus strand of LR990856.1, from coordinate 14,017,566 downwards.
GAAGATTCTGATTAGAGCTACTGACTCCCGTTCTTCAAAAACCCAGAGAGGAGAAATCTCTTAAGTTGGATAAGTCTTTCAAAATACGTGATTTTTCTCGCCTTGGCGGTTTTCCAACTGTTATATTAAAGCTAAAATAATATAGATCTTGTTTTAAATAATAGACCAAAGTAAATATATTAATTCTGTTACATACAATGGCATATTATAAATTGAAATTATTATATTTTTACTAACATAGCTATTAAGTATCACTGTAACTAACACCATTATGGACTCAAATTGCCTGAATAAATAAATAAATTATTATTATTATTAATAATATGTTATTTAAGTTATTTCAAAACTTTCAATATTTCAACAGCGTCGTGAGATAAAAGAGAACGGAAGTGGTGACTTTGCTGAAAGGCACATCCACGCATGGGCGGGAGAACGCAGTGGAAATTTGCCCGCTTTAGCTTTACGTAGAGGTACTCAGCTTGCTGCTCATCTGGGATTGCCCGTCGTCGTCCACCGTGAGGCTGCCACCAAGGAGACTGCAAGACTACTGTCTTACTTCCGTGATGGTATCAGGTAATTGCCTTATTTCCCAGAAGTCAAATACTGGAGAATTAATCCATGTCATGATTTTTATACCAACGGTCGCGTCTGTTTCACTCGGTTTGATGAATGGCATCTTAATTTTGGTGCACTAATAATGATCCTATCTAATCGATCATCTTTCAAACGATAAAACACTGTCAGAAAAAGTCTTGTGTAAGTCCAGTTCTCCAATTTTAAAAAGAAAGAAGAGGAATTTCTGCCACCCTATCCGTATATTTTTAGATACATACTTCTACTGTGCTAACTAATAGATTAGTGAGATCGCTTACTAACCGAATCGCTTCCAAAAACTGGTAACTGTCCACTCGAGCCAGCACATTGACGTGTATCATTCCCTCAACAGCGCAAGTGACAGTAACGACAGTTACCAAAAAAAATCTAAAAATAACGTATTCTTTCTAGAATCCTTCGCTCTGGCACCCTGAACGGTGGCGCCCGTCTATACAGAGTGAAAGGTCGTCGTCCAGTCCTCCTGCAACTGGACACAGTGTCGTGGTCTCACCTGTCAGCTGATGGCGTGTTCGTGTTGGATACATCGCAATTATTATTATTGTGGCTTGGTCGAGCTGCCAACTTGGTAGAGAAGATTTTTGGAGCCAAGGTATTTAAGTCAAAATATATCAGATATAGTTCTTGAAATTCATGAACTTGAATGTAGTTCACCCATACCATAATATATACCTTCATGGGAGGTAAGTCCTGATGACTCGTAGCCAGATTCCTTGCTAGCAATCGAACGCTAACTGACACTTTGGTAATAGTGTAATGCCCGCTTATACCAAGCAGCTCTAGAGAAATAAAGATTTCTATATTTTTTAACATTAGATTGCATACCGTATGGCACGAGGAGCTGAAAAGGGTATGACAGCACGTCGCATCGCTATCGCCCACGATGGATATGAACAGACACTACCAGCAAGCGACAAGGCCTTACTTGACACACTCCTGGAACTCCGAGCTCGTGCAGTACGCCCCGCTGCGCCACCGACCGACCCACCACGACCAGCGCGTTTATACAAGGCTACACAACCGCCAAAAATTGCTCCAACGACCATACCATCTCAAAGACCAGCCGCCAGACTTGAGGAGATCAAGCGAGCGCCGCTAAACAGGGAGGATTTGAATGATGATGTGAGTTAAGATTTTGTAATGTCCAAATCTTGAGCAATACGACTGAGACGTGCAAATATACACTGGGCGTCAAAAATAAGTAGTACAGTTTTAAAATTGCAATTACTCTTATACTATAGAAGTTAGAGTTTTGAAATAAAAATCAATCTGTAAAAGACGATATTATGCATAAAGTTTTTATTAAATGAAATGAAATTGTCTTTTAACTTTTTTTTATTTCAAAAGTCTAGCTTCTGTAGTTTAAAGATATCGCAATTTTAAAACTGTACTACTTATTTTTGACGCCCAGTGTATTTCCAAAAACATGTACCTACTTACATCTTTTAAACCATTTCCATTCAGCACTTTCTAACACACCGACAATTTACCAACTATTCAAATCATGTCAAACCAAGCTGGTGTTTTTGCAACGGTTGTTTAGATCTTTGTAAAGACATGGTACTGATATGTTGCTGATCGTACCTACATAAATTCTTCGAATCAAATAAATCTTTACTATACATTCCATCAGTATCAAAATTTACAGTCACATTCCATCACTTTACAATATTTTACAACATCAAACCTTTTATAAAAAAATTGTAATTTCCAGGGCGTTTACATAGTGGACAGCGGTAACAGGGGTGTTTGGGCATGGGTGGGTCCTAATGCTACCAACGCAGCATCACGAGGAGCCCTGGCAGCCGCCCGAGGTCTGGCTCGTGCGAAACGTCTTATAGCTCCGGTGTCAGTGGTTGCTGCTGGCAGAGAACCATTGGAATTCGCCGCTCTATTCCGGTAATAAGAGTCTGCAACATTTCCAATGACCGATAGACATGTAAATGTTGGGTGTATTTGTGACGTAAGGAGTTCTTTAAACCTAAGGAGTGCTGAATGGATCGCGGATAGCACTGACTGTTGTAGGCGCTTGGATCACGCGAGACAAGTCAACATCCAACGCCCCATAACGTCAAGATTCTGTCGCACACAGTCGCGCATATTTGGATCACGTTGGATCGTCTAGTGTGAATCCGGCTAATGATTGAGCATGAAATAAATACTTAAATTGGATAAATAGTAAATAAATGATCATATGCACGTTCGTTTCGACTATGTTGATGGTTATAATAGCACACAGTCATATATTTACAGGGGTTGGCGCTGGTGCGATGCACGCAGAGATAGTAGACTGCGCGCGGCACGCTCCGCTACCACGAGGCTAGATGCAGTCAGTCTCGCTACCAACTCCTGGCTAGCTGCTGAGGTAGGTATATACTTTTTACATAGATGCTTTAATTACACGTAAGCTCTTCGGAATCATCTCCTAACGTTGAATCTTACGTTAATTCTAACGCGGTATAAGAAGTAAGGTCTAGGATAAGAATTTATCTCGCCATCTTTTCGGTTTCACAAGACATATTTATCATGGTAACCCTCATTTTCTACGGTAAATATACCACTACCTATGAAGACCATATTTTGTGGATTGCAGGCACAACTTCCTGATGATGGCTCCGGTGCACTACGAGTGTGGCGTGTGCGAAGGCTTTCAGAGGACGAAAGCGCTCTTGTTGAAGTGGAGAGGCCACAGACAGCCGCCTTCTATGACAGAGATTGCTACATCGTGTTGTACACCTACCATGCGCCCATTGGAGACCAGTCGATACTATACTACTGGATGGTAACAAATTCTTGTAACAGAAACAGTTTTTGTCACACAAGCGCTGATTTCTGATAATTTTTCATAATGGAGTATAGGTACTAAAATTAAAATTGTAGAGAAATGTACTTACAAATTTTGTGCCCCTTCCCTACAGCGCACTTCCGAGGGGTTGGCTCTTTTATTAGGGTTCATTTTCGGTGAATTGCTCAAAAACGTTTTTAAAGATAATGACACATTCTATAATGGCTGTCACTGTCGAACTAAGAAATTAAAATTAAAATGTGTTTCAGAAACTAGATGTATTCGACGTTGCGATTCTTTTTATACAAATCCCGGATAGACTAGATAAAAGTTACTTGGGCAACTTCTGGCATTTAATAATTAAATATTTTCACGTTCAGGGTGGCTCTTCGCCAAATGATTTGAGGTATTTGGGTGCAAAAGAAGCCAAAGACCTCTACACGAAATTGGGGCGTCTTCCTGTCCAGGTACGTAAAAAAACATCATTATTGTATGTTTATGTAAGTTGTAACCCAAGTTTAAGATAAAATACTACCGTAATTCTTTACAATTTTATTCGTTTCCAGTCATGGGTTTATCAAGGGAAGGAACCAGCGCATTTTCTCCAAATTTTCAAAGGCCGAATGATAACGTATGTCGGCAGTGCTGCGGATTACGACCGTGAGTTACCTGCATTTTTCTTTATATCAGAGCAGGACAAACGAGCTAGAGGGTCACCTGATGGTAAGCAATCACCGTTGCCCATAGACTGCCATGACTACGAGAATTTGAACATCGGGGCAAAAAATTTAACATTCATATACCTTAGTAGCCTGCTCAAGTCGTCAGAGTCACATATTACTTAACAGGTTAGGTACTACATAATCCGTGTGATGTCACATCGAACAAGACAAAATGGCATCGTTGTCTTTAAACAACAAGGAATAAATAATTCCTGAGCAACAAGTGAAATCCAAATGAGCTTTGATATTTCTGGTTCTTTCCAGCGAGCGGCCGCCGAGTGATCCCGCCGTTACGGTGCCTGATACGCGTATCTGGGCAGTACGCACGCGAAGCGCGCGGCGTAGAGCTACGCGGAGCGGCGAGCGACGGAGGCGGGAAGGGCTCGTGCTTCTTGCTTCGCGAAGCAGCGCGCGTATGGGTATGGTGCGCTGCTTCTGCCACTGGGGATGAGCGGGAAGTCGCCAAGAATATGGCTGCAGCTGATCACATACTCGTCATGCAAGGTATTTGATATATATAATAGAGAAATAAGTAATATTTGACGTGAATGAAATTATCTATTTTATGAATATTTTTAGAGTTGTTACGGAACAAGTAGCCATTAGAAAATATTTTTGAAAGAAAAATTTGAGATTCCAACCCACGTCCTCTCGAAATCCAGCCGAGAGCTATTTCCAACTGAGCTACCGAATTTAGTACCTACCTAATGGCGGAGAAATTTTTCATTTATAAAAAACTTAATAAGTCGCAGTGGCGACATCTACCTGATAGTCTACTAAACCATCTAGCTTGTAGATATCAAATGATAGTGTGAAATGCTACCCAATCCATTTAATTTAGAACATAAAACCTATTTACGATTATCTAAATAGAAATATATTACTAGGCAAAGAAAAACCAGACTTCTGGACTGCGTTGGGCGACCGCCGCCATCTGCTGGTTCCGTCTCCCCTCAAAGAAGTAGAGCGAGCTCTGCCTCCGCGCCTGTTCTATGTATCTCTTGGAGTACCTGGCCAATATACTTGTAAGTTTTAAAACAACGCCTCCTAGCGTTAGGAATAACCTGACTGGACAAAATGACATTTTGATGACATAAGGCAACAATCAAATTGTCAATCTGAGGTCGCCGTTGGTGATCCTGGTTACACAGGAGAAACATCGGTGGGAATGTGTGGTGGGCTAACTAAACGTATTTTAAAAGTTAATGACACATTAAATTATACATAACTGCTAAACTAAAGAAGAAAAGGAGATAGTGAGACTTAATGTAGAATTAAAATTTACAAAAATAGGTATCTAAGTATATTTATCAGCAATCTAGTATCCATAATACAAGCTTTGCTTAGTTTAGAACTAGATGGCGTTGTGTGATTCGTCCGACAATATTTTTTATTTAATTAAAATGCTTTCAGAAACTGGCTGTTAGCAAGTGCTACTATGTGAAAAACCTGCCCCTCTATTCTCGTAACAAAAATAGTTTTAATCTCATTTTAAACTCACGCACTATCTCGCTCAACTCCTATTTAGTATAAGTGAGACAACGATTGAGATTGACATGAAACTGTAACTGGTTTTGTTACGACATAAGCCCACTTGTCTCGTTATTTGAGTTTCCATTGTGTACAGTCGACGAGATAATCTCGTTCAGCCAGTACTCGCTGGCGCCGGAGATGGCGGCGCTGCTGGACGCGCACTGCGCCGTGTTCGTGTGGCTCGGCGCGCACTGCTGCCCGCGCGCCAAGGACGACGCGCGCGCGCTCGCCGACGCATACCTCGCGCAAGGTGACTCTTTGTCCCGATCATATTCAACTAAAATAAGCAAAAATATAATCAGTGTCACTGTCATTTTTATATCTGATGAATAGAATGAACAGGTCACCAATGTTTTAGGTTACAGGGACTAAAGTGATAACACATTTACCTATGCCGAACTGTACCTACTGATAATGCGATACGAAAATGGAACGTTAATATTTTCTCTCTCTTATTCTTCGCTATATCTCCTTTTTGCTCGAGACAATTACTTTCTCGACTATTCTGTGCAACAACAAAAGCATGTCATTTGACCCTATAACTTGTAAATAATTTTTTTTAACCTTGTCTCTGCAGCATGAAGTTCAATTTATGGAGGGAACTACATATTTGGCCACTACCAGTTAAGTATGTTTAATGTCATTTTCATTGCAGATCCTGCAGCACGGGACCCTGAAACTCCAGTGCTCACTCTCAGTCAGGGCCGGGAGCCGCCACACTTCACTGGATTCTTCCCTCACTGGAAACAGTCCATGTGGAAGGTACTTTTATTATTTATTAGCTACATTTCTTTAAAATAAAAAAATTGTATCTACTTTAGTAATACTTATATACAGTTAAAATAATCTTTATTGTAAATTATTCCAAATTCATATGCCGAAACATGACTGAACTTGCTATCACTAATTTATAAGAAAACTTGTTTACTAATTTTAAGTGTTTTAGAAATAATTGATTATTTTATAATATAGAAATAATTATTTTATTGAAAGTATTAAGTAACAACTTCTATATGCGTCTGAGTGTATTAATATGTTTTTTAGGGCCACAAGACATTTGCGGCAATAGTTAGCGCACTGGAGGGTAAAGCCATAGTGCAGTGCGGCAACAACGCAGTGCAGAGTGGCAACAGTGCGAACCGCTTCGACCAGCACGAGAAATATCCTCTAGCCGTTCTTCGAGGACCCAAGGAACACCTTCCCACTGATGTGGACCCTCTAGCTAAAGAGGTAAAATAAATTTAGAATATTTTTTTCCAAAATAATTTATCAAATTGTACGAGCGGGGGAGTGATGGAATGCGGTAATGTTGAAAAAAACGGTTACTCTTCCATGCAAAAACGGCTAGATAACTTTGCTTATAATTTAATACACAGATAGATAGATTAAGCCTTAATTTGTAACAGCGATTAACACATTCTAGGTTAGTTTTTATCCCATATAGTTATCATTCTAGAAACGGGTAAAACTGCGGATATCAGCTAGTTCTTTATATATTTTAATTATATTTTTAAGTTACGTTACCTTTGCCAGAGAATAGATAATAGTACTACGTACCTTTGCCTCAGCAGATTACAAAAAAAAATTAAATGGAACTAGGTATTTATAAACAGAAATTATATTTTATTTCAGTTATACCTTACTCATGACGACTTCGTATCTACCTTCAGCGTCCCATACAGCGAGTTCCGCTCGCTGCCCGCGTGGAAACAAAAGGACCTAAAGAAAGCTGTCGGCCTTTTCTAAAATTTCATTTGATGAATCAACTATTAATCTTTATGACATTTTTATTTTAGCGATGACGTTCACGTACAGTCGGCGGCATAACATATGTTGTCATTTTAGCACCTTGACACCTTTGAATTTCATTTTAATTATGAAGATTTGAGTGAACTTATAAAAATTGTATAGTGACAACATATTTATGCCGCTGACTACATCATCATGTCAACCCATATTCATCCCACTGCAGGGATACGTCGATCACCCTTCGACGTCGTCGGTCTCCCTTCGATCGAAGGGGATTAGAGCGTGCTCTGCCACGCTGCTTGCCGATTAGCGGAGGCTAGTATTTTCAAGCTTTGCTTGTGTATCTCATAGTGTGATCTTGCAGGAATATTTTAATTATTTCTCCTTTCCGTTCAGTATTCATTTGCGTTTATTGTTAAAGCGTTTTGCACGTTAGAATCGATCGTGATTTTTAATTATCGATTATAATACAGTATCAATTTCAATTTTTAATATTATTATCACGTAGATTTAATTTTTGTTGGTTGAATTTAAGCCCCCTTATTTTAAAAAGATAAACCAAGGATTTACTGAAACTTAACACTGTCATTCTTGAGAACAATTGAATCAAGTGCGAAAGTGACAAAACAGGTTTTAGCTAATCCATGGCTTATCTTGAGGGGTCAAAATGTTTACGAGATTGTTTTTATTAGATATTAACATTAATTATATCAAAACAACACTGTTATTTATTGAATAAATAAAACTAAGATATTTTATTGTAATGTTATTTATTTCTCATGAATGTAGCGCTTATTAGCTAGGCATTAATTTTATGATAAAATTAAAACTTTACAATATACAAATTCCTTAAAAAATCCATAAAATATCAGTTTATTCAAAACATTATGTACATTATAATAACTATTGGATACATATAACATAGTAAGCCCCGGTGATGTGAAGTGGGCCGTTCTAAGGCACGTGGTTTAGTTAATACACAGCATGATGCCACACGGACGCACTCAAAATCAAATCCTAACCATGAAATATGAAAGATCCATCGATATATTAAATTTAGCATGAGTCTGCTCACTAAATAAACGGTTATACCAAAGGAACTACGTCAGCGAAGCGGGTGGCGAAGTAATGTTTCAGATGAGGAGCGAGCTAGTTAGGAACTTACAATTTTAGCATGATAAATAAAAATGTTACAATATAAGGTAAGTAATTGTAATTCGTAGCAAGAATAATAAATAATTTACATAATAATGATTCTACATTGTCCATTATTTCATAAAAATATATAATAGTGATAATAATATTATGAGACAATTGGGAAGTATTTCTGGAACCACCAACGATTTACGCGTGAGGGAAAAATACTCCCGCAAAATGTCGCGCGATAAAATCAGGTCTATTCTCATTATGCATAAGTAAATAACAGTAAACAGTAATCCCTACGCTGAATTAAAAACAGTTGCTTTCAAACAAAAACTGACCACGAAACTCAAAACAAAAAAAAGTTACGTCTGATTTTAAAATTTCTTTGGCAAACAAACCGTTTTCCGATTGCGTACAGAACAATGTTTCCTGCATGCGACAACATGGAATGAAATGACACGGACGTAATAGCTGCCCTAATAAAATATAATTTAAAAATGCATCTCAAAAATAAGCGTATTACTCTAGAAGATCGATTGCAGACACTTAAGTACGTCAATTTTTAGTTCAGTACATGAATGATAAGAGATTGGTACTTAAAAACTAACAAAAACATAATAATAGCGATAACTGGACAAAGCGACAGAGATGAACCTGAGTCAATATAAACTAAGACAAACAAAACTCAACAGAGCGTTCGTTGCAGGAATGTAAAGTTGTAGAGCAATAATAAAACAGCGTTATAACGTTTAACAAGAACCACTAGTAACAACAATGCGTCAGAGGCCTGCTTCCCTTAGCACCACTCGTGTTGAACACACGTCTATCACAGCTACTCGTTGTTGCGCCTCTGCCCCGCTTGGCGTGCGTGGCCTGCTGCCACTTGAACATCTAAACCTGATATTGACATGAAGTTGACCCCCAAATAGTGTGCAAAGCCATAGACGATTTATAACGAGAATTCGAGATATATACACACCAGTACATCATCAATCGACAAATTCAGAGATCATAGTTTCGATTGTCGAGTACGTAAAAAAATTGTATGAAGATTTTTAGTTCACCGCATTACCGCTAGGTGTATTATTCTGCGTACAATTTTTCAGCTATCGACGATCGCACTACGGTCTGATGTCTCAACATAAATTATAAGATTATCAAACTGTCGCTGAATGCATGGATTAGCCGGACTACGCCGAACGGTGAGCTCCGCGATCGAAAAATAGGCAAGTCGAAAGAGCTCCGGCCGAATCTGGCGAGCTCACATAACCAGAAACTCTTTTTGTACTTTCAAATCACAACTTAGAATCCCTATCGTACATAAACAACTTTACAATGAGCTATTTAAGCTGACATCTATACAATACAATGACAATGAAAAATCTTAAGCTCACTTGGATTAAATCACTAATATTGGTGTCGAGTCACACAACCATTGATAATTTACAAAATTGGTACAGTTTACACCTTATACATGTACGTCGACAACGTGTTGAAATTTCATCAAATTAAAAAAATATATTTGGCACCAATTTTCTACACTACGCAAAGCAAAATGACGCTACACTATTGCATTTATAAGACACTGTCAATTATTGCTTCTAATGTTAATAATAATTAAAATCGATAGAAAAACACTAGATGACGCAATGTTAGTGAGAAATGTTCGGGACTCCTCCCGCTGTGAAAACAATCCTAAGTCTGCGCAGATATATTTGGCAGCGTAATAATTATATGAAGTGTTTAATAAGCTCAATAATCTAATTGATCCTGTGTTATTCGAGGAAGACTGAGTCTTAAGTAGCTAAGTACACTCGCTGGCAAGGAGAGATATTTGAGCAACTATTGGAGACAAATTACTACAAACAAAACATTGTTATGGCACTGCTTTCGTTAATCTTCGAATGCGACAGCTTCGTGAAGTATTGTACTTAATCTATGGTATAAAATCCTTGAGATTTATTTTAAAACTGTGTATAATATAGTAAATTTACTACGTTTAATGTACTTCTAGCTACACTCAGAGGCACCCCTAATGTTTTATCAGAAGTAATGGCAATGGGGTTTTAACTGAGGGGTATCTTTGAGTGCGGGCGGTTGATATTCATATAAACAAGACTGTCCAAATATACTTAAGAGAGTAAGCATAACGAAATAAACTCCATTTTCAACTCAAGCGCCAAATTGCGCGCGATTCTCTAAAAATCAAAATCGTTTTGCATATACAATCCATGACACGACAGATGAGACCTGATTGAATGATGATTTGACTTGAACGGTAGACGTTTTTAGTAAAATGGTATAGAAATCGTCTACTGTGCGAGTCAAGTCACGTGATACGTCTCTCATCTCTCGTGGCGCGGATTGTACTTTGTCATACAACTGGTATTATAGTTTTTGGATATATTTGGACAGTCTTGACATAAATAGTGCACTTTGATCATTACTAAGTTACAAATTCACTGGTTACGTTAAATTTCTAGTTCAGTGAAGTTTCGTCGACACTTGTTCATATAAACACACGCGAGTGGATATCACACAACGAATTTCGTCACAGAAACGTTACATTGTAGAGTCAACAAAATGAAAGAGGTATCCAGGTCAGAGAACTATGAGCAATTTTCATGTATATAATGTAAACATCGATATGAAATCTTTGTAATTAAATACATAATATATTTTGAATGTTACGTTTTGCGCACAGTACACACAAGCACACACAACACAGTGTGAGTACTATTGATAAATAAAAATTCGAGTCCTTTCTGTGAACCATATTTACGGACCTGGTTACCTCTTACATTGGTGTACTTGTTTACGTCACACTCAAAAGAGTGACGAGAAAGATAAATTACGCTTCGGACGGATTTTGTGACGAACTGTTTGTGGCAAACGGGGTTTACTTCCCATTTGTGAATATTACGAACAGGTATTCTAACAGTCAGTTGCAGAAACACATTTTTATCTTACTTCCATATTAAGTTTCCACGTTAAGCTGTCTATTTTTCTTATTCAGTTTAATAGTGACAGCCATTTAACGTGTTATTAACTTCAAATGTTTTTTCACAACAAAACTTCCAACTATAGACTGAACTAAAGTTTAACGTTAATACACAATTTCCACTGAGCAGCTAATCATGGACTGGTCGCGCATAATTTGTATTTATTACGTAATACAGAACCGCTTGGCTGTAGTTGCTATGACATTGGTAAAAGAACAGGCAACTCTAACAGCAGATCTCTCTAAAAATCAAGCCACTTGCGATTGCCCGCAGATAGCAGCATGTTAACAGCTGCGGTTGGCCGCAATTTGCTGCTTAGTGGAATAATGAATTGAAAGCAAATTCGACTTAGTTTTAATATTACATTAACTACATCGCTACTGGGTATTTAATAGACATTAAAAACAGTGCAAGTGCGTAGTAGAGTTGTAGGTATTACAAATTTTGCCTATCAAATAATTTATCAGTCCCCCATTAAGTCTTCTTGATTACCTTTTCAAATGATTAAGATTTTATTAATAATGGTGTAATAGTGTGATTAAAAATTATGTTGGCCTATTTACTAAATCGATTTTTTTAACAGATTTTTTTTATTTGCGGTAAGTCACGACACTGTTAAATTAAAACCATATTAGGTTGCAAAAAAAATCAAAAACCGTTGATTCATGTCAATATAAAAATAATTAAATTCTTTCAGAATGATAAATTTTAACAGCTCAAAATATTAAATGCTCTCGTCTACAACTTCGTATACTTTCAATTGAATCGAGTAGTTTAGAGCTAGTTGGTCTATGCCCATCACCGATATGAAGCGACGCTTTACGTAGTAAAACTATGGAGCCTATGCGCGCATTATTATTATTATTAAACTAAGTTAGCAAACAAGCCGTTGCATACCGGCGCGCAAAGTACAAACGAAAATAAAAATTATAATATCAACATGTAATATTTACATAACCAAATGAATCAAATATCTTTCGAATACAATAACAAATGATGATAAATTATTTATTACCGCATATTTGAATTGAATTATTTTCGTACACCAAAGAAAATTCCATGTCGTGGTATAGTAAATACCACACCGAGAGAGCATTTCAAGAAGTCAAAATTATAACTGGATCATTGATAAAAGACGGTCATCGCGTAATTATTCCACACGACGGTGTCTAAAACCTCGTTTTTAAGGCCACAAATTTCTACGAAAATCATACTATATGAGACCAAATGTCAAACATCTTATGGGGTTGACGACGGAGAGACAAATGTCAAACATCTTATTGGGTTGACGGAGAGACAAATGTCAAACATCTTATTGGGTTGACGAAGAGACAAATGTCAAACATCTTATTGGGTTGACGGAGAGACAAATGTCAAACATCTTATGGGGTTGACGACGGAGAGACAAATGTCAAACATCTTATTGGGTTGATGGAGAGAAAAATGTCAAACATCTTATTGGGTTGACGGAGAGAAAAATGTCAAACATCTTATTGGGTTGACGGAGAGACAAATGTCAAACATCTTATGGGGTTGACGACGGAGAGACAAATGTCAAACATCTTATGGGGTTGACGACGGAGAGACAAATGTCAAACATCTTATTGGGTTGACGGAGAGACAAATGTCAAACATCTTATGGGGTTGACGACGGAGAGACAAATGTCAAACATCTTATTGGGTTGACGGAGAGACAAATGTCAAACATCTTATGGGGTTGAAGGGGAGACAAATGTCAAACATCTTATGGGGTTACAAGCTCACGGGAATATTCTAGTAATAAAAACAGTTAAAATCTAGTCTCAATCTTAAGCTCTCTTTCTCGCTCGTTTTATATTTTGTAAGAGCAAGATATTGTTTGGGATTATTGAGACTAGTTTTTTTTTATACCACTAATGTGACAAACAAGCTTACGGCCAGCACGATGGTGAGCCGATTCGTTGCCGACCCTGTTATATTAAGTAGTCTAAAGAAAAGACTTCGGCGGGGATCTCATTCCACAGCCTCAGCGTTCGCGGGAGGAAACTCCTCTGAAACCGCGCAGTACGCGACCATTTTTGTTCTAGCGTGTGAGGTTGGATTCCCCGCCGGTGACGAGCATTTCGAAGACGTAACTGTTTTTATTACGACAAAGACCCGTGAATTTTTATTTAAAAACGCCTAGTACGAGCAATTCTACAAGTATTACGCCTTCGCGTGGACACTCCACGCACCTTCACGCGGCGCGAATTGCGAAAACCGAATTAACCTAGCATTGGACGCGATCACAAGCTATGCTTGCCGTGACACTCAACTAAATATCAAACAAGCGTGTGTCGAGTTCTCGACACATCGCCTCCAACAACCGCCATCCACTGAATAAATTAAGCGATGAATATCAAGCAACTCTCCCTTAACCTAAGCAATTATTTGAATAAATATTGCTTCAATATAATGGACATTAGGCTCACGATTGGGAGGCATATTAATTACACTCCAAAAAATTGAGGTTTATCATTCTAAGTACATTAATAACATAAATATTCAATATCTATCACAGCAATGACGCTGAACTCGTGTAAATAATAAATTTCGTTAGGGGCCCTAAATATTATTAGAAGACTAGCTAATTTTTTACATTGAATTGATAAAATTTCGAAACAGATTCAGTGACACGTATTGTAAAAACATCTGAAAATATCAACAACGTTAGTACAACTACGGAAAAGAGGATATGTGTATAATATGAATCCCGAGGACCCAGGAAGTCCACGACGGACGGCGATGCCAACGCAGCTGGACGAGTATGACGGGTCTTACGGAATAACGTAAAATACGGACAATTCAAACCCGTAGACACTACGACAATCTTTTCGAAGTCGAGTCCATGGAATAAAGATTTCTCCGGCTCGGGGGTGACGCCTCAATTAAACAAGCTTATTTTATGTCTTTCACTACATTTTCTTGTAAATGAGGCTTAAAAATGTTAGTCAAAATCAGCATACGAGTGTATAGTAATCAATTCCATGATTCGGCTGGGTGCAATTGGCTCGAGCTCACTGGCGCGGGATGGACGCGTTGGCCGGCAACGTGGAGCTGCGCTGCGACGCGTTCATGTAGGCCGCCTTCAGGTTCGAACGCATCGAGTCTCTGTTGACGAAATATTGATACGTTACGCAACAATACAGGTGAGATAGTATGGCCAGTACGTGTTATTATACGTGTGTTATACCTGGGCGAGAGTTTGGTGTGGTCGTGGTTGGTGTGGTGCGCGGCGCGGTAGCCGTAGCGCTGCACGCGCCTGGCCAGCCGCGCCACCCAGCGCCGCTGCTCGGGCGCGGCCGGCGCCAGCAGCAGCAGCTCGCGCGCCCTGTCCGCCTGCAGCTTGCACGCCGCCACGCCCGCGCCCTCGCCGTCGCCCACGTGCTCGGCGTGCACCTTCATGCGGCAACCTGACCACAACCGTTTATATTACCTATACTAATGTACTTTTTCTTTCGTTTTTATAAAATACTAGTGAAATCCGCGATACTTCGTTTGCGTGTATTTATTTATGCACAGCAGCGCCATCTATATCAGATTTTTGATCAAATCCTACGGGAATCGCATACTTTTCAGGATAATGCAAATTATCAGCTACCTACATACCAAATATCATAAAAATTTACCCAGCCATTTGAGCATGAAGAAGTAACAAACATACACACATCTTTCGCCTTTATAATATTAGTAGGATAACATCGTTGAGTAAGTATCCCATAACACAAGTGTCGAACTTACTTTGGGGTTAGTGATTAGGCTATATATAAATAAATGTAACTCACGGCGGCACTCGTAGGCCGATGGCGGGCGGAACATGTGCCAGAGAGGGCGCGTGCAGACCTCGCAGGCGGTGGGCATGTGGTAGGTGATGCTGACCAGGTCGTGGCCCTTGTGCTGCAGCGGGCTGGCGTGCTCGCCGTCGGGCGGCGCGTCGCCCGCCTCGCCCGGCCGCCGCGCCTCGCCCTCGCCCGCGTACAGCAGCTGGAAGATGCGCGGGATGTCCTTGGCGTCCGCGCGGATCACGTCGCCCTGCGTCACCGAGCGCACGTGGAACACCTTGCTGCAAATACATAAGGCGTTGTTGTTATCGATAACAAAAACTAATTAACCTCATTTAATTAATGTAGCATGTCTTTCGAAGACTAACACTATTTAACAAGTTTGTTTTTTTTTTACAAAAACTACCAACATATCCTACATAATAATAAAACTAACCTCAAATCCAATATCATAACGGGGTCGGTTGTGTTCTGTTTGTCATTCTCCGTGTTGTAGAATATAATCTTCTTTGAGGACACGACGACATACTGCTTCTTCCATCCGTGGCGGCGAATGTTCTGCTTGAAGGGCACGGAGAGCCAGCCCTCGAGGGTCTGCTCCGTTTCTCCGTCCTCTGCATCCGCCGAAGACTGCGACGCCGTCTCACTCGTCAACGCTGCCAACTTCTCCTTTAGCTGCTCGATTTCTGCGTCTTTGCTGTCAACCTGGAATATTATGTTTCCAAATGTTATTTATAGCTGATATTATAGGTGAGACATATTTAACCCTGAATCTGAAAAAAATTCTATATACCCCAGTTCACTTAAAATTTACGTTATAGCGCTCTACAACCAGTTAAAGGTTACAAATAAGAGTAATAATTATAGGTGTGTAGATAATGTATCGTAGCAGCTCACAGACTGTCATGGCACATTTTCAAAATACCAGCGACATAACCGTCAGTGTTCTGAGGACGACAGCCGACAGCGGGGACTGTCCGTTTGTTGGACTGTCCATTTATAAAAATAATGCTATCTCTCGTATAATATAAGTACTAACACACTAAAGTGCAAGTTTTTACTAAAAAATAAATACTTTATAGTTGTCCGAAAATAAACTGTCTTTTAATTTTTTTAATAACATAATGACTAGTTTTTGGATTTGGCGAAGATGGTGCTTACCTCCATGGCGAGCCTCAGCCGCGTCTGCTGCTCCTCCACGACTTGTTGCTGCGTGTCTTGCAGGTCTCTTTGCAATTTCGCAACAAGCTGGTCGAACTTCTCCTTCTCTCTTGTGAGTTCTTGCTGCAACTTGCGATAGTCTTTGTCCTTGCGCACTGACATCTTGCTTTTGTTCTTTGTCGCTGTCGGATTCATGTCTTTCCTGTGTTACAAAAAATATCGTCATCATATTATATCCCCTATATTCATCCCACTGCAGGGATATCCCTCCAATCGAGGAGGATAAAAAAAAATGTAATAAAATTCAGAGATTTCAGAGTAGGCATTTAAAAATCATAATTTTTTTCAGGTATCATCGTTAGGCAAACTATCTAATTTCATCATTTAGTTTTAATTCACATTTTTTTTTTTTTGTTGTTTCTTGTATCCATATCTCTTGTATATTATTTATGTCAATAAAAACTTCGTAAACCATATTATTTAACAATGTTGACCAACAATAAATAAATAAATAAATCTACACATTCACACAGAGCCACCAATGTAAGTTATGCTTTTAACCTGCTAGTGTTATGGATCACGGATATATTATTGTAAATAGTGTTGTTCAATAAATTAATAAACTACCTCACGATTTACGAGATCAAATTAAACCTACCAACATTAAACTTAAACTGAAGAAATTTTATTTGGACTCCCTAATAACATAAGCACAAACCTGCGTGGTTTCTATATGTTATAATAAGTTTAAAAAAAATTGTATATATATTTTTTAATGGTAAATAAATGAAAAAAAATAAAGCTATAATAATATACCTGTTCATGATTTCAGCCAGCTTATTGACCGCTTGCTGTTTGAGCATGATCTCCGAGTTGAGTTTCTTGTTGAGTCTGTCCACGTCTTCCTGCAACCGCTGCAGCGTCGCCACGCGCTCGGCCAGCGCAGTGCCGTTGCGACGCAGCTCGTCCACCTCCTAAAACAACATTAAAAAGTATTTTCATCACGGACTTAATATTGAGTATACCACTTCCCTACAACTATTAACCATGCACTCTATTTATGCATCATCTATGTAATATTTTCGGATAAAAATAAATTATTTTGTATTGTATTGAGAATATAATAATACTTTTAATTAATTTATAAATAAATAGCGATATAATGTAATACTAATGTTATGTAGACATAAAAAGTAGAAACTATCGAAAATATATTTATATACGTAAAAGGAATCTTCGACAGCTATTATATTACTCATGAAGATTTATTTTATTTTTCAAAGAAGATAAACAGCATCTCATACAAAATATACAAAAATATAGAAACAAAAGGCTGATTACTAATCTTCTTATGTAAAGACGACCTCCGTGGCGTAATGGTTACCACGCCAGACCGCCACCCAGGAGGTCCCGGGTTCGATCCCCGGTCGGGTCATGATGAAAAACGAACTTTTTCTGATTGGCCTCGGGTCTTGGATGTTTATCTATATATGTATTTGTTATAAAATATAATATCGTTGAGTTAGTATCCCATAACACAAGTTTCGAACTTACTTTGGGGCTAGCTCAATCTGTATGAATTGTCCCTATATATTTATTTATTTTAAAGATCTACAAGTAAGGTAGATGTAAGGTAGAGGTAGTAAAGATAGACACTGATTTATAGATCTTTTCTATTTCATAACAGGAAGGAATCGATGCATGAAAATGAAATAATTGTAGCATAAACGCATAATAGTTTAATATCGATCATCTAAGATCAAACGCGTAGCATCTAATAATTCACAACCCACCGCTTTCCCACGCACAGCTACGTACTAAAATAGAACAGTCCGAATCTACAAACATTTGTTGATAATTTTATCTGATATACTAATTGTGTACGACTTATTTAGTCGAGAAATTGAAAGATTTTTAATGTCGTTGTGAATGCAAATATTCGTGAGAAGTCTCTATTAACATTCTTCTAACTTCAAAAAGGTTAAATTTTATATTGGAAATCATTTTTTCTGGCCGTAAAAGAAAATCGTCTTTTTATTTTTTTGTGCAACTTCACAATTTATTATTCTTTAAATGTTAAATCATTTTCTGATTGAAATTCAAGACTATTTTAATTAACAAACCCGCGACTTTGCTCGCCCATGATTATTAGCGCTCATAATATTAAAGACACTTATATTTTATCGATTGTTAGTTCCTGAGATTACAGGGTACAAACAAACTTTGCAGATATGAAATATTATGTGTATTTAACCCACCTTCCGCTGCAGATCAATAGTGGCGCGATTTTCGTGGTCGCGGTCCCGCAGACCCTGCACTATAGAATCGCGCGCACCGAGCTCACTACGATGCTGCGAGAGAGCATCTCGCATCTCCAAATCCTTCATCGTCTTCTCTTTCTCCAGTTCGCCCACTGTCTCTTCTGCAATCGATCTGTAACAGCACCAAGTGTTTTATTAGACTAACGAAAGGCTGCTTCTCCGTGCAAACAATATTGTTTACGATTTGACGATATTGTTTATATTTGGGATAATAAAAGATAATTTTGTCTAAATTACTCTTTATAATAAATGTTAGTGAAACACTCTTTAAAATGGCTCTAGTCCTTTACGAGATTAATCTAAAGTAATCTAAACAATCTGTTAAAAATATTTTAATTGATTTTTACTTTTGTGGTATAAGTTTAAACCAAAACGGCAATAAACCGTTATAATTTTGGGTATTACGTAAAAAAAAATATATATGTAATTTTAATATTACAAATAGAACCTTTACTTAGATATTTTTATACTATATGATGTGTATACTTAGATATTTTTTTACAATACTCTATAGGCCGTCCACCATACCTTACCCATATTTCAGCTGTGAGATAAATATAGTTGGCAAGAACCCTTTACTGCATTGAGAATTCCTCAGTACACTAACCTAGCAATGGCCTCGGAGTCCGCCCTGGCGATGGCCAGCTGCAGCTGATGCATGAGGCTGGCTCGCTCCTGCTCCAGGTCACGAGTGGAGCGCATGTTCTCGTCCACCTGCCTCTGCAACTCATTCGCCTGCGTCTGATATATGAGGCAAAATCGTTGCTCATTGTCCAACTGCTTACGGAGTTCTTCGCTCTGTTAACAATAGAAACATACGTTATTTTCTCCATTAATAATAATAAAAATAATAAAACATTTCAAAAGAACAAGACGCTGACTCAAACTAAGACTTCTTACATTAATAAAAACTCAAACGACTCCTATAAATGTCAAAGTTTGTATATTTGTTTCACGTCACGATAGATTTTGTTGTTTGACACACAGGTAACTGGATTAACACGTACGATATTATTTGCGTTATAGTTACGATTCAACTAACTATTAATATCCCAAAACATGTTTAAATAAAAAAAAACACCTACGCAGTAATGATGCTCTCAAATGGGATTCGAACCTACGACCTCTCATAAACCAGCCGAGTGCTCTTCCAACCGAGCTACCGGGAAGTTTTATAGTGTTGGTAGTGACGATACGTAGACGCACGTACATATACACAATACAAAAACTATAATTTTCTTTTTATTTAATTACACTTTAAATTTTTCTTTATGCATATTATTGCATATAACATTCATAATGTAATCTATATTTATAATTATATATTAATTTATAAACCTCACACCCGACCTGTCTGGTATGGATTAAGGCAGCAATTTGTAATTTCGTTTTACTGGAATGACCGCAGATAAAGTAGACTCATTCTTTCGCTTTAAAATGTGACGTGATAGTTCTTTATTGACAATACTGCAATTGTTATGCAGAAACCATGAGAGATCAGTGGACCCGATTCAGCATTATGCAAAATAGGACAAGCTCCGTCTATCAATAGAAAATATTTATCTACACAAATAAGAATATAAACAGAATTAGGTTATAAAGTAAGTAAACCTATGACCTACATTTTGTCAGAGACTGATTCCTGAAGTAGGCTTCCAAAAAGCCTGAGACATAGGTCACCAGGGCTCCCCTCGTAAAAGTGCACAGTGCAGAACATTTATAGAGAAACACCCTTGCAAGAATTCGAAGATGAAACAATATTATAACAAACATAATCTATTCTAAATAATTTCTACATACCCATCTATAGACTTGAACAGTAATCATATGATATATAGATGAAGTTGTAAGGAAATCCTAATAAAAATCAAGTTAATAAAATATTTCTATTATTGGAATTATTACAGGCTACTAGGAAGTCATCAGGCATCGCATTCTAGCATATTAAAGCCTCGTAATGCAAGTGTTTTATAGGCCAGTGTCAAGCAACATTGTTTGTACAATGTTCATATAAATAAATTCACATTTGTACATATATAAAATTCAGTCCTGACTGATTTAACTGATATCAACGCACAGCCCAAACCGCTGAGTCTAGAGATACCAAATTTGGAATGTAGGTACGTTTCTTACGACGTCTAGGGATGTACTAAGAAAGGATTTTTCAAAATTCCCACGGGAAAGCGAGATATACGCAAAACGAAGTAGCGAGTATTTTACTAGTTCTTTATATAAGTAGACGGGCGAAACCCGCGCAATTTTATATGCGTGTATCTTACCTATGAGAATTACGTTTTTTTTTATTAGATGCCTAGGTACTACGTCATAGAAAGACAACACTTTCTAAGATTCAGGTCTCTACAATCAGTGTTTTAGGCTGTGCGTTGATCAGTCAGTCAGTCATTCAGGACAAGCCGATATTCTGTGAGAATGGTACTCCAGTGGAGCCAACCCATTTCATAATTTCTGTACCACTCCAAAAATATGTTCGAATATCTCAATATTCTCAATCCAGACTACCTACATGTCACTTCAGAAATTATAGACATAAAGTTACATAGTAAATCCATACAGCAACGTATTATTCCTAGAAATATATACCTAATAGAGCATATTTCTACGAAGCAATAAATAAATATGCCTCGAACCACATTTTGCGTTTCTATAGTAAAATAAAAACATGCGGTTATTTAAATGACCAAATGGAATGACGTCATGTGAGTCGTCTGCAGGTGACGTGATTTTATATGTAAATAAAGTGTGAGTTAAGCGTGATCACGGCACGTAGGGTTAACTTTGAGAAATACAAGTATCGCAATATGCAGGTTAGTCACCGATGCTCTTACGCATCAGTCAGAACACCCTAATAACTAATATGTAGAAACAACATCATTATATTATACTAGCTTTTTTTGTCCGCGACTTCGTCCGCGTGAAGCTCCGGAGCCGTTCCCGTGGGAACCACACTGAATTTCGGCAAAAGCTATAGCCTATGTCACTCCCTGATAATGTAGCTTTCTACTGGTGAAAGAATTTTTGAAATCGGTCCAGTAGTTTCGGAGCCTATTCAATGCAAACAAACAAACAAACAAACAAACAATCAAATATTTCCTCTTTATAATATTAGTATAGAAGTATAGATTACTAGCAAAACCCGCGCAACTTCGTTTGCTTTCGGATAATCCTTATATGTTTCATCATTCATTTCATAATAAGAATTAAAAAATTTATTCATTAAAATATACTTCTTAATTAATATGAAACAATAAGAGCAATTATTAGTTGCCTATTTGTTATCTTATTTAATTGCACGTTATTTTTTTAAGTCAATAAATATAAAAAGTTACTTGATCCTTCGATCACGAGTTAAATTATTTTATCAGGAAAATTCTGTTTTTTTTTAAACGTAACAGGTAAACTTAATTCATTTTATGGGTGACGATGACGTACCGAATCTACATATTTGATCGCTAAAATAGACATCCTATTATTAATATAATAATTATGATTTATTAATTTAATCTACGTAATGATATTGCTGATGAGGAATAATTTGTGCAACATTAATATATTACACATTTATGTGCTTTATTTATTTGTTTATCGTTATCTGGAGAGGCAATCTCAAAAGTTAGTCATCATCTAAACACCAAGGTTACCCATAAATACCTACTCATTCTCAGAGTACTTGATGTAAATCATTATTATTTTTAACCGTTAACTTGAGGACGCATGTGGTACATACGTACGTAACCGTTGTTACTTGTTCTACTAAGAATTTCTAATAAAAAATCTTTTTTTTAAGAGACTTTAAAATAAATGTAAACCAAAGCAAGTTATAACCCAAATACACTTTAAAAAAGCGTAAAATATTTTTTCATTTTTCATTAATAACAAACGATCATACAAGGAATAACTAAAACCTGTTAAGTCACTGTCATTCATTAAAAATGGCTGTTTACTCCCATTTAATAGGTATAAAAGTAAAATACTACATAGTCAAACATTTATGTTATGAAACATATCGCTAATTAAAACTATAACGCACGCAATATACTTTGATAGGAACTATTCGTCCCATTTCATGGCTATAATGCGTAAATTATCATGTCCGTAAAGATAATAAGCCCTGATTGTTAAGTTTTACATAAAAACTAGTTAGGGAATAAAGGACATGGTCAGTACGTTGTAAAATGAACCTAAAACAACCACAGTCTAAGCACAATTTACTGTCAAATGTGTTAAACAATTACACTTTCTGCACTTGTGTTGAAATATAAAGTCAATAACATTAAATAAGAATTAATGCATTTATTATGTTTAACAAATTATGCAGATGTGCATTGATAAAATAACTTGCCACTTATGAGCAAATATAACATAAATTGCATGTCTTCTGGGATCTGTGTTCGAAGTCTAAGTATTTGGCGAAGATACAATATTGTTACTTGTACGGACAACAACAAAAGTATATTAACACTTTAGTACTACGAATATTATACAAAAATGTTAGCAATAAAAGCAGATTTATTGCTGACCCTAATTTTGACTTGAACATATTTTTTTCCAAGTGGCCGTACTTTCCTGATTATTCGTTTTGGCGCAAACTAGGATACTAGGGCAAACTGTTTCTTTATAGAATTTGAAGTATAAAACATAAAGACGAAACTATGAGTAAGCTGGCTAGTCCTGAGTATATACGTAATCCTATGTTTATTTGTTTCAAGACAGCGCACACACATTACCTTCGCAAAAGAACATGTTTGTTGAACACAATGACTCACTGTACCCACTGTCTTTTAATCACAGGGCCATTGCTTCGGCGTTTAAATATATTATCTAGCAAAAACGATTAATTTATTAATTACTAGACGTGCTCGCGATTCCGTCCACGTTGAATTTCGTTAAGGGAAAAATATTTCCCCCCACCTCCCTCTCCAGAAGACAATACAACCAAGTTACAAAGAAATACAAACAGATAATTGAAATAGAAATGTAAATTGTTTGAATGAGAAATAAATTATAGCCATAAAAATATAAATAGATATTTATTTTAAACGTTAACCTTGCGAATTTATTTCTTTGAACTTGAAGTGGTCAAAAATTGCTAAAATTAAACATAAAATATGTCAACAGTCATAAAAAATATTGCTAACAGTAGCTCTGAGTCATTATCCGAGTGACTGATGGACCCAGCCACATAAACAATATGTATGATTATAAACTTTTTTACTGCTAAGAAAATTGTTCTTGATGTTAGACTGTCACTCTCTCTTTTGGAAGAGGTGTGATTAGTCAATTTAGGGCTCATTTGACTACACTAGTCACTAGAGGAATTGGACAGTTGGTGCAAGGGCAATGTGCCAACTTATGGTGGTGGAGAAAGAGTCTATCAAATACAGACGGCGGAATCCACGGACCTAGTTAGGTCTACTGAAACGTCCAAACTTTCCTTCATATACATGAACATTAGGAACTCGTGGAATGGGCAAGGGGGTTATCCGACACTGTAAAAACCATTTCACATCCTTTTAGAAAAACTCCATACTGTAGACACCAGTGAAATTCACAAAAGTAAGTTCGTTGCACTTTAACAGATAAGATAACTGGTCCTTACCAGTGGAACCCTTCCTTATTATGTTAATTTGGCACTTACGCCCAATCGTTATGGGATGACATAATAAGCGGTCCGTTTGCGTGCACACGTAATATTTATTAGTCGTGACGTCAGCTTTTCCGACTTTATGGCTGTGACGATTTCTTTACAGGACAGTATCGGCTCAAGTTGAAATACTAATGACGATATTGAATTCTAAATATAATCTACCTCGCTATATTAGTACAAGCCAGTATGAGACCAATTTCCGTGATTTCCGAGTACAGTCATTTGCAAGTGACGCTTTATATTTGCATAATTAATTATTCAATAGAAAGAAAGTATTATTTTCAATGGATACCTAATCATTTACGTGCACTTGACTATACCAACTGTTATATTAAATTATTATTATAAAAATATATATTTGCGGCGTAGCCATTTCGTCATTTCCAACATAACAGTGGTTTATGCGTGAAAAAGATAATAGACAGTCAAGAGTTACAATCGAACTCGTGTATTAGATCTTTGAGAATACAGGAGCATACAATATAAAGTGTCATAACATTCATAAATGGCGATGGGAGCTTAAATTGAATAAATTAATTTTAACTATTGATAATGAGTGGCGTGCGTACCAACGATGCGCTACATTTAAAACACCATAGTACTTGTACGGCGAGCAAAATAATTTATTTATTGTACTGGCTGTACCAGGTATATCTTATAACCTTATGACTTATATCATTCTCCAATATTTTAGTATTGATTACTAATATCAAAATCCTTTATATCCAAATTGATTCATCAGTTCGTCCAGGAAAACGTTACGTAACACAGGTACGACAGACATAATACCGCAAACTTCGACCACTTTTATGTAATATTATTTTAGACCCTACGGTTTATGCTGACATGCCCGTTTGCTGTCTACTACGTTTTTTATTTAACAATAGTCATTTTTCACGTTTTTGCATGTAAGTTAGTAAAACAAAAAGAAACCATTTATGTCAATTTTTTTATAGTTGTTAGGCAACTAACCTTTAGTTTGAAAATATTCTTGAAAAAAAAAAGACTATTTTTTTTAAATCATCTTACCCTTGCGTAGTGCATGTCCCGCTCTGCGCTGGCAGCGGCGAGTTTTTCCTCTAACTCATGTAAAGCTGAACGCACAGCTTGCAGGTCACGAGCGCGAGCATCGCGTTCGGCGTTGGAAGCACGCGCAACTGCTTCTGCAGCCGCTGCGTCACCACTCGCAGCTAATCGCGCAGCACGCTCTTGTTCTAGGGCGGCAGCTAGGCCCACCACCTATATAAGAAGAAAATTTAAATCGTAAATTCAGAGATTTCTCAGACATGAGAACTTAACCGTGTATCCACAGCGCAGTATTTTTTTTTAGATCAACATTTCCAAGTTAGTGGGCATCATTTTGATAATAAAGAAACTGGCAAAAGTTGAAGAATGTTACGTAATGTTACCGTGTTGCTTCACTAAAATAAACTGTGGTGTGGATGCTCGGTAAAAATCCTATATCAGACAATGAAGAACGCCCCTAAAAATTACCCCTTATGATTAGTTATGATATAATAAATTAAATTGCTTAATTAACTCCTGAATTGCAGTTTCGTCAATTAACAATAAAGTCAGACCTTTTCGCTCTCCTGCCGGTGCTCTCCCTCGAGTTTCTGCAAGCGCTGCTGCATCTGGCGGTAGTCGACGCTCAGCATCGACATTTGCCGATCCTTCTCCTGGGCTGAGGACTCCGACCGCTGCCGCGCACACTTCTCCTCGTTCAGCTTACTTTGCAGTGCTGTCGGATGACAATCATCACCTAACATCTTAATTTTAATGCATGATCTTATACTGAGTTATTTCTATGTATTAGATATATCAACATCAATAGTAAAATAAATTAGAAAAATAAATAAAAGAGTAAGTAGTATAATTACGTGGATTCAAAAAGGGAATAATAATGATCATTTAGAATGAAACTAAAAAAGGGTTATAATAATTAACTACTTCATCTAGCATCTAAACACACATTACAAGGAATTATATTAGCAAACTGAACAATACCTTTAAATATTATTTCCAATGTTCCTGAGGCATGCAAAAAGTGAATTGTATTGAAATATAATTATTTTAGGGTCATGTTTACAACATAGCTTAGTTATAACAATGAAAGGAAATAGCATGAGTTCTAACTTACAGATATAAAGACAGTGGTTTTAATATAAAACTTACCTTTAACTATTTCCAAGTTGGCTTCCTGTTTAGAGAGCATTTGAGATCGTTGCGTGTCCTGATGCGCGCGCACTTCCTGCTGATAAAGATGCTGGGCAGCACGCAGCTCGTGTGATAGAGACGCATACTCCTTCTCTAGAGAAGAGAGACGCTCCGACATTTGTTGATTATCTGCTAATGTTTGCGCCAATTTGGAAGAAGTGCGTTCTAATTCGGCGTGTGCTGCATTCAACCTGCTCGTTGCTTCAGCTACTGCTGCGTCTGAACGCTGCTTAGCTGCTTTCACAGCTACTAACTCTTCAGAAAGAGCGCTACGCTCCATCTCAAGCATGTCCCGTTGGGCGCGTAAGTTGGCTACAGTTCCGTCATTCATAGCCGCCGCTGCGGCTTGAGCAGCAGTTTGTTCAGCTGCTTGTTTTCTTGACTTTGCTGCTGCATCAGATTCATGTTTTAACTTGTCACGTAATTCTGTCAACTGTTTTTCCAAAGCATTGATTTTATCATTATACATTTGTAAGTTACTAAATTCTTTAGCCCGCTTGCTTTGCTCTTCTTCAAGGCGTCTTTTAGCTTCATTCAAGTTGGCTTCAGCCTTCCTTTTCGTTTCAGATTCTATTTCAGCTTTCCGTTGCAATTCTTTCACACTATGTCTCAAAAGTGCTAGTTCTTTATCAGTTTCAGTTACAATTTTTTTACTTCTAGCTTCTCTTTCAGACAATTCTTCTACTTGAGCACATAGAAATTCTTGTGTATCTTCAAGTTTACGTCTAATATCCCTTTCCCTTTCTAGCAGTTTCTCTAACTGCAATATTGATTCAGATCCGACATTATTTATATGATTATTAGAGATCGTATCTACTACATCTGCTGGTTTTCCACCACATAGTTGATAATCGCCATTGTATGTGAAACCTACGAATGGTAAATGATTTCCCACAAAAGCTTTAGGTACAGGAAAAGACTCGTCTAAAGCATCTGACTTTTCAATGTCATCAAAATTTCTTGTGTCATCATCGCTAGACAGTTCAGGCACTACAGGTGGCACCGAGTCTCTAAGATTCTCAAAACTCCACTGATCATTTATAAAGAATGGATGTTGTTTTATTTCATCAACACTGTTCTTGCCCAGTCGTTTCGTCCTATCTGTTAGTAAACCTCTAATAAGAGATTTAGCTTCCTTCGAAATTTCTACATCATCAGGAAATTGTAAGGAGTTTCTGTGATCCATTATTTTTCCATATGTCCCTACTAAGCTGTCAGCATAAAAAGGCGGGTCGCCAATTAACATTTCATATAAAAATATTCCCACAGCCCACCAGTCGCACTCGCGCCCATAAACCCCTTCACCATTCTGGGACTGTAAAACTTCAGGGGAAATATAATCTGGAGTTCCGACAGCATTGCTGGCTCGCACCAAGCCATCAGAACCCATTCTCATGCATGTACCAAAATCAGCTAGTTTCAGATGTCCATATTTATCAATCAACATGTTATCTGGCTTAACATCTCTGTGTACAAAGCCCATACCATGTATAACATCTAATGCCAACACAATTTCCATAGTATAAAATTTTGCCCATTTCTCAGGAATGTCATAATTAGACATGAGACTGACCAAATCCCCACCAGGCATGTAGTCCATCACCATATACAGATATTTGTGATCTTGAAATGCAAAATGCAACTTAAGTATCCATTCAGAATTTGCATGTGCCATAATATGCCTCTCTTCCCAGAAAAATGTAGAATCTGATCTCTTAATCATTTCTACTTTACTTAGAAGTTTCATAGCATAAACATGACGTGTGGACTTATGCCTGACTAGTTGTACTTCACCAAATGCACCGCGACCAATTACTTTGATCAAATCAAAATCAGCTGCCTTCATGCGCAGATCAATAACTTCTGATGCAAATTCCTCATCTATAACAACAAGAGACAGAAATGCTTATTGATGGTAATGTATACTAAATCTTGGTGGCAAATCAATAAAATGTAATAGGAAAAAAAAAAAAAAAAAAATTGTACTCTATTTTTTTCATTTATTAGAATAATAAATATATCCCTTTAGAAATAGATGGCAATAAATAAATAATAATAGTCTGTATCAGATTGTAATTGGTTAAGGCAATGTAAATTTATTAGGTACATGCTTTTATTCTAAAAAAGAAAAAATCTAACCCCAACTATACTAATCTCAAAGTTGATCAACACAGTTATTTCAAAAGTCCCAAGTACCGTCACCACCACCAAACTTCGACCCTACTTCTCCTTATGAGAGATCCAGGAATCCACATAAATCCTTTAATGAGGAGAAAATCTCACTGAGTTTTATAGTAAGAAGTAGTAAAATCTCATTATTTAAAGTTTTTCTATTTGGCATATTCATTATAACTAGTATATGAAATTATTCATGGAATTTGCCAATCAACGTTATCAAATTTAATTGGAGCTTATTAGTTAAGTACCTATCTGTGCATCGCAGTAGTCAATCATGAGCTATCAAGTAATTAGTCCTCAATATCTTTATGATATTTGAATTAAGGACAATAACCCTAGAAATAAAGATCTTGAGCAAAAGTAGCACAGTGTTTATAATGATATATTTAACATGTAAGATGGTAAAACTATTTTTAAATTACTGTTTATGTTTCCAATAGTAAATGAAATGAAATAGTTTATTTCAGAAAATAGACCTTCACAGGCACTTTTTGGTCATTTACAACTGTTGTACAAATGTCAACATAAAAATTTGAAACTTTTATTCAGAGAATAGGTTTTCACACATTCTCTCATAAGTTTCATTATACAACTTACTACTTATTAGTTTTTTTTTTATATTTACTAAATTCATTTTATTACATTAAAAGTACCTTTATGAAAAATTGTGGTTCCTTACAGGGTGCCATATGCTGTAATTCAACTAGCTGTAAGATCTTGTTTTGGACTTTGTTTACTTTTCAATGTAATAAGGACTCTACACTCTCGAGAAGTTGAGCGATAACAAAGAGAGTTGACTCGATCACAATACTTCATCTTTAGTTTTTCCTTTGTCTATACTTCAGTTAAGTAAACTTTGCAAGTGAAGACCCCGCATGATAAAATATAGTAAATTACATAAATATAAATAAATAAGATAACAGACACTGCATTTATAAAATAATGTTTACTATATTACTATTTAAACAATAATAAATAAGTATAAATTAGAGATTTTAGTTATGTATGACAACAAAACCTTGTGTTGAGTAGTATATATAATTAAAAAAATATTCTTACATTTTTGTGGCATATGCAATCATCACAAATCAAACACAGATTTAAAAATTGTCAACAACAAGTCTTTACTTATGACTTCAAATGTTGACGAAATAACTGAAGCAGATTACACTTTTCTCAAAGTTAACTTTTCATAAATTGGAAGTGAAAAATTACTTTAAAAAACTTTTATTTACACTACAACAAAAGAACTTCAAATGTCTTATTTCTTATTTGAAGTTCTTAAAATGCAACTCTGAGAGTTCTACCAAGAATTATTTAGACATTAAAATAGTTTATATTTATATTAATAAAATTTTTTGTTTCCTAAGACTTATTCAACATTCAACATATCTGTTACAACAAAAACATTGAACAGTAAATTCTCTAGAAAATCCCATTGAAGAGGATCTTGTCATACAGCTAAATAAATGGACTACATGTAGAATAAACGTTTACGTGAGGACAAAAGCGGTCTTACATCTGCTGGTGTACGCCTCGACGTTCTTCATGCGCCGGATCGCCGGGTGGTCGCAGTCGGAGACCAGCGCCGTGACCGTGTCCAGCAGGCAGTCCACGTTGCCTGTGGAGCGCGGGTCGCACAGCCGCTCCTCCAGCGCGCGCAACCGCCGCAGCCGCTCCTCGTCCTTCACTGTCTCCATTCTCAATCTTTTCTGACGTCCTCTGCCACAGGGGCTAAACGCCACCGCACATTCTCCCGTTTGCTACTTCGATCGAAAACACCACTCTCATCACGGCACATCAACAACTGTAAACTGTTTTAACACCCCTACACTATGTCCAATCGATAACCTACCATTCATTGGGTAACTTATGTTTCATTATCAAAAATTCTGTCGCTACAGCTCGAAATGACAGCAGATAAAGGTGGTTCTCACAACAAAGCATATGCACGTTTGCAAACATAAACGATTGATTCATTGCATTTAAAGCTTTCGATAGACTTGCAATTAATTCTGAACACTTAATAATAACTATTATTGGCACATTAAAGAAAAATAAATGTAAAATAAAGAAATATTTAACCGCTTGATTGATGAACGATGGGTGATCGAACAATATTGTGAAGTTAGCCAAAATTGGGAAAGTTCGCAATGGCGACTGCAAAGCAACTTTTGAACAAGGTGTTTTCTAGTGGACAGAATGCAAATCGAACAAACACTGTGCTGCTGCTGTGCATAAAAAAATATTCTTTCCGACACTTAAATTTACATAATTCATGTTAATTAGTTTAAATAGAATTATGTTGTTATTAATTTTATTTATTTCATAGTAAACAATAGTTTTTATATGTACAGAACATTTTTATAATCCAATTAAATTACTAAAAATTTTGATCACCACCATTAAAGACCCTTTTTAAAAAAAACATTCATGATAATGTGAGTTTGTTACTAACTTCATTCAGTACAAATTTCATTCATTTTCTATTGTCTCATTCATTTAATTAAAATGTTGCTAGCTATACCTTGTGCATTTTTAAATAATCCTAAAAAATAAGACAAATGCAAAATAATAATAGGCAATAGTGAATAGGACACTCATTTAATAATTAAATTTTTGAATGTTTTGTATTAAAAAAAACTGCATCAAAATCGGACCATCCATTTGGTTGCTACGATGCCACAGACAGATACACAAATACACAAGTACACAAATACACAGATACACACGTCAAACTTATAACACCCGGGCTCTTTTTGCGTCGGGGGTTAAAAATAAATTAATATCAAAAATTATAAGAATAATATTTCATTTATCATGTCTTCAGAGTCAAGTCAAGATCAATAAAATTAAAGGCCTCTGCATACGCAACGGGATAATACCTCGGACGGGATGGGGACATGAATTTTTGTTCGAAACGGCCACGTTCCCGTCCCGTCCGTGTATCCGGGACATATGCATATTCACATACATTTTGTATCGTATCTACGTACGTACTACGTATACCGTATAACTATATTTATCTTCCCGTCCGGTCCCGTCTAGTGATAGGCGATTTCCGGAAATATTCTCTTAGTGGAAACATTGCGGAAATTTTCTCGGAAATGTTCTCCCAAGCGAGAATTTATGAGAACTTAGAAACACAGTTGCACTCTTCACAAGAAACCTAGTCTAACTGAATCCTATGTCAAAATCTAAATGAAAGAAGAAGTGTTATGGTGTGTATGTTAGTTTAATGCGTTAGATTCTAAAATATTTTGTGAAGCAAACCACGTTATGGATTTTAACGAAAATAAAATACTGTTTTAATTATAAATAAAATCACTTTTATTCTAAACTTGTCAAAATAAAATATGAAGGAACAACGTAGGTATATTAATTTCTTACATAGTCATCTATATATATATTTAAAATCCAAAGTCCTGACTACTCCTGACTGACTGACTGACTTGACTTTAATTATCAACGCACAGCCCAAACCGCTGGGTCTAGAGACTCCATATTTGGAATGTACATTCCAAATTCGGAATCAATAGACCCAGCGGATCAGTAAAACCATTGCAACTTCGTTTGCGTGGGTATTTACCGTGGGTATTTTGAAA
This sequence comes from Endotricha flammealis, assembly GCA_905163395.2. NCBI lineage: Eukaryota > Metazoa > Arthropoda > Insecta > Lepidoptera > Pyralidae > Endotricha > Endotricha flammealis. The sequence goes on along the minus strand of LR990856.1, from coordinate 13,985,073 downwards.
AATCCTTTCTTAGTACTCCCCTAGACGTCGTAAGGAACCTACATTCCAAATTTAGAATCTCTAGACCCAGCGGTTTGGGCTGTGCGTTGATTTATAGTTAATTCAGTCAGTCAGTCACTTAGGACTTTGAATTTTATATACTTAGTCTGGCCATAAATACTGTTACAACTAAAAATAAACAAAATATTACATTTGAATTTGGAATCTGTCATTTTTATATAATTTGTCATTGTCTTTTCTTATTTTGGCGCCAATACATTGTACAATATTTTGCGATATTAAAATGGAGTGGGGTGATAAATAGAACCGAATCGCTGTGATTGCATTGTACAAAGTAGGTATGGAGCCAAGTGCAATTTTTAAAACTCTCCATACGCTTGGTATTAGTCAAATGTTTGTTTACCGGGCTATTAATAGGTACAATGAGAGCTGCTCTGTTTGTGACAGAAAAAGATCTGGCCGTCCACGTAGTGTTTGTACGAAAAAGGTAGTCAATGCAGTAAGGGAAATAATTCGAAGAAATCCTGTCCGAAAGCAAAAGATTTTATCTTGGGAGATGAAGATAGCACCTAGAACCATGTCGCGTATTTTAAAAGGTGACTTGCAGCCTATAAGAGACGTACTGGTCATTTCCTAACTGATAATTTAAAAAAGAATAGGGTGGTAAAATCGAAAAAAACTACTGAAGCGGTACGCAAAGGGAGGTCACAGAAAATTTTTTGAGATGAGATTTTTTTACAATATTTATGCTCAAAGCTCTAAGGAAGCTTCCCAATTAGTCGACAGAGTACAACGTGGGCATTACCCGACTTCAGTGATGGTTTGGTGGGGTGTTAGCTATGAAGGAGCCATACTTTTGTGAAAAAGGTATCAAAACATCGGCACAAGTGTATCAAGATACCATTCCTGAGAAGGTAGTTAAGCCCCTTAACAATACCATGTTCAATAACCAAGAATGGTCCTTCCAGCAAGACTCGGCGGGTCACAAAGCTCGGTCCACGCAGTCTTGGTTGGAATCGAACGTTTCCGACTTCATCAGAGCTGAAGACTGGCCGTCGTCTAGTCCCGATCTTAATTCGTTGGATTATGATTTATGGTGCGTTTTAGAGAGTCCTGCTTGCTCTAAACGTCATGATAATTTGGAGTCCTTAAAACAATCCATACGATTGGCAGTGAAGAATTTTCCCGTGGAAAGAGTGCGTGTTTCTATTGATAACTGGCCTCAACGTTTAAAGGACTGTATTGCAGCCAATGAAGACCACTTCGAAAAAACCTTTTTTATTTTAATTTGTTTTATTTTTACGTATTAAACTAACACATTGCAAAAGTAATAAATGTTATTTGCAATTGAAAAATAAATAAAAAACTCTTTTACAATATTTATGGCAAGACTAGGTATATAAAAAATCATATGTAACGTCATTATAACTACCTACCTGACATGGTGTCTTCACTATGGCATTCATAGCTACTAAAATTACATGCATTCATGTATTTTAATGTCAAAATTAAAAAGTCTATATACTTGGTTTAGATTTTTTTAAATTTTCGTAAATTCTCCGTTCAAGAGACTGTTTCAGAATGTTCTCGTTTCAAGAAAGTTCTCGGAACGGAAATGTTCTCCTGCCCATCATCCGTGTAAAAACACGTTACGTATACAGCGACCTTACACTATTTTATTTATTACGTTACAGGGTAGCCCTTAATATGTCTTATTTTTCTCTTTGGTCAGCCCTATCGTAATAAAAATAACTGAGTCTATTAAATGGCAACTATTACCTAAATGCATAGACAGGCATTCAGGCATAGACCGCGGCATAGACAAACATAAACCATGACTCAAATTTCCAAGGATAATCATTCACTCATTCACCATTCGTCGTCGAATGGAACATGGCGGTGCTGGGCAGGATGTGCATAAGTTTTTGATTTTTTGCATTTAAATAAGGATTTAGAGACTTTTGATTGAGTTTTTCATTAAATTTCAGCTATATTTGTGAAAATATAATCGTCTCTAGTATAAAGTCAAGTCCCTTGACGGGGATGCTGTGTAAGGACTAAAATTTTTGCAATGAAAATTATTACTTCGTTGCTGGTGTAAAAATAAATTGTGACAACCATACGACAATAATTCAGGTAAATATAATTAAAACATTCTTTATAATATAATTAATATTTTAAATTGATGTCCACACCTGGCAGCATCCGTTGATTAACGTTTAGCACGAATGTGCCCCATTTTGGTTCAAGTTCACTCTCGTGTTATTTTACTTATTTTTAGTTGCCCAATTAAATCAAAGATCATTTAGTGTACTCGGACAAAAAAAGATTATTACGAGCTTTTGAATGACTATGACATTGTTTGCATTAAAATGGAAAAAAAACGGAATGCCTTTGTGCTTCCACAATCACGTGTGGTTCAGGTCGTTATGGGGTCAATAACTGCCATACGATGGTAATTATTTTATATTAAATAAGTTAATTACCACCTGTCGTATTCAAATTGCATGCAATGCGATCCGTGGTATCGTCTTGAGACAGATGTCCATAGACACGGGTCTAAATTTGGGAGGCGAAGTTTATCGAAAATTGCGTTCGTATAATGCGCAAAGGTGCAAATGAGCATAGCGTGCAAGTGCACATGCAAAATCTAGGTTCGAGGCGCAGGACGACGGCGAGGTGCGGGCTGCGGGTTGGATGGGGGAGGGCGCTGGAAACGGCAGGAGGCGCGGCGGGCGGGGCGGGGTCGTCCGGCAGTCAGCTGTGTGGATGGCATGCTGTCGTCGCGTCGTTTCGTCGTGGGAAGTGTCCTAAATTCTGTGCTCCTACATTATAAACCTTTATGAAACTTGATTCTTATACTCCAAACTTAATTATACAAAAATCTTCAACTTAATCAAAGATTCATTTTTAGTAACTCCACATCCTCTCAATAACATTCATAATAATTTCATAGTTGTTTTGTTAGGACAAAGGATTTGATCAGCTTTTTATATTGTTTGGATCATATCTTATCAAGTGAAGTTAAGTATTGATATTGAGACTGATCAGCTGTTGATTGGCTCCCATTCCCATCTCATGTTAATATAGCAAAGTGAAATTTAAAATTACCATGTCAAATGTTTCTTAGTTTTTAGTATTCAAATTTGAATTACAAATTGCCAAAAGAATATGCTAATAATCCAAAAAAAGTACCCAATAGACGATGTTGCATAATTGCAAGTGTAGTAATTACACTTAGGGCTTATAACATGTTTTCATTGTTTCACTCGTGTAGGTATGGTATTGGCCATTGTTGAGCAATCAACAATTTTCAATAAAGTTCTCTTTATTGCTCTGCAGGAAGCTAACGATAACACACACATACAGTTTTTTTATATACATAAAAGTATTAATCAATCTTCAAATTCAAAGCATTGTAATTGAATTTTTTGTTATTAATATTTAAATATATATTATGAATTGTAATGAATTATTCTTACATTATTTTCTGAAAAGTTGATGGGACATATCACACTACACACCTGAACATTATTATGTTCTTTACACATGTAAAAAAATATATCAAAATTTAAAGATTGTGTAATCCTAATAATGTTCTTAATTTCTATAATTACCTAACAGTTTATTATGTAAGATAAACAGGGTGTCAACAGTAAACTATAATAAATATATTTTTTTTTGTTATTATTATATAATTCTGTCTGCATTTCCAGCCCGGCGTGGTGGCCATGGCTACGCTGATCCAAGAGAATGGTATCAAGGACTTGAGCAAAGGCACTCATGGTGTGGTGGCGAATCATGGGATACCCAGCCACATGGTGCCAGACCACGAGTACTGCGAGGCGGGCGCGGCGGCTCAGCCAGCGGTCTGCGCCGCCACCGACACGACCGCCGCGCCACCCGCCGCCGACGAGGACGACGACACCCCTGAAATAGACATCATGATAAACAATGTCGTGTGCAGTTTTAGTGTTAAGTGCCACCTGAACCTGAGACAGATAGCTTTGAATGGTGTTAACGTTGAATTCCGCCGCGAGAACGGCATGGTCACGATGAAGCTACGGCGGCCGTACACAACGGCTTCGATTTGGTCATCGGGCCGGGTCACGTGCACCGGCGCCACTAGCGAGGACCAGGCTAAGATCGCGGCGCGGCGTTACGCGCGCGCCCTACAGAAGCTCGGCTTTCAAGTCCGCTTTCAAAACTTCCGTGTAGTCAATGTGTTAGGAACATGTAGAATGCCGTTTGGCATACGCATCATAGCCTTCTCCAATAAATATAAAGAAGCAGAGTAAGTAAATATTTTTTTATATTTCTCTTTAGTTTTTAGACACTTAAGAACTTATGAAATCGAGATCAGTTGAGCTTCTTCTGATCTTGAAATAGATATTTCGAAATTTCTGCACCCATAATTTAAAGCATCGTTTTAGCTCTAGCGATTGATAAAAATGCCGTATTTTCGAAGTTTGACCCGTGCTTCACTTTCAAGCATGGTGTCATGTTTCACGCATGGAATTCATAGCTATAGCTTCTTAAATTTGTCATTGCATTACCATAGCAGATGAACATAGACATACTATATTGATCTCCAAATCTATATTACTTTGGTAGCCCCAAGCAGTTGCTCGTTTTGTACACAGTTGGCATTAAGCCAAATTACATGTGAATAATCATTGTATGACTCATCCATTATCAGAAACAACAATAATTATATTGAATAAGATGTACGTGTTATTAATTTTGCAGCAATTTTTTTTATGTTATATCTGCTTGATTGACCAAAATGCACATTTTTTTTTAAATTTCCATTTGTGAACATACACATCAGTAAGTTTTACAAATGCAATTTAAATTTAATTCATCATTATGTCGCTGGTTTATCTCTTCTTTTTTAATAACAGAATGGCAACATTAGATTTAATGTCATTAACTCTAAAATGTTTTTGGTAAACTCACTGCATAACATATATATTTTCATGATTGAATAATCCATATAGCCTAGCTAATGAATATCATCCGTCTAGACCTGACCCTGGTCCTACATTAGAGTGGACATGTACCAACTAGCGTTTTCATATTTTTCAATGGATATTTATTTTAGTAGACATAGAGATATTAGCCCGTATCTTCACTCGCGGCAAATTCCGTTGATAGAGTTACTTCGAGAAACCCAAAACAAAGCGCGACTTTAATAATTATCAGAACCTTATTGGAAAATATGTTTATTATTAGGATTTGGTCGATTCAAATGAGAAGAGAATCTGTTGAAATGAGATAATTTCACAGGATAAAAGTAGCATAGGTCCTTTATACAGCTGACAATATAAGAAGACGTAATAAACAAGAATATTCGACATATTTCGTGGTATCCCTAAATCATTAAGCGCAGGCCACATCGCCAGCTCGCACGCCCGCTGGCGGTGTGGCCTTAATGATTTCGTGAAATACCAGTCCCCCTATTCTCGCAACGATTCAGATTCAATTTCGATTCAAACCCAATTACTGTCTCACTCATACAAAATAGAAATTGAGCATGACAGCGATTGAGTTTGAATCGAATATGAATCTATTAATGATGAATAATGAAATAGATTTTATTACGAGAATATGGGGGGTGATATCCTCATTTGCCTGCACCTGACATTATTATAAAAATTTTTCGTATAATCCACTACATAGTCTAGACGTGAAGGAAATAAAATAACAGACAATTACTCACTTTCACTTTTATAATATTACTTCAGTTACTTGATGATGGAAAACTAAGTAATATTTCCAAAAATATATTTATTATAATATGAGTGTTACTATACTTATCTACATAGTCATAAATAGGTAGTTGTTTATTACTAACTTGCGAAAGCCGCGCGACGTCCGTTTGCGTGTATCACGCTTTCCCGTTCGAATTTCGGAAAATCCTCGTCTGTATTATGCACATTAATCTTCCTCTTGAATCACTCTCTTCTCGATTGCTGAAGATTGCATTAAAATCCGTTGAGTAGTTTATAAGATCTAAGTGAACAGACGGAAAGCGACTTCATTTTATACTGTGTAAAGATATTTGTGCCAACAAAAATATTGACTTATTTCTTTTGGTCACATCCTTATGGGAAGGACCTCCACTACAGAAGCGCAAGTGTAGTGTGTGAATCCGATCGTAGCCAAATAGCATTGGTCTCGGCTATCCTAGGGTGAGTAAGGTCTTCAGAGCTCCACTCTCCTCCACGCGTGAGACCCCCGGTATTGCAAGCGTCTATAGGCTACGGTGATGCTTACCATCAGGCGGGCCGTATGATTGTTTGCCAACTTTGTGGCATAGAAAAAAAATATATAAATGCGAAAGTAGCTCTGTATGTTTGTTACCTCTTCACAGTAAAATGGCTGAATCGCTGTGGTATGGAGATATATGGAGATCTATGGATGGATGGAAATAGGACATAGATAGTTTTTATCACGAACGAGTACGTACTAGAACTAGAACCCTACTAGAACTAGAACCCTATAAAGGAGTGAAAAGTGAGATGGAAGTTTGTATCGGATATTTTTTATTTTGTTTGCACTTACTTGAACTTTGTTGTACTTGTTACTTGTTGTCTTGCGGGCCTTCTCCACAATTAGGCAGCCTATGTGCCCTTTGTGCGTGCGAAGAGCGGGAGCTGGATTACTTTGTTGTAATAATTGTAATGTTCTGGAGAGGGGACTTACTCATTTTTCTTTTCATCCTATTACCACCTAAGTTGCAGCTGCTGATGTTCATAAGATTTTCACTTTTCACTTTCCATCAGCTGGCCTTGCTTGTTTATAAATCTGCTGTACAACATTAAAAAAAATGAATATAAAAGAAACTACGTTCACGTATAAAATTTTATTATCAATATAACATTGCGTGTGTATGATAATATGCCGTAAAATAGTTATGCGTGAGAGTCGTTTTACGAATATGCCTTTCTGATATGTTATAGTTTTTGATTCTTGAATAGATTTTTTACGTTTTAGTTTTACATTGATGCTAATTCTGTTGTAGGTACATTTATCTATACTAATATTATAAAGAGGAAAGATTTGATTGTTTGAATTGAATAGGCTCCGAAACTACTGGACCGATTTAAAAAATTCTTTCACCAGTAGAAAGCTACATTATCAGGGGGTGATATAGGCTATAGCTTTTCCCGATATTCAATGTGGTTCCCACGGGAACGGGTCCACAACTTCACGCGGACGAAGTCGCGGGCAAAAAAGCTAGTCTAGACTAATCTAATTTTGACAGGACTAAAAGTGTTGCTATCCTTGTTACTAATCGTAAACCAAGGAAGATCAACTACACCTTTGGTCCTGTCAAAATTAGTTTAGTCTAGTTATATGTACAACAGAATTAGCACCATTCATTATACAGATGTAGAATCTTCGTAAGTTTTCCACTTATAGTTGCATTGCAGAAACAATTTTTCAGGTTAAAACATAATGAGCTATAGTAAAACCAAGAAAAAGGAGTTTGCTTAAAACTTAATATGTTATTTTAAAAAGGGTTTCAGATTTAATGTGTTCCTTTAAAATATTTTCTTCCTGAGTGCGATGTGACGGAAATTAGTTGTTCGAGCGCCACATAACTGAGTCTATGCGTATGATTAATTTTAAAATTATACTACTTGTGTAGTGTTGGGATGGGTTACTAGTGTGATGAAGAAATGTTTTTTGGTCTTGTATTTTATTTCTAATTGTGGTAAGCGTACGGGTAAATATATAGGGAACGCGTGAGAACCCCGCGAAATGCGATGACCGACTGAATGATATATGACTTGTCCCTTTGTTGTCAAATAAATGAACCTAATTTGTTTAGGATATCCGCTTCGGCGGACGATAGACCTATAGCGAGGTTTGTCGCCGGTATGTGTTGCGAATGTACTTAATAAAATGTTGACTCACGTTTCAAGTTCTTTAATATTATAACACGTAGAAGGCGCAATCGGAAGAAGCAGATAGCACTAGCAAATGTAGAAATAGAGTTCATAGATGCATAGGGATCGTAGCATATTAACATTGTCAACCCAGAGGGGAAACGGGAGTTGGTTTTTTCGGTTTAGGCCGTTAGACCTGAACCCAGAGATCAAAAGGGATGTGCGCGACGTGTCGAGAGAAAACACGTCATCTCCCAACAAGCAATAATATGAAATATCTAAATATATAAAAATTTATTGCTGTTCGTAAGTCTCGCTAAAACTCGAGAACGACAACCGATTTGGCTAATTTTAGTCTTGAAACATTCGTGGAAGTCCAGGGAAGGTTTAAACGGTGAGTAGGGTAGTGCCTCTAAGGAGGAACACAGTTCGCCGGGTCAGCTAGTTTTAAATATTTTTTGATTGTTTTTATAGTTGTTTCGGTTGAACTAACCATTCTTATTTAGAAAAATGTTTGAAAGAAAATTTTTACCTTCAGCTTCACAGGACGTGACCCCACTGGGGTCACGTCCTCTCGAAATCCGGCTGAGTCCTCTTACCACTGAGCTACTAGCCTGAGTAGTTGGTATTAGCTATCAAGTAGATGGCGCCACTGCGACTTGCGCAGTTTAAAAGAATGAAAAAATTCACCTTCCCGGTAGCTCAGTGGTAAGGATCGAGTGGACGTGGGTTCGAATCCCACCTGGGGCGAGGTGAAATTTTTCTTTTAAACATTTTTCAAAATATTTTAAATATTCGTTAACACGAATTTTGTCGTACATGTCCACAATTTTTAAACCAAGGACCGGTATATTTAATTCAAACTCAACTATTAAAAGCCATTCTGAATTCATCCTTTCTCACTCATCATTCATTGAACGAATCAGCGGCATATCACCGCTATTTTATATTCAGCGATATTCTGTAAGAGGCTGATACTGTATGCGTGCGTATCCGGTCGACCCTGCCCATTTATGAGCCACTACCGGTTCACAGTAGTTGCTAAGCACCACTAAATTGGTTTCATGTTTGCTCACCATTATGTTTTTTTTTCCAGCTATGAACCAGAATTACACCCCGGTGTCACATATAAGTTATTTAATCCTAAGGCCACGCTAAAGATATTTTCCACTGGTGGTGTTACAATCACGGGTAATTATCAATCACATCAATATTTTTATAATTTGCTAGTACGGCAGGCCAATGAATGAGGTGAGCAAGTTTGCTAAATATTGTGTGAAGGGATTTTTACTTATCATATTGTACAATGTAATTATGAAGTTTCATAACGATGATTGCATTACAAGCATAAAAAACTTTGTTCTTAGTTAGCCTGGTTACCTCTTTCATTGGTTGACGGTACTCGTGTTTCTGACATTGTCTTAGACAATTTAAATCACAAGGGACTTTTTTGTCAGTTGATATTATCACATCGTGTTCCCGTTAAAACGTCGCGGCCGTTTACATTTCCTTTGGTGACTTAAAAACAACCCTATTTCCCAACCCAACGATTAATTTGAATGAAAAGTTAATTACTGTTCATTCAAATTAATCATTGTAAATGTTGTGTAAAAGTTTAGAGCTGTGCCTGAATACTGTGCTTTGTATTTTTGACTCGCATCACGCTATTGGTAGGCCGCCAGTATTTGTAACGAGAAGTGAACGAAGAGCGTGACACTAACTGTGGGTCCGATAATTCCGTTCCAGCTCGGAGCGTGAACGACGTGCAGTCGGCGGTGGAGCGCATCTTCCCGCTGGTGTACGAGTTCCGCAAGCCGCGCACGGCCGCCGACGAGGAGCTGCTGCGGCAGAAGCGAGCCGCTCGCGCGCCCGCGCCGCCGCCGCCCGAGCCGCACGCGCACGCGCCGCGCAAGCCCGACGACGCCATGCGCCTCGTCACGCTCTCCGACGACGACGCCGACGCCTGGGAATGACGCGCGCCCTCCGCCCAGTGAGGCCCCGCCGTGCGATATCGAAACGAACTCTGTTTGGCATAAAGCAATAACTATCGGTTGTTAGTGCAATCGCGTGTGAATTGTCGGCGAGCTGTTCGGTTCATGCCAAAGATATTTATTAGGGAGGTGCTTCGCGCCCGGCCGCGGCGTCCGTCGCCCGGCGCCGCGCTTCATGTCGATTCGTGTCCGCGAATCTTATTGTTTTCGTGATGCTCCTATGACCTCTTTAAGTATGCGTAGATGAAGTTGAAGTTAACATCTAAACCAAATCTATCAAGAAATCTAATCGTATGATAATAAATATCGATGACGATACTCAGTCTCGTTTAATTTGCTGTTATGATTGAGGAATTGTAGTGATAATAGTGTTCAATAAGATTGTTCTAAGAGATGACTGAATGATTAGTTAGATGTTAGTGATTGTAAATATGAAAAGCTTGGACATTATACGTTTCAATAAAAAGTTTGTTTTATTGTTTCTTTGTATTAGTGTTGGATTGCATGAAACTCCGCAGATTCCACTTTCGACTAACAGGTGGATAAAATCACGTTAATAAATCTACAAAGTTAATTACAAATTATGAATTTATTTGGTCAAAATTACATGATAGTGATGCAGTAAGAATCTTAAAAAATCTAGATATTCATAAAATTTTGGAAAAATTTGTGGTATTCTAATATTTCAAAAATTGTGGCCTAGGATTCCGACTCGTGAGTATCGTATTCATCACTGGTGTACTTGTAGTGAGTCGGTCGCGGTGGCCTGGCCAGTTTTATTTTCGCTTTTATTAGCCGATGCTGGTCGATCGCGGGCGTGGTGCGAATGTACGCGCTCAGGTCGACCACCGCGAGGCGAGGAGTTCTTACTGCTGTACCTGGAGAAAAAAATGTTCAGGTCATCTATTTATACTAAGCGCCCTGCTGTACGAAGAGTGTAACGTATACAGATTCTGCAAATACTAAAAACATCATTGTGTAGGTAATATGTAAACCGAGTTAACTCCATACAGCTCCAGGTTATGACGTGGCTACATTATGTTTCAGATTGGGTACGGACGTTTTTTTGTTTTGGCCCTATAAATATAGCCCTCCTAAATGCACTGAATGGTGCCTAAGATTCCTTAATACCAGTTTCTGCAACGCATTTTTGTTTTAATTCCACATTTAGTCTCAAGCTCTCTTTTCTTCTTTAGTTTTAAAGTAGGTATTCATTAATAAAATATGTTACAGAAACTGGCTGTTAGATAAATAATTTCATGAGAATTCAACGTATAAACTAATTAACCTCTCTTGAAATCGTAAAGATATCATTAACTCTACATTTAATAGTTAAATCGTACCAGTAATAACAGGGAGTATAGTATTGATGTCTGCCACAGTCCTCGGTCTCGCTCGTAACGCTGCATGTCGCGACACTCTTGGCGGCAGCGCCCTCAGCATCGGCGGCGACGCCTCCGGCAACGGGGGCGACAGCACGCGAGGGGGCAAGGCGCGTCGCTCGGGAGATGAGCTTGGGGATCTGATACAAAGACAGTTCTTCTATACTCGACTCGGACGCTCGGAACAAACGGAACGAACGATCTACAAGTTTCTGTTTAAAGAATACGATTTACAAGTTTTCAATGACGGAAAATTACAAAATTGTCTGTAGTGATTGAGTACGAAAGACAAGATACAGAAAAGTGTAATTGCATTCTAACCATTTTATTTAACTTTATTAACTATAATACCTACAAAAGTACTGATACAGCGAACTTGCATTATCTAACAGTCAACCATTGGAAACCATAAATTTACTGTTATGTGATAAAAAATCTTATAGTTCTCAGACCTGCCACGGTCAACAGGTGGACGTCGGCGCTTCCGCCGTCTGCCTCGTGCCTCCTTCTTGCTAGCCAGCGCCACCCGTGGAGGGATGACGCCCACGTGCCTATAATAATCGCACAGCGCCTTCGCTACCGATCTTCCTATCTTAGCATCTGATAGTTAATTTAAAGAAATAAAACTTTTTAAAACATTGTTCCGATATGTTGTAGGGTCGATTGCCGTAAAATATTTATGAAACCAAATTAGTTTAAGTTGGAATAACATAGAATAAGCCTTGTAAATCACAAAGTGATACAGTAAACGTAAAATGTAATGAAATGGAATATAAATAACATTAGTTTATTTGTGAGTGGGTCTTCACAGTGTTCTCTAGTCATATCATAATTATGTCACATAATTGTATCTTTTTCTTTCTTAATTAAAATGTGTGTATAATTTATTTGGTCCACAAACATATACAGTTTAAAAGTACTGTTTACAAGAATTCTTAATAAAAACATTCAGCCAATATATAAAGCTACTTCTTAAAAACTAAAATATATGTACAGAGTATTTGCTTCTGCAGCTGTGGTAGGTTTGACCCTGTGTTACAGCTAACAGTGCTCATCCCCTGTTTTTGGAGTTTTTGTAAATTTAAGGCTTTCTTTTTAACTATGTAGAGAAGATTAAAAACATAAAAATAAAATAAAGATAAGGTTGTGGTGTTATAATAAAGGATAATAAGTAATAGTATGGATCTTGGTCTATAAATAATCAAAAATAAAAAAGTGACCGGCAGTCTCAAGTCTTTAGGTAATATCAAAGTTAGAATGATAATAAGCAACTTATATAGCAGCCAACTCGAGTCATGGTTAGAAACAAAAATAAACCGTAAATATAATAAATATTACGTTTATACCTACTTATGAAAAATATATCACGGTTTATTTTTATTTCTAACCATGACTCGAGTTGGCTGCCTTATAGAAGAAGTTGCTTATTGTGATTCTAACTTTGATATTCCATATAGACTTGAGGCTACCCCTCACTTTTTTATTTTTTTATATTTAAATAAATGGTTACACATGGTAAGTACAAAGAGCTAATCTGTCAGCCAGTTTCTATAACGCAAGTTTATTTTATTTCCACATTAAGTCTCAAGCTATCCCTTTTCTTCTTTTAGTCTGTAAATGACAGCTACTTATATGTAATGCGTCGTTAACTTGCGCACTAAACATGCGTTTCAGAAATTGTCTATCTACTTACCGGTTACACAATGGTACAAAAAGCTAAATCTATACGAGGTTACTTTAGCCTTGCAAAGTCTAAAATTCTAAATTAAATTACAAAGGATACATGCATCTTCGGTATAATGTATGTATGGTCCCCTGTTACTAAGTCTACGTCCACCCAAACTCGCCAGCAACGTGTAAGCGTCCACATTGCCAATCGGTAGAGTTCGTCGTGCGCACCCCGCTACCATGGCGTCCGCGTTAAAGAGACATGCTTCGGGTCGCCACGCTTCAACTCGACCTGCTAGGAACTTTGGTAGCACCGCATGGCGTTCAAATCTGGCAAAAAAATGGAGATAAAACAGAAGAAATTGCTACTTGTGAATTTTTGCCACTCTATAAGTTCTTAATTAGAATTAGACCGTCGAATACTATTTTGGAAATACCCAACCAAGATCAATGGGTCATTGCTTCGATCACAAACGGTCATTGTCAATAAAGCTATAATTTCATCTTCTTTTATATTGTACTCATAGCACCTTATTTGTAGAGCACAAAAACCTACTTATTAAAAATTATGCTGTTTCTATAATTGAATAAAATACGTCTTATGCCTACCTGTATACATCGTCATAAGAGTTTCCCCGGACAAAAACACCTTCGTGACTAATATCTGAATGGATGTCGATAATAAAGTCTAGCTGCACTCCCTAAAACAAAAGTTTAAAAAATACATTAAGGCTGCTGCGTTAGAGCCAAGATGACCGTCGGCGCTGCCAACAAAATGCATGAACTGTCTGCGCTTATAACAACTCGTTATACAAAGTCGCTTCCTATAAGTTCATATACATTTTCGGATCAGCGTCGACGACGGTCAGCGTGCAGGTAACGCGACTCTACAACCAATCGCAGACAGGGAGGACCTATGTTCAGCAGTTTTGATTATGTTAGATAATATTAATAGAGGATTATGTTGGTACCTTTTCACTAGTAAGTTTTAGTACCACGTCGTTAACTGCTATGAGGGCAGGATGGGAGAAAGTAGTCGGGTTTTGCCAGCAACGGTTGAGATCTGAACCAAACAAATCTGATCTCTGATTGCCAAGGAACACACCATCTGGGTTTAGCATTGGAACCACCTGAAAATAACAATAACAATTTCGTTTCAGACGTTAACATGACAGTGTAAAGACCTAATATAATTTAAAGCAAGCGAAATTAGTTTAGGCTATACTCGGCTATAGTATGTTAACTAAAAAAAATCCGACAAACGACTACATACCTCTTACTTACATCAATCAACGACACAATGTTATCAATGTACTTACATGGACATGGTTCGGTGATTGCTATCAATACGTGTCTAATTCCTCATAAGTAAGGAAATATTAAGAGAGGTGGGCACAGCGGATAATCAGCTCGAATCGGAGCAGCCCGCCTGGGTAAGGACCTCCACCTTACAGAAGATCGTAGGCTCGTAGCCAAATAGCATTGGTCTCGGCCATGTTGTGTTCCTACGGTGATTAAGGTCTCCAGAGGTCCACTTGGGGGTTGGGAGGGTTGGCAACGCGTGAGTACACCCGGTATTGCAAGCATCAGGCCGGCCGTATGCTTGTTTGCCACGTTTGTGGTATGAAAAAGAAGAAAAAATACATGATAGGTGCTTATAGAATGTTTTACCTGTATGACAATGTTATTCCGTAACGCCGCGGCTTTTTCTGACGAACTAATCATGTAGTCCAAAAATCCTGTGACACGGAAAAGATGAAAATTACATCATGTCGTCGGTGTCATTTTTAGATTCTAAATTTCACTACTAGGAAAATTAAATGTCTAACTACCTCTCTCAATCCCATTCCAATAGTACTACCTATTCTGCTAGAAAATTTATCAAATAGCCTCAAATAGGTATGTACTAAGTAACATTCATTTGCAAAAAACATTTGTTGAAACAAAATGGCACATTGTTTTTACTTTTTGGTTGAATCCCATCATATTTATTTTCTACTAAGTAAGTATACCTTTCGCGTAAAGTTTGTAAGGATTGAGAAATTTGTTTGTTACTTTTTACGCAAAAAAGGGCTGGCAGATTTCATTGTTGTATGTATTAACGGTTACCTTGACATATAAATGAGGCTGGTTGCTCTCCCCCGTGTGTCCTTGAAAGAATAAGAACGACACGTTTCTTTGGTTCACTTGCTTTACATTTGGCAGCAGTATGTTCGTCTCTTTCAATTTCTTTAAAAGCAAAGTCCCCGATCGTAATAAGTTCTATTTTACGTTTTTGCTGAAAATAACGTTATGTTATAGATGCCCATTTTAGGTGAAAATCTTTACATAGTATAAAATGTATGTCTGTCCCTATGTAAGTATGCTTAGATCTTTAAAACTACGCAATGGATTTTGATGCGGTTTTCTTAATAGAGAGAGTGATTCGAGAGGAAGTTTTATATGCATCTATACTAATATTATAAAGAAGTAAAGTTTGTGTGTTTTTATATTTGTTAAATTGTAAGGGGTAATCTCCGGATCTACTGAACCGATTTTAAAAATTCTTTCACCAATAGAAAGCCACATTATTGCTGAGTGTCATAGGTTATATAAGAAACCGAAAAATAAAAAGGCTTTTACGTGGTAGTCGGTTTTGCAAAGTGAATCGAAGAAAAAACGGTCGAATGAAAGCGTTTCTTACGAACGCTGCTTTCTTTCGAACATTATGCCCAACGAAGTGGGCACGGGTCAGCTAGTATAATATATTCCCACGGAAAAGCGGGATACACGCAAATGAAGCTGCGCGGGTATCGCTAGTTAATTCATAAAGATGAAAATATAAGTATTATCTATATTATTTTTTTACCAGCCGTTTGCCTCCCCCCAACTTCTCCAATTTTCTCTAAATTGGGCCTTTTCTGGCCAATCCTCCAGATAATTATTATATTTAAAAAATTAAAAAATATTTTTTATTTTATGCATACTTAGTTGAATTAATATATAATACCTACCGTAGTTTGTGCAATAGTTTCCCTGGTGGCGAACGCCTGTGCTTTTTTCTCCCAGATCGTCAAGTGTTTTTGAAGACGGGAGTAAGAGTAAGGTGCTGCAGCAGCGAATTGATAGACATCCTCCTCCCGATCGAATGCGAATGCAATGCTGAGAATCTTCCGACCACGGTGTACTAACGAACGGTGGTAAAACAGCAGTCGTCTTGGGAGTCGTTGCCTAAAAGTATGGTGTAATTCACAGAGGTTCTATATCGTAAAATATCAGAAGAATTGAAATGTCATGCGAACTGGCCAGTTCCCACGAATACAGTTTTTTTAAATGAAGTTTTAAAAAAAAAAAAAAACTTCATTAAAAAAACGGAATTTAAATGTATGGCCAGTACTCTTAATTGCCACTGAATAGAAAACTTTTTTACGTAAAGTCGATCCTACTCATAGAAAATCCTACTTACCATTTTTGACGTGAAGTCGAACGAACCAGTGGGGTCATATCGGTATTATAAAGCATATGCTCTTTTCCTAAGTTGACTATATTAAATATCACTCTCTGTAAATGTTTAACAAAATTATTAAATAAACTCAAAACCAAGAAGCTGTATGAAGAGTTTACGTGATTGAAATTTAGCGAACAATTATCTAATTTTTTATAAAACAAAACATAGAATGAATAGTCACAGTGAAAACAATAGAGTGCTTATATTGCAAAAGGTTTCCATTTTATAAATCTCAAAAAAAATTAGCAACTATTGTCCTTTATCCTAACTAATATTATAAAAATGAGAAAGTGAGCTTGTTTGTTATTCCTTCACGGCTTAACTAATCATCCGATAATTATGAAAATTTGTATATTTATTTTCTGAGCCTACTTTTTATCCCGTGAAAGTATGTCATTCCAATGGGAAAATATTATTTCTACTATAGAGGTCGGTGAATCGGCCAACAGATGGCGCCACAAGTCGCGCCGTGGGTTTTGTTGTCAAACGAGATCTATGCCATAAAATTAACCACGAGCGAAGCCGCGCGGAAAAGCTAGTCCTTTTATAAACTCTAATCTAAACTACACTCGCTCGAGACCAACGAATGCGGGTCACTTAAAGCAACATAAAAATCTCGGATCGGAAACTAAGAATGCTAGCTTAATAAAATTAACAGTGTTTGAATGTTTATTTTATTATGCTAGCATTGAACGTATTTAAAAATGTTAACAATCTGTTGAAAAATTATTAGAATTTAGAACCAAGTGTAATATACCATACCTGGTCTTGTCTAGCGTTTTCTACCGTAAAGTTGTACCAGAACCTCGCACGAGGCCTACAAGTATCAGGTCTGACAAACAAGTCATATTCTAAATCCGTGATGTGGTCGGCTCGCCCCAAGTTACCGCACTCGTAAGCAGCATCAAAGCATAGTTGGCCTCGTTTTGCCTTCCCGCTGTGTCCTGCTGGACGGACGATCAGACGATTCAAGTTACCTAGACCTGCTTCGCCATCACTCTCTTCGCTATCTGTGAAAAACATTATGTTTTTTATAGTTTTCATCGATTCCAGTTTTTTTTTGTGAGTAACTTACTCACAAAAAAAACTGGAATCG
The DNA here is from genome assembly GCA_905163395.2 of Endotricha flammealis. Taxonomy (NCBI): domain Eukaryota; kingdom Metazoa; phylum Arthropoda; class Insecta; order Lepidoptera; family Pyralidae; genus Endotricha; species Endotricha flammealis. The sequence goes on along the minus strand of LR990856.1, from coordinate 13,967,551 downwards.
ATGAATGAATGATTTTAATTTATTTTATTTTATTTTATAAATACAAATTTTTTCTTTAGATAAACAGCATATAGATACTATACGAAAATGACTGTTTTGCTGTTAATTAGGTACTTCAACCATTTATCAACATCGTTTGTTTTAGTCAACGAAAAGGCTTTCCTATTTTCCTTCGGACAGGACATCGGTTCAAGATTTCAAAAAATGTACACCTATTATTATTTAATTCAAAATTATTTTTGTTATTTAACAAACGAAATAAAAGAATGCACACACTTGCACACGTATTTATACTAACCAAAAACTTATGTCAACAAGTAACTAGATTCAATATACCGATTAATTAATAAATAAATAACATGAAATTATAACTGATACCATCGGGGCCGCGTTGGTAAATAGTGGCATGTTCAAGCGCGTCAGGGTAGCTCGACATCTGAAGACTGTTCCTTAAAGCGCACTTACGATGGATTGAACGGTAGATTGCAGGCAATATACCTTAGCGATAAGTGCACGAATGTGTAAGGAAAACCGTTTAGTTAAACACGCCATCGGCCTATCGTCTTATACGGTGCCAATTGAAACGTTAACAACTCACAAGAATATACAGGATGTTTGGTAGAGGATTGAACATGGGATAATGGCAGAAAGGTGAGATGGTCTGCTACATGCTGAGGGAAAAAAATTTGACCTAAGGCCCATAGTTTTTTTTTAATGATTTTTTTTTAATTTTCACCAAACTTTCTTCCTTCGTGAATTCGAAGTACTATAACTTTTTTTTTATTGGATCAATCGTCCAGCTTATTTTTTTATTCTTATCTTAACTGAATGTAGCTTACTTTTAAATTGATATTTGTTGGTTAGAGTTACCAGGAAAAAAATTATGAGCCCTCAAACATCAAAAAGGCGAGAAGTCCATGCCGAGCGTTCAACTTTGGACTGCAGTAAAAAAAAAATTAAAAGTGGTACAGCAGTTCTAATTATAGGAAAACAGCTCTAGTTCATGCCCTTTCGAATGGTATGTAATTTGTATAGTTTATTTTTTTCTAAGTAGTCTTTCTCGTTCTTTCTACATGAAATTGACCATTTCTGACAAAAATACTTTAATGAAAATAAATCAAAAAAATGTTACGAAACATAGAGCGGGATGGTTACGGTTCATCATTATCAGTCCGTTCTTCCTTTTTCACTCTTCATAGGTGGGCAATGCATCCAAGACCTTGTAGTGGTGAAGAGTGGTAGAGCGTAGCCACTACTATGAACTAGTAGGTATGTCCCCCGTGTTTCGTAGGATGAGTGAGAGAGCTGGAAGCCTGATACACCTCCTGTTTCCCTCTCCCTTATTAACTTTTCTTCCCCGGTCCTTCCTTTTTCATTGTAGTTGGTGATTGCTTACCATAAGGTGCTTGTTTGTCCTCCTCGTGTCAAAAAAAATATCGTAGATGTCAATAGGAAGCGGTGATTGCTTACCACTTACCACTCTTTACCACTACAAGGTCTTTTATGCATTGCCCACCTATGAAGAGTGAAAAAGGAAGAACGGATGCTGATATTGATTAAGAGACGTTAACGTTTCTACCTGCGTTGTGTAACCATCCCGCTCTATGTTTCGTAACATTATTTTGATTTATTTTCTTTAAAGGATTTTTGTCAGAAATGGTCTTGGATGCATTGCCCACCTATGAAGAGTGAAAAAGGAAGAACGGATGCCGATATTGATTAAGAAAAACGTTAACGTTTCTACCTGCCTTGTGTAACCATCCCGCTCTATGTTTCGTAACATTATTTTGATTTATTTTCTTTAAAGGATTTTTGTCAGAAATGGTCAATTTCATGTAGAATGTACGAAAAAGACTACTTAGAAAAAAAAATACTATGTAAATTGAATACCATTCCAAAGGGCATGAACTAGAGCTGTTTTCCTAGAATTAGAACTGCAGTACCACTTTTAGTTTATTTTTTACAGCAGTCCAAAGTTGAACGCTCGGCGTGTACTTTTCGTCTTTTTGATGTTTGAGGACTCATATCATTTTTTGTGGTAACTCTAACCGACAAATATCAATTTAAAAGTAAGCTACCTACAGTTAATATAAGAATAAAAAAATAAACTGGCCGATTGATCCACTAAAAAAAAGTTATAGTACTTCAAATTCACGAAGGAAGAAAGTTTGGTGAAAAATTAAAAAAAATCATTTAAAAAAAAACTATGGGCCCTAGGTCAAATTTTTTTCGCTCAGCATGTAGCAGACCATCTCACCTTTCTGCCATTATCCCATGTTCAATCCTCTACCAAACACCTTGTATAACTATAGATAGACACCGATAAGTGTTATACTCGTAGCAATTGAATGACCTATAAATTTTATGGTAATCAAGAAGTTCCACACAGTATAAGGATCGCCTAAAAGTAAAATATTCATTAGGATATATATAGATTATATATAGATTTTAAATAATTGGATTTGATTTGGCGAGGCGTCTCTCGAGGTAACGCCGATGAAAATGGGTTAGTTTTTTCTAAGAGAAAATTGGAAAAGTTGGAGGGAGGCCTTTGCCCTGAAGTAGGACACAAAGGGCTTATAATAATAATAATAATATAATATTTAATAAATAAATTCACACAAATCTGTTTGCTGGTAGCTGCTAGAAAGCTGTAATTTGGTATGTATACTCATATTAACAATGCTAACAAAGCGATAAAACAAAATTTTGAAAAATATTTTTTTTGGGGTGCTAGTTACAGGTAAATTGGGAATGATTTATTTTTTTCGCACCTATCCCGTGTTGTGGGGTATCGTTAGATAGGTCTCTTAAAAACATTGATATGGGAAGTATAAGATAGGTATGGGAAGATCTTTTTCCGATACAATGATCCGTTTGCGAATTATTTACATTTAACGTGTCAATTTTCGTTTTGCACGGTGGCCCCCCTTTATCTCCGAAAGTCTTGTGTAAACACAATAGAAATTTGAAAAAATTCATGGTAGTAGTACATATAGTGAACCTACAAGGAAAACTATGACCATTAAGTAGGCACTACTGTTACCGAGTAATAGCCGACGAACTTATGAAGTAAAATTTCTTTGACGAAAACGTACAAATGTCATAGAATACGCATTGTACTCATCTGCAAGCAAGAAATGCATAGCAAATACCTACTACCCTACATTGTACGTGGCCCGACACGTACTTGCCCGGGTTTTTTTAATTTGACAATGGCGACATCAGTGCCAGTAACTTTAAAATGTATTTCTGCCATAATTAGCATAAATTATACTATTTCATCTTTAAAAATATTCCGTGTTTTTAATTACAGCGTATACATTTTTATTTTCATAATAAAACGTAATATAAGATTTTTATATTGAACTAATAATTCAAATTTTATACTTTACATCGACAAAGTATTTATGTTTATTACATTGTTACATTTTATGTTACTAAAATGTAATTTGTTCATAATGTATTTTCTAATTTGAAACAATTGAATCGAAATTGAATTGGGAAAAGCATAAATTTCAATTGGCTTACAGTATATTTCGTGATATGGGTTTCATGTGGTAATATTGTTTACGAAGTGAAACATTCAATATATGAGATAAGGCACGCTACCATGTATAGTGCATTCTAACTTACGCTGCCTTGCCACGCCATACATTACCTGCAACTAGGTGCAACTTCTGAGTCTACAGTGTGAATAATTTAACATGTTTCATTCAAAGTTACCTTACCGGACATATTTCACACCATACTCTTCTTACTTTAAACTTCACTTATGACTATGTGACACATTATTAACAATTTTAAAATTATACATGTTTTCGGGAGTCATCCCCAAAATCCTTTGTTTGAAGCGTGGAGCGCCGAAATCGTTGCCACGATACGCCGTAATGCGACATTTTCATCACAGTAAAATGCACAATAAAAAATAAAACCTTATGATTTTGTTTATTTCGATACTGTCTGTAATACCGGGTACACTGTTGCTAAGCGACTAATGTAATCTACCCCAACTACGTGCATAACTTTTGACAGCTTTTAGACCTTGTCTAGAAAGCGCGAATTCGCCGCGTGTTCCATCCATCGCGGAGCTGCAACCATTTCATCGTGATCTATAACATACAAAGAGATCAATGTAGCACGAAAACCTCAATGCACGTACGTGTTTACAGGGTAGAGCGGAATTTCGTTAGCGCACACGGAGAAGCTACGTGCGTCAAGCTTTACTTTGAAACAGAAATATGTGATTACTACATTGCATTGTGTCCACTGCAATGCAACCTATGGAAACGCTATGCATGAATTGATGTTATTGGTATAGTCTACTCTAGATAGTCCAGCCAATGAAAGAGGTGAGCAGGGCCATAAACATGATTCAAGTTTTAAATATTTTATTTGATATGATGCCAACGGCATCTTTCTATCATCGCACCGCTCGCCATCGACAATCCACCCTCACACGCTGGAGGATTATAATTCAATGAACTACTAAAATAATCATAAAGTACAAGGTATTTCATGGATAGAATTCAAGGTATTACTAAAATAACCATGAAATACCTTGTATTTCACGGTTAAAATTCTTCCGATACTTCGGCCGAAATATCGGATTTACGTTTCGTAGTAGCCCCCCTGGAACCAAACCGGTCTCGTACTACGTGATTCCAAAGCGGTTTCCTTCACAGAACCTTCAGGTTGTGGAATGAACTCCCTATCGATGCTCTCCCTGTCGATTACAGCATGGGGCACTTCAAAAAGGGTGTGAAGAGGTTCTTACAGGGTCGGCAGGGCAACGCGTTAGTGATGCTCCCGGTATTGCAAACGTCCATAGGCTGCGGCCGTACGCTTGTTTGCCACCTTAGTGGTATAAAAAAAATGCCTGAGGGGACTTACGTGAATTTTTAATTTATCAATAGTATTCATATTGTAATTACAAAGTTTCGTAACGATGCATACATTAGTAGCGTCAAAATCTTTGTTCTTAGTTCTCCACTCTGCTCACGTCTTTCGTTGGTTGACTGTACACGCGTGGCTTGCCCGAATATTGCGCTCACGTAGCCAAATAACAAATGAACCCACGCAGCTAAAACGTGTCCGTGCATAGCGTTCGCAGCGGTGGAAGTCCGCCTTTAGCTACATGGCTCTACGCCAAGTCTACGCAGCGTCGTAGACCTACGCTTCATGCTAAAGTTATGTAAGATGTGTAACACAAGGATGTCGGCTACATATATTAAGTAGATGTAACAACACAAGTTAATATGTAATTCTAGACATACAAAATGTAAGAAAAGGGGATTCATTTGTCGCCACACCACGCGTACTGTATATTTCTGGCTTTATGTAGCATGTTCGCACGTAATAGTTTCACCACTAAATTAAAATTTATTGTATAGCTTTTGACAGCTATTAGCTACGCGGCTCTACGAACATCCACGATTTTCGTAGCATGTTTGGATTTTGCTAAAACACTAATTAACTGATTTATAATTTGATTTGACGACCTGCGTGGCGTAATGGTTACCACGCCGGACCGCCACCCTGGAGGTCCCGGGTTCGATCCCCGGTCGGGTCATGACGAAAAACGAACTTTTTCTGATTGGCTTCGGGTCTTGGATGTTTATCTATATGTATTTGTTATAAAATATAATATCGTTGAGTTAGTATCCCATAACACAAGCTTCGAACTTACTTTGGGGCTAGCTCAATCTGTATGAATTGTCCCTATATATATTTATTTATTTATAATGAAAGTTACTAAGCTGATAGATGCTGTTACATACACACAGACATATAGTCAAGAGAACAATCCAAATTAAAACGTAACTGTATAAAATCATTTTCGTAGCTCGTAGCTCCTCTACAACGCGCGACGCGCCGCGTAGAAGTTGATGGGCGCTACAGTGCTAATTTGATACAATGTATCATGTTGCTGACCATTTAGAAAAACAACATTATTTTCTATTATATTTATAAATAAATACACTGGACGTCAAAAATAACTAGTACAGTTTTAAAATTGCAATATCTCCTAAACTACAGAAGCTAGACCTTTGAAATAAAAAAAAGTTAAAAGACAATTTCATTTCATTTAATAAAAACTTCATGCATAACATCGTCTTTTAAAGATTGATTTTTATTTCAAAACTCTAACTTCTATAGTTTATGAGTAATTGCAATTTTAAAACTGTACTACTTATTTTTGACGCCCAGTGTAGTACAATTCTCTTTTTGTTTGCAAAGATTAAGTAAGTAGTAGATAAAGTAATTAAGTATGTAGTTTATTTACTTATTATTTTTATTTTTATTGCTGTTTAATATTTTCTTGACATTAATTATTTTTCGTTTGATTTAATTATAATTACTGCGCCACCTGCCTATTTATTTTGTCCGCGCTATCGCTTTGAGAGGTTGCCTGGAAGTAATTTTTTGCGTAACAATAAGGCCGCCTTCTATTTTTAAGTTGTCCATGTTTATTGTAATTTTTGTTTGGTGCAAGTACAAAGGTAATGTAGATAAAGGAAACCTTGGAAAGAAAAGGGAAATAAAAGAACAGGTTATGAACATTGTTGTTTATTAATAAATATATATTACAATAATAATATTCCTGGTATCACACCGCCGCATTCGCCCCAGCAAAGCTCAAAGTAATTAAAAGAACCACACATTCGCGTGACATAGGGACGAAATGGTAGACCGACGCAAGCCGTGTTGCCTGCCGATACTGGTGGAACCGTCCGCGCCTCGTCCGGGACGCGGACGTATCATAGCATGAACCGTTATTCAATATATTATATTTGTGCGATTTTAATACCTGCCTCGTTCGTGTTTCGGCGGTACGTCTCGTGCTTGCGACGGTCTAGCATAAATTCAACCTTTGTAATCTTACAAAACCTTCAGCACTATTATTTACAAGTAATCTAATACCCGTTTATTAAAATTATGACAAACATGTCTCATAGTTTATAATAACTTTGAACTATCTGTTCAATTCCTGTTGTAAAAATGTACCTACAATTAAATAAGAACAATGCGTTGGTACATATTAATCAGTACATTTAATATGAATAATATTTTTTTATGGCTTGTTTGATAATATTATTATGAGCTTACATTGGTGTTAGTGGTTTGTACATCAGGCTGAAATAAAATGTATCTTCGTAAAACGGCCTTTACACTTGGCTAAATTCAGAGTGTAACAAAAGAGATGGTAATACTAAGAAGTGAGAAGTTGTAAGTGCTTCTCGCTTATTCGTAAGGCACCGTCTCTTTTGTTAGACTCCGAATTTAGCCAATTAGTGTAAAGGTGTGTATATTATTTCGGGCAACGCAGGTGACACACATTTTTAACCGACGTCTTTGCGATCGAGTCTGCGGCGCACAAAAATTATACATGGCGCACAAAAGTCCGTCGCTGATTTTCGGAGACTCAACGCACACGACGCATCATTTAATTCCATAGGTTATACCATAAAAAAGTGCGTCATAATCATAAGTAACTATTTAGTAATCTGTGGTCAGTCTGTCGCCTGCGTGGCCCGTAATGGTCAAAATTGCAAAGCTAAAATAGTAATATTCACTTGTCTTAATATCTGTAAAAGACTTAAATCATCTCTTTTGGTAACTCTTGCGTATAATATTGTTAATAAGATTATTTCCATTTCTTTTAAGTACTATTAAAAATGAATATTTCAAAAATGTATTTGTATAAAAAACTATTTTTCTAACATTTATATGAACAAATACTTGATACCAAATATGCATAGTGATGTACGTACTAATTGTACAAACTAATTGATTTAAAACACTTATTACTTATATATCAATCAATTACATCTTGGGTACGCGTATTGCACTATGAATTTATCAATTTGAATCTATAATGATGACAATGGACGTTAAAAAATACTTTATATATACATAAATAAATAATTAACATTAAAACTTGTACCTATAAAATTTTAACTCGGAACAAATAGATCAAAAATTTAAAAAAAAAAAAAAATATGGAAAATTATACTTGATATATCAGCCATGAATTTCTTTAATGTAAAAAAATCATATTCCATTTCAATTTCTTAAATTACTTAATTGTTAAAACTTGGTACAGGCGACTGAATGTCATTAGTTAACATTCGAACATAAATTACACTACATGCGGTCCACTGTACACTTGTATTATGTATGCGATACACATAAATATAAGCTTTCGAACAACAACAATCATCCAGGATACATTTATAGAAATATATTTTTACATACTGTTTACCTACAGGTATAAAATATCACACTATTATCTAAAAATAGGTAATAATAAAATTATTGTACCAACTCTCATTCCATTAAAATTAATTATATTTAAACAATTTTTGACTAGCGTTAAATTAAACTTAATTTAAAATGGGCACCAGACAGTGTACAATATTTGAACACTTCTTTGAAGACTGCAATACCACATGGAAAAGTACAAAGTCCAGTTCAAACTTCGAACAAAGTCGTGTAGCTTATACGCAGCAGTCAAACAAGTTTTCAAATAACTGAAATCAGTATTTGACGCCGGCTTAAGACCCTGTCCATTTAGGGCGAATTCGCCGCGAATTATACCAATAGAATACGTTCACAAGCATGGCGCAAATTCGCATTCTTTTTGGACAAGGTCGATGGTAACCCTTATCCACAATAACCACAGAACGTTCTTACATATCCAGTTATCATGTCACAATAATGTTTAAACTATTATTCTACAATTTGTAAAATTTAACTCACAACAGTTTCATTATGATTAGGTTACAATCAATTAACAACATCGGGAACATCATGTATAAAAAATAACGCCAATGAAAATGTATTTAAAAAAGGAAATATTAAGAAAAATAATAATTCATTAATTTAAGAAGTATTATTATTTTGGAATAATTTAGAAATAATTATTCAAACACTTTATTGAGATGTCATCAGTATCACCATGCATAATATTTGAGTTTTTACAAATATTTAGTAAAACAGGATACGCCATAGCACGATTTACGGAACTTCGGCCATATTTAATGTCAAAACAAGCTAAGATTCTTTCTAATTGAAAAAGAATTACACTTTACAAGCACTAGCATTAAACCATTGTACAATATTACTTTTACCCACACAACAATTTGAATGTTAAGATTATAATTTTCAACATTATTTCACAATAGCTTTTCTTTGTAATGGCGTAACCTGCTCTACCTAATTCAATCTCACTCAATAGAAATCTTACAAGTATCTACATAAAATAGAGATCATTGGAAGTGAATTTTGACCTTTTTGTGTCGTATAAACCGATACCTAAATTACAATGGTTTTTCAAATGTTTTTCGACAGAGGGCTTCGCGGTGCGCAGAGACATAGGTACATTTAAGTATATGAAGAGTGTTATCATACGTACCAAAACCACATGACAACGACAGCTGTGTTTTATTTGTTTAGAAATAATTCCTACAAACCACTACTTCAAAGCCATCTTTGGGATATTAATGAAATGACATCCAATGTCGATAGCACTACCATATTTTTATTGTTGTGATGTGGTTACGTACGATTTGATCCTAGCTACGTCATAATACTATCTGAGCGCGATTACACACAGAAAAATCTATGTCTCTGTGGCGCAACGTTATACCCAACGTACAAATTTATGATGCGATGTTTTCCTGCTTTTCGTCCGAACACACCGCGTGACGTCAGCCAGTCAAAGCCACACGTCATCATCGGAGTGTTGCAAGCATCACGCTTGTGTGTCGCCGTCGGTGTAGTGCGAAGGTCCCTCGGCCGAGCACACGGAATCTTCGGGTGTCCGCGACGCGTCACCTGCTTCGCTCGCTTCTACAACACTAGCTGCCCCACTCTTGCCCTTGCCACCACGACGAGCTTGCAAAGCCTGCATGATTGAAGACGTTCAATGAACAACCCACACTTCAATATTATAATTTGAAACTTGTTGATCATAAGAACCATAAGATATCAGAATTGTTTAATTTATGGTACTTATTTGTATACTATATATATTTGTAGTACTTATAGACCAACAAGTTTCGTGTAACTAACGAAATGCAACGTAGGCGGGGAAAGAAGCCAATTCAGTCAGTGAATCGGAAGATCATATTCAAGAAACTGTACATATAGATTAATAAGTGAGCATAAGAGACGGCCGAACGGCATAGATAATTGGCAGCGACAGAAGATTGTATTGAAGATCGATTTTGAATTTGGTATAACCCTTTCACGGGCATTAACTCTTTTAATTTGTTTTATATGTTAAATCTGCAGCATAAGGCTTCATTTAAGGCAAAATGCCAATACCAATGAAAGGGATAAACGATCGAATTATACGCCAATTACAGACAACGTCCTCGAGCGGTGCCTTGAAGAACAGAGAAAGCGGACGTCTGATAGCCAACAGATAGGTTGCGGGTGTCACGGGGTGCGGTGCGGCCCGCGTCTGCTACGGGAGGCGACATCCACAGGGGTCATGCGGGTGCTCCACACGTCAGTGCGCATGCGATAAATTTCACACCTCCTTACCTTCTCGCGACTGCCCTTTTTCTAAAGTTGGAGTAGGATGGAAGATGAAACATTTAATTAATGAGAGTGAAGATAGTACGACACGGAAGGGATAGTATTACGTCTAGGTCATACTGTAGGTACAAAATTCTAACCTGATTATATCACTTCCACAAATTGTACTATACAGGTATTTTATTGTACAAGAAAAAACTAACGTTAATAATAGTTAAGTAACTAAACATTAATAAAATAATGGCATAAAACTATAGTAATAGGTAGGTACTAATGGAAAACCTAAAAGTAATCTCAAACCGAACACACAAAAAATACATCAAAATAACAAAAATGTTAGGGATGTTAAACAACTAAAGAAATGGGATATTTTCTAAAAGTAAATAAGAGAATTAATTACACAATATTTGTTACAACATTGCCTGCAGACCAATTACAACACACTTTACTTATTTATTAGGAACAATAAAATGTCTAGTACTTTGTGTGTTTCTAAGTATAAAATTATCTGTGGGTTTATTGTCGTAACAAAACCAGTTTAAATCTAGTTCCAAACGCACTCACTATCTCCTTCATTTCATATTTGGTGTGAGCAAGATAACGCTTGAGATCGAAACTTGACTTTGACAAAACGACAATAGAGTTCCACAATTTTCTATATTCGTGAGTTTACCACTATACTGACGGCAGCCGTCGTCAGAATAAAGACTTGGGATATAAGATTGTATGTTATTTTTAGAATCTACAGAGATTCTTTATAGAATCCCTGAAAATTCTTGTACTTAATGTAATGAAGAAAAGATCTCGCTCCTCTTCAAAAAGATTTGTTTTGTTTTATGCTTAATTTGAAATATAGACTAAAGAATCTGTAACTATTTCAACAATAGATTTGGAAGTTCTGTTATACCATTTTCTACTGTAGGGACGAGAAATACATGTCTAATGTAAGGTATCCTACCTCGAGGGAACTCTACACATCATTATACCGGGGTGGGTCCATGGGACATTTAATCATATTATTTTAAATGGTAACAGTTAATATACTTGATTCACTCTTTCAACTGTCTACTTCGTCATTATACCTGTAGAGAGAATCTTCGATGAGGTGGTTTCCTCCCTCCTCTCCGTTTGCTGATGTGTGGATTGTCACGTCTCAATGTTTTGTTTCGCAGGATCTCTAATTGGACATACAGCCTCTTCAGTTCAGCCCTGATTTCCTCTGAAGTAGGCTCTTCTTCGCCTTCCGCGCCGAAACCCTCAGCTGGTCCGCGTCGTGAAACCTGAAAAAAGTTATACGGCAAACATTGGTTTTATTTTATATTCATTTATAACAAACTAGTAAGTCATGTAATTGTAAGCAGAGACTTGTTTGTTGCTCATGTATACGTGACTTCAGAGAAGGAATAATGTTTTTTCTATCTAAGTTAGGTGTTAGTGGAAGTTAAAGGATTCTAATAGTAAAATAATTGGGCTTCCAGTCTATCTTCTCGTTTCCCAAACAAAACGCCGCATCTATATTCCATGATGGATCCAGGTCAATTACAAGCCATACCGTTAGCGGCAGACGCTACCAAACAGTGAATCCTTAATTTATATCAAAGTCAAGTGATGTCACCTCCTGTGCGAGCGAGCGAGCCCTATAGCCATGCCAGAGACGCGGTGCCAGAACACACGCCAGCGCGGCTCCGGCCGACAGCTGTGCACGCGCCGTTGCTGCTAATGCCGATCGCTCTGGCGCCGCACCCGCCAACGCAGCCGCACGCCACGCCACGCCGCATAATGCCTCTATACACAATGCCGCAGCCAGCCATCCACGTTCCTACACCACAAAAAGTCATTATGTGCCGTTGGATAAGATAACAATATAATAAATACAATGACACTGGGTGAATAGACCCGCTGGAATATCAGAAGTTACCTACTAAATGGTCGTTTTACCACTTGCAACTAACAGGCATTATGCCTGTTTGTACGCACGAGGTGTGTTAAAGGTATATTTTTTTAACACATCTGTTTCCTCAGCTGTCATGCCGTTGTTATTTGTCGTAAACTAGCCATATCACGCAAAGTTCCTATTTAAACAATAAACAGACCTGAAAGGGTACGTTAGCATTTCTGGCAGCGTACGCAATCCTCGCTCCGGCTGCCAACAATAGCAGCTCAGCACCAGCAGTGACATGGTGCCACGCGGCGCGTGCGCAGCTGTCCCCACCGTCGTCATTACAGGCGGCGGTTGCCGTGAAGGCTGCGAGGTAACACGCTGCACCTGATACCATAGCACCTACTACACGTAGCACCTGAAAAGAAGTAAAAGAAGAAGAAGTATTTTAACTGAAATAATATTACGCAATCTTATGGGATCGACTTTGGCGTAAAGCAGCTGAAATCCGAGATTTTAGAAATAAATACCGAAATAGAAGTATTCTAGTATATATTTGTAAATTCTCGGATTTCATTGATTACAGCTTTAAATAAAATTTTACGAATTTTTACGTACGTAAAGTTTAAATCCTTTTGCCATTTTGCTTGTTTTGAAATTTTGTTTTTCTTTCATTCTTCTCAACCACAAGAAGTCCTCTGCTGGTAGACATCATGTTTGGGAAGATTTTGTGAGATAGGTACTAAATATCACTCCATACTTTTAAATATTTGACTACATCAACGTATCCAAAAAGTAATCTTTACCTCAGAGTCTCTGGGCGTCCATCTATGTGCTTTTCTAGTCCGAAACTCGGCCAGTAAAACCCATAACCGTAATACAACAGAGCCGTAGCATGCTACAAAGCCCAACTCCCGAAGCCAAGCTCCGGCAATGCACCGCCAATGTGGAACAGATATGTACTGTGACGCAGCCTGTAAGGTTTCAAAAAATTCTGGTTAGGTTGGCATACATCAGAAATATTATAAAGGTTGCTATTATTTTATTACAAGTTTTAGAACAATTCTTTCCTAATGATCACTTACCGAGGCATACATCAGCAAGGCTCCCAGCAATACCACTTCCAATACAGTCCACATGCCCATTGCTACTGCCTAAATGAACAGAAATGACAAATTATGTATTGCAAGGTATTTAACATTCCTATTAGACTTTGACAAGATTACATTACATTATTTGATTGATTACACTTGAACTTCTTGTTCTTGTTCTTCTTGAACTACAATCAGTACAAAGCTAAACTCACTTTACACTTCCTTTTCTTGAATATTATGAGTCCAATAACGAGACAAATGAGCATTCCAGCTAAGTTAGCAGCGAGTAACGCCGCGCGGTACACGTCAGCCAAACATGCGGCCGCATCGCTACCGGCGCCACACGGCGTGCAAGCCAGCCCGCCTGTCTCTGCCGACAGGACTGCACTACTTAGCCACCCTGCACCATCCGCGTGCCAATGGTCAGCGCGACATTTGCAGCGATACTGAAAATATTTTATTTGAATAAGACTAATTTTCACTATAACTAATATTACTCTTTGATGTATTTATTCCTTTAGAAATCTATTGTTACGAACATGAAACGATTATATTACCTCCAACCTTTTGTCTCCATTTCCTAGAGTTGGAATGGCTTCACAATCAGTTGTAGGAGCATCACAAAGTGGAGGTCCTCCTAGCCAATCGTTCATAGCATCTTCGCAGGGCAGCGCTGGCCAGCGACGGAAGATTGCGGCGGCGGCTCTTGACGCACCGGTGCCTCGGGCGGCAGCTGCGCCGCCCCACCAACCCCAATCATCCGCCTCACAGGAAAACCATGCGTTCGACCATATCACTGAACTAGCATTCCAAGCTGAAGCTAAAGTTCTCCAGAATTGTCTTAAACTAGCGGAATTGTTCTGCTGGAAGACTATTATGCGAGGTGGCTCGGCCACGTAAAGTACGCCTAGGTGAAGTTGTGGTGCTCCGAGTGCAACGGCAGCTGGTGGAGGCGAGAGTGGTGCTCGTGCAGCCGCTCGCGCCAGCACTGCCGCTCGGCTCTCATCTGCCGCTCCCTGCTCAACCAACTCGGCCAGTGCCCGTGCTGTGTGCGCCACAGTCGCTTCATGTTCACGTATGTTCTGGAATTAAGCATTGGTAAACAGTTTATACTTACTTGCTGATTGTCTGATTCTACAAATATGTGTATCATATCAAATAAAAAGTAAAGAAATAACGCACCGCTGGCATTGGCAGTGGATTCTTGAGTAAAAGTGGATCGCAGGCAGGCGCGGCAGCAGAAGCAGTGGCGGCGGCGGGCAGAGGATGTGAGCCACGCGGTTCGGCGGGCGCGGCCACGGCGCACGCACACCACGCCAGCGCCCACGCCGCACATGCCGCGCTCCGCGCCCGCATCGCTCACCTGCCGCGCCGGCAACCGCGGGCCGGCTACAACAAATAACAATATTTCCTTCAATTATATTTAATAGCTCGCCACTACAGAGTACCTAACCTATCTAAATACATTGTAATGAAATTACATGGTAATATCTAATATTCCAAGATTAAGGAACAACTACTACTCGTACCAAAGATCTATGCCAGTGACTGTATAATCAGAGTGGAGTTCATTCATTCACGGATATTTCGATTATGTAATGAAAGTTATCTTATTTGACAACAGAACACAGACCGAAGACGTATATCTTTCTATCTTTATTGATAAAGAAAAATAAAAGACCGATTTATTTATTAAATGACATTTCCAAGGTAGGTAAACGAATCGTCAGGGCCAGATAAAAGAAATGTTATGGTATGGGGACATGGTTTATCTCTTTTATTATTAACTACTGTGCCTGCGACTTCGTTCCCGTGGTTGTCGAAAACACTATCGTGAAATCAATAATTTTCCCCGTTTTTGAAACATTTTGTACTGATGCTTCGCTCCTATTGGTCGTAGCGTAATATTGTATAGCTTAATCGACAATGGACTATAGAATACAAAAAGAATTTTTCAATTCGAACCAGTAGTTCCTGAGATTAGCGCGTTCAAACAATCAAACTAATATTCGTATAGATTTATTATTGTTATTAATTTATAATAAAGCAACGCAAAAGTTTAAAAGTTATAACATGGTTTATATCTCTGCAATATGCACAAAATAATAACATTGACAAATATAATTTTACTAGCTGTTACCCGCGGGAGCCGCGGGTAACAGCTAGTAAAATTATATTAGCCCGCGTGGCCAAGGGAAAATGTCAATAAATATTCCCATGGGAATCTCTTTATCCCGTGGGGAAAAAAGGAGCCTTATGTCATTCTCCAGACCTTAAATTATCCCCGTTAAAAAATTAGAAAAAAATAATGTTACCTATACTTTTTTTTCCCGTGGGAATATGATTTTTTCCGGGATAAAAAGTAGCCTGTCACTCTCCACACCTTAAATTATCCCCGTTAAAAAATTATTTAAAAAAGTGTTATACTATTTTTCCCGTGGGAATGAGATGTTTTTCCGGGATAAAGAGTAGCTATGTCACTGTCCAGACCTTAAATCATCTCTGTTAAAAAAATCATGTCGGTACTTAGGTTCCTTTCGACGTAAAAGAAAAACAAAAAGTTATATACTTTATTTTTTCCCGTGGGAATAAGATGTTTTTCCGGGATAAAAAGTAGCCTATGTCACTCTCCAGACCCCAAAAAAAAATTTCATATCAATCCGTTCATTACTAACCAACACAGATTCGAACAGCACTTCTTTCTTCACTTTCAAAAAAATAAATAAAAGAGCATTTATTTAAACACTATCGTCTAGCAAAGTAATATATATCCCACCAAAAACATTCTGTAAAAAACTAGCCAAGTCTCGATGGAGCTGCTTGTTTATCTCTAAAAATTAATGAAATCTGGACCGAGTCGTGCTAAGTCTAAGGTTCGGATACTGCGATTTCTTTATTATAATGTTGCGTGACTTGGCCGTTGAAGGATACACAAGGGAAGTCCGTCTGTACTGGAAATTTTTTTTTATACTTTTTGTTTTAGGCTCGCCTATACATAAGTATTATTGAGACTGGTTATTGAATCAACGTTTTCCAAGTGGCAATTTTCCATCGTCAATGGGTAGCGGTTCTGTCTGGCGACAGATTGGTGCAATGGTGTCATGGAGCACCTGGTTTTGTACCCTGTATATAATTATAATTACTTTTCATCATGACCCGACCGGGGATCGAACCCGGGACCTCCTGGGTGGCTGTCTGGCGTGGTAACCATTACGCCACGGAGGTCATTGTTTTACGAATTGTTGCTTTTGTACTATTACGTCCAAAGGGCAAATGTAAGTAATATTGTTTATTCGTACGGATGATACGGAGTCATAATATCGTGAGTTTTAATTTTCTATGGTCAATTCTACGTGTACCTACGACAAGAAAATATCAGAACGAAAATTAATTTTTTTTTTGGACTTTGATCCAGTTTCATTAAACATAGCAATATAATTCACAAAAGCAAAGCCGTAGGCGTTACGTAGCTACAAGCCTAAAAGTGTACTCTTGATATTATTGTGAACAAATTGACATGTAATAGATAAGATTTTAGTTTTTCCATATAAATGCACGTCTTCCGATTTTCAGCATGCAATCGTCATTATGATCTCGTGGAAATTAAGCATATTGTAAGTTGATTTTGTTTATTTTATTAACACAGATGCTTTATGTAGGTACTCTTACGTCAAGTTTAATCACTTTGAACAAGTAATTTATTCAATTTATTTCGTTGTAGGAAAATCTTCATAATATGTGGAGTATCAGCTCATGTAACACCACGGACTTCACGGAAATTTCCTGATAATTTTATATTCGGAGTTGCCACTGCAGCGTATCAAATCGAGGGAGGATGGGATGCGGACGGTAAGTAAACTGTAATTTCTCAAAAAAGATTAATTTCTGCTTCTTGAAGAATATGATAAATAGTATAGCAACAGTAATAAGTAATATTAAACTTAACAAATCGATTGTTTTAGGAAAGGGTGAAAATATCTGGGACCGTCTGACACACACTCAACCACATGTAATTGTTAATATGGATAACGGTGATGTGGCCGCTGACTCCTACAACTTATACAAAAGAGACGTAGAAATGATGAGAGAATTGGGACTCGACTTCTATAGATTTTCATTGGCCTGGTCTAGAATTTTGCCCGACGGGTTTTCTAATAATGTGAACGAGGCCGGATTACAATATTACGATAATTTAATAGATGAAATGCTGAAATATAACATCGAACCTGTGGTCACATTGTACCACTGGGATTTACCACAGAAACTCCAAGACCTGGGTGGATGGACCAATCCTTTCATTGAAGATTGGTTCGCTGATTATGCGCGTGTAGTATTTGAAAGGTTCGGAGACAGAGTTAAGTTCTGGATAACGATTAACGAGCCACATCAGGTCTGTTATAACTCATATGGGACAGAACTCTTGGCTCCTCGAATAGTTGTAAAAGGAATTGCAGAATATATGTGCGCGAAACACTTGCTTATGGCCCACGCAAGAGCATATCACTTATACAACGATGAATACAGATCAACCCACAATGGAATTATAGGCATCACCATAAGCATATTTTGGCATGAACCTGCAACAGAAGCAGATGTTATTGCAGCAGAGGAAAGCAACCAGTTCGAGGTAAAATTAAATAATTGCAATACTAGAAATTTTTATTACAACATTAATATTCTTTATTGTTAAATATCTAAAATATATTTTTTTATAAATTAAAAGAAACATCTATAAATTGGAAGCTATAATATTGTCGGTAGGCGGAACATCATAACTAAAACAGTTTTGCTACTGAAAGAAATCTTTATTTAGCATTTGGATGTTTAAAAATGTTTAAATGCATCAAATGAATTTAAATTTCAGTGGGGACAATACGCAAACCCAATATTTTCGGAAGATGGTGATTTCCCAGCAGCAATGAAAATTAGAATAGCAGAGAAGAGTGCTGCACAGGGGTTCGCCAGATCCAGGTTGCCCGAATTCACTCCTGAACAGATCGAATATGTGAAAGGCTCATCTGATTTCTTCGGCCTTAATCATTATTCTGGTTTTATGGAGTATAGGAATGAATCAGTCGTGGGTTATTGGGATGCTCCGTCTTATCAAGATGATTTGGAAACAATTTCTTTTTACCCAAGCGAATGGGAGATTGGAGCTGGTGCTTCTTCGTTTTTAAAGGTTAATTAATGAGTATTTTACTTTAGAAACTAAATAAGTATTTGTATGTTGTATGTTGTTGCAAAGGGCACTGCAGGGAATCTTAATTTTTGGTCTACATTTCAGGTGACACCGTGGGCATTCTACAAAGCCTTCACAAAAATAAGAGAGGATTATAACAATCCTCCCATTTACGTAACAGAGAACGGGTACTCGACATACGGCGGTTTGGATGATAATGATCGTATCTCATATTACCGAAAATATTTGGAAGCATTACTGGATGCTGTAGATGATGGTTCTGATGTCAGAGGCTACGCTGCATGGAGTCTAATGGATAATTTCGAGTGGCTGCAAGGCTACACGTAAGTGATTTGAATAAAATAAATATAAATAAATTTATAGGGACAAATCACACAGATTGAGCTAGCCCCAAAGTATGATCGAGACTTTGTGTTATGGGATACTAACTCAACGTTATTATATTTTTATAACAAAACATAAATAGAGAAATAATCCAATATAGATAAACATCCAGCCAAACAGAATAAGTTGTTTTTTTTTTCGTCATCGGCGTGGAAACCATTCCGCCACGGAAGTCGAATAATATGTCGGTCAAATAGGTAATATATTTATAAAGTGTACATATTTCGTACAGAATATCAGAAGCAATACATGAGCAGTGATGGTTGCTTACTTATCAACTAACTATGGCTTATATATGGTCCAAAAAAGCTTAATCTTATTTTCTGAACTAATTAATCAAAACCACAATGCGCTGTAGTTACATTGATAATGGAGAAAGTAATTTCGAATATTATATAGTCATGAATGTGTACATAAATGATTTTTATTTTTATTTTACAGTGAATGTTTTGGATTGTACGAGGTGGACTACACAAGTCCGTCACGCACGCGCACGCCGCGCAAGTCCGCCTTCGTGTACAAGGAGATCGTGCGGACCGGGACTCTGGACTTTGACTACGAATCTGATACTACGGTTATGACCATCAACGAAGGACATTGAAACTTAACCAAAATATATTTCTATTTATTTACACACTTTTTTATTAACTTACCTAAGTTTTATTTATTTATTTAACAAAGTACTGATACAATAGGCGGACTAAGTTTGTTTTAAAATTTGTCAATCATTTCTCTTGGACAAGAGTCGTGGATGTAGGTATATGTTACCGGAAATGTATGAAATCCGAAAATGTATACAATTCTAAGAAATGTGTTATTATAAAGGTGGCCTCGCTCCCTTCGGTCGCTCGGCTTTTGATGGTCACGAGCTAACCCTTTTTTTTTTTTTTTTTGTTTTAAGTCAGGAAAATGCATTGCTGCATGCCCCGCCACTTGGGGAGCGGCGGGGGTATGTCGGGCTCCCCCTCTAACCACTTGGGGTATACCGACTAAAAACCTGACTGACTGCCACCTCATCCGCCTAGATGGGCGGGGCAGCGGGACGACGACACGACACGACGACGAGCTAACCCTAACTTAACCCAGAGAATCAGAAATATCTGTAAATAATTTCAACACGTTGTTCATCAGACAAAGCTGGGATAGGGGCTGGTTAGGGTTAGCTTGTGACCATCAAAAGCCGAGCGACCGAAGAGAGCGAGAAGGCTCTCTGTATAATAACACATTTCCTAGGAATTGTATGCATTTCCGGATTTCATACATTCCCGGTAAGTATACAAAAATCTAAAATGGGACTGGGCAAGTCACGTCTGGCATGTGCATGATAAAAGATGTAAAGAAGTGACCATACGAGTACCACACGACAGATATAGAAAGAAGGGACTTCGAAACCTTTGACAAAGAGTGGTTAGAGAGGAAAGAGAAACTTTTTCCCAGCAGTGGGATATATATGGATATTAAAAAGAAGCTTGTTATTTACTATGGCATGGTAGCCTGAAATACACAGGAAGGCAGTGCCATGATCCCTCCCACATTCGGGCAGAGTAGAGCTAAAGGTTGACGGGCCCGGTGGTCGAGTGGCTAGCAATGGTCACTTTATCCCAAGGGCCGCGGGTTCGAATTCTGCGCAAGGCAAACATTTGTGTGCATGAACATGTCTGTTTGCCTTGGTCTAGGTGTTTTCTATGTATAATAAGTATTTATTTACAAAAAAAAAGTATTTAAGTATCTATAACAGCAATTTAGTACCCATAGTACAAGCTTAGTTGCTTAATTTGGGACTAGATGGCGTTGTGTGATTCGTCCAAGAATATTTATTTTATTTATTATTTATATATAGGTAATAACTCAAAACTGTATTTGCTCTACTTTACTCTACACTTACTTAAATTTATATTTATACGTTTATCTTCTTATATGTGATTCAATACTATTTCTTATTAATTTTCAATGATTAACAAATAATATTACGGTGTGACATTGAATATTATTAGGGTCAATGGCACTTTTTATCGGTTAGTTTGTTTATGGATACAGAACAGGGTCCTTCCTCTTGAAATAATCTCGGTCGATCGACATTGGATTGTCACATTAATACTCCTGACAGATTACACTAGCGCTAACTAAATCTTTACATCTTTAGGCCCGCCGCTCATTTGTGACTTTTTGTCACGGTGACTTTTTGTCACCGAGTCGAGTGCTATGAAGATATATGGGAGTACGCTGACTATGGTGACGTGACATTACGGTGACTTCATAGCATCGACTCGGTGACAAAAAGTCACCGTGACAAAAAGTCACAAATGATCGGCGGGCCTTACATAGTATAAAATGAAGTCGTTCCCCCGTCTATCTGTCCTTATGTATGCTTAGATCTTTAAAACTACTCAACGGATTTTGATGCGTTTTTTTAAATAGATAAAGTGATTCAAGAGGAAGGTTTTTATGTGTAATACATTCTGAAATTCCCACGGGAAAGCGGGATACACGCAAATGTAGTTGCGCGGATTTAGCTAGTATAGTATAGTATAACTTTATTTGCATAACTGAGGCACAAACATACAAATAGATACACATTTACATTAACATCTACATAAGGAGTATTATTGTACCGCAGTGACACAAAAGGCAATAACTCAGCGATAAAGGTTGCTCAGAAAGCAAACGCTGATTTTCAGTCATTACTTAGTAAAAAATGAAGTCGCCTCCGCTGTTTCTTCGTTTTGATTTTTAAACTACTCAACGGGTTTGAATTCGTTTTCAGCAATAAATAGAGTGATTCGATAAACCTTCATAAACGTTTAATAAGAATTTTCCGAAATTTCCACGGTAACGCGGGATACACTCGAACGAAGTTGAACGGGTTTTGCTCGCAATCGCAACGCAACCAATTACCTGGATCACTACTGCTACCTAGCACCGCACTAAAAATAACAATACACTAGAAATAAAAAGGACTGGTTGCATTCCGGGAGTGCCGGCAGAAGAGAAAACTTAGGGCCGACGCTCACTTGTGATTTTTGAATCGGCCGATAGTTTAGTAGCAGTCATTTTTGAGTTTGAGCGCCCGATTTTTACTCGTTAAATGGGCGCACTGCCATATACCTAGCTCCATACTGAATCCAACTATCGGCCGATTAAAAAATCACAAGTGCGTGCGCCCTTTATATATTAACGTTGTGCATTTTTGAATATTTTGGAATGGTTAGGGAATCTTACGCATTTTCGATCAAGCTACGGATAAGCTAGTTTAACATTTGTAACCCATCTAAAAAGAGTGCCAAGCGCCATTAAAGAAGTTTTCACTTCAAAATATTATCTGAGCCACCACTTATCAGAAGTAAATATTCATATAAGTACCTATTTCAAGAATTTAGATAAATAAATATAAACAAAACACTTTCTTAATATCGAAGACCCCTTTCAAACACCCACTTGACAGCTAACACAAGTGTATTATATCACGAAAATATTGACACGTTTGAAAACAAAAGATTGGGAGGACACTATTATCACTCTTCAAAATTTCCGAATTGGGTTTATCAAAATCGATGGATTTTACCAACATACCTACAATATGACCATCTTTATTTTATTATTTGAAAATTATACAATTTAATAGCAGATACCACGTGGACGTTACTCCAGGATAAAATTATCGGGTTCATCCTTTTTTCCCTTTCTTACTATTGTGACGAACTCCGTGGCGTAATGGTTACCACGCCAGACCACCACGCAGGAGGTCCCGGGTTCGAATCCCGGTCGGGTCATAATGAAAAAACGAACTTTTTCTGATTGCCCTCGGGTCTTGGATGTTTATCTATATATGTATTTGTTATAAAATATAATATCGTTGGGTTAGTATCCCATAACACAAGTTTCGAACTTACTTTGGGGTTAGCTCAATCTATGTGAATTGTCCCTTTATATTTATATTATATTTATTGTCTTTTATATACCTACTATCTTGCTTACTTCGACAGGCCCGGCGCGGGTTCGAATCCTGCGCAAGGCAAGCATTTGTGTGCATGAACATGTCTGTTTGCCTTGGTCTGGGTGTTTTCTATGTATAATAAGTGTAATTTACAAAAAAAGTATTTAAGTATATTTATCAGTATCAGCAATCTAGTACCATAGTACAGCTTAATTGCTTAGTTTGGGACTAGCCTCCTTACTCTTGAAGATAATTCCGCACGATCGCTATTGGATTGTTAATTTTAGGTACTCTTTACAGCTAAAGAAAGAAAGAAAGAAAAATGGTTTATTTGACGTAAAACACAAATTTTAACAGGGTTTACATATATGAACCTTACAACTAACATGATATGTGCCTACGTCAAAGAGGCCTCCTCTCAGCATAATGTTGTGGTTGTTGTAACCACAACGCTGGTCTTCCGAGGATACCATAAACAAAAATAAAAAACGAAACATAATAAAATAAAAAACAAAACAAGCAGTCCAAGGTGGCGCTATACACAACACATTCTGTTACACACAATAATTAGGCTTTTTCATTATTTAAGTTTTCATAAAAATAAGTATGTATTAATAAGTATGCTAAACTAGCGCTAACTAAATACTAAACTAAATGAAATCTGATTGTATGCTAACCACATAGTTAGTAAAAATAAAATTTCAATGGTACGAATTAAAATTGGCTGTTAATTCTGCATTTGAAATTACACAGAATTGAAATTAAAATAGCGATTGCTATGCAGAGTAACCTAGTAGATGGCGTTGTGTGATTCGTCCAAGAATATTTATTTATTTATTTATACTAACTTTGACATTTGCCCAAAGTGATTCATGTCTGTTGTTTATTCTTTTGCAGAGTTTACTTTCGCATTTATGATTAGTATGGATTAAATCTAGGACGTAAAGATTTCCATTTAATTAATTAGCTACTTTACTCAAGTTATTCTTTTTGTTGCCTATAAAATGTCAGCACTTACAGAAATTGATAATTTCTTTATTTGATCGTAAAAAACAACTTTATTTTAGCAACCTAAGGGCGCAGTTAGACTGTGAGTTTAACTATTGTCTTAAAACTAACAAAATGTAAGAGAGGTAGGGCACAGCGGATAATCCGCTCAAATCGGAGCAGCCCGTCTGGGGAAGGACCTCCCACCTTACAGAAGATCGTAGCCAAATAGCATTGGTCTCGCCCATAAAATTACGGGACAAGCCCACCACACATTCCCACCACTGTGTCTCCTGTGTAGCCAGGATCAACAACGGCGACCTCAGATAGACAATAAGCAATGAAGCTTATTGACGTCCCGGGGAATAAACTACAGCTGTCTTGGAACTCACAACGAATTTAATCAGAAAGAAGATAGTCGGAGTAGGAAGGAAGTAAGTGGTCTCGCCCATGTTGTGTTCCTACGGTGAGTAAGGTTTCCAGAGCTTCTGGGCGGGGCTTGGGGGGGTTGGGAGGGTTGGCAACACGTGAGTGATACCCCCGGTATTGCAAGCGTCTATAGGCTACGGTGATGCTTACCATCAGGCGGGCCGTATGCTTGTTTGCCAACATTGTGGTATAAAAAATAAATGTAAAACAAGATTATATTTGATAATTTATAGAGTAGTAGAGCGAAGAAGCACTTGTTCACAAATGGCCTAGGTCACAGATATTGAACTATTAGGAGCTGCGCAAACGACGACAATGGACAATGGGCAGGTCGAGCTGGGCAGAGCAATATATTGTTGAAATCTGAAGACAAAGCTAAATTTTAAGATGTATGAACAAATAAAAAATCTCGGTAATTTTGCGAGCAATTGATAATTCAGTCGGCATCGCAATTAAGAAAAGTTTGGGGGAAACGGAAAATAAAAGCAATGGTCCATATTAATTGGGTACAGCTGGTAAAGTACTAAAACCACTCAGTCTGAGATATTAGTATTTTGAAACAGCAAATAAATTAGTCTAACACGAGACTTCTAAAGTACGGTAAATAACAACTGGACATTATTTTCAGCTAAAGTGAAATTACTTACATGAATATTAATAAACCTCACTTTTTGGGTCTTGCAGTTAAGGTGCTGCCAACTGCCAATCATACGATCACAAAAACATTTTCTAATATTATTAGACAACATTTAAAAAAAAAACATGTTAGGTAATGTTAGTAAACAATTCTAAACAAAGTTGCTAGTTAACAAATTGTAACAAAATAAAACATTTTGTTATCATTTGTTTGTAAACATATATCCAGGCCACAGCAGGTATGCGGAGAGTGGGAGTTCCGGCGCGGCGGCTTGTTATAAATGTTTGTAAACATTTTCCATCGGTATAGGAGCACTTAAAACATTTAAAAATTCCTAACAGAATGTAACAATTCCTAACATTTGTTAGTAAATAGTGTTAGAAAATGATTGTGAACATTTTTAAACAGCAGTGTGGACCACCTTTACAGACGAAAATCTAGGCTAAATCTGCATAGCCGAGGTGATTTTTCATACATTTTATTTTATTCTATACGACAGGCAAACAGGCAAGCGGGCCTGACCTGATGGAAAGTGAAGAGTTCAGGCCCCCTATTCTCGTAACAAAAACCGATTCTATTTCGATTCAAATTCAATCGCCGTCTCACTCATACAAAATAGGAATTGAACGGGACAGCGAGTGTGTTTAAATCGAAATAAAAACTGTTTTGTTACGTGAATTACCCCCCAGATTGCAACACTGGCGTAAAGCCGTGCAAACTTGACATGATAAGATTAGTCCATCAATTTGCTTACGTCTTCCCTACACATATTATTTAGTATTAGACAACATACGAAGACATACAATTCAAAATGAAATTGGGTTGCAGATCCTTGTAAGTATCCATCCATACCGTAAAAATTTCATTTCATTGTTATTTATTTAGTATGTATTGTTTATAAATTGATAATTTTAACTGACACTATGTAAAGTTTCAGTTTTTTCGTTCACTGGTTTCAGTCATATCATAAGAATTACATACTTTTTTTTTTATAATTTTAGATATTTTACTTTTCTTATTATTTATGCATTCTGTGAATGCAAAGAAACAAAGAGGCAAGAAATAAGGAAGTTCCCTGATGGATTCCTGTTTGGTACAGCTACATCCGCATATCAGGTAGAAGGAGCCTGGAATGAAGATGGTTAGATATTACCTAATTCTTAAACTGATTATGAAACAGTTTCCATTTTAGATAATTTTACAGTTTCACAATTTTTTAGGAAAATCTGAGAGCATTTGGGACTACGAAACCCACAAAATTCCTTCAACAATTATTGACGGTTCTACTGGAGACATTGCCGATGACTCATACTGTCTGTACGAGAGGGATGTGGAAATGATAAGAGAACTGGGTCTAAATTTCTACAGATTCTCTATCTCATGGACAAGAGTTTTACCCACAAGCTTCCCAGATAAAATAAACGAAGCCGGTGTGTTGTATTACAACAATTTAATAAACGAATTGTTGAAATATAATATTGAGCCTATGGTGACGATATACC
The DNA here is from genome assembly GCA_905163395.2 of Endotricha flammealis. Classification (NCBI taxonomy): domain Eukaryota; kingdom Metazoa; phylum Arthropoda; class Insecta; order Lepidoptera; family Pyralidae; genus Endotricha; species Endotricha flammealis. Next base: position 13,940,957 of record LR990856.1, on the reverse strand, counting down.
ACTGGGACCTGCCGCAGAAATTACAAGAGCTGGGTGGCTGGACAAACCCTTACGTCGTTGACTGGTTCGCGGATTACGCCCGTGTTCTATTTGAATTGTTCGGAGACAGGGTAAAAACCTGGATAACGATCAACGAGCCGCAATGCATTTGTCACTTATCATACGGTGATACTTATTTTGCACCAAAACTTGACTGGCCGGGAGTACCGCAATACTTGTGTACCAAAAATTTGTTGTTAGCTCATGCTAAAGTGTATCACATGTATAATAACGAATACAGGTCAGACCAGGGGGGTAGAGTTGGAATTACGATCGTAGCTCAATGGTACGAACCAGATTCGGAAGAACATACTGTTGCAGCCGATGAATCCAATCAATTCCAAGTAAGTTGAGTTCCTTATTTTCATAGCCGCGCATCCAAAAAGAGTAAAAAAATCTAGCCATAGACTGCTATGGCTAGATTTTTTTATCTTCTATTAAAGAGACAATGATGGCTATTATACTGATAATAGCTATCATTGTCTCTTTAATAGAAGACCTAAGCTTACTACCTAAGTTAGACTTGTTTTGTGAACCGCCGCCGTAAATAACAATATTTGATAGGTAAAACTAGGTAAAATCGTAGTACAATAATTGAATCATTTTTAGGGTTCCGTAATAAACTACAAGGAACCCTTATAGTTTCGCCATGTCCGTCTGTCTAGCTTGATGCTAGAAAGCTGTAATTTGATATGTATAAACATATTAACAATGTAAACAAAGTGCTGGAAGAAAATTAAAAAAAAAAATTTTTTTGGGGTGCCTCTCCTATTTGTAAAGTGGAAATCAATTTTTTTCGCGCCCATCCCATGTTGTGGCCCTTCGTTAAATAGGTCTCTTTAAAACATTGAGGGTGTGGAAAGATCATTTATTTACATTTATCGTGTGTTTTCGTTTTGCACGGTGGTCCGCCCCCCCCCCCTCTCTATCTCCGAGAGTATTATGTTTAGAAAAAATCATGGTAGTGGTCCATATGCTGAACCTTCAATGAAAACTATAACGGTTAAGTAGGCTCTACTAGTTATCGAGTAATAGCCGACGAACTAATAAAAAAAAATCTTTGATCAAAACTTACAAATCTGATAGAATTTGATATTGGACTCAAATGAAGGCAAGCAAAACACAGCAAATTCGGAAACCTACATTGTGCGTGGCCCGACACGTACTTGCCCGGTTCTTATAATTAGTGTGAACTCACATTTAAATAAAGTAAAAATATGTAATTACTTTTTTATTTATTTTACTTTTTCCAGTGGGGTATGTTTGTTCATCCTATATTTTCTGATACCGGAGATTATCCTCTGGCAGTGAAAGAAAGGATCGCTGCTAAGAGCAAAGAACAAGGCTATACACGATCGCGACTACCTGAACTCACTCCCACCGAAGTGGAATATGTGCGGGGCACAGCTGATTTCTTTGGACTCAATCATTACTCAAGTTCTTACGTATATCGTAACAGTTCTGTTGAAGGTTTATACCCAATACCTTCATTTAGTGATGACGAAGGAATTTTAAAGTATAGCCTCCCAGAATGGCAACTTGGTGAATCGAAAATGATGCTGGTAAGTCACTAGAAATTAACAACGTATCCAAACTTTTATTTAGTTTTAATATAAAACATTAAACTTAAACTTATTTCGATTGAATAAGCGAACGTTGCAGACGTTCGCTTAATGTAAGGTGATTACCTTACATTCGCATTTCGCAAGAAGATCGACGCTCGGACACCAGTCCCGGTTTGAAACTATTGTCTACTAATTTACAATAATAATTATATTTCAGTACGTGCCTTGGGGTTTTTACAAAGTTCTCACAAAAATAAAGGATACTTATAACAATCCACCAATTTATATTACTGAAAACGGATTATCCAGTTACGGCGGACTGGTCGACGATGACCGAGTGATGTACTTCAGAGGATACCTAGATGCTTTGCTGGATGCCATCGATAATGGCAGTGACATCAGAGGGTACACAGCCTGGAGTCTGATGGACAACTTTGAGTGGTCAAGCGGTTACACGTAAGCTCAACATTTTCGTATAATATTCTATAATAGCATTAAGCTTTGACCAATGTCTGACAACGCTGAGCAGCTCTATCAAAGTTATTTCTTAATAATAAAGTACCTAATTTCAATTTTTGTAACCATAATTTCTACTAATGTAGAAATTGGCATTATAGGAGAGGTACTCGAGGTACCGTTAATACTGTTATGACTTTATACTTATTATTTTACAGTGAGCGATTTGGATTGTACGAGGTAGACTTTACAAGTCCGTCGCGCACGCGCACGCCGCGAAAGTCCGCCTTCGTGTACAAGGAGATCGTGCGGACCGGGACTCTGGACTTTGGCTACGAACCTGATACTGCAATTATGACCATCGACGAAGGACATTAAAATTTTATCGCAATATTATTTGTTTTATTAAATGCACCGATGAAAAAAAAGTTTAAAAAAGAGAGAAATAAAAGCTGCCTATTTTTTTTTAATGCTACAAAGGTGGCAAACAAGCATACGGGCCGCCTGATGGTAAGCATCGCCGCAGCCTATAGACGCTTGCAATACCACTCACGCGTTGTTAACCCTCCCAACTCCCCCAAGTGGAGCTCTGGAGACCTTACTAACCGTAACCGTAGTAGGTAACAGAACATGGCCGAGACCAATGCTATTTAGCTACGATCTTCTGTAAGGTGGAGGTTCTTCCCCAGACGGGCTGCTCCGATTTGAGCGGATTATCTGCTGTGCCCTACCTCTCTTCAATTCTGATTTCCTACAAATTGTAAAAACTTTATATTCAAACTTTATCTGTTTGTCGTTTGAAAATCAAATGAAGTCCCTCTTTCAATATTCGACTAGTAAAGGGACGAAACAAGCCCCTCAGTCAGGCCACGAACTCTCGAATACGCTACTGTGAGCGGGGTGACAGGCGATAGAAATAAATGTAGGTACCGCGCCGAGGCGCGCGCCGCCGCCGCGCCGTGTGGGCGCTAAGCTGGCCGTAAGGCTTTGTTTAAACGAAAAATAATCAACAAAGCTGAGGGGTGAGCGAAGAAAAAACCACGAATAGTAAAATAAAATAAAATCTTTTATTTTGCAAGTAGATTTACAGGAAATACTTTCGATAGTAAATTTTTTTTTTAATCCTACCAGCACTTCGACGCGAATGGCCTGTTGAGAAGAAACTCAACAAACAGCCTTTTTTGAAAGCCAAAGTAAAGTATAAAAACAGTTTTGTTCTTCTAATTTGTCTAATATACGCATTGAATAGGACTAAACAAAATAAATGGATTGAAAATACTGATTTTATATCCTCTAAGCCATAATTACAGTTTCATCAATTCGATCTCGTTTGTGATATGTGACACCATATAGAAAATAAAACCTACTTAAATGATAAGATTATTGTAACAATTTGCACTCTATATATTTTTAAATGGCTATGTAGAGAGTTTAGTAAGTATTCGATGTTGTACGAATGCGTAGAGCAAAATGAAAAGTTGCCGATGTTTGTGAGTATGAATATAAAAATAAAAACATTAATTGACCCAAAAAGTATATAAATTATCTTTATTATTTCATTTTAATAAATAACATGGGGATTCGCAGTCTTTTTAATCACAACAATTTTATATTCCTAGGTTTGTCCTTGTTATTTACATTGCGTTCTATGAATGCAAAATTACAAAGAGTCAGAAAATAAGGAAATTTCCTGACGGATTCCTGTTCGGAGCAGCATCAGCCGCCTATCAGGTGGAAGGTGCCTGGAATGAAGATGGTGAGACATTACCTTCATACTATGAAATAGTTTTTTATTTTAATGAATATAATTCAACAGGTTTACATTTTTTTAGGAAAATCTGAAAGTATTTGGGATTATGAAACGCACAAAGTTCCTTCAACGATTATTGACGGTTCCACTGGAGACATCGCTGCTAACTCCTATCATCTCTACGAGAGGGACGTGGAAATGATAAGAGAACTGGGTCTGAATTTCTATAGACTCTCAATCTCATGGACAAGAATTTTACCAACAAGCTTCCCAGATAAAATAAACGAAGCCGGTGTGTCATACTATAACAATTTGATAAACGAACTGTTGAAGCATAATATTGAGCCTATGGTAACGATATACCACTGGGACCTGCCGCAGAAATTACAAGAGCTGGGTGGCTGGACAAACCCTTACGTAGTTGACTGGTTCGCGGATTATGCCCGTGTTCTATTTCAATTGTTCGGAGACAGGGTGAAGACATGGATAACTATCAACGAGCCACAATTTGTTTGTCATCTTGCATACGGATCCGACTTTTTGGCTCCAAAACTTAACTGGCCGGGAATACCAGAATATTTGTGCACCAAAAACATTTTGCTAGCTCATGCTAAAGTATATCACATGTACGATGATGAATACAGATCTTACCAGGGAGGGCAGATCGGGATTACTTTTGTAATGCAATGGTACGAACCCGCTTCGGAAGAACATGTTGATGCAACTGACGAAGCCAATCAATTTCAAGTAAGTTTGGTAGTAGTGGCGTAATGGTTACCACGCCAGACCGCCACCCAGGAGGTCCCGGGTTCGATCCCCGGTCGGGTCATGATGAAAAACGAACTTTTTCTGATTGGCCTCGGGTCTTGGATGTTTATCTATATATGTATTTGTTATAAAATATCATATCGTTGAGTTAGTATCCCATAACACAAGTTTCGAACTTACTTTGGGGCTATCTCAATCTGTGTGAATTGTCCCTATATATTTATTTATTTTATTTATTATATCTACCGTTTAAGTAGGGTTTATGAAGTGTACTCATTACAGCTTAATAATTTGCTTCTTTCAGTGGGGGCTCTATGTAAATCCCATATTTTCGGATACTGGTGATTATCCTCAGGTAGTGAAAGAGAGAATCGCCGCTAAGAGCAAAGAACAAGGCTTCCCACGTTCTCGATTACCTGAGCTAACTCCTGCTGAAGTGGAATATGTGCGAGGCACAGCTGATTTCTATGGAGTCAACCATTACTCTAGTTACTTCACTTATCGTAACAGTTCCGTTGACGGCTTTTACCCAACACCATCATACAGTGATGACGAAGGTGTTAAAACATATCAATTGCCAGAATGGCAACTTGGTGAATCCAGCATGAATTTAGTAAGTTACTTGAAGTAAAGATTTATTCAATCTTTCAATAATTTTTGCTATAAAACTTAGTTATATTAGTATTATTGTTAAGCAGCCATTACTCGGTCAAGCTAGATCGAGATCCGTGATCTTGACCAGTGAAATTTTGATCCACGGAATTGGATTGATTGATTTACCAATACACACAGTCAATCTGGCTGATCACGGTCACGATTCTAGATGAGAAATGGCCAAATGTACCCTATTTTGAAAAAAAAACAATACTTACATTTCAGTACGCTCCTTGGGGGTTTTACAAAGTTCTGACAAAAATAAAAGATACTTATAATAATCCACCAATTTATATAATTGAAAACGGATTATCCAGTTACGGCGGACTGGTCGACGATGACCGAGTGACGTACTTGAGAGGATACCTACATGCTTTGCTGGACGCCATCGATAATGGCAGTGACATCAGAGGGTACACAGCCTGGAGTCTGATGGACAATTTTGAGTGGTCAAGCGGTTACACGTAAGCTCAAAATATTCTTACTTACACCCCTTTATGGGGATATTTCCCAGTAAAAACTATAGAACTAGTTTACATAGCTTACCCTGTGAAAAAGTTATCAGATCTCGTATAAAGCCAAGCTCTAAAGACTACACGCTCTAAAAGTACAAGCTCTACACTACACCTTAATCAAAATCTATGAAAAAGTGGTTCAGACGATTTCATTTCTTTTTGTAAGTGTGTATAGTGCTTATAATTTTTTTTTTCTTTTTTTTTCTTTTGGCCGAATTTCCAAATTTTATGATATTTTTGTTGTTTGTGTACTAATACTAGCATACATACCAAATTTCAGCTTTCTAGGATATTAAGAAGCGGAAATCTCATTCAAACTTTCATCCCCTAAATTAAAGGGTTGGGGGATGAAAGTTCCAAGTTTTATGATTTTTTTGTTGTCTTTGTAGTAATATTAGCTTACATACCAAATTTCAGCGTTCTAGGACTTCAGGAAGTACCGTAAGAATTATAATGATCGATCAGTGAGTGAGTTAATCAGTGACGAAATCGGGGGTTTTTAGACATAATAAAATCTAAAGTATAATAGCTACGACATTCAAACTTTGTACGTTTAATGATTGTACTGGTGTCATTATATTTTGAAATTTTTAACTATTTAGCATCATCCAAACCAAAGTTATGAGCGTTCAAAAAAACGACGAAACGTTTCGAGAAAAGGTAGGAAGTGCCCTTGCGCTCCGCTTGGCTCGTCTTGGCGGGGGCACTACCGTGCCCTCAGATCCTAAGTTCTTTCTCAGCTCTTCAACTATCTCAACTATCACGAATTGTCCTACTCTTAAAGAATGTTTACCATTTCACAGTGAACGTTTTGGATTGTACGAGGTGGACTACACAAGTCCGTCGCGCACGCGCACGCCGCGAAAGTCCGCCTTCGTGTACAAGGAGATCATGCGGACCGGGACTCTGGACTTTGGCTACGAACCTGATACTGCAGTAATGATCATCGACCAAGGAAATTAATAAAGTATTTTTATATGAATTATTTCAGTTTTATTTAAATCACATAGAAATCCCAGAAATAAAAGCAATTTTTTTTACTACCTGTAAAAATGTGTAGGTACTCTGACATGTCATGTAATAAATTGAAGTAATATTATAATCACAACTGACAAGATACATCATAGGTAGGTCTTCAGAAAGTTCTGATGTGTTTCTGACATTGTTGCATTGATAAATTCAAGTGCAGTTGAAAATAGATATTATCTTAATAAGTATGTACATAATATCGGTAATAAACTTCAATGGTTTAAACATCATTGATAAATAATGTTATAATCTTGTTGACAATTCTATCTTTTGGTACAGTCGCGTTATTTAGAAAAAAAAACAATATTTAGATACAAATTGTCAGTATTAATTATCACATATTAAATTTATAATTTATTGAAGTAATTTATCAAATGATTATACAAGAAACTTAACTTTAATTTATTAAATAAATCAAAACTAAAAGACACTAATAACAGAGTTGAAATTCGAATTTCTATTCTTTTAACAAAATAAAAAAATACGTGACAAATAGGTACCTATGTCAGCAACCGAGAGGCTTGAATCTGACAAGTCGGTGCAAAGGCAGTGTACCAACTTAGGGTGGTGGTGGAAGAGTATCTCAATCCAGGGGCTTAGTTCGCTGACCTAATGCTCATCCACCATTTCCAAATTGGACAAGCGTGGTGGATTTTCACGTTTAAACCCCTTCTTCATATCGAAGCAGGCGTAATGGTTACCATGCGGCACCGCCACCAAGGAGGTCCTGGCACAGATTACTTAATAGTTACTTCGTAAGTCCTGGGTTCGAAATATTCGAATCCCGGTCGAAAAACGAACTTTTTCTAATTGGCCTCGGGTCTTGAATGTTTATCAAAATATTTATTTGTATAAAATAAAGTATCGTTGAGTTAGTATCCCATAACTCAAGTTTCGAATTTACGTTGGGGCTAGCTCAATCTGTGTGATTTGTCCCTATATATTAATATATTATTATGTGTTACGAGACTCTGGCTTTGACTTACGTTTTGATGGCATCATTATTTTCATTTAAAAACACAATATGGTAACGATTTAGTACTTAAGTATATTTATTATCTAGTGCTACCATGAGAAGTTGCTCAAAGAAATAAGAAAATCTACTCGATTGATAAGATTAATACATCAATTTTCTCTCCTCGTGTAATCTGGATATACTTAGTAGTAAGTATTTGACAGTTTGCGAGGTGTAAAGGAATTTTTAAATGCAGCGAATATAATTTTAAACATACAAAATGAATTTAAGCACCAGATCCATGTGAGTTTGAATTAAAATATTATTAATTTTTCGAGTCATATTGGTAAATCTTATTATTCATATTATGCGGACTTTGGGTCCACCCCTCGATATCATTAAATAGTAATCATTGATATTCCATGTTGACAGCAATTATTGATTTCGATAATTACTTTCAATGCATACTGTAGTGCTCATATTTCTTATTTTTTTAGATTTATTCTTGTTGTTCTCACTGTATTAAACGGTGAATGCAAGATTACAAAGAGGCAGGAAATAAGGAAATTTCCTGACGGATTCCGATTCGGAGCAGCTACCGCGGCCTATCAAGTAGAGGGAGCTTGGAACGAAGACGGTGAGTTATATAAATATAAACATTACGAAATAGTTACATTTTCAATAAGTAATAAATAATTTCACTAATTATTTCATATATATTTTTAGGAAAATCTGAGAGTATTTGGGACTACGAAACGCACAAAATTCCTTCAACGATTATTGATAGTTCTACTGGAGACATCGCTGATAATTCCTATTATCTCTTCGAGAGGGACGTAGAAATTATAAGAGAACTGGGTCTAAATTTCTACAGATTCTCTATCTCATGGACAAGAATTTTACCCACAAGCTTCCCAGATAAAATAAACGAAGCCGGTGTGGTATATTACAACAATTTAATAAACGAACTGTTGAAACATAATATTGAGCCTATGGTGACGATATACCACTGGGACCTGCCGCAGAAATTACAAGAGCTGGGTGGCTGGACAAACCCTTACGTCGTTGACTGGTTCGCGGATTACGCCCGTGTTCTATTTGAATTGTTTGGAGATAGGGTAAAGACATGGATAACTATTAACGAGCCCCAATTTGTTTGTCATCGATCATACGGAACTGATTATTTTGCACCAAAACTTAATTGGCCGGGAATACCAGAATATTTGTGCACCAAAAATACTTTGCTAGCTCATGCTAAAGTATATCACATTTACGATGATGAATACAGATTTCACCAGGGAGGGCAGGTCGGAATTTCATTTATAACCCAGTGGCATGAACCTGAATCAGAAGAATATATAGAAGCAGCTGATGATACTAATAAATTTCAAGTAAGTTTAGCCGTTTATTAATACAGAATACTATTTTAGCTGGCGCTTAACTGTAAATTTACTTATTCCAGTGGGATCTTTATGTTCATCCCATATTTTCTGACACGGGAGATTATCCTCTGGCAGTGAAAGAGAGGATCGCGGCTAAGAGCGAAGAACAAGGCTTCCCACGTTCTCGATTGCCTGAGCTCACTCCAGCTGAAGTAGAATATGTGAAGGGCACATCTGATTTCTTTGGATTAAACCATTACTCTACTTACTACATATATCGTAACAGTTCTGTGGACGGCTTATACCCAACACCTTCATACAGTGATGATGAAGGAGTTATCAAATATCAATACCCAGAATGGCAACTTGGTGAATCGAAGATGATGTTGGTAAGTAAATAGTTATGTTGCAAAATATTTTTGTAGTCAGTAGAAATATACAACGTATCCAAACTTTTATTTAATTTTAATAAAAAATATCTGATGATAGACTTTGAAACTTTAAACTCTCACTAATTCAATCACCACACCACACAAAGACTCGACAGTCAGACACCAGTGTATTATATCAATTGTGTTAGAAACAACAGATTGGAAATAAAATACGGTATTATAATTTTGTAACAATAATTGTTTCAGTACGTTCCTTGGGGTTTTTACAAAGTTCTCACAAAAATAAAGGACACTTATAATAATCCACCAATTTATGTAACTGAAAACGGATTATCCAGTTATGGCGGACTGGTCGACGATGACCGAGTGACGTATTTCAGAGGATACCTAGATGCTTTGCTGGATGCCATCGATAATGGCAGTGACATCAGAGGGTACACAGCCTGGAGTCTGATGGACAACTTTGAGTGGTCAAGCGGTTACACGTAAGCTCAACATATTCTTACTTACACCCCTATATAGGGATATTTCCAAAATTAAAAACTATCCTACGTCCGCCGAGAAACTAAAAGCCACAAAATATCAGCAGCTGACTGGTTCCTACGATTTTGTGGCTTTTGGTGTAGAAACATTAGGCCCGTGGGGTACCAGTGCGTTGTCTTTTTTTAGGGACATCGCAAAAAGGCTGCGACAAACCACTGGTGACCCAAAGGCTGGCAGTTACTTCGCTCAACGGATATCTATCGCCGTTCAGCGAGGTAACGCTGCTAGCATTTTGGGCACCCTGCCACAGGGACCATGTCTTTTTAATACTTAGTTTTAGTTTTTATTTTTTATTGTTAGTTTAGTTTTTAATTTTTAAGGTTAGTTTAGTTTTAATTAATTTTATTGAATTTCATATTATTTAATTATGTATTGTGCATTAAGTAATGTAATAGATAAGTATTAGTAACGTATTGATGTAACAATGTTGGTGTCCTACGTCCTTTCTCGGCTCGTTAACTATCTCAATTATCACGAATTGTCCAACTCTTATAGAATGTTTACCATTTCACAGTCAACGTTTTGGATTGTACGAGGTGGACTACACAAGTCCGTCACGCACGCGCACGCCGCGCAAGTCCGCCTTCGTGTACAAGGAGATCGTGCGGACCGGGACTCTGGACTTTGACTACGAACCTGATACTACAGTTATGACCATCGACGAAGGACATTAAATTTTTTTGGAATATATTTGTTTTATTTCTATCACCCATAAATTCTATACGGTTACAATAAATTTTCCAGGTTTTTATAAACTTCCTGAATAAGGACTGCCTCTTGATTCTTACTTAAAAGACTAGAGTCTTTTTATTTTCTGCAAACTGTTAAAAACTTTTTCACCATAATACTCAACATAAAGCCGTGTCGTCGTTTGAAAATCAAATCAAGTCCCCTTGAAACAGTAAATAACGGGCTTATTTATTTATGTATTATATTCAAGCTGGATATTGATCGAACTAACCTGCGGGATGTTTGAAGTGGACTGTGACATTGAAAAGTATTGTATAATTACTGTGCAAAAGGGTTCCAATCTAGAGTTTATCGGACTTCAATAATAATATGAACACTAGCAAAACTCGCGCAACTTCGTTTACATGTAACCCGCTTTCCTGTGAGAATTAAAAAAAAACCCTTTCTTATCGGTTTCCTACGTCATACACCACACTTTTCACAACACACCTAAGTTTTCTCTACGGTCAGCCAGCGGTTTAGGCTGCGCGTCGATACAAAGTAATGTAATATGTTGTGCCATACCTCTTTGTCAGTTATATCTGCCATCATTATTTGACCCTGTAACAATTTTTGTACAGTTAAATTCATTGAGATAAGTATATGTACTAGGTACTAAGTCAATGGTTAAATTATTATGTACAAACAGTCAAATTATCTCTTAAGTTTTTCAAAGCCAGTCGTTAACTACCTAATGTCCAGCTTTATCTTTGAATTCTCTCTGCTATAATTATAAAATTATAGCAGAGAGAATTCAAAGATAATTTTATACTTCCTTTAAAGGAAGTATAAAAATAAAAAATGTGTTTATTTTTATTTTTATAAATAATTATAAACTTTTACTGTTTATTTTTCCCGCCATTATGTGAGTAGATTTATTCAGCTAGTACAATATAGAGGTTATATTTATGTTATGCAGCGCACGCAACGGAAGCCCTAATAATTTTCCCCGTTTTTGCAAAATTTTTCACTTGTGCTTCGCTCCTATTAGTCGCAGCGTAAAGTTATATAGCTAGCCTTCCTCGATAAATGGACTATCCAACACAAAAAGAATTTTTCAATTCGAAACAGTAGTTCCTGAGATTAGCGCGTTCAAATAAACAAATAAACAAATTCTTCAGCTTTATATATTAGTATATAGATTTTTAAACAGCGCCACCTAGAGTAATAGATTTAAAGTGCTCTAATTTTCGCGCGAACGTAACCATAGCGCGATGTAACTTTTGAATAGCGCCATATAGCGTAGAATAGAAAGAACTTGAATTAATCTCGGCTAGCGCGTAAATTTTTTGCCATAACTTCTAAAGTATCTATTTAAATTATATGGTGTAAAGATTATAATAATGTACATGAAATGCTTAAGGTAACTAACGTAGTTAACTGGATAAGGATTAATACTGTATACGTCAAAATCGGTTTCCAATTTCCGCATTATTATTTGGAAATCGCTTTTTATTTTATAGTAAGTTATCCGTAAACGATAAATATATATTATGCTATCGCGGACTTTTTTGGAGACCTAAATAAGAGGAATATCCTATAATTTTTGTTTTCTTATATCTCAAAGGGTTTAGACAGCGTTTTCGTCGACAGCTCCCAAGCGGGTTCATTTTTTCCGACACTCCCAACAATAATCTTTATATTTCAGCCAATTTACACAAAATCCTGACAAATTTTATACATAAACCTTCCTCATGAACCAGGCAAGGTGAAAACCGCAAGAAAATCCGTTGGGTAGTTTTGAGTTTATCGCGAACAGACAGACAGACAGACGCGCGGGAGGACTTTGTTTTATAATATGTAAGGAAGGATAATATTGCTTACCCCAAATACAAGTTACTTGTTTATTGCTTTATGAATTTAATTAAAATATGATAAAGTAGTTAAATACATATTCCATTCTTAATTACGCAACACAAAATGACTGTATGTATGTTAGGTAATAAAACAAATCATTTGTGGGAAAATAATACTTAAATCAAAAGTAAAATTAAGTTTTATAATGTTCTTATAAGATTAATTAAGGAACACAAAAATTACAAAAAGTCAATCACTGAAAAAATTTTGAAAAAAAAAGAATTACTGAGTGTTAACTCAGTAATTCTTTTTTTTCAAAGTTTGACCTGAAGACCTTTGTTAAAAGGTTTTGGATTTTGCTGGCCTATCACTCTCTCTCATTTTGCTGGCGTAAAACAATATTTGGTGACCATTTATCCATTTTGGCAATCAAAAAGATTATAGAACAAAACGTAAAATTATTCTGACGTCTCTATATTTATTTTGGATCTTAGAACATTTTACTTTAGTGCCCTCGGTTTGGGTCGAGATTAATTTATATAGAGTTAATTATTTTATTTGGTGCTTAGTCTTAGGGTATCAGAATTTATTCTGGTGATCATTAAAATTGTACTCATTTTTATTATTGATACAAATTTACATTTTCTGATCATTATTGGCAAAAGGAATCCTTTATGTTCGACACAATGAGAAGATACTTATTATTCAAGAATCTTTACGGTTAACAACAGATCGCTTTGATTTAAATTTTGGTGATATTCAAGTTCCGCTTCATTAGCGACCATTGTTGGCAAGGTGGGGGAAGCCTACGTCAACGGCCCAATTGCTCTATTGAAGATTAATTTGAATAGAAAATTATAACCCATCATTGTCAGTTGTCATCTTGGATTTGTTAGATCAGGATTCTGGATAAGTTTTGTGCGAATGATATATATTTTTTTTTTATCAGAATCAAATTTTTTTGTCATTTTTGGCGGGAATTACACTAATGGAATCACTGTCTCTACTATTATCCTACTAAAATTTTAAAAAAATATTGCGTTTCTATTGGTTCATTTAATTGTTGCTTTTGGTTGTGTTCCGATTGCTAGGATTGCTATTGGCTGATACAAATCTCACTCTGTGGGGTGGTTGTCGGGATACCTCCACGTGGTCCACCCCGGGCAACGCCGGCGCGTCCTTGCCGGCGGCTGAAGTCCCGACACGTGGGTCGTCCCTGCGCTCGAGTTGCGGCGAGCCGCTGGTTGAGGGGGACGAGCGGGGTCCGGTCCCTGCGTTTCGCCGGGTGCGGGTTGCAGGCGGACGGGTGTGTCAGCTCCCTGCGCTCGGCTCGCGGGTCGACGCGGACGCCCTAGTGGGCGCCGGCCTAACCAGCCGGCGTGCAGCGCATACCGTAACCCGTAGGTCCTCCACCCACGGGCCGGGGGCCTTGGCTTAACCGCCCGGGCCGCGAGGAAGACAACCTCTATAAAAATCACGAGCGGAGCTGACGGCCGCGCCACGCTGAATAAGTGTGGTGTGGCCGTTGGCTGGCGGTCGGCACAGTGGGCGCGATCGCCGAGTGGACGGGGACCATAGCCCAGCCGAGACGGCGGGCCGGGGAAGGCCCGTCGTCTTGAGGGGGCGATGGTCCTCGGTGTCGGCAGTGCACCTGGATGCGGTGTACTGCTGACGGAGCGTATCGGGGGCGAGCGGGTCCGGCTGGCTTGGCCGGACGGCCCTGGCGGGGTCGCGGTTGTATCCCAGTTTCCCGTGGCCCCGCCACGCCACAGGGCAAGAGGCATCCCGTCAGTTTTTTTGTGGTAAGTTCCACAGTCCCCACCGTGTGCTCCCCGGGCGGTGGGGCTGCCACAAAGCATTTTTCTGACGTGTAAAAAAAAAATCTCACTCTGTCAATAACGAAAATGTGCGAAATGTACGCATAGGTACCTATGTGAGTATATGTGGAAAAGTATCTCTGCCTCAATGTTTACCTGTGAGTCGGCACTTGTTAAAAGAGAAATTCTAGATAGGTAGGTACTCACTTATATAAAAAACAAACGGAAAACAAAATAGTCCTACACCTCCGCCGATTTTTTAGAGATGCGTGGTCCACTCCAACAGAGTCTCCAGAACTCGTCTAATCCATTCTACAGTTTGTAGTATGACCAGCCTACTCATGGAGCCCATTCCCACTGGCGCGTTCGTCCTGTCTCGCTGTATGGTCATCGAACATCGATATAGACATATCGATCAATATACAACAACAATTTCAACATTCATTAAATAACTCCTGGATTGAACTAGATCAAACATATTTAGATCCCGATTTGTATACTGGACCATATAAATCATAAAATGTCTAACACCACGCCAAAAGATTAACGCGAAGTCTATTTATATAAATCCCATTATCCCAAACCACGTAGATGCACTCAATAAAATGCTACGAGTAACTATGCTTAGGTACGATCAACATCGAAAATTGATGAACACTTTTGCAGCATTTCTTTATTTTCATTTATTTTTTAAAGAACACAGAGAACAAGATGCTCGGTTTTTCGGCTCGGCAGAAGAGGATATAAGTCGACGCGTAGACGAAGCCATATTGGACGAAGCGAATTCGACATCAATCTTGCGCGCGAATTCATACGCGCGTTGACGAGGCACTAAGCACCAATATTTGCGTTCACACACATCGCGCGAATTGGCGGCATATTCGCGACGAATTTATGCTAATTGTGGACAAGGCATTTAGGAGCCGATATGTATAAAACATTATACCAAACATTTTATGATGAAAGTCACGATTGGCTTATGATCGACCCGCTACGCACTCAGTCAGTAATATAAGGGATATTAGGGACTTTATTTAAATTGATTCCGTAATGGGGCGAAACGGTAGAATTTTTAATTAAAAACCGCTATTCCAGTTGTTTACCGACAGCTTTTTGCGTAAATATAAAAATGTTCAAACGAGAAATCTGCAGGCTTTTGTTGAAATTGGATTGGCCCAAAATAAAAACATGGTGGATTAACAGACCGAGAGAGCTGCTTTTCGACCAGAGTTGTATGACTTCAGTTGTCGTTACATACAACATCATGTGAATGACGTTATACTGGTATCATGTGACAATTTGTATGAGTATAGAACGGTGGCTGACGCTAGGAGGTGTAAGTGAAAACGGACATAACTCTATCATCTTGTATTTTTAGTTTGGTAAAGACATAGTTTGACATCTAAGGAAAGATATAGAACAGTTTTTATCCCTTAAAATATCCTGAGAACGAGAACAGGAATTGAGTAAAACTGCTGGCGTCCGCTAGTTATTTATGAAATAATAGGGATCTATTCGAAAATTCGAAGTTTCGGTCTTTACCAGGTTGTTAGATGTTTTACACTAGTTTTGAAAAACAATGAACAATGAAACAAAGTTTGTCTATAAAATTAATAATCCAATTATTGTAAATAACAAGTATTTCAAACTAGCAAGTAAACAAAGAAACTGGAAGTTGGTTTCATGATTGTATCTGTGTCTATAGAAAGTTAAAACCACAGAAGACAGATATGTACAATGTTCTGTGAGTAGAAGTACACTAATAAACAAGTCATTATAATTCACAAGATTTTAAATAAGTAGAGCTAATACCAAAGTTTAAAATACACCTACCTACCTACTAATGTAGAAATGTATTAAATAACAACCTACATAGAAAACGGAATAAATAAATTGAAAATCTAATAAAAAAAATACCAAATGGAATAAAATTATATCCAAATTCAAATTCAAACTATAAGCAAACTTTTTTTTTAATTGTGAGAGAAACCCATAGATTTAATATAAATGTATATACTAGCGTACATATAGATCGGCTTTGTTTGATTGAGGCGAGACCAAAAACAAAATACACTAGTGTGCGTGGAATGTACATGTGTGCAAGCAAGATATATAATTTTGTGGATTTTCCTTTTAGTTTGAGTTACATCCAGGCACTGCACAGGTAACCATATTTAATCACGTCGAATTCACACCAAAACTACACTTAAAATCCATAAATTTTGCAAAAATAAGTGGGATTTGTTTTAACATGACTGACGTTAGGGCGATACAAGCCCATAACGTGTATAGGAAAAATGGTCTTGTCTATCTATCTCGCTCTAACAAACGCGTATGCTATGATCTATCTCTTTTACATTGCCAATCTTCTTACGCTAGTAAGTTATAATAAATCTATGGAGTAAGTAACCAACCAGTTTATTAGAACAAAAGAACGATATTTTTTTTTAAGAAAGAAAAGAATTTGATTTGACACTTAAGATACGGCTAGAGCACACTCTGCACCACTTCAAATATACCTCGAGGTTTTAAATTCTCGCCAAAGTGTCTTACCTCCTTTGTGTCCCGAAGTGCTGACTATGAACAACCAAGCTTCCTTTCACAAAATTATCACTTGTTTACTTGTATATACTTGTCGTAAACAAATTTTATAGGCACTAACCACTGACCGCGATCCAATACACCATGAAAAACACTATAAATATATTACAATAAATGGCATTAAAGATTCAGTTGTAAAAACTAGCGAGTGTTACCCACGTAAAAACCATTAACTGGTAACTACTGTTTCTAATTTTATGTCCTCCAAACTTTAATTTGAGGTTTTATGAGACAAGATATTTTGGTGTTTGTGTGTCCAATACTCAAAAATACCTTAAATGTCCTATCTATAAAATCCGCAGAACACTTATTTCTATGATAAAATCCTTATATATATATAATACCTATATAATGTTGATTGTAAAGCTACTGCTACTTTTGTGTGCTACCCGCAATTGGTGTCAATTGTATCTGGTGTCAATGTTTTCACATCACCTGACGGTCACTGCCATGGTTTAATGTAAGAATAACATAATGCAGGCAAACGATCTGAGACATAACTTCTGAAATAATGATATAGTATTTTGATCTAAGAATTAATTAATTGTAATGACTTATGAATGTTTCTTACTATTTCGCGTGGACTATTTGCTTGAAATTTGGTAGGCTGGTAGTTTTACAACACGAATTAATATATAGGGTATATGTTTTTATCCCTTAAGTACTTATATCATTTTGGGAACGGTATTTCGCGGGTAAAACCACGGACATCAGCACGTTAACACAAATTATTATAAAGATAGACGCTGTTTAAATATAAGTAAATAAATATAATAAATAAAAAAGATTGATCGTAAAACTCAAAACTTCAAACTTTGTTTTGATAATTATTATCCTGGATTTTGCATAATTTACGTGTCAGATACAAATATTTGGTCTGTTGCCAAAAGCTATCGAGCGAAGGGGCTAGCGTACGATTGTGTAAACAATGTATCTGACACAAACATAGCTATATCATGAATGATTGAAGGTTTTTAGGGTTCCGTAGTAAACTACATGAAACTCTATATAGTTTCGCTATGTCCGTCTGTCCGCTTGTTCGCGGTCTAGCGCAACTAGACGCTTAATGCTAGAAAGCTAGCTCTAATTTGGTATGTACATATTAACAATGCTAACAAGGTGCTGGAACAAACTATAACGGTTAAGTAGGCTCTACTAGATAAAATTTATTTGATGACACTTACAAATCTGATAGAATTTGATATTGGACTTAACTGAATATAACAATAAAATAATAATAAAAATACGGAACCCTGCATTGTGCGTGGCCCGACACGTACTTACCCGGTTTTTATTTAGAATGTGAAACGATCGTGAACAACTGGATTAACAATATAAGTTATTGAAATAGTTTCTTTTTTTAATCTGATGGTAAGTGATCACCGCTGCCGCCGCCAAACACAGAGACATCACGGACGGGTGTCAATGAGACGTGGTAAACGTAAATGGTAAAACCTACACTATATAGGTACGAAATGTGCACTGGGCCTAAGCATTATCTCTTTGTACTGCGGCAGATATTTCTGAGAGTTAAGTACTAAAATTTTGACAATTTCATCTGTTTACTTGTGTGTCTCTTGGAGATACAAATAAATTATTTACCTATTTATTTTATCTATCAGTTTAAATCCTGTGAACGTTCGGTCAAACTTACAAAGAGTTCAATGTAGCACGAAACACGATGCTAAAGCGCGTACATTACATGGTCTCGAATATGCAAGGTGGCATATTGAATCTTATGCTGCATAGATAAGGTTCAAAACAATGAAATACGAGGCTAAAGGGAATAGGGATGAGGGGAATGGGGTAGGTACATGTTTTGTCATACATAAGCACTGTGATCTCCAGTTAGCGGTTACAGATTGTCTGATCGATATCCGTGTCTGGCGGGCAAATTGCAACCTGACAATACAAGCCGTGACAAATTCCAAATATTTTTATTCAAATAGGCTTATTATAAGCTCTTTCGAATCGTCACAATTTTTTCCAACCACTAGTGCAGACGGCAGATTTGTGCTAAGAAGAAACTGGCAAGAAACTTAGCACTTGCTCTTTTAAAATGGTATTAATAAGATACAATTACAATGACAGAAAATATATTAATTTATATTACAAATAAACAAAATTTGTATGACTGTTTGTATTATAATATAACATCATTTTCATTCATTCATTAAAAATCTGTTGGTTTCGAATTTGAAGTTTACCAAACTGCCGGACTGACTTTTGAACACAAATTCAGGAATGGGAATGGCCACTATTATTGCAGTGAATCTTATAACGATAACTTACGTAGAGCAACTGGAATTCGATGAAGGTCTAGGGCTGGATTCCTCTTTATTTCAATTACATAGAGGCCGTTATATGTCATATAAACCCTTGCTACATACAAAGTAACTACATGGTCGGCGGTGTTGTCCAAGGTGTTTCTAAACTGTAAAGAATATTATATTAAACTGTGGTCATATAGTCATAAATATAGTGCTACAAACATCTTTATGAACGTGAGTGACGTTTGTAGGAGGGCGTTACTGTGGCCTATTTTCATACATTTTGTCAAAGGCGAACTGTCAAAAAGGACATACATATGAACGGGAGTTGTAGTTCCAATTTCGGCCACGTTCATAAAAGTGTTGGTAGATCTGTTATCTGTACCGTCAATAATACACCAGTCTGTAAGCTTTCTGTATGTACCTACTGTATTATTATTTTTGTCTGTGTTTTGCAATTAAAGGATATTCTGTCTAATCTATTTGTTAGAGCAACAACTACTTAACTATTACCACAGCTTAACAATATGATTTATGAAACTGTGCCTTTGTTTCTCTAAAGATCTACCCAGGAACATTTTTAATACGTAAAGAAAAAAAAGAAGTAATCTCTTACTAGGACGTAAATACCTCAATGAGAGTACGCTAGCACTCTCAAACCCCCCTCAAGACGTCTCGCTGACGACAATGGCCCGCTGAGACTCTTGTAAACACTGCTTTGTGTTATTAGGGTTCAGTCTACTTTAAAAGATTTTATTTTATCGCTTTATATGCAATATCCTAGCTGTGTAAAATCTAAGTATTACTGAAACAAAATCTTTTACTCCGAGACTAGATTTTCATGACCTTCCCGCAGAAGAAGCGTTTTCGCAGCCCGACCAAAAAAGTTGAAAGCAGATTTTTTTACTTAGGGATTATGTAATATCTGATCAAATCAAATAATTTATTTGAGATGCACAGGTTATTAAGATGTTACAACAATTACATTATTTCAGAACAAGCCGTGATCAGCCTTAAAGGCATACAAATTTGTCTATGCTTTGGGGCTTTGTTTGAAGTTTTAGGAGATAAATATTTAAAAATTTACCCTTCGGAAATTTTGATAATGTAACTACGTAATGAAAGCTAAAAAGATTTTCTACAAATTTAATTCTACACACTTTTCACCTATGACCAAAAGAGGTATGAGACGACAAACAGTTCTGCCTCTTTATAAACCTAAATCGCGAAGTTTTAACATTGCACGTAAAAGTAAAGTTTAATTAAAACAAAAACGTCCCGAATTTAAAAGCCTCAATTTAACCGCAAATAAACGCTCTTTCTAAAAACCTCTGGAGCGCCATCTGTCTCATAAATTGAAAATGCACAATACAATATCAATTAACCGCTTTGCAAACATTCTCTATTTCCAAACGCTTTTATGGCAATTTGTTTGATTAAGTTGTATGAAATTTTGTAAAATTTTCGTATTATTTTTGTCCTGAGTTGAAATGATTGCAGTGAGCGATTCCTCTGTGGGATCTCAGCTCAGAGTGGTGTAAACAAAAAATTACCTGTTTATTAGCCTCGATTTTCAGGGTCGGAAGTGTCAGAACTCGGCTTAAGTTAGCACCGTTGGTAAAAAATAATAGCTAATTATAAGTAATATTTATTTCCATCGATATTTTTTTTTGTAGAAATAAATATCTCTAATTCATTAGAGTATGTTTTTTTAAATGCTATCCCCAGAATTTTAAGTAACGTATCTATGTGTTTAATATCCATCTGAAATAATGTAACTTTTTAATCGGGATAATATTCTTCCATATTCCAATACGTAGGTATGGAATATGGAAGAATTTATTTGGAAGAATTCCAGAAATTATACAAAAACTCGCATAATTCTCTCTATATTCTTGCTAGTCTAGTTATAATAGTACGCATACATTTATAAATTACAATTTCTGGAATAACACCGTATATCACAGAGATTATATATTACTTACGTATTTGTGCCATATGTATATCATCCACTCTATTTCATCTCAATGTTTGAATTTCTCGCTTGTATTGTACACTTAAATTCTCGAAAATATTTCATTTCTTATTTATTGATCGATGATTGATTCAATTACCTAGTTCATCCAAATAATAATTTCAAAATAGTAATGTTGTTCAATTAAAGTTGGTTATAAACTCTTGTGCTTACGGTATGGCGGGTCGCACACCATTCCTGAGAAATTTTTGACTGAACTGTGCGGTTACCACGACGTATTATAATAATTGATAAACTATCGAGTACCTAATTGAGAACAGCCTTACATCATGTATTGCGTTATCTCGTTTACTCACTCGTCTTTGGACTGCTATATAAGATTTCATGGTAAGAGGGCTGTGGGACAATTCACGTAACAAAAACCGATTCTAGTTCGATTCAACGACACTCGCTGTCTCACTCATACAAAATAGGAATTGAACTCGACAGCGAGTGTCGTTGAATCGAACTAGAATCGGTTCCTGTTACGTGAATTGCCCCACTGAGCTCAAGTCTGTGTCTCAATAGTCAATACATCAACCTTCTCACATGTCATAAGATGTTTTAAAGCATCCAGCCTTTCTCTTCAAAGCATAGTAAATCAAAATCAAGTATAATATGCTCATTCAATACTTACTACCGTGTTTAGGAACGTATTCAGTGAATCGAAAATTCCCCTTCCACCTTTTGAAGTGCGGACGCCTGGGACGAGCCATTCTGACGATAGACGGGGGAGATCTTTTTGTAGCCACCTGTCTCCGCCGGGGCCGACTTTCAAGGAACATTCTAGGGCATATATCTCATAGGATATTCCAGGTTTTCTTTAATTTTTTTACGTGTTTTCATAATATGCACGTATTACTTCATCTGTAATTTAATTTTAATTTGGAATGACAAAATAACAATGAGACATCGATGATATTTTATTTTTTTGTATGTTTGAAAAATTAAAAATTTGAAGAGTCTTGTAAATATTTTTTTTTAATAATTATATGGTTCGCAAACTGGTTGCTACAGGGTACAATCAATACAAATAAAATTTAACAACTAAAAGTTGCAACAACCTACTATGAGCGAACACAGCATGCACATAAAGTTTTGCTCGCCGAATAAATATTAAGCTTATATAAAAAAGAATTACAATAAAAAATATTTAAAAAAAATATCGTAATAATATAATAGTGACTGTTTGATAATTCTGGTCGATGCACTGAAGATGCCATATTTTATTACAAAAAGAACGAATTAAAGGAGAATGTTGACGATAATTTATTCGACAAGGAATCAATCGAAAAGTCACGCGATTATACTACCAGGTCTAGGAATATAAAAACTAAGCCTCTGTCGAAGATCACGACAGTTTATTTTACCTATAATTATTTTATGTAGAAATATCACGTCAAAAGTTAAATGACCCTGCTCAAGCGAGACAACATTGAAAAATTTAAGTCGTGTTTGATAAGATGGGAATTGGTGACAACATTATGGAAGTAAGTCAGGTGATACAGAAATCTCTTTTGAATTCTTTCAATTCTGGAGATGTGAACTGAACTGCGTAAGATGGTGTTCCATACAGGGCTACAATATTCAAGAATGCTATCTGATTATTAGACAAGAAAAGATAGATTAAGTGTGTCAGGATTATATGTGTATTAAGATTGTTACGGTCCAGATGATGAAAGACAGATCGAAGTGGTAAGTGCGATAAGGGTAGGAAGAATTTTACTGTTGTAAAGCTTCTCTTTTTGTATACCATCCTTCTTTCTCCTTTACTCTCATTCAAATACAACGTAGTTTTGTACTGTAATAAAAAATCGAAACGTACACCTGCTAATTGTTTACGGCAAAGATTTGCAACATAGCAGGTGGATTACTAAAATACAGAACGGCGATTTTATACTGAAGTCAATGCTGAGAGCATACTAAAGCCGGTTTCCATAAGAATATCCATAAAATATACTACCCAAGGATACAACAATATTATTATTGACGCGAAAAATATCCAAATAAGTATTATGTCAAACCACAAAAAGACAAAGAATATTACCGTGGTATTACGTTCCTAAATATTCCTAAAAATCACTGTAATGACTGTCATGATCTTCCGGGTGTAATAAAATAAATTACTGAAGTTGGGCATCCAGCATTTTTTATTGGCGAACTATTTATGTTATTAATAGCCTACTCTCCCAAAGATGGTTATTACGATCACAATGACCTAAATGAGTTTTGAGTTGTAGAGCCTAGCTACTATGAATGAACTGGCAGTGACTCGTAAAGATGTTGGCTCCACCGAAGCAGGTACCACCCTCTAGCAGAATATCGACGTGAAACAGCGGATGATCCGCTCAAATCGGAGCAGCGTCTGGGGAAGGACCTCCACCTTACAGAAGATCGTAGCCAAATAGCTACGGTGAGTAAGGTCTCCAGAGCTCCTCTTGGGGGGTTGGGAGGGTTGGCAACGCGAGAGTGATACCCTCGGTATTGCAAGCGTCTATAGGCTACGGTGATGTTTACCATCAGACGGGCCGTATGCTTGTTTTACCAACTTTGTGGCATAAAAAGTGAAATAGCGGTGATATGCCGCTGTGTTTATTAAGATGAGAGAGTCGGCTAATACTGGTCCTGCTTCCTACTTTCTGTTTCATTTCTTCTTAGGTAGACAACGCTACTACGCTACGATAGTAGTATTTATTATACTGTGACGCTACCAAGATTATTTTAGTCACGGACAGGGGTGATTGCTTACCACCAGAAGACCTGCTAGATAATTTCTCCGCCTCTTTCATAAAAAAGAAGCAGTAATCACATTAAACTATCTGGAACTAGTCAGAGTATTGTTAAACCGATTTTAGTATCAATCTAAATAACCTCCAGTTATATTAGACAGTTTATTTACAGGTATTCTTATCCCGTACCTATAATACTTCTAAAAATAGAAGTCATGTTTAATTTAAATATCTCAAGGCGAACAGAAGACATTATCAATGTCTGTATTGTCCGCTATACTATTTATGTACGGGTATTCACTGGACATAGAGGACAAACATCGCTCTATTTAACAAACGCGCATGCTTCTAGACAAGGCTGGTTATGGCTGGCTGAAGAAAAAAATCTTTGTGAGAGAGAAAAGAAATAGGGCGAAATGAAATAGGTATATATAAATAAATATAAATAAATATATAAATAAATATATTGGGACAATTCATACAGATTGAGCTAGCCCCAAAGTAAGTTCGAAACTTGTGTTATGGGATACTAACTCAACGATATTATATTTTATAACAAATACATATATAGATAAACATCCAAGACCCGAGGCCAATCAGAAAAAGTTCGTTTTTCATCATGACCCGACCGGGGATCGAACCCGGGACCTCCTGGGTGGCGGTCTGGCGTGGTAACCATTACGCCACGGAGGTCGTCAAAATACGAAGATATGTTAGTTATAATAACAAATATACTGCATTCGTGAATTTGTGAACTTTGTTGACTGGCAGAGTATGCAATTATTCTATCAGTACTTATGTATTGTGGTCAATAAAGTTAAATAAATAAATAATTTTGGTAAAATTGCATATCGGAAATGTATGACCACTTGTTAGTAACTTTTACTTGAGCAAGTGGTGAATCGACCTTTATTATTCCTTAATTAGACCATAAATATTATTACCTACAGAATGTAGAGTAGGTACTATTAGTAATGAATTAAAGAAACGAGCTACTGAAATAAAACTAGTCTAAAATAGATAGACAGAATATGCTAAATTTGCAATAAGCAATCAAGTGACACAGTAAACAGTAAAAGTTACAGACTATTTAGTTTTTATGCAACAAAGCGGACTTAATACTGAAAGCAATCTTTTCAAGGCAACCTTAAGGTGTACCACAGACAAATTTCTGTGTAGAATTTCTGTATTAGTATTGTATATTATGTCTAATATAAGATAATATAATATACTCACCTGTATTATAAGAACAGATTCTATTATGAGGTGACCATTTCTTATTTCTCAAGAGATAACAATAGCATTCATTTAGACCAAAATAATTAACCACATTCACTCTATGTACTGGTGGTGGCGTCGGGAGTCGGGTCGCTGAGTTCCCTCTAATATGGTTGAGCACAGCGATGGCCGACTCTCGTGTCAACTCGTGAACGGGTGCTGCCTGGGGGGACTGGTCTGCTCACTCTTGTCAGTACTGACTTTTATTTTATTTTATTGTAGATTTAAGACTTGTTCATTCCACACCATCTATATATATAAAATGCTTTGTCCTGACTGACTGACTGACTGACTGACTGACTGACTGAGAATCAACGCACAGCCTAAACCGCTCATCGTAAAAATCTGAAACTTGGAGGGTGGATTGTTTGTATGACGTAGGCGTCCGATAAGAAAGGATTTTTCGAAATTCTAACTCTAAGGGGGTAAAAAAGGGGTGCAAAGTTACTATGGGACAACTGGATTCCTTGGTCCAATCTACTTCAAATTTTGCATAAAAATTGTTTAAGAGAATTGATAGAAGACGTGATTCTTATTTTATTGAAATTCTTGAAAAATATGTATTTTGTGGGTAATTTTCTTCGATTTGATATCAATACTCATACTCCTTAGTGCTTTTGATTTCAATTACATTTCATTTTGACACATTCGTGAAATGAAGATGTCATCTGTCATGTAATATTTTTATAAATTGTGAATATTCAAACAAAATGATTTCATAATGTCGTCGTAGGTCATCGTACTATTTATTCTGTTTGTGATCTCGGAAAAACAGCTAAAATTCTAACTATGTATAAAGCGGACTGAATCATATTCATCGATAATAAACAGTAAGTAGTTAATTAAATATTAAATTTTATAATATTTGACAGGGGTCAAGTTAAATTGGTCAATGGTTAAATTGCATATTGATAATGTCTCTTTCTTACTTATAGGAAATATCATTACGTCGACTCGCTCTATTATTTCGTAGTGTTGTTGTAGGGATGGTTGTAGGCTGAGATTGTAGGTATTGAAACACCCATATACTAATACATTTTTTTTACGGAAGTGGTTGGAAAACAAGCTCAGGAATATGGATCATTTGATATTAGGTGATTATCGTCGACTATGGAGCACATAGATTCTAGGGTTCCTGACCTGTTGCCGACCTATAATAGGAAAAGACAGGATATATAGCGAGAAATAGTATAAGGAAGGAGATAGATATTTTTTTTATACCACAAAGGTGGCAAACAAGAATTTCGGATATTTCACTCTCCGAACGAAACGCATTGCTGCTTCACGTCAATATTCTGTAAAAGGGTAGTACTACACCGGTCGGGATAGCCTATTTCATAAACGCCCACTCCAAAGATTGTAATGAGAAGTATTTAAATAGAAAAATAATCATGTATACATATGAAAATGTTTGTTCTTGACCGTAGAGACCTGAAATTTGGGTGTGTGATGTAGACAACCGATAAGCGGGATAGACGCAAACGAAGTTGCGCGGGTTCCTCTAGTCTATATATATAAAATGCTTTGTCCTGACTGACTGACTGAGAATCAACGCACAGCCTAAACCGCTCATCGTAAAAATCTGAAAATTGGCAGGTGGACCTATTATATGACGTAGGCGTCCGATAAGAAAGGATTTTTCGAAATTCGAACTCTAAGGGGGTGAAAAAGGGGGGTAAAGTTACTATGGGACAACTTGATTCCTTGGTCCAATCTACTTCAAATTTTGCATAAAAATTGTTTAAGAGAATTGATGGAAGACGTGATTCTTATTTTATTGAAATTCTTGAAAAATATGTATTTAGTGGGTAATTTTCTTCGAGTTGATATCAATACTCATACTCCTTAGTGCTTTTGATTTCAATTACATTTCATTTTGACACATTCGTGAAGTGAAGTATGTCATCACTGTCATGTAATATTTTTATAAATTGTGAATATTCAAACAAAATTGATTTCATAATGTCGTCGTAGGTCTTCGTACTATTTATTCTGTTTGTGATCTCGGAAAAACAAGTAAAATTCTAACTATGTATAAAGCAGACTGAATCATATTCATCGATAATAAACAGTAAGTAATTAAATTTTATAATATTTGACAGGGGTCAAGTTAAATTGGTCAATGGTTACATATTGATATTGTCTCTTTCTCACTTATAGGAAATATCATTACGCCGATTCGCTCTATTATTTCGTAGTGTTGTTGTAGGGATGGTTGTAGGCTGAGGTTGTAGGTATTGAAATACCCATATACTTGTACATTTTTTTTACGGAAGTGGTTGGAAAACAAGCTCAGGAATATGGATCATTTGATATTATTAGGTGATTACCGTCCACTATGGAGCACATAGATTCTAGGGTCCCTGACCCGTTGCCGACCTATAACAGGAAAAGACAGGATATATAGCGAGAAATAGTATAAAGAAGGAGTTAGATTTTTTTATACAACAAAGGTGGCAAACAAGAATTACGGATATTTCACTCTCCGAACGAAACGCATTGCTGCTTCACGTCAATATTCTGTAAGAGTTTCACTCCCTCCAAAGATTGTAAATAGTATTTAAATAGAAAAATAATCATGTATTATATGAAAATGTTTTGTCTTGACCGTAGAGACCTGAAATTTGGGTGTGTGATGTAGGCAACCGATAAGAAAGAATTTTTTAAAAATCCCACGGGTAAGCGGGATAAACGCAAACGAAGTTGCGCGGGTTTCTCTAGTTGTGTATAAAATTCCGCGTATTCTTTTTATAAATTTTAATGTACTTATACCTACATTGTAACTAATGAGTGAAAAAAAAAAAGGAAAAAAAAAAAGTACAAAATGACAAAAAAGGCCGTAACCGGTTTTCTTTCGCCATTTCTTTTTACCGGTTGCCATTTTGCTTGTGTCCGAAATGGTGGTAGTATATAACGTAGTTTATTTTTTTATTTAAACAAGTTGTAAATGACAAGAAAAAGTGCCTGTGAAGGTCTAATTTCTGAAATAAACGATTTCATTTCATTTCATTTCATTACTACCTACAGAGGGATAATAAGTACCACTAGCGTTTTACGGTTTTACCTATATGCTCACTAGTTCGATCCATCAGTTCGATTTCATTCGAATTTTGTTCTCATTACCTCATTTTCTTCTTAGGTAGACAACGCTACCAAGATTCATTTAGTCGTGTATGTCCACGGACAGGGGTGATTACTTACCACCAGAAGACCTGCTAGCTCATTTCTCCTCAACTTTCATAAAAAAGAAGCAGTAATCATATTAAACT
This sequence comes from Endotricha flammealis, assembly GCA_905163395.2. Taxonomy (NCBI): domain Eukaryota; kingdom Metazoa; phylum Arthropoda; class Insecta; order Lepidoptera; family Pyralidae; genus Endotricha; species Endotricha flammealis. The sequence continues at coordinate 13,912,405 of LR990856.1, read as the reverse complement.
ATCTGGAACTAGTCAGAGCATTGTCAAACAGATTTTAGTATCACGTATTAATCTGTCAATCTAAATAACCTCCAGTTATATTAGACAGTTTATTTACAGATATTCTTATCCCGTACCTTATATACTTCTAAAAATTGATGTCATGTTTAATTTTTTTTTTTTTTCTCATTTATATGATCCCATTGTACACGGAAAATTTTCACAATTTTCTTTTATCAACTATCGCCACCATACAGGCTTTCTACGTCAGTCGTAAATTTACATGAAAATGTAAGTTTTCCTGAATGTTTTCTTTCGTGAAAAGGACAAGTGATATAGTTACCAGTATTTCTTGGAACCAATATACTTTATTACCTCACTGAGACCTGTTGATATATACGGCTGTAAAATTGAATGATGACGTAGAAATGTTAAGGTGCTAATACATCGAGAACATTCAAAGAATCAAATTGTTTATTCAGAAACTAGACCTTCGCAGGCACTTTCTCTAAACGTATAAATCTTTAACATTAAATAATTGTAATTATATAAAATACATCATATGTAAGCTACTCTATAAACCACTACCATTTCGAAAACAAAGACAAATGACCACCGGTTAAAGAAATGATGAAAGAAAACCGATTACGGCCTCTTTTGTCTATTCGCTTGTAATGTAATGCTAATTTATTATTGCTACTACAGTTGACCGAAGTAAAGTGAAGTTTGAAGACAAAGGAAAAGTGTAGACGAAGTAGGGCGAAGAGTCTGTCCACAAAATCATTTGTGCTGAACTTCGCGAGAATGTAGAGCTAGCATGCCATTCATGATTTTTTGAACATTTAGTTGATTGATTTAGCAATAAAACCGGCATTGTTGCCAATGCCAATGCACTATAACATGATCTGTATTTAATGTATTCATCAATCAAAATACAGCGTAAAAAGATAGCTGAAGAAAAAGTATTTCCTCCGTATTTGACATAAACAGCTAAACGAATGGATTCCATATTTATTCTTTACGTAAGTAACCCCAAAAACCAGAGAAGCTTGTATAAAATTATGATAACTATTATCCTTATGGCACTAGTAAAAGAATTCCTTTGAATTTAATATGTCTAACATGACCCTTTCATGGTAAGTTGAGTTCGGATTAGACCTTTTCTTTGGGTCGCTATAGAGATACTGGCGACCCACTCGACGCATGCTATGCTAATGCCATCTGTATGAGGGTGTAATCTGACCACACTACGTGTTTGTAAAGGTTATAATAACAGCCAGTTTCTGCAAAGCATTTTTAAAGTTAATGACACATTAAACAAATGAATTAAAAGAGATAGCCTGAACTTAATTCGGAATTAAAATTCGTCTAGAATTAATATTAAATAATAAATTTTAAAATCTGGGAGATTTCTGGAACATTTGCTCATCATTCCTGAATACCCAAAAAACTAAGTTATTCAACCCCTTCTAGTTACTTCGCTAATCCACGTCAAAAAAATTCATACGCACTTCAATAAATTCGGTAATCCGTTTAAGCTTCGTTTTAGCGCAATTTTTTCACTAGTTTGAAAATAATTTTGAAAGGTATCATAGGAGGAAAACAGCAGGACCTCTATAATACATAGCCAGTCAGCAAGTTTTATATGTACTAAAATAAAAAAATTTGGACCAAAGAACCAACCCAATTATGAAGAGTGTTCGCTCAATTTTGAGTAATGGAAAAAATCACAGTGAAAGCTGACCCGTGGGGCGACTGGCGTAGGAGTCGAAACAAAGTAATTCAAACGCATTTATTTTTTCTTTCTCTCATTTCTGCGTAGGTATAGTAAATTTATTGCGACAGATAAATATCAGTTAGAATGGTGCGAGCCATCTCTGATTCGTGTCATAGGTAACTGACCTTACAGAAACATTCGTTTTATTTTATTAGCACTCTTTCTGTTATCTTAGAACAAATGAATATTTGATGCATCCATTCTATACTAATATTATAAAGAGGAAAGATTTGATTGTTTGTTTGAATTGAATAGGCTCCGAAACTACAGGACCGATTTCAAAAATTATTTCACCAGTAGAAAGCTACATTATCAGGGAGTGACATAGGCTATAGCTTTTCCCGAAATTCAATGTGGTTCCCACGGGGACGGGTCCGGAACTTCACGCGGACGATGTCGCGGGCAAAAATGTATGTTTGTTTGTTTGTCCTCCCTTCACGTCGAAAGTAATGAACGGACTGATTTTTTTTTTTATTGGGAATAGTTTAAAGTCTGGATTGTGATATAGGTGTTTTCCCCACGGGATAAATTATTGTCATTTTGTCTTGACCACGCGGGCGGAGCCGCGGGTAACAGCTAATACCTATCTTATAAAAATTGAAAGGACATTGAGTGACTGACTTCATCCACCAAAAATTTACAAACTTACAATTTTACGTGGGTATTATTTGTGAAATTTTTTAACTCCACACAGAATTTCGTTACCTTAAATTTGCCTTGAAAAGATTGCTCTCAGCAATAAGGCCGCCATGTTGCATTTACAATTTTACACTAAAATTTAGTCTGTAACTTCTTACTGTATACTGTATCACTTGCTTGTGTATCTAGAAATATGCAATAGGTTAATTAAATTAATGCAAATGGATATGACAAAAAAAAAATAGATAATTAGGAATGTCGATGATACTAGGAACAAAAAAAAATACTAACTTCCTTGTTGACCAAGTCATTAACTATCGACTTTCAACGGCATAGCTGACCTACCGTTATCGGGAAGACTGTAGAACTCAAATACTTTTGATGTTGATTGTAAGGTAATTAACAAAGCCAGCGTAAACACGACACCAATTATTTGACTGACGTTAATCACATTGACAATAAGTGGACGTATAACAAACAGTCTGTGTGCGTGCAGCTAATATACGATGGCTTAGCGTGAACACACCCTTACTTATAATTGTAAATCACGGTAATGTTAGACTCCTGGCGGCGTGAGGAACGCTCAAGGGAACGTACAGGGAAATAAGGAGCTGACTCACATTTAAGACCTGCGACTCTATTCAAATCTCGAGTCAATCTCAATCCGAATCCCGCTTCATTTCTATTTTGTATGAGTTAGACATACTCATACAGAATAGAAATTCAGCGGAATAGCGATTGATATTGACACGAGATTGGAAAGATTTTTGTAACGAGAATAGGGGGCCAGATTCTCGTCTCGGCTGGAACATCGAGGATAAACCAGTTTTGTCAAGCTGGTCTAAATTGACAATACCGTTTACAGCTAAGCCATAGGAAAAGGAAAAGTAGTATTCTGGGCTGATTGTAGTCCTTATCCATAATTTGTGATTATATCAACACGTTTCATTCTTACTACGGCTATTGTCGATGACAGCCGTGCGCCTTGAAATACTGGTCTCCGCTAATCCACATAGGAGCAGCGTGGCAGAGAACGCTCTTATCCCCTTTGATTGAAGGGAGATCCGTAACTCTGCAGTGGGATGATTATGGGTTGACATTTATTTTTATTTTATTTTATTTAGAAACCAACAGCGTTACATGAATAGCGATACGATGATTTCTTACTAATTTTGTAAAGTAACGATAGAAAACAAAGCGACAGAGACGTGAGAGTTTTCTGGAGTTTTTATGAAAAAGGCAAGCTCGACCAGGGAAATACCACCTTCTCACAGAATACCGGCGTGATGCAGCAATGCCAGATCTGGTAGCCCAGCTGCTCCGCTATCCGTTTTCACCTTATTTCCTGTTCTTCCTGAGGTCGGCAACGGCTCAGGGACTCCCCTGCTGTCTTTGTGCTCTATGGACGGCGGTGATTACTTATCATCAAATTGATATAAGTAGGTATATCGTGTCCTGGAGCCAACCGGGCTTAGCCAGACGGTAAACGTATTTCCTAATATACGCCCTAATTTTCTATGAAAAATAAAATTGTGCTAACGTAGGTAACCACGCATTTAACAATAGAAATTATGTCTACTTACCCAAGTATTAAAGAACATATTCGCATAACAATAATACATAATCATCGATGCGTACATCATAGCACCATATTACATGCAAATATTAAATTTTAATTGCTAAATAGTGAAACATTGGGAAACGCTCCGAGATGAAAATGGACATAATTATTCAACACTCACGAAGTAAGTAGGCCTTCAAAAAGATTCTACTGTCGATGTCCCTAAGTCATATAGACCTAATCTCAATTTTAATTTATTTGTTTCAATTTATTTATTCAAACAATTAACCTATTTCTGACCATTTTCTAGAATTTGGTAAACCATAAGTTTTTAAATTAGGTATAAACTAATAATCCATAAAAACAATTACATATATTAATAATTTAGCTTTTAGTTTAAATTCTAAAGAACTGTAAAATATTTAGTTAAGTATTACATATTATATTAGGGGACTTACCTTGGATGACACCGCTTTGATGTTCATTATGTTCGCTCGACAGTTCCGATGTTAACACATAATAGGCGACTCTTTGTACCTATATTGAATTACTTGATACCAATCAGGTTTCATAACACAACAATAATATTCAACAATCCTTCAACTAGTTTTTCCGCACGGATTATAAAATCCATTCCCAAGTGTCTCGCTTATCAAATGACAGGTGTCCAGATACGTCTCATGCTTCTATCGCACCAAATGGCCAGTCAAAATACAATTTATATAATTTTCCCGAAATTAAAAACTAGTTCACATTATATTTAGGGATCGATCGGAATTAACACAATTTTTTTCACATTTTAATATTTTACACATAATTTACGGTTCATTCGATTTTATGAGGATCAAGTGTTTGCGCGCGCCCTGGAATCGACCGGCCATCCCGCCGCGCCACTGAGCGATCTCGCGAGGCTCCCGTCCCGGCCGCGCGCGCCTTCCACGCGCATGCGTGCGCCGCCCCCGTTGCTCCAACACCCACGCCTCTCGGTTACATCACACACAAGATATTACATTGCTCGCTCGGCAACCCAATGAAAACCCGGACATTCCAAACCGAAACAGCGATGTACACCGGTTGCTATCATATCCTCTAGCGACGTGAATACTGCCCGGCGATCGTAGTACAAGCCAGTGATAGCGCAAGGATCATGTATAACGTCCCAAGTTCGCTCGTCAGTTCCATGGAGACCACGCAACGGAGTGGTTGCATTGTCCCTATGGAATTCGAGTAAATACACTAGCAAATAAATCTGATCCCAGAACTCAGATTGAGATAGTAATATGGATCAGGTTGGTCTCGAAGAACCTCATTTTTATGTCTATTTCAGACTATTTTAATAGAATTTATTTATAATGGGGGGGAAACGATTCAACTAGTGTGAGACTGCTTTCAGACCTCAAACTGCTCTTAACTATAGAGTTACAGTACGAAGAACCGACCCAGCTTCACCCTCGACTCCAGTTGCTGTTTTTTATGGAAGTTATTTATTACGCGTTATTTCGAAGCAGCAGCCCCCCATGTCAATCTTCATCTTTTAAGTATCCTCGTATGTTTTTTACTCAACCTTTGACCAGATCATAAAAAATATTTCATATTCCCTTTAGGTTCGAGAGGCCCTTTGTAGACGTTGGACATTATGAGACATTAAACGTCATGGAATTGCCAAATGAATGAACTTTTCCACATAAAGTTAATTGGTCTGGTTGGGCGGGCGGTGTCGCGGAGGGCGGACTCAAGGACAAAAGAAATTCAGCGAACAATCGTAATGTGCTTATATGTATTTTTACATTATTCTTCGTACAAAATGCTTTATTAAAAAGTAAAACTGGCTGACAGCCGAATTGAATGCAAGAAAGCTAGCGGATGTTACTTAACTTTACAATAATACTCTATAATGCCATTTCCTTTATAAAAAAATATCTATAAACGCAATTCATCAAACGTGTAATTCGATAGTATACGCGTAACAGTTATCGCGAGGATGTAAGTGATTACATACTATTTCAACGATTTATACAACTAATTATTTCAACAATTCGTAATTAAATCGAACACAATTTATATTAACATAATTATAACAGTATTATTACACCATCACTAACGGAAGACTTCAAATTCACTGATCGCAGCGCTGCTACAAGCACACGATAGCTTCTGTAAAGGCGCCTACAATGGTCATATCAGTGCCCAGAGCAGCTCGCATTATTTGCCCTGAAACCGCATCATTTACTCTTAGGGTGAACTCTCGCCGAGAAGGCGGAGGCAGTGCTCCGCCAGCTATATTGAGAATCCTCGTTCGTCCTGCTACGTCCAAAGGTTTTCCTTCACTGCTCTCCCCTAAAACAGTGCGTTTACAATGTGATTTACATGCATCTTTTTCGGCTTCATATATATCCCGTGCAGCTATTTCGAAGGTACGTCTTTTGTCAACTCCACCGACAGACGTGCTTCCTCCTGTAACCCCTTCTTCCAGAGCCTTTGCAGCTCCAGCTTTTAATATGGCAGGCAAAAGGAGTTCGGATACACCATTTATTGTTTGCGAACGGAGAAAATGCAGGATTTGCTCGGCTTCGCGAGTTTCATCAAAGAGCTTCCTCTGTCTGGCCGCTGGTACAGGGCGGGCGACACCCCACGTCTCTGCCCATGGGTTTCCTGGTAGCAACATGCGATCCCCCAAAGCTCCGCCATCGTCTGGTTTCCAATCTCGAGGAGAGTACCACTGGACAAAGTCACATAGTTCTGCACCAGGGTTGGCAGCTTTAAATGCTTCCATGTCGGACAGTAAAGACGCGCTCATCATACGAGCTCGTAGTTCTGACGCTCTGGCGTCGTCTCCCAGTCGTACCATCAAATCAGCATCTTCCTCCAACTGATCTTCAGTCTTTGGAGCTGGATCCTGTTAAAAACATAAAAAATATACAATACATACCCTTTTCGTTCACACCTCTTTCGATTATGATTCTTAAATTTCTCGTGTCTCCACCGCGTTTATTCAAATTATATCAATTATAACCTACTAAACTATGCATTCTGGGCAATTTACTTTGGTAAGTCATTTTCTACGATAGTCTCATTAATTAAGTTATTTTTATATAAATATCTCCATCATGTTATTATAATAGGTAAGGGCATTCGAAAAGCTCGATGGCGTTGCTGTGTGTCGCACTCTAATATGAACACGCAAGTCAAGCGACGTGGACCTTAGCCAGTGTTTGGATGGGTTTCGTTATCTCGAGCTTCTCCGTGCTTCGGAGGGCACGTTAAGCCGTCGGTCCCGACTGTTATCGGTAGATGACAGTCGGTGGCCGTCGGGCGGCTTGAAAACACCGGCCTCTGCCAATCCGCATTGGAGCAGCGTGGTAGAGTACGCTCTAGTCCCGAGTCGATTCGATTGAAGGGTGACCCGTATCCCTACAGTGGAATGATTATGGGTTGATATGAAGTATTCGAAAAACAATTACAACATTGTTCGCTTATTTTAACAATCGAATAAACATTCACGCTAATTCCCCAATACAAATAACAAAAAAAAATAGAAAACCAGAACTATAATGGACGAATTAAGTTTTATACAAAATCATAAACCAATTGAATAGCTTTACATTATTTTTGAATTACCTACACTTTATAATAGAATTCATAAGTTTCCATAAATAAAGTTTTACACACAGAAATAAATTTTCAACATGCATTTAGTTTGCTCTCCCCCAACTAGATGGCGCCACAGGAAAAGTTAAATCGCGCTATGGTTTCGTTTCTGTGAATCATACAAGGGGAACGACACTGTTCGACATTTCAGAACCCGTTGAAGTCTTTTTAAAAATGCAATGATTGCACCCTTATATAGATCATGTTTGACTAATTTTAATAATAACAAAATAATAAACCGATTAACTAAAACTGTTTTGTCACTGTCATTCTTGAAGAAAATTCAATAAAGTGCGAAAGTAATAAAAACAAAACTAATAGTTACACCTTAATCTATCCCCAAAAATCATGTCAATCCGTTCGTTACTTCCGACGTGAAAGAAGGACAAACAAACACACTTTCGCATTTATATTAAGTAATATGGATATCATTCATCCTCGACTATAAAACACCGTTACAGCCATAGATTTATTATAACTTACTAGCGTAAGAAGATTGGCAATGCAAAAGAGGTAGATCATAGCAAACGTTTGTTAGAGCGAGATAGAGAGACGAGACCATTTTTCCTATACACGCACGGCTTGTATCGCCTAACGTCAGTCATGTTAAAACAAATCCCACTTATTTTTACAAAATTTATGGTTTTTAAGTGTAGTTTTGGTGTTAATTCGACGTGATTAAATATTACCTATGCAGGCAGGTTACCTGTGCAGTGTCTGGATGTAACTCAAACTAAAAGGAAAATCCACAAAATTATATATCTTGCTTGCACACATGTAAATTCCACGCATACTTGTGTATTTTGTTTTTTATCTCGCCTCAATCAAACAAAGCCGATCTATAGGTACGCTAGTATATACTAAATCTATGGTTACAGCAGTATATACAGTAGTAATTAAATTAATTGAATCAAATATTTACCTGAGTTCGAGGAACAAAAAGGGGTGCTCCAGTTTTCAGCGTTGCCTCCCCGAGCCTGTTGAGTCGGCCAACGGGTCTATCCCAGAGAGGCTGGCCTTCTTCTTCACCCTCTGAACAATCGTAAAACTCATCTTCGGATGAGTTCCCTGCAAAATTTCCACAACTGTCTTGTGTCTTTTTAGTCTGTGCACGTTCTATGCAACAATTTAGCAGTTGCAGTTTTTGATGGAGTAAACAGGTGCGAGCATTCGGCGTTCCGTCGGCGACACTGATAACAAAGGAAAACTGCGTTAAGCAAAATAGAAAACTAGACAATTTAAACATTGAATCACAACAACTAGTCTTTGTTGCACGTATTCATTACAGTAATCATGTGCACGTAACGCTTAAATATACCTACGTCGTCGCTATAACTTTCTCTCGAAAGACAATTTTAAGTAGATAAATACACGACCTCCAAAAGAAAGCAAATAAATCAAGAGAAATAGTCAGCGGTTCGCGCAATATGCGGTACATTTTCTCTTTCGTGTATGCGAATTTATGAAGCGACGATACCATATCGCAACACGACAATGATTGAACCAGTCAATGATATAGGTACCTGATTTTGGAATACGTTGAAACCTGAATTAATAAAAGTGAGTTGATCTAATGATTTACAATCTGTGTGTCACGACCTAAAAGTACAATAGTTGCACGCACCAACGCTCAGTTAAACCGTTATCATTGACTTACAAATGTGTAAGCTCTGGCACCGGTACATAGCGCGGACAGAAGCTCAGCGGATACTACATGTTTTTATTAAGAAGCCCATCGTGTAATCGGTCGCTGAACCGTTTGTTTACCGCGGCCGGTGCCGCATCTGGGTGTAGGTCACGGAGCAATGCCGCCGGTGGGGACCACGCGCCGAGCACAGCACAGTCCGCCGCTGTCGACAGCCGCGCGCGCATCCACCGCGCAGTCATGGGCTTGCCTCCAACGGCCTAATCAGAATACCAGTTCCTCAACTAATCGAAAGTGACCTCTTTCTCACTGTTGTGACCCAATGATGACCAATCAGTGATTTACAGAAAACGAGATAAAAGTATACGTGACAGTGTCAATAGAAAGTGTTCAATTTTAAAGGATTTTCTTTGACTCCAGAGGATTTTTAACATGGTAAGTGTTATAAAATAATTATTGTTTGTCGATAACCGGTAGAGCACGAAAGAAAATCTCGATGCGTACGTTGACCCACTTGTGGCGCATGAGCGTGCAGTGCGGCGTCTCCAGCAACCGGCACGGGCGGTAACTTGCCTCCCTACATGTCGTTTTACGTGGATCTACGTTTCTTTATCATTGCTTAAAGTCACAATATTGACTTTTCGTATGATCACATAAACGCTATGAAAGCATATTTTAAAGAAATAGGGCGTGACATAGAGCAGGTACTAAAAAGTGTAGAAAAAAGTTTAAATAATGATTTGTATGTCTATAATTTGTTACCGTCATGCTAGCTGACGTTATTGGGTATGTGTGTCACCGTAATGCTACTTCTCAAAGCCACGAAACAAAGATCTCACGTGTGGCTATGTCAAACGCGCACTTTCTCCATCTGCTGACGGCAACGGCCCAATTCCGCAGGTAGACAATTTTGCAAATCATTTGGAAACCAGATATTTTATGCATTTCATTAACAAAATTCTATGAGAGATCAAATTTTACTATTTTAGATGACCAACTTAAAACAAATATTATGGCCATTTACACTAGCCCTAACGTAGATATCCCGGTTCTTACTAATTTGTAAGGGAATACCTATGTATGTGCTGGTTGGTGACACAGGCATAAGAATCTAAATTCTGTTTAAAAATAAATACTGTAGAGACTCTGTAGGAGTGAACGAAGAAGTATTTATTTCATTATATTATAATAAACTTCCAAGGAATGTGGTAGTACTGGTAGTTGACTTCTATACAACGACACGACAACGATTTATCCAAAGTAATTAGCGGGATATGAACTTATCACATATTGTAGCTTACAACTGTTATACGTAAATTATATATTGTAAGTTTATTTTTCTTTAAAAACTCATTATTATTTGTTCATTTGCATAGCCGAGTAGGCATCACTCTCGAGTCCAATACCGGTCTAAATAATTCATCAAAAACACAGACAGAAGTCCTATCTCAAGCTTACATCTCGTTAGATTTTATGTTGAACCAAAATGTTACTTTTACTAGTTCGATTACGATCTTTGCGTATCAGAGCAAGCAAAAAGAGATCAGATTCCACATACCGAGATGAAACATGTGTGAATGTCGCGCGATCGCCATCTGTCGCTCGATTACATGTTTACATGACAGACATAACCCTTACCTATACAGATATCAAAAACGCATTACGCTCTTAGCTCCTGCTGTGAAAAAACAGGTAGAGCAACTTTACTATCGATAAAGATTTTTACACGTGTGTGTGATTATGTCAAAACGGCTTTTGATATATTTTTTTGACGAATCACATAAGTTGTGATACTAAAAAAAGTTTATTTGAGTGGGCGTTAAGTTACGAGTACATTAAAAAATGAAAGTAATGTCTATGAATAATAATAAAAAACAATCGTTTATTTGCATCATGTCTTTATTAGTGTTATTCTTTGCTGATTTTCGATGTGTTTGCTAATAGTGAAAAATCGACGTAATTGATGCATAGATTTTAATGGGATTTTCTCTGGCCTTAAGCTATAAAGAGATTTATTCTTGAAATTCCCACTAACTCGAGTAAAACCAACGGACATCCGCTAGTGAATCATCTACTAAATGAAAACGTAAGATAAAAAAATTGCAAGTTTTCTGTTTCAACCAAATGATAAAAACAAAGGGTTGAGACAAAGGGAAGGAGGGGAAACAAAAGTTTTTCTCAAAAAATAATAATAGTAAAGTTGAATTTGCCCAAAGTACCCGGAGTTTCTGCTATTTGTTTATTGAGTTGAAATGGGTACGAAACTGAATTTGCAGAAATAGAAAAGAATTGGCCACGTACGGATCGGAGTCATCCTATCGAGTTCCTTAAACATATAGAGACTCCTTTTAATTTTGAACAGTCTTATTTTTTGTTATAGCAGCAATAGAAAATAGGGATATAAAAGCTATTCAAGTGACAAATAAGGGTTAATAAGTAGAGTACCTAGTTGCTGTTTGGTAATCAAAAAGAGTTAATAAACGAACTCGGAAGCTTCCAACTGTGTTTTCGCCAAGGTGTTCGCATGAATTTCACGAGTTTTAGTTAATTTGACTCCCCTATTAGGGAGCTGGTTTTAATAGGCTTTCACGATTCGCAGCTTAAGTACAATTCGCATAGCTTTAAACCCGAAATTATTAATTTACGAACTTTACTGAATGTTTGCCGGTGTTCCAAGAGTATTGTCAGATGTCTGAACTTCTGCTTTTTTTACTTTGATTATGTACGATATTAATTGTTAAATCCGTACCGTGTTAATTTGGGATGAAAGCATCTATTTATAAGTTAAGTGCCAGACATCGAGGGATCCAGGCATCACCTCATGGCCTCATCCTAAACACACCTCGCGTCCGCCACCGCGCCCTCTTTTTTTTTACACGCAATATATTGCCTCCGCCTTCATTATTCTTTAAGATTTCATAAAAAAGATATTGGTTTTATACTGGTTCATAAATAGCATGGTAGATTTAAATTATCGCCGCTGTAAATTGTTTTTCATGGCCCATATAGATAAATCACATATTTATAAGAACTACCTAATATTTATGATATTTCCCATAACGGGTTCTGCTATTTAAGTATAAGTAGCGACTAGCGTCGTCATTATTTCTAAACATAAATAGAAGACCAACTTAATGATCCTCGTGTTTTGTATCGAGCGAAGAAGATACAATGAACCTTTGACTATTTTCAACATTACTTCACTGTTGAATAAAAGTAAAAGAATCACGGAGACAAAGGCGAGTTAATTAACCTCTGAACGAGGCATGGCGTCTCACTCGATGGTCATTTATAACGCGGAGTGTCATTGCGTTTTTTGCGAAATTTTCACCGGAGACGATTCCACGGGCAAAAACCCTAAGGCAGCGAACCCAGACAATGAGCTGAATAACTGTGGTGCGATTAAACGGCTGCACGTGAGAGAGACCCCATTGTGCCAGCAGCGCATTGTTTGGGCGCTATACATAATTTCCTAAGATTAAAATGACGTGTGTCGTCGACGGCGCCAGACATATCTACCCCGCTAGCCCCATCTATGGATCTGGGTTAATGACAGTACCCACACTACTGCGAACGCGAATGGATATCAAATATTTTTAATCAAACAAATTCCGTGAATTCGTTTCCATTTTTATGAATGCCGAACCAAATAAACTGAATATGGACGCGCGACGAATACTTAACCACGACAAAAAAATTTCAGGTAAAACAAAAATCTTGTTCCCACGGGTATAATTTCTGAATGTTACTCGATGTTCTAATGGGAATCTCTTTTGTAGGCTATGAGACCGCCATAACGATTGAATGCCGCGTTTACATTATAGTCAACCTTGATCAACTTCTTAGCTATTCCCCTGGAGAAAATCGGTCATATCATACTTTTTACTCTTGAAGAGGTTTTACCAACAGTACATAATACCTTTTGAAGGTTTTACTTACAATACGTAACAAAATGAGAAACAATACGTAAACTTGACTTAGAGGATGTCGCAAGTAGGTGAAAGGGCGTGAGAGGCGACATACAAAAGTCGTTACTCTATTACTAACTAGTTACTTACTACGTACCAAAGGTATTGGCGTAGCTTTTTCGTTTTTTTTTATGGAGAAACCTGACCACAAAACAAAGTAAGAATAGAGTTTTTTAAGGTAACTCTAATTAGATTTCAACGAAACTTCATAGAATGGTATACGTAATAAATTTTTATTTTTATTAATTTTCTTATAAATATTGAGAATTACATGAGAAAACGTCTGTCCTGTAAGGACTACTTGTTGACCTCATATATTTATGACGCACTCTACGAGTACAATCAATGTTTCACAAAATAACGTACTTCCAAATCTAGTTTCTCCGGAAGACGAATTATGAATTTTGTAATTATATGTTGATAGCGGTTTCGCTTAATTAATTTGGCTCGATTTCGCGTAAATTATATCTTTACTGACAGCGGCCTGCATTGGAGGCGTTTGGGGGAGACCTATGTCCAGTAAAGGATTTCTCGTGGCTGAGATGACGATGGTGATGATGATGACATCTTTACTAGGTGAAGCCCGCGGTTTTAGCCGCAAAATCCGGTTGTTTTCGTTCCCGAATGATATACGGGACAAAAACTATCCTACGAGTTAATCCGTGATATAAACTACCTGGTACCAAATTTCAAGCAAAATTGTCCAGCCGTTCTTGCGTAAAAGAGTAACATACATCCATAATTACACCTTTTGCGTTTATTATATTAGTAAGGATAGCTTATCGTTGTTTTATATAAGACATTAGATGTATGGATAGCCAAAATATGTATAATTTCATTAAATATTTCATGTTTCATATTTACGCATTTCCAAACATTTGATCAATCACTTACATCACAAAATGTAAACTTAAATAAAAATACTTCTTCTATGTATGTATGATTCACGAAACAAGTTTCACGGATCAAGGTTACTTTCCAATAATTTAAATATTTGAAATATTAGGACACTTTTCCTTCAAAACTTTTAAACAATTCAAAATTTCCGAACACGATTGAAGCAATCGAGAATATTCGAAACGGAACACACCTAGTGTTATTAAATGAAAAGTGGTTAAAGTTAAACGGAACACACATATTATATTTAAATTAACTTTATGGACACGAATAGTCTGTAACGATTAACATATTAATTATTATAAAACTTTTTTACTACCGCAATTATTTGTGCTATCGTGATCGTTAATAACATAATAAAAATAATTATCGTCACAATTTCATACCCCGGAGTCGTTCACATCACAAACACAATACATATTTTATTTATTGTGTTATTTTTTCGAGTAAAGTTGTTTTAATAAAACTATTAATATTCGTACATATTCTCGAAACAATCGGTTTACTTAAAATACAAATCGATACAATAAACATGAGTCAATCACGAATTACTTTATGGCGATATAACATACATTTATTAAAATAAGGTATGACAAACTAGTTCAAACATCATCAAATTTCATTGGAAATCTTGTACCAAGTATAATGGAACGGAATGTATGTATAACACCTATGTATATCTATCGACAATCTACTACTCATAGTACTAACTTTGCTTAGTTTAGAACTAGATCATTGCAACTAGATGGATTACATTTACAGAAATGTAAATTAGTTCAAATAGAATAAATGCTATTTTAGTGAAAAAACTTTTATTCAATACAAAAAAAAAACTAGGTAAGGTACATACAATTTCCCACACTCAAGCAGAACTAGAAAAATTACTTACTATCAACAACTTGGACAATGCTTTTACAAGTTTTACGCTGTGTTGCTACTTGCTATGCATGGCATTAAAAAAAGACTCGATGCGTACCTACCTATACACAATTTTATAACTAACAAATGCGTAGTAACATTTTTTTTTATAACACTAAGGTGGCAAACAAGCTTACGGCCCGCCTGATTGTGAGCGGTCGCCGTAGCCTATGGATGGACGCTTGCAATGCCGGGAGTATCAGTCGCGCGTTTCCGACCCTGTAAAAATGTTTTCATGCCCTTTTTGAAGAACCCCATATTATAGTCCAAAGTCAGCGGGGATCTCATTCCACAACCTCAGCGTTCGCGGGAGGGAACTCCTCTGAAACCGCGCAGTACGCGACCATTTTGGTTCTAGCGTGTGAGGTTGGATTCCCCGCCGCCGGTGACGAGCAGTTCGATGGTAGAAAGTGGCCGTAGGCATCAGTCAAACAATTCCTCGGAACAAAGCCCATTATACAAGCGGTAGAACACGCACAGGGAGGCGAAGTCTCTCCGCAGACTGAGGGGCCCGATACCGCTTGTTAGCTTGGGATCGTCGCCAAAAGTACATATTGTTAGAAGCAATAAAATCTTGAAAGATTATTTCAAATATTAATATGAAGTATTTTAAAGAATACATTAGAGTTTACCGGGATATAAATAGTTTCATGATGGAGTTAAAAATAAAATAAATTTAAAAAATATATTTTTACCTATAACTCTATTAATATTGTGTCAATTAACGAAAGATCAGCGATTCGATTTTTATTTTATAAGGTTAATGCATACATGTTGGTAATGTGTATAAAATAATACATTGTAATTGTTAATAACATCATTTTAAATATTATTATTTATAATTAATATTATTAAGAAAAATCTACATTATTATAATCTTAATTATTTTCACGCGGATTGCACAAATCAACAAATATAATTAGTAAAAAAAAAGTTTGTTCGTGTTCAATTGTGTCTACATTTCAAACGATATCCATCCTACACATTTTATAAAGTGAAAGTTTTGAATACTTGTTACTTCCACCACGCAAAAACAGCTCAAGTTATTCAACTAAAATTTCAACTAAAATACTAAATATATTCAACTAAAATAAAAATACAATAAGTTCTAGTCATATATTAAATTTTATCATAACGACATCTATATAGCCACGATTACGAAAATTTGCATACATATTGTTAGGGGCACAAAGCCCAACTTAGGTTAATTTTTACGCGGGCGAAGCCGCGGGTAACAGCTAGTAATAAATATTCTTGGACGAATCACACAACGCTACCCTAAATTAAACAAAAGTTCTAAAAGAGTACTAGATTGCTGATAAATATACACAAATAATTATTATATACTGGCTTTTTTGCCCACGTCTTCGTCCGCGTGAAGTTCCGGACCCGTTCCCGTGGGAACCACATTGAATTTCGGGAAAAGCTATAGCCTATGTCCCTCCCTGATAATGTAGCTTTCTACTGGTAAAATAAATTTTTGAAATCGGTCCCTTAGTTTCGTAGCCTATTCAATGCAAACAAACACGCAATCAAATCTTTCCTCTTTATAATATTAGTAGGTATAGATAATATTAGTATAGATAGAAAACATACAGACCAAGACATATATTGTTCATGCACACAAAATGTTTGCCTTGTGCTATAAAAATATCTTTAAAAAATATGATAGCCCCCGACCCCGTGTGGGGTGCAATGGAAGCAAAGCAACAACTTTACTATCTGTGACTTATCTGTGATGAAAGT
This sequence comes from Endotricha flammealis, assembly GCA_905163395.2. Lineage (NCBI taxonomy): Eukaryota > Metazoa > Arthropoda > Insecta > Lepidoptera > Pyralidae > Endotricha > Endotricha flammealis. The sequence goes on along the minus strand of LR990856.1, from coordinate 13,895,627 downwards.
CTTTTACCATAGTGATGAGAATTATTCCAAAATACTCTTATATTCTCAAAATGTCAATGACAACATTTCCGAATAAAGACACATAAAATGTCACAACATTTAAAATTACAAATATCACTCCTAATAAAAAAACTTGTGTATTTCAAATTATTTGAAAAGGTCAAAATTTGCATGGCATTGGAGAATTTAATACACATTTATATTGCAATAAAATAAAGCATTTCATTTCAGAAACATATTTTTTTTCACTTGTTTACGTAAATTAATTAATCATTTGGAGACTTTATTTACGACAATCCTATATAAAACTATTTTATTTTTTTTATTAATCACCTTATATTCTATGACATTTATGTATATTGTTAAAATAAAATTATATAGAGTTAAATCGTTTTATTGGAAAAATAATGACGTAAAACGAAAAATTCTAGATCAGCCTAATTGATTAAAAATACCTAAAACCGTCTTGTTATAAATTCGCTTTGTCAAATATTATATACTATATATTAATACGTTATATAATATTATATACGTCTCCTTTATTAGTAAAATCAGTATTACTAGGAAACGTTTGTGAGAGACCTATATATATCCAGCAGTGGACTTCTTATGGCTAAGATAATGAAGATGAAGATAAATGCCAATCTAAAAATATTTGACTTTATTGTCTATTAAAAGAAACCACCCACGTAAAAAGTACCACTTAAATCTGAGTAGTAACATCTTTCATATAAGCATTAGTGACGGTTTATCGACCCCGCACAGGTGGCACTTGCGGGGGGACATTCATCTAAGTCGGGACGGGGCGTGAAGATGGATTAGCGCTATCTACTTCCTAGCGACATTAGATACTTGACAGGAATGCACGATATGTCTATAATAATTGTAATAATAAAAAAAACAACTATCATCATATCAACCAATACTCATCCCACTGCGTATAAGGGTCTCCCTTCAATTGAAAGGGATTAGAGCGTACTTTGCCACGCTGCTCCAATGCGGATAGGCAGAGGCTAGTGTTTTCGAGCTGCCGAAAGGCCAACTAGCTTAAAGGTGACTTGACTTGACGACTATTATCAACAATAGCAGCAACAGACACAAAAGCCTACGTACAGTTCGTACATCAACCCTAGCGGGTTGACCCCAGCGGGTTGACGTTGCTTGACTTGCGTTTTCGTGTTATAGCTGTTGAATAACAGCTACACATATAATTAATTGTAGTTTCTAACTAAATAAATCAATTACATTCAAGAAACTACCTCTATCTGTTAATGGTTATGCCCAATTGCCCTCAACGAAAATGGTCGTAACTGATTTTCTATTGCCGTAAATTTTTTTTTCACACTTGCCTTTATTTGCAAGAAAAGGTTTTTAGTGTTGAGTCAGCTAGAATAATTAATGTTACTAAAATTTTTAACAGCTGATTCAGAGGTTTCGTCCAATCAGTTGAAAACTGTAATAAACAACTTACGAATTTCATTAATGAAGATAGACAAGGGAAGAAGTGTAAAGTTCTCCATTAGAGGGTTGAATAATAAATCATACTCTGTGGTCGAGTGGTTAGCAAATATGTCCCACAGGTAGATGGTTCAAACACCGCGCAAGAGAAACGTTTAATTTTGTACATACAAGGATTGGTTGGACGGTACACAGTAGTCTGAGAATGGTAAAAACACTAAGACTGATTTAAATAGGGAATCGGTACAAGCCCACCAGATATTCCCACTGCTGTGTTTCCTGACCAACAACGGCGACCACATTTACACAATAAGCAGTGCAACTCATCGACGTCCTGGGGCCGTACCATGCTTAAAACAAAACAAGAACGGCCGAGTAAGGGAGAAAGCAGGATACATGATGTAAGGTTCCATCTCGTTTACACAATCGTTTAAGGATAGTTATAAAAGGTCGTGGTGCAGCCCACTTCATCAGGAAGAAATTACACCTGTCTAGAAACACATAATAAAAGTCAGAGAGATATGAAGGAGTACGAAGAATTGAAAGCAACGATAGCTAGACAGGTAGCGATCCTAATGAATTCTAATGACGAATTCTAATGAATTAAGAAACGGGATAGAAAGAAGGATTTAAACAATAATGTGATTAAGCGCGTAAGTGGGACGAAGCTAGCAGTGGATTAACATAAACGTGGTTATGTGGCGCGGTCTCGCGTCGCTTGCCATCACGGCCACGAACGCTCAGACTTTTACACGAAACTACTGCGGACCGGCATCATACTACGCATCATCGCATACCACAACCGTTTTTACACGTCTAATATGCACTTGAATAACAAACACAGGGTTCAGTGCGACGCGAATTCCATCCATTTTTTTTACTTCACGCTGAGTGAAGCAACTGAGATTTAAAAAGTGGGAAATTGCATACTACACAGACGAGATTTAAAAACTGTACCTATAGGAACACAAATTGCTGTTCGCTCTTTCATCATGTCACAATAATCGTAAGGTAAACTATTGAATTATAATTAACTAGCTTTTCCCCGTGGCTTCGCTCGCGTTAATTTTATGACATAGAACTCGTTTGACAACAAAACAACCCATAGCGCGACTTGTGGCGCCATCTGTTGGCCGATACAGCGCCCTCTATAGTAGAAAAATTATTTTCCCATTGGAACGACATACTTTCACGGGATAAAAGTAGCCTATGTTGGGCTCTGTACCCCTAACAATATGTATGCAAATTTTCATAATGATCGGCTGCTTAGTCAAGCCGTGAAGGAATAACAAACAAACAAACTTACTTTCTCATTTATAATATTAGTAAGGATTTATTAGGCAACACAATGACTACACTTTTGACACTTTGATATCGCAGTATTTTTTTTTTCTCTCCAAATTACTAGTTAATTGTTAAGAAAATAGAAGTCTAGTTATAAGTCTTCTATTTTCTTATCGTTACTTTTTATTATGCAGCGTAATATCGCAGCATATTAGACAGGGAAGCAAGTATGTATGAAAATGTCGTGTCGTCTAGTCGCAAACCGGTCTTGTGACTTCAACGGGTAAAGGGTAGATTACAAAATCTGTCGAATATGTAAATCTTGGGGAGCTTTTCTCGTTTTTCTTGTACATACGCTTCAAGTAAAGACATTATCAAATTCTTTTCACGCAATCAGAACAAGTAACGTATAGAATTACAATGTGCGATTTCCATGTCCCGCATAAAGGCGGTACTTCATCGCTGTGGACGTCATTTACGCACAGCTTATATGTAAAAATATAACGTCATACTTAATCCTATATTTCTAAACTAACGGCCCGCCCCTGCTTCGTACGGGTTTTTAGTAAGTCTCTTTTAATCTCTCTCTCTCTTTCTCTAATCTCTTTTTTTATAAATAAAATATAGCCTTTGTCATCCTTGTTTTTTTTATACCACAAAGGTGGCAAGCAAGCATACGGTCGGCCTGATGGTAAGCCGTCACCGTTGCCTATAGACTCTTGCAATACCGAGGGTATCACTCGCGCGTTACATGGCCGAGACCAGTGCTATTTGGCTACGATCTTCTGTAAGGTGGAGGTCCTTCCGCAGACGGGCTGCTCAGATTTGAACGCATATCCGCTGTGCCCTACCTCTCTAATAGAATAGCGTAGCTTTCCAACGATGAAATAATTTTTCAAATTGTTCTAGTAGTTTTGTTGCTTGCTTATTGTACATAGCGACCTTGTAGCGGTGATTGTTTTTTATCATCAAGAGACGGCTCCGCCCATTTGCTTCCTTTAATAAATAAAAACAATTATACTGGAAGTTACCTAACGTTTCTAAAATGGACGATATCCGGAGTCTGGCATATTGTTTCCCGTCAAACAGTGCCGCCGTCGGAACGCCCAGCGATTAGCAACGAGCTCTCTAGGATCGCACCCATTACAGCAACCGCTTTTTTACGATTGCATATCTATAACGTTGCATAAAAATAGCGAATTGTTATGTAATTAAAATCCATATTTGGAAAAAATAGAAGCGAACATACATGCACTTAAAAGGCCGGCAGCGGCTCAGGGACTCCACCGGTGTCTCTGTGCTCCATGGGCGGTGATCACTTAACATCAGGTGACGCGCATGCTCGTCTGCCAACCTCTTACATTAAAAAAAAGATTATTATTATAGTAATATACGCTTGTGATAATTATTTAAGTTTAAGTTTTACCTAGACGAAATGAACTACTTAAAGTTACGTAATTCCCCAAAGTAATATAACCGCTTAATGAACGACAGTATTTAGACATTCCATGATCAAAGGACCCTAATGCATGGCTTCCCCCGCTTATTGAATATGACGATATTGTGATAGATAGCTAGATAAAACATTTATTTTGTTACTTCAGTTCGGTGCGACACGCACAAAATTATGATAGATTATTTTAATAAAAATACTAGATATAATGACAACCTAACATAGATCTTATAAACGTTTAAAGTAGTCAAAATCATCTGATGAACGTTAAGTAATCTGTATTAATATTATTTCACGTTACACCGTAAGCAAACAAGCAAGCGGGTCGCCTGATCGAAAGTGGTTGCCGCCGCCTATGAACTATTATCCAGTGTCAACACATTCTTCGTCAAAATTTCTTTCTGATTAAATTCGTTGAGTTCCAAGACAGCTGTAGTTTCTCTCTCGGGACGTCAATAAGCTTCAATGCTTATTGTCAATCTGAGGTCGCCGTTGTTAATCCTGGGTCTACAAGAGACAACGGTGATAATGTGGGCTTGTCCCGTATCCAGTGTTTACAGTCTACACATGACGAATCACCTCGTAACTTAGCGGTAGCCCTATGTAGGCGAAGTATGGCGTAAGTGGTAGTAAGCACGCGTCAACTAACGGCACTCCGACTTCAACAGGCAGAACACTTGATATCGGCGACATTAAGATTGCTTTCTGCAGTTCACAATAATACTTTCTAGCTTATGTTCTCGAGGTATTCAAGCAAATTTCATTTACATATCATGTTTTTACATTGTCAATGAAAGAGTAAATTATAGTAAACATTTATGTATCTGGGTCATTCTTAGTGGTAGTCATTTGTTTCATAAAAAATTACCACAGGTATTTGTATTTTATTAGATATTCCTCGAAAGTTGAAAACTTATGGACATCAAATATTAATTTATAGATCTAACCATCCGTTAAACTTATACGATTTAAGATAAATCTAATATTTTTTAACGATGAAGGCGTTCCTCGGGGAAAAGTAAAAGCCGCAATAAAAGGCGCTATAAATAATCAGCTCTAGTATACAGCTCACCCACTTTCCTTCGGTTAGCATTATTTTTATTACGATGCTGTGAACTGAGACAACTTAGTGAATAACGTATTTACGACTGTTTTTTTTAATAGACTTAATGAACTTCGATTGTAAGACAAAATGTGCGTCTTTCTGCCCAAATTGCAAGTGCCCGAAAGACAGTTTCTTTTCTTTTTTCCGCATTCCTACAGAAGGAGAAGCCAATTTATTTAATAAGGTTTGTAACACACCTCCGCTGCGAAATCAAGCCTGATAAATATTTTTCGCTGTGAGTTCTAATACTTTGGCAGGCGAAACACAAGCCACATTCCCTGTTCTAACAACATACAAAACTGATTGTGATGTCTCTTTCTGACCTAATTCCACACATTTCGTTCAATCTTCAATTATATTTCTGCCTGTTGACGACCATACTGTTTCAAGAAAATAGCTTGACGTACAAAACTGAATGTGATGATTCTTTCTAAAACAATTCCACCCAATTCGTGCAAGCTTCAGCTATATTTCCACCTGCTGGCGACCATTACTGTTCCAAGAAAATAGTTTGATATTATTGTCGATAGGCATAGAGTGAATGCAAAGTGCAATTGAATATAAACCAGTTTTAATCAAACGTCTTTAAGTATGCCGTTGAACCCATAAAATGCAATGTCGTACTTGTCTACATCCGAATCAGATCTAACTCAACACCGTCCTTACCGATAACGACATTCTGTCTAGAACAGGAAGGTGTATGTCCGGCCGACTGCCTGTTCTAGCATTTTATTATGCTTCGATAACACAGAATGAATATGTAGCTTTAATATATATAAACATGGCAAGTACGTGTCGGGCCACGCACAATATAAGGTTCCGTATTGGCTACGCATTTCTTGCTTGCAGATAAGTACAATGCCACATTCTATGACATTTGTAAGTTTTCGTCAAAGAAATTTGACTTCATAAAATCGTCGGCTATTACTTGGTAACTAGTAGTGCCTACTCAACCGTTATAATTTTCCTTGTAGGTTCACTATATGGACTACTAAAGTACGATTATTAATTCCAATCAGTAAAATGACATTTCCAGTGTTGTTGTTTACAGTATTCAGTGACGGTTGCGCTTGTCATTTTACTGACTGGAATTAATAATCGTAGTTTACCATGATTTTTTCAAATTCCTAAACACAAGACTTTCGGAGATAGAGGGGGGGCGTGCAAAACGAAATTTGACACGTTAAATATAAATAATTCGCAAACGGACCACTGTATCGGAAAATGGTCTTCCCACACCCTCAATGTTAAGAGACCTATCTAACGATACCCCACAAAATGGGGTCGGTGCGAAAAAAAAAATTCAAAAAAAATTCACTTTACATGTAGGGGAGGCACCCAAAAAAAATATTTTTCAAAATTTTGTTCTACCACTTTTTTAGCATTGTTAATGTGAGTATTCATACCAAATTACAGCTTTCTAGCAACCAGCGTCTAGGCGCTAGACCGTTCTTTGTAATTTACTACGGAACCCTAAAAATCCGATTTTAAGACCATTTTAACTAAAATAGATTTAATAAGCATTTATGAATGAGTGTAAATCTATACCTCGGTTTCGAAAGGTTGCTTCTGCCTCCGGTTTGTGTACTAGGCTATGACTACAGAAATACACCTACGGGCCTCAGACAGATGCGTCACCGAAGAGTGAGAGTCAAGACCATTTTTTTTTACAGATTACCGTTGTTGAAGTTGTTGAAATAATCTATCTATCAATTAGATCAATCTCAGATCTAGTAATTTATTGATCGATGTGACTTTATATTTTTTGACTTGATAATATTGACGCTAATTAAATAGTTACATAGAAAGTACACTTACACAAGAAAGAAATGTATAATTCCGAGAAATTGTTTTGACGAATCTCAATGCGAATTTGTTAAAACAGAAAGTGTGGTGCAAGGGTAAAGAAGAAGTGTTAAAAAATGTGAAATTACTTGTGAAAATGTAAATAACAAACGCAGGACTATTTATTATTCTGTGACGAAGGCATATAAGGATAGATAGCGTTGTCACACAAGGCAAGTTTAGGAAACATCGACTTCCACTGAATTTTGAGATGAAATTAACCAAACAAGCGTCTTCCGACTTCTTCATCGTCTTCTCGGAGTCAATGCAACATTTTTTCGAACGCAATCAAGACATACGTTGTTGAACACACAAGTTATCGGTCTGGCTGTTGTTGACAATCAAAAACCCGTTGTTGAGCATAAAACAAAGTAGGCTGGAGAGTTGGAGATCCTTATCCAGTGAAATCAGGGGTTGATGATGATAAAGGAAGAACCTATGTACCAAACTTCTTATTCCCAATAGATAACAGTGTTTACGACAAAGTGTTAACGTCTGGGAATAACTCAAATGATATTGTTTGTTTTTCGGTTCGTCCGTTCCGTTTTCATGAATATACCTACAGTTATTGACCCAATCAGATCCTATACAAACATCGTGATTGCGTTATGGGTAGGGTGGTATATCCGCAAAAATCCCTTTGACACCTGAATTTGATATACTTATTGGTTAACTTTGTGTTTTCTAAGTTATTTTAATAACGATCATTTGTTGATGAACATTTTTAAATATATTTTTGCACAAATGCAGTAAAGACCTAATCAACCTTTTCATATTGGTCTTTCGTTCAACGTTCTTATGGTTTATCCCATACGAAAAATACGTGCAGCAAGTGATCGTTGACTTGCACCCAGTTGTACAAGCAATACAAGATAGACTAATATTAATCACTTACAGACTTACATACAAGAACCTTAGGGAGCCCGCCCGTCTTTCCGACCGATCTCATATTCTTGTCTTTATGAAAAACTAGCTTTTTTGCCCGCGACTTCGTCCGCGTGAAGTTCCGGACCCGTTCCCGTAGGAACCACATTGAATTTCGAGAACAGCTATATCACCTATGTCACTCCCTGATAATGTAGCTTTCGACTGGTGAAAGAATTTTTGAAATCGGTCCAGTAGTTTCGAAGCCTATTCAATGCAAACAAACAAACAAACCAACAGACAAACAACCAATCAAATCTTTCCTCTTTATAGTATTAGTATAGAAAACGATTGGAAAATCGAAAAAAATGATGGTCAGTTGAGATGTAAGTGCGATCTGTTGGGATAGTAGACGTTGTTAGTTGTTGTTATAATTCATACTAGAGAAACCCGCGCAACTTCGTTTGCGTTTATCCCGCTTTCCTGTGGGAATTTCAAAAAATCCTTTCTTATCGGTTGTCTACATCACACACCCAAATTTCAGAACAAACTACGGTCAAGAACAAACATTTTCATATGTATACATGATTATTTTTCTATTTAAATACTTCTCATTACAATCTTTGGAGGGGGCGTTTATGAAATAGGCTATCCCGACCGGTGAAGTACCACCCTTTTACAGAATATTGACGTGAAGCAGCAATGCGTTTCGTTCGGAGAGTGAAATATCCGAAATTCTTGTTTGCCACCTTTGTGGTATAAAAAAAATATTTATCTCCTTCCTTATACTATTTCTCGCTATATATCCTGTCTTTTCCTATTATAGGTCGGCAACAGGTCAGGGACCCTAGAATCTATGTGCTCCATAGTCGACGATAATCACCTAATATCAAATGATCCATATTCCTGAGCTTGTTTTCCAACCACTTCAACTTGGTGTTTCAATACCTACAACCTCAGCCTACAACCATGCCTACAACAACACTACGAAATAATAGAGCGAGTCGACGTAATGATATTTCCTATAAGTAAGAAAGAGACAATATCAATATGCCATTTAACCATTGACCAATTTAACTTGACCCCTGTCAAATATTATAAAATTTTATATTTAATTACTTACTGTTTATTATCGATGAATATGATTCAGTCCGCTTTATACATAGTTAGAATTTTAGCTGTTTTTCCGAGATCACAAACAGAATAAATAGTACGATGACCTACGACGACATTATGAAATCATTTTGTTTGAATATTCACAATTTATAAAAATATTACATGACAGATGACATCTTCACTTCACGAATGTGTCAAAATGAAATGTAATTGAAATCAAAAGCACTAAGGAGTATGAGTATTGATATCAAATCGAAGAAAATTACCCACAAAATACATATTTTTCACGTCTTCCATCAATTCTCTTAAACAATTTTTATGCAAAATTTGAAGTAGATTGGACCAAGGAATCAAGTTGTCCCATAGTAACTTTGCACCCCTTTTTACCCCCTTAGAGTTAGAATTTCGAAAAATCCTTTCTTATCGGACGCCTACGTCATACAAACAATCCACCCTCCAAGTTTCAGATTTTTACGAAGAGCGGTTTAGGCTGTGCGTTGATTCTCAGTCAGTCAGTCAGTCAGTCAGTCAGTCAGGACAAAGCATTTTATAAATATAGAAGATAATGCAAACCAAAATGCGACGTGTGCCGTGCATGCGACGTGTCCAACGCAAACTAACACGCACACACGCAACTCTCCCACTTCGTACGTTGGGAAAGAGAAAATAAAATAGTAGCTAAGATACTATTTCAAAGTATAATAACAATAAATCAAATTAAATCATGATTTAAAATAATGGCCGGCCAGCTCATGAAACAGAAGACGGCAACCATAAAAATAATGATAAAAATGCAAATCTGCCTTATAAATCTGTGAGGGGCAGGTAGAACAAGTGAAATATTGATGATTAAACGAACTTGCTTGTAAGTGAAGTTCTATCACAATTATAGTGAGTACGTTTCATTCGAAGATATAATTTATTAATAACACATGTAGTACTTTTATTGTACTGGCAACATCGCACAACATAAGTTTATGTAGGTAGAAATAAAACAAATAACCCCACTACCGTCCGCTTCATGTAACACTATCGTTGCTTTTAGTTCTCATTCTTTTTAGAGTCCCAAAATTTTCATGTTAATGAAGGGTTAGGGAAGGGAGGGTCCTTCCTTATATCTTCGAATGAAACGTACTCACTATAATTGTGATAGAACTTCACTTACAAGCAAGTTCGTTTAATCATCAATTATATTTTGTACGTTTCATTCTCGATATAATTTATTAATAACACATGTAGATGTTTAGAGATGAAAATTTTGTAAATCTACCATAATAGAGATATCCTGTTGTAATCAGGTATATATTATCATCATAATAATATAAATAATAACAAATGAAACTATTATTCGAGTTATTTCTTTTTATTAGTTTTAATCTTATACATTAGTTTTAACATAAACAATCATGACATTTTCTGAAAATATCTACTTAATTTAACTTCTAATTAATTTGTATTTCTTATAAATCAAGTTGAATTGGCATACTATTCCTACTCAACCTTCAGGGAAACAAACGGTTCTCGCAAAGAGGGCGTCATCGCTCACAGGGCGATTATAAAATTTTGCGAATGTGGCTGAGGCATTTGTCCAGCCAGCTGTTCTCCTAATCACGTCAAGTGATACCCCTTGTGCTCGTGCTGTGGAGGTGGCGGCATGTCGTGTACTATGCGCACTCCATGCTGTCACGTCCACGCCGCTTTCCGCTAAGACCTGCTTAATCCATCGACTGATGGTTTGAGTGCTAGCCGCTTTGTATGGTCGCTTGAACGTCATTAACATCTTTAGCTCAGATTCTGGTCTTATGTCTTTTGTAGCCAACAGATAGTCCTGTAAGGCTGTAGCTGGACAAATGTTGACATTATCATGAAAATAGGGTAGGAATAGAATTGGTTGCTCTCGTCCCGCGGCAGACGTTTTAATTATATCGGAAATTACTATTTTAATACCATTTGATCCAATATTAATATTAGGAACTTTGATAGATGTTAGTGTCTGCGCTCTGTGTGCAGTGCACAGAGCTAGCAGAATTACTAGTTTTTTGGTAATTCTTTCTAAAGTTAATTCTCGATTAGAGCCCCACTGAGCAATATGTTGTAAAACGATCTGGGGATCCCATGTTAAAGCATATTTTGGGATGTTTGGTCGTAATTTATATATTCCCTTTAAAAGTCTTTTTATTTGTTCCTGAGAACCCATCTCGACACCTAAAAGAAGACTTAATGCCGAGCGGTGACTGTTTACCGATCCGTAAGCAGCACCTTTATGAAACTGTTCTGTCAGAAATGACAATACTAATGGAAGAGAAGACTCATACGGGTCCATGTTTTTCTCTAAACAAAACTGCCACCAACATTTATAGGAAGTACCGTATTGTTGTTGGGTACTTCTAGATAACGATGCCATCATAAGATCCAAAGATCTCTCTGGGACCCCTCGCTTTATGAATGCCGTCCTGAGAGCTTGGCTGCACCCAGGGTAACTCCTTTGAGCTGGGGATTCCTACAACAAGACCATGTTAGATTAGTTTCAGAATTTAGATAAAATACGTCGGATATGAGCATTCTTTGTAACAATGGGAACCAGGGCTGCGAAGGCCAATACGGAAAGATGATAATGCCTTCAGCTTTGTCTATCATTATTTTCTCTAAGCATTTTAATATTACAGGGAAAGGAGGAAACGCATAAAAGAACATGCGGTCCCATGCAATTGTGAACGCATCCACCGCGATCGCGTCTGGGTCAGGCTTCCATGAAACGTATCGTTGACATTTGGTATCGGTACGAGAAGCGAACAGATCAATATCAGGTTGTCCGAACTTCCTTACAATTTTTGAAAATGCTTTGTCAGTCAAAGTCCACTCAATATCTCTGTTAACTTTCCGAGACTCCTCGTCAGCTTCTATATTGTCTTTGCTTTTTATATAAGAAGCACTTAACCATATATTTCGCTTCTCGCACCATTGCCAAATTTCTCGAGTTATATCATTTAAGTGAGGATATTTCACGCCACCCATACGATTTATATAGCTTAACGCGGTGGTGTTGTCAACGCGTAATAAAATAGAACAGCTGCTGACGTTACGTGCAAAACATTTTAGTCCCAAAAATACCGCTATCAACTCAAGGTGATTGATATGAAAATTAATCTCGTTAGTTTTCCATTTCCCGTTAACTCTTTGATTATTACAAAAGGCGCCCCAGCCGGACCTGGACGCATCTGTAAAAATTTCTAAATGAAATTTATTGGGTTTCAAAGGGGTAGATGTTAAAAAAATATTTTTCAACCACCAGTCTAGGTCGGGTAATATTATAGGCGGAGGGCGAAATTTTGCTTCGTAAAATTTATGCGTCTGCAATGCTAGATATTTAACTCTTTCAAGACGTTTCGTGTAAAGCCAACCGTATCTAACCGCTGGGCAGGTAGAAGTGAGAACGCCTAATAAGCCGGCAAACTCTTTAATCGTGCATCGCGGTAACGAATGAAATTTCGTAACTAAGCTAGATATGTGCAATTTTTTATCCTCGGGTAAGGATAAAGACATGTTGATAGTATTATACATAAAGCCCAAAAATTTTATATGCTGTGAGGGCTGTAATACACTTTTCTCGCAATTTATTATAAAGCCTAAATTCTGAAGCAAGTTTACTGTTTCTGTTATATTAGATAAACATTCCTTATACGTCTGACCAATACATAATAGGTCATCTAAATATATGACAGACAAAAAACCGCGATATCGAAGGTAGGTCACGACTTCTTTCATTATTTTAGTGAAAGTCCTTGGAGCAGATGACAATCCATATGGCATAGCTTTAAATTCATAAGTAAGTAATTTGCCACTATCATTTTGAAATTGAAATCTCAAATATTTCCTTTGTGAAGGATTAATAGGCACCAAAAGATAAGCTTCTTTCAAATCTATTGTTGCCATGAATCCGTTATGATTTATTAACTTGCAAACAGACCTGTAATCTTCCATTTTAAAATGATTATATATTATATACTTATTTAATGGTTTTAAATTTAATATAAATCTATTGCCGCCATTAGCTTTTGGAGCTAAAAAGATTTTGGAAATAAATTGATCTTTCCTTGGCTTACATTCAGATATTGCGCCTAGTTTTATTAAATTATCAATCGCCATAGACATATCTCGTTGTTCTTTCATTGTAAAAGAATTACGAGGTACAAAACGTTGTGAAACGTTTTTTGCTAATGGTATATGATACCCGTAACGGATCCAGTTCAAAACCATTTTATTATTAGTGATGTCTTCCCATTTATGAGAAAAATATTGTAAGCGACCAGCGTGTACCTGTATATTGTCTAATTCCGTGTGTAGGTCCGCTGGTTGTTCTGATGAAAGTAACCGCGAGACCGTGTTGCTGTCGAAGCCGACGTTCCCCGGCGGTACGACGTCGTTCCCCGTGGAGGGCCTCCTCGCCCCCCCCTGTTCCCCGACGAGTATCGAGGAGGGCGTATCTCGTTTCCCGAAAATCGAGGTCTTGCTGCTGTTGATGGTCCAGCCGTATTCGATGGAGTGCTGGTAGCAGTCTTATTTGCTGGTTTCTTTATTTGTAAGCCTTGGCGCTCAATAGCCTTTGAGGCTTTTATAGTTTCCGAAAGTGATTCACCAAATAATGTGGCGTCCCTTTCCTGGTCTTTAATCAATGGTGTAACTGACTTTTCCAAACACGAGGTTATGAGTTTTGTCCTCACCTGTGTTTCTGTATAGTGTAGATCCGTAAGTATTCTACAGCTATCAGAGAGTACTTTAATAGCTTGTACTTTATCGTCACCAAGAAGAAGCAAGGTAATAGCTTTATTAACTGCAGTGATACCAAGACCCAATTGGTCTTGTTTAACTTGAATATTTTTATCACGATTTATAGTGACCTCTGATACCGCCGCCTTAATTTCAGGGTTTAGGGTTGGTGCTTTAAGCAGTTGGCAATTTTCTGGTATCTGAAAATCTTTGAGTAACTTGTCCTTCTGATCCTTATCTAAACCTTTCTTTAATATTGGCGTCCATCGCTGTGCCAAAGTCTGATGAATTTTCTCTCCAAAAGTAGGTTGTTCATCCATTGGATCGCCTAGCGCCGATAGTAGCTCCGGGTCGATAGCCGGTGCATCATCCTGTGCTGGCTCCACCTGTATATCTGGTTCTGCTGTAATAGCTTCGAGTACCTCCTGCGGCGCGTCCAGCTCGGGGCGTTGGGTCATGTTCACGTCTTGTATGGTTCCGTCTGCAAGCAGAAAACGGATTTTTATCATAAAACGTATAAACGTTTCGAAAGTACCGTCGTGTTGACCCGCAGTCAACCTCCCGGTTATTATTACACATCATGCTAAACCTTCGTGATACCCTCATTGTGATATCCTCCCGGATAGCTTAGAGATGTTATTCTAATCACCAGAGACCGTAACACAGATCACTTATAATAAAACACTTATTAAACTTACCTAGATTTTCTTCGGAATCCGACGAATAGATAACTACATGACTGCGTTTTTTATTTGACCGTTTCTCTAATTTTTTAATTTTCTTTTTATAATAATCTATTTTATTTTCAGAACTGCGCTTAGGCATGGTTATATCAAAGATAAATTAATGTTAAGAATAATATCAGGCTCGAGACTTGTGCTCGTTGCCGCGCACAACAAAAGAATGAGAACTAAAAGCAACGATAGTGTTACATGAAGCGGACGGTAGTGGGGTTATTTGTTTTATTTCTACCTACATAAACTTATGTTGTGCGATGTTGCCAGTACAATAAAAGTACTACATGTGTTATTAATAAATTATATCGAGAATGAAACGTACAAAATATAACTGTATACGTACCGTACGTTGGTAGCCGCTATTTTCCTCATCAGTACATAACTGCGATCTACCTATTAGTGCTACTAACGTTGCCATTGATCTTATTTTACTCCGAAGATTATACTCATTGTAGACAATAGTAGACCACATGAGAAAGACCAATGTTATATAAATTGACAACTATTTCGCGTATCTAACAACAAAACCGGAATACTAAGCATGTGCTGTCAGTCTATCAACGGACAGGTTCTTATAAACCATCTAGTACGTAGTACGTACATATCCCTTAAGTTATAACTTAACTAATCGTAATAGACTGCAATTTTCAAAGATTAAATATTTCAATCATTACACAATTCAATTATTGTGAATCTGTCTGAGCATAGGAATTCGATTATAAAATCGAATAAGAACAAAGATTCAGTTGATAGAACAGATGTGAATAAAAGATAAGAAAACAAATAGTGATTCAGTGGAGAAAGGAATTACAAAGCATGAGTTATCGCAGTCGTGCGAGTTGACTCACGTACTTTCCCCGACAGATGTGACAAATTAACTACATAACAAATGAAGCTTATACAATAAAATTAAATCACGGCATACCAACTCAACGACAAAAAACATCATTAACCATAAATCTCAAATTTCACACCATGTTTGATTGATGTTGATATCATTCATCATTGTTGCACTAATCTAGCATTACAGTGGCCAATATACAGGCTCAATGCTGGGAGGCTTGGAGGAAATTGGTCCAGTGGGCGGAGCGGAGCATGATCAATTCCTAGTCAGACCCTGGGAAACGACAAAGAAGAAACCTTAGGGTACACAGACCACGAGAGACCCAAATCACTTGAAACAAAAAGTGTCAACCAGCAGCAACCATTAATGAATGTGAAATATGGGAGTAGCCACGGCGCCAGCGTAGATGCATAATATAATATTGTGACAATGTGTGTTAGCCCTTAATAATAATATAAATAATAAAATAATAATAGCTGTAGTGAACTTATCAAAAAGATCTACACCAGCAATAAACCTGCCCATTTATCGTAGTATAAAAGTGTCAACTAAATAAAATATTGTATCATACAAACTTTTTATGGCGTATTCAGTAGTTTAGGAAAAATATCACTTAGAAAGTTAACGGAGTTATAATTTTTTTAATCTGTGTGTATCGATCTTAAACTTCTAACCTTAATGTTTTAGTGGCTTTATCAAACTATTATAACACAGTGGGATCAAATCCCGTATTTACTTATCATACGGGATTTTATATTATATATAACAAATATTTGTAGGAACAAAAAGACCAGTTATGTACTTCTTTATTCTAATTTATGCAAAGAGTGACTCTTCGATTCCCTTGTTGAATCATAGCTGCATCACCATAGAGTGAGGCAAACGTGTAGCGTCACGGCTTTGGATCATAAAAAGTGCTGCTTAAGTGCGCCCCCCCTCCCCACATGGTTTTATCGGGATTTCAACGCGTACATAAACTTACTTGTTTTCACGACCGGCGTTTTAACGGAGTTTCATCTGCTTTACTCACAGTTAGATACTGGCTTTAGATATAGACCGCGGTCCGCGGGGTTGGTGACCTGGTGACCTGAAGGACTTTAGCCAAACTGGTGGTGGCGTCGGGAGTCGGGTCGCTGAGTTCCCTCTAATATGGTTGAGCACAGCGATGGCTGACTCTCGCGTCAACTCGTGAACGGGTGCTGCCTGGGGGGACTGGTCTGCTCACTCTTGTCAGTACTGACCTTTTTTATTTTATTGTAGATTTAAGACTTGTTCATTCCACACCATTGTGTATAACATTCCGCATATTCTTCTTATAAATTTTTATGTACTTATACCTACATTGTAACTAATGAGTGGAAAAAAAAAAAAAAAAAAGTACAAAATGACAAAAAAGGCCGTAACCGGTTTTCTTTCGCCATTTCTTTTTACCGGTTGCCATTTTGCTTGTGTCCGAAATGGTGGTAGTATATAACGTAGTTTTTTTATTTTTATTTAAACAAGTTGTAAATGACAAGAAAAAGTGCCTGTGAAGGTCTAATTTCTGAAATAAACGATTTCATTTCATTTCATTTCATTTCATAGCCTAGCTTAGGAACCAGGCACCATTGATATTAATATTGTAGCAGTATTTATAACGTATTGTAAATTGTGGGAGAAATAAATTTTAACTTATTTCTTTAGTACTTAATTACTATATTTTTCTAACTTGCCAAAGCCTTCGAGATCAATCACGACATATAAAATCTATTTTCCTTAATATGCGACATAGTACAACCCATGTTATGTATTTATGAAACAACGAATTTTCCGAGGGATTTAGCACACACAGGAGGTCAATTAAGTTCATTACACACCAATTAGTTCGCCCGTGAGTGGTAATAAGTTATTTTCGATTGATTCCTATTCGCGGGAAAGATATTGAAATAAATAAATATTACAAGTGCTTCCGAGAAAATTAATATTTTTCAATATATATAATACTAGCTAAACTCGTGCAACTTCGATTGCGTTGCGTGTAATCCGCTTTCCCGTGCGACTGGGAGTTGTTTTTGAGTTTATTCATTACAAACATACACACACACACACACACAAACACACTAATACATATCTTTCCTCTTTATAATATTAGTGAAGATGTAAAGTAATAGCCATCCACCAACGAAAATGATGTTATGTATGACATAAGCAATCTTCAAGTGAAAGTCTAGTTAGTCAAAATTAAACCACCTGTTACAGACATTATCCGGAACGAAGACACAATTTGTTTTTGATTGCAATTTGTGAATAATCTGTATAAAATAACCTGCATGATCAATAAAGACTATACAGAAAGGACAAACAACTTAACACGCGGGCACGTTTCACACGAAAAATTAATCGGTAGCTTTGTTAAAAGAGATCATCCATTTTAGATGAACCCAAAGTGGTGGAGCGGGCCGATTGGATCAATCATTCCCTTACAGTTACAAGTTTAGATGAAACTTTGCGGAGAACCCAATTGCGGGGCCTCAGTTTGTTAGACGTTCTAGAGATGCCAGCCGCTGAAACTTTAATGCCTCGTCCCGAGCCGCGACTCTCCGTAGGTAGGTATGTCACGACAGTCTCGCGATAAATTTGGCACGGTCCCTACTGCGTCCCAGAACGTTAAATTGTCAGAAAATGGCGGACGGCATTATAAATTAAAAATGTTTGTCTTTTATAGCTGATACTTGAGTTTGTTTTTAGTAGGCACATAATCCGCGGACTTTGGCTTAATTGCACGCTTAAAAATTGATGCTGGGAGTACCTGGCATTCGACAAGATGAATGAGAACGGGTGTCCTTACCCTTGAGTGTATAAAGTTAGGTAGATAACGAATAGGACTCTAAATAATACGAGGGCGACACTGAAAGTTTTTAGAACTGGCCACTTGTAAACAATATAATTAAAAAATAAGATAATTAACGAGTATGTTTTTTTTTCTTTTGTTTTACGTTTTGGCGGCAAATTGAAAATTTCCCGAAGCACGTCAGCATGAATTTAACGCGAGTAAATTTTCGTGCCATGATTTTTTATGACTTTCGATGTCATTTAAGTCAACAAGAATGTTATAATAGACTTCGAATGGCCTTTCATGATGAACCGTGTCACAATTTACAACTGGTATAATGAGTTCAAACGTGGTCGCACTATTCTTACCGATGTTCTACGTGAAGGACGGCTTTCTACGGCGACGACTGAAGTTAACATCAGTATTGTGCGGCGTAGAGAATGACAACCTATCAGCAAATTCGGACAAGCTTAGGCATCGGTATGAGTCAAGTGCACAGAATCCTCCATAACAGTTAGCGGTTAGGAAGCTTTGTGCCCGGTGGATACCTCATAATTTGACCGACTGTCGAAGAAACCCGAAAAAGACGAGTGGGAAAACTGCTTTGCTTAGTGGTTTCATCGGATGCAACGATGCATTGATGTGAAGAGACACTATTTTGAAAAGATATAATAAAACTAAAGTAATAATTTGTCTCTCATTTTACTATAAAAGAAAAATCACTGTTTCTCTTTCACCTGTTGCGATAATTTACCCAAGTGAATTTTCCCGTTTATGTGAGAAATTCACTTACCGAGTCTTTAGCGGACATTAAAAAACCTTTTAAGAAATCCTAGAGAATATAACATTTGTAAGCACAGGATAAGTGCACACTAACTGAGACTGCGTTATGTGAAATGTTAATGCTTCTCGCAATGCGCTTTCTTAACATACCGACACCACTTGGAGCAGAAAATGACTTGGGCACCTAACACGTGTATGATATGTATGGCGACACTTTCCTAGATGCTTTTAACATTTGAATAACGAAACAACTTTCTTGTAAAACTTGGCGGTTGTCCGTACTGAGACGGTTCTACTTCGACGCGCATAGAATAATGTTTATAGATGGAAAAATCACCGATGAAACATCAGTGTTAATAACTGTGAAATCGTACTCGGAAATGAAATGGCCGATGATCTAAAGATTCTAAAACAGCATTTCCCAAACTATGGGTCGTGAGATCGTTATTTACTGGTGGGTCATAAGCGAATATACAATGAACCTTGAAACGTTCAATTTTTTTTTTTTCGTTATCTTAATTTTAGTAGTTACCCCTAAGAGTAGTAGCTCAAAGCCGCCTTAACTTTTAGCCAGCCTTGGTACAAAATATCCCGAAAAATTTAATTGAAATCATTTTCACAACACCTATTTCCTCCCCCGCTTTTCCGGAAGTTAGTTGACGTGTTTCGGTGCAGTTTCAACAGTTTTGACATTTCATTTAGAAATGTTAACTAAACTATTGACATCCCAATGTTATTGACACTATTTCCGAGTTGTGTAGGTGTTCTATTTTCACGCTATTATTTCTGTTTTTCCACAAGGGTGATCTTTTAAATCAAATTATAATAACACTATGTACAGAATTGGATGTGTATTTTTTCTAACACTTTCTATTCAAATAGTAAAACCAAATTGTTCTTGTTGCGCTGATAAATTTTCAATTGTATTATTTTATTACTAGCTTCCGCCCGCGGCTTCGCCCGCGTGGCCTAGTAACAATTAGCATATCTTTCTTCAGAAACAAATTCCGGTCCGGCACGGCACGGTTCCATCCGGTTCGATCAGGTCCGGTCGATCCGGTCCGGTCCGGTCCGGTCGGTTCGGTCCTTATAAGGACCCTACATGACAAATTTGGCATCTCTAGACCCAGCGGTTTAGGCTGTGCGTCCCCTCTCAACTTCGTTTGCGTATATCTCGCTTTCCCGTGGGAATTTTGAAAAATCGTTTCTTAGTACATCCCTAGACGCTGTAAGGAACCTACAAGCCAAATTTGATATACCCTCGCAACTTCGTTTGCTTATATCTCGGTTTCCCGTGGGAATTTTGAAAAATCCTTTCTTAGTACATCCCTAGACGTCGTAAGGAACCTTCATGCCAAATTTGGAATCTCTAGACCCAGCGGTTTGGGCTGTGCGTTGATATACCCTCGCAACTTCGTTTGCGTATATCTCAGTTTCCCGTAGGAATTTTGAAAAATCCTTTCTTAGTACACCCCTAGACGTTGTAAGGAACCTACAGTCTAAATTTGGAATCTCTAGATCCATTGGTTTGGGCTGTGCGTTGATATACCTATAGTTAAGTCAGTCAGTCAGGACTTTGAATTTTATCTATGAAAAAAAAATCCGGTCCGGTCCGGTTCGATCCGGTCCGGCACGGCCCGGTACGGTGCGGTTCCTTCCAGACCGATCAGGTCTAATCCGTTCCGGTCCGGTCCGGTCCGTTCCGGTCCGGTTCGGTCCGTTCCGGTCCGATCCGGTCCGGTCAGTCTGGACCTTATAAGGACCCTACATGTCAAATTTGGCATCTCTAGACCCAGCGGTTTGGGCTGTGCATCCCCTCGCATCTTCGTATGCGTATATCTCGCTTTCCCGTGGGAATTTTGAAAAATCCTTTCTTAGTACATCCCTAGACGTCTGTAGCGGGAGCGATGGCGACGTGCTCGACCGCCACAAAGGGAAGATCTTCCGGCCAGGCTGGGTGTTATGCCTGGGGAACCGCGGCTCCGACAATGTATGTGTCGGAGGTTGTATATATATCTCCATATCGTAGAAACTTCGATAGCGTGATTCAGGATTTCTAAGTGTCGTCGTATATGACGTCATGTGTTCGCATTGTGAACTTTTTCTTCACTCTGTAGTTCTTCTGTATGGCGATAGGTGTCGCCACAGTACTCCCCTCCAGGATCGAAGGTCCGATGAGATGATGATCAGCAGTCTGTGCTTCTCGTTAGCTTGCCCAGTGAGTCGGGCTTGAGTGTGCGTGCTCCAAGTGTCCCAGTGAGTCGGGCGTGAGCGTGCGTGCTTGATGTCATCCCAGTGAATCGGGATGAGTGATGTCCCAGTGAGTCGGGATGATGCATGTCCCAGTGAGTCGGGATGCAGAATATCCAAGTGAGTCTGGATGAGGAATATCCCAGTGAGTCGGGATGAGGGTTATCCAAGTGAGTCTGGATGAGGAATATCCCAGTGAGTCGGGATGAGGGTTATCCCAGTGAGTCGGGATAAGGGGCGCAGGAACAGGTAGCTCGGTGAGTCGGCTGCGATGAACCTGATTTTCCCCGTAGCTGGAGTGCTGTGAGACTGCTGATGATGAGGCTTCAAGTTGAGGAGTGAAGAATGTGATGACGTCAGAGCTGATGAGGAGATATGATGGAGAAGGCTGCTTCCAATCACGTCGGGGTCACCACTGTAGCGGGAGCGATGGCGATGTGCTCGACCGCCACAAAGGGAAGATCTTCCGGCCAGGCTGGGTGTTATGCCTGGGGAACCGCGGCTCCTGTATGGCGATAGTATCATGTGTTCGCATTGTGAACTTTTTCTTCACTCTGTAGTTCTTCTGTATGGCGATAGGTGTCGCCACACGTCTTAAGGAACCTACAGTCCAAATTTGGAATCTCTAGACCCACCGGTTTGGGCTGTGCGTTGATATATAGTTAAGTCAGTCAGGACTTTGAATTTTATATATATAGATAACGTTATATGTATAAATAAATATAAAAACATTTTTAGCGTTGCTAACTATGTCACATAGGTTTTACTCTCCTGGATAAATTATTAAACACTCTGACCAGTCCAAAAAAGCCGTCTCATTGCCTGACATTCCGTTTTTGTTTTTTACATGAAAAAGTGAGAAATATCTACACAATCTACACTACCTTCGTATTTTATAGTATAAGTAGATTAATAGAATAGTATCAATTGATTTTATCTTTCAAGTAAAATGTGATTACCTCTGCCTACTCCATCGACAAGGCTCATTACCGTCGTGCGAACTAATTGCAAGTAGATACAAACCACTAATAGTTAGTTCCACTTGGGGATTATTGCCGCTACTTTCGCCTTAGCGATACGAAAATTTCGATAATGCTATTAGTTTTGGTGTTTGCGCACGAAATTAATAGCGTGAAAAATATAAACCGGTCAATCGCGAGACGGACTCTCACACTTGCGATTCCGTACCGTAGGTTTTTGCAAAGATACAAATTTTCCAGCTTTGCTTTAAAGTAATTTATATTTCACTAGCAGTGCGGCTTTCTTGTACTTAAATTTCGTTTATCCATACTTAACATTAATATTTTCCCGCGGGAACTGTATTTTCCAGGGTAAAAGTATAAATTATCAGTGTGCTAAATAAAGTCAACATATTTTTTACGTTTTTTATCATACCGCGGGCAAACAACCAAGCGAAACCTGGTAAAAAGTGGTTACCGCCGCCTATAAACACCGGTAATATACTAGAGGCGCTACCAATGCGTAGTCTGCTACAAGGAAAAACCATTTTTTCTTTATTAAAATTCGCAATTAAAATATATTTTTTGAAAAAAAAAAGCCTTTACACGTGTACACACGCGTCACTCTGTAATGGAAGTGGATGGAATATTTCAAAATATATTTTACATTGAATATAGCGGTTGCAGTCTGATATAACGTTTAACGTTAATCAAGGATGGCGGTTCTACGGGCAATAACACACATTTTCGCTGGCCAATTTCCGATATTTTTTTGACATGCAATAAACGCTCCGGTCCCATCACATTTTTTAGGTCCATTGGCGAGTAAAGGAGCATGACATTGCAAATTATTTTTATTTTTAATTACATTTTGTTACAATATATTAAATTGTTTTAATTGTACGTTCACGTAAACAAGGGTTGTAAAAAGGCATTTTTATTATTTGAAATCATTTTATTATCATTATTTTGTCGTTTCTCTTATACCTATGTATACTCCATGCGTCTACCTACGTCATATTGACAATAAGCAATGAAGCTCATTGACGTCCCGGGAAAAAAAACAACTTGAAAAAATGGCTTTGAACTCAATTTCATCAATTTAATCAGAAAGATATTAGACGGAGTAGGAAGGATTGGTAAGACTACTCCTCGTTAGCAATGTGCGAAACAGTAGTTTGAACCATAAGACATGATGTCGTAATATAGATTTAAGTATTACTTGTTGATCATAATCGACAGACGCATCGTACAAGGCAGTAATTACTTTATATTTGGAGTTACTGCCTTGTTAATTGCGGGTGTCGAGCAGCTACTGGCTTGTTTGATGTAGGTGTCGATGTATAAAAAATGTTTTATGACACTCTATGGCAAGTGAGAAAAAGATTGAGAACCTCCGGTAGACACGCAAGATAAAAATGCGAAACATCGATCTGTAAGTTTGATGTATGGCAACCCTAAGTAAACGTCAGACGTGCGAGGAATGCCATTATGGCATACCAGCATACGTCACGTACACCAATAAGAGTGCGATGCGACCATTCGCTCACTATAAATATTGATGGAGCACTATAAATTAAATTTGATAAACTGCGTGTAAACAGCTATTATAGGCACGTCTGACAATACCTTTATGTTTACTTTCATTATGACTACTAACTAACTATCAAAAACTATTTAGCTCAAAAACATAACATTTCATTACTAAATGATATTCATTCATGTGCATGCATATGAAGTTATCTATCAGTATTATTCAATTCAGGTACTACACACATTATGGATTTCAAAATATCGTTTTTTTTTTAATTATCTATCATTTTAAATTGAACTATATCAGTTTAAAATGATAACAGTAAAGTAAAAAAAATAGATTAGATAGAACGATCTTTCAAAAAAATGGGGGTCAGAAAGATTTTAGCTCGCCTTATTGCGTAACAATCGGCGGCGAACATCACGCAGACGCGTGATCAATCCGATCATCATTCCCCGTTAAACCTTTGGAAAGATCACCGAGTGCCATTAGTTTGTAGTATAAGTACACTCTTAAAAACGAAACCATAGCGCGATCTAACTTGACGACAGCGCCATCTAGTAAACACAAGAGGAACTTTTCTCGTTCTCTTGAGTATTATAATTTATTTTTACATTTTATTTTATCTGGTAAATACGCAATGTAAAAAGTAAGAGATACATCAAGCACTTATAATAATGATAATAAACTTGTTTTTGATGGAATAAAGTCTCATTTTAGTCTTTCGGTAGGTCCCATTTGTTCTATGGAACATAACGTAATAGAACAATTTTAGAAAATATTGTCCCTATTTGTACTGTAGAACAGTTTGTACTTTTTGTCTCAATTGTCGTAAACTCTTTTTGTTTGTATTACGTCATGTTCCATAGAACAAATGGGACCTATCGCTCCCTTTGGGTTTTTAGATGAGTTGTGAAGATTTATTGATGGAAATTATGTAATTTAGAATATGATTATTTTTATGTAATTTTAATTGTTCAACAAGGACATTATAAATAAGGTAAGTAATTCTGTTGTGGTTTTCTTATAAATAAAACTAATTTACCTAAATTGTTATTTTTTATAGGTAAACACACGCCGCGCCGCCGCGACCCGTCGTCGCGATAATTTCTTAAACATAAATATAATATTAAATTATGAAACTTTTACAAACATTTTCAACCAATAGCAGCCCTAATCTTCTTTAAAAATAAAATATTTAAATAAATAAAAAACGCTTCCATTATGAATATAAAAAATAATTAGAAATATTGAAAATATTGTTATTGGTGCTATAAATTTAAAATTAACTTAAATCAAAACAAAAAAGTATTAAAGTGCCTCTAGCCCTCTAGCGGTCACTTTGTGAACTACATTTCTTCATTACAATTTTACGCCGCCATCGCTTCCGTCATTATCACCAGTGAATCGATGTATCGCTTGTATTCCGATAATAATACCAAAACAATCGGAACGCGGTCATACTGTTCGAAATCACATAAAAATTGCACAACTACGCACGTGATCCGAAAACTAACAGCAACAGCGGCACAATACTTCCTCTCGTAACCATGTTAACTGAATCATTTATTTTAACTACTGGGTTTACGATAACCAAATTGTCCGTGTCAAATTGGAAATGTTTTTTTAAACTATAGAATAGCACAGCACAGTGGTTAACCAAATAAATATATTTTCTTTCATACATCTCTCTCTAAATTTAAGAGCCGCGTTATTGTCGGTGTAGCAGACTCTATTTTCATGAAACGACGTCTTTTCCTTCACTTGATCTATATAAGCTCTTCTCCTCTGACTCTTTGTCTCCTTTTCCGTCTTTCTTTCTAAGATGTTTCCGATAAATTTGTCGTGTCTTATGCACCACTAATTTTCACAATTTAGTTTCTATTTCTTTCATCAAAGTTCTCTTTTCACTTTCATACATATATAGCCAAAAATATAATAACCACTTCTTTGAAGTCGGCTGATAAGATATTATTAGAAACCGATAGTGAGGCAAAGGCCACGCGAAAGTGAATTAGAAGTAAATTCCTCTACCGGCGACGGCATCGAGTACCGTTAACGGCGAAATCGGATGACTGCTAACTCATGCAAACAGGCCAGTGTTACACCACAACCGCCTCGTAAACATAAACGGGCGCTTAATTAATGCCATGACTATTACAGAATTTCACTTGGCCATGGGATATCGTGACCAACTCATAGTCCACGAGATTATCCCCGTCTTAGCGGTTAGAAAACAATAAAGACAGTTTCATATTACAGAAAGCGGTAAAGAAAATAATGTGGCTACAGCGGCATCCAAATCATTGTGTACTGACCGTTTTCCATCCCCCCCGTAACACGATACAGATGTTTGAACCATCGATTATATCTGGACGTCCACAAATATTTTTCATCGCCATACGTTTATTTAAGCGACATAACATCCATTTATATAAAGACAAGCCTATCGCGCAGGTTCGACGAATTATTGATATAACGAATGCTTGCTTTCACGGTTTGTTTAATAGCAGGCACCAAGATACCCATTACAGTTGCCCAGTTCCCATTACACGTGCAGGGAAAGCCAGAGTTTTCCGGGCTAGTAGCCCGTGGCGGCCACGCTGCACTTCCCACCAACGGTCCATGCACCGCTTGATTGCTGCTCATGGTGTGCTCTGTCGTCTATATTTTTTATGTAAATGGCGATTAAACTCGGCTTACAGCGTTCCGGATACAATATGTAACAGCTTTTACGGTCACAGAACATTTGAAATTATTGCGCACCACAACCAAACACTGCTAGTTTTAAGACAACAATATACAGAGAAGTGAGAAAAACATATGAACAACCAAACAATAGATATTTCAGACATAATTATTATAAATATTACGGGCAAAAAATAACATTGAGCGACAAAATTAAAATAATAAAATAAAACTTAGAACATGAAGTTACAGGATATAATAGCATAAATGAATAAACATCTTCATAAATTAGAAGACAATATGCATCTAATGAGTATATATAAGTAGAAATTTTATGTAATTAAAAACTCACTTTCATAATTTCAAGTTTGAAGCATTATTTTAACCATACAATAATCTAAATATTTGGGTAATGTATTCTCTACAAGTGAAACTATTTATAATAAGTAAAATTATATTTTCAAAATACAATTTTTATTATAAAACTAGTTACGGGTCAGTCAGCTAGTTAGCAACTACTCTGAGTAACGTTTTCATAGAAAAATAAAATTGTTATTTCTAGTATTTTCCTCGTAATTTTTCCAAACTTCCCTGCCGGGCTAACATGACAAACGCGACAAAAATTTTTCGCACCGCTCTGCCAATAGCATATCTCGGTTATGTATACAGTACACAAAACAGGCACTGCTATTGGCGAAGAAGCTTTGTCGTGTGCGAGAAACTATCTCGAGTGTAAGCATGTTAGACTGGCTGGATTTCCACAAACATTTCAAGATCAAAATAAGCCAAATCGGTCCAACCATTCTCACAGCAATTAGTTTTTATAACCATAGATAGATACATAAATAAATCAAACGTAATTATATCTTAATTTCAGGTTCTGATTGCCCGTACACGTTTACGGCCGTGGGTGGCAGCGGTCATCCTTGCGACCACGCTACATCTCGTCGAAGCCCAGTGCCCTTGGGAAGGCTCGCCGGATCTACAAGCATCTTGCCTTTGTGCGCTCAACTTAGCCAGAGACCTTTCTGTGCAATGTGATCAGGTTAGCACGATTTAATTATTGAAGAACTTCCTTATATACCATAACTTCTATTTTTATGTTTCCCGCGATTAGTTTCAACTGTGATTGGCTTTACCACTGTTATTTATCTGATGTAAGCATGGCCGACAGTTTGACGTGTCCTACAAAACACCCAGTGATAGTATCCATATTTTTTTTACTGAGATGGTCGTTGGTCATTACCATGCATGTTGCATTCAGTTTTCGGCACACAAAACAACGCGATATAGGATAACGATGACGAGGAGTATAATTAGGTATATATTTAATTAAAAAAATAAGGTGAAAATAATATTACTATTTCTTTTCAGGTTGATTTCTCAGCACTCCTGGCGGCATTAAATTCAAGCACCCGCAGTATGACAATAGATCTCCTATATATCAACAACTCAACGATTCCCTCTCTTACCAACGATATGTTCGTTAATCTTAAAATACATAATCTTCAGGTATCTGGATGCCAAGTAAAAAAAATTGAAAATGATGCTTTTAAAGGGCAAAGTTCTTACCTCAAGAATTTAAACCTACAAGATAATGAATTGACAGAAATTCCTGTCAAAGCACTCAAAATTCTTACAAATCTTTCCCTTTTAGACATCTCAAAAAATCGTATAACACAAATAGAAAATCATGCTTTTATAACGCTCAAAAAACTGACTACATTAAAGATTTCAGACAACAATATTACATTGGCAGCGCAAGCTTTATCTGGATTAGAAAACTCTTTGAAAAATTTAAATTTAAAAGGGACGAGACAAAAGGTAGTGCCAGAATGCATACGAGGACTTCATAATTTAGCCTTCCTAGACTTATCGCAGAATAGTATACGCGAATTGCCTGGCCCTGACGGCAGCCTAACATTTGAAGGCTTAGATTCATTAACAGCTCTCAATTTAGAAAGAAATTTAATTGTTAATTTACGGGAAGATGCATTCACAGGAATAAAAACTACTCTGACGTCCTTAAGTCTTTTAAACAATCTACTTCCGGAATTCCCTACTGCGGCTATTGGAACGTTATCTGACTTAAGAGTTCTGGATATTGGTTTTAATTTGTTGAATAAACTACCATCGGACGCATTTCTAAATAATCCTTCGGTAACACTCTTGGCTTTAGATGGAAACCCATTGCCAACAGTACCCGTCGATGCATTTACTCATCTAAACCAAACCCTACGAGGACTCAGCTTAGGAGGGCGTTTCTTAAATTGTGATTGTCGGTTGCGTTGGATCATTGAATGGATACGTAACGGTGAACTACAAGTGACATCCAGAGAAAGAAACCCACAGTTCTGTGGCAATCCTCCACACTTCCGCGAACGCGGGTTTTACAGTTTTGAACCAAATGAACTAGTTTGTGACCAAGAATCTTCCGTTACGCCACCGATTCAGGTAACCAAGTTAACAAAGCCGAGCATTGATTTGATACCGAGTTCCAGTACAACAATATCAACTATTTCTACAAGTCATGAAAACATAATCAGCCAATCGACAGAATCACTTAACTCTACCTCAACAAGTAACCATACACCGTTTCCTTCTAAACTACCAACTACACATTCTACGACTACCAGCACCATTCGGCCGAGCCGTATCCCCTCCGTACGACCGGCCGCACCAACTTGGCGTCATGCACCAAACCAGCGGCCACCTCTGGTCATGAATTTTCCACAGCAAAAACAAAAAATAGATGAATCCAAGGAAGTAATTGTAAAAAATGCATATAGACAAGATAATTCTGTGGTCATTCGTTGGGATTCTGATGTCGCCAATATTCTTGGTTTCCGAGTAGTATATCGGTTATTCGGAGATAAAAGTTTCAAACAAGGCCCGCCGTTAGAAGCGAGTGAAAGAGAATTCAAGATAAAAAGCGTTCCGTCTCAGGTAAATTCCTACATATTAAAATAACTAATAATAGATAGTTTTTGTATGGGTAAATAAAAAAGTGAATTTACATAGGTTGATAAAATTATATGTTCCAAACATTTTCTTGCTAACTATAAATTGAGACAAGGAACACTTTGGAAATACAATATCGAATACATTCAATTCGTCAAATTTTACATGAAATTAAAATTATGAAATTTCAGTTTCATATTCATAAAAAACGTTATGTTTTGTATTGTTATATATTTCTTTTATATTTCAGGAATGCATCGTGGTCTGCGTGATCTCCCTGGAGGAGGTTAACGTGAGTCCAGAGACAGTTCCGTATTCACAATGCCGTGAAGTACGTACTGTATCAGCCGCTGCCTCTAATATGGACAAGATCACGATTGCAGCAAGTGCTGCCATATGCGGCACAATAGTTGTTGCGGTGCTAGTCTTCGCAGCAGCATCGCGTCGACGATCTCGAACTGTGCATCGCTTGCATACCCAAGCACCTGAAAAATTACCCAACGCCTGTTGTGGCGGGTTGACGGGCACACCAAGCCCGAATGGACCATTGTCATCGTTAGCAACACTTGGTGCTTTTGGAAAGCAGCGTGAGTGGGATCAAGTGTCGGCTTATAGTGCACGGTCAATTCCACGGGCACGCACCTACACCGAACCGACTCACCCTGATCCCTTGCCAGGCCGGCCAGGCCGGACACGCTCCCTTGCCGACGGCCAATCACAGCATAGCTATTCCCAGTCCGGCCGTTACGGAGCACCTGGTTACCCAGGTAGTCTACTAGGATCGAGAACTGGTAAGTTGATCATGCTTCAGCTAATCCACAGCTTGTTTACGGCCTATTACCTTGTATAAATTGTTGTCCATACGTTGATAACACAGGCATTTTTTTATAGATCTACGGCAATCACGCCAGTCTCTCGGAGCAGCATCGGAACGAGCTTCACGTCTGTCCCTCAGCGGTGCAGCAGGCGGCGCCACTGGCGGCACGTCGGGGTCTCGCAGACGACCACGGTCACGATCGCGACCCGCCAGCCGCTACAGCGTCGGCTCCATAGGAATGGGCTATTGCGACACCTCGGACAACTGGACCGACCACGATATGGACATCTACATGGCGCGAAATCCGACGACTCGGGGCGGCTTGGTGCCTTTATAGCGTGCAAGAGGCACGGCGCGGGAAGACGAGACGCCGCGCGCGCGCTGCTCGCCGTCGCGGACAGCCACCACGACCTGTACCTCGTCGTGTGCGCGTAGGCCCCGCCCTCGGCATCACAGCCACTACCATTACCACCGTCACACTCGTGAAAAATTCAAAAGGCTTGCGCACTAGGTGTTCGCGACGGATAACAATAGAGCACTTAGAGTAATAAAGCACTTAAATAATTTTATATTTCGCTAATGACACCCAGACAGAGACTCGTTACCGTAAAAATCGCGTTTGTGTATGACAGACAATGAAGACTGAGTAAGACACTCCGTATTTATTTATAAAAAATATTGTTTGTATGTTTGTCCTCTATGAGCTCCTAATCCATTGATCATAACTTTGGTAAAGCTTTCTGAGGACGCCGTGGATGCGAAACCGTGGGCACAGTTAGTTGTCAATAAAAACTTCAGCGCTTTAAACTAAACTAGGGACGTTAGAATGAGAAATTTAATAGATAATACTCTATGTTAGTAATGAAAACAAACGGCCAGTGGCAAAAAAGACAATAAAGTCTTCCATAATTCGGTGAGAGCTAGTCACTTTATGATTTTGATATTATGCACAACAAAATATTATTTTGTAGTAGTTACTATCGATGCGTTCTCACTGTTTATATGATTAATATTCTCGTTTATAATGTAAGTACATTTAAAGCAATATTTTCTTCATGTATAAAATAAATTATGTAAGTTTGTAAATATAGCTAAATTAATTATAATATGATTTATGTTGAGATCCTAGAACAGTGAACATCGGTCCAATACGCCAATGGTAGAATAGAGAAAAAATATTTTTTTGTAGATAGACCATTTTAAATATTACTTGAAAGTTCAATCCGGATCACACCAGACGATCCAAGTTGGATCGGCGATCCTGGACCATGGATCGCGGATCGCAGTAGCTGTTGTATGCGCTTGGATCGCGCGAGACAAGGCCATGTGGCCTTATCTCGCAACGTTCCATAGGATCGCGATCCTGTCGCGAGCATTTGGATCGTCTGGTGTGGATAAGGCTGATCGCATCACAACCGTAATAGCATAACAACGTAATATCACACATGTCACACTATTCCCGATCCATTAAGGCACTGTCTACTGGTCGCCAGAGATCAAATCTCCGGCGATCAATACGTGCGATCGGCGACCAAGTGCGTAAACACATGTAAACTATAGACAGTCACCACAGTCGCCGGCGACCAATCGACAGAGTAATTGCTTAGCTTATACTAATAGTCCAGTCCAAATGGTGCTGTTTTAATAAAACGTCAAACTACGATGTAAATACTTAATTATGTTTTAATTATTTTTGTAAAATAAAATCTGTATAAATTGATATGTATTAAGTTAATAAATAAATTGGTAAAATGTTTTTAATAGTGTGTCAATTAATCACTGAATCAACTCAGAAATATTGTGAAATAGGCATGCAATCATTCTGACTATAATATACGTTGTCAAAGTGTTTTACACTTAAATTAATATAAAATTGACACTTACCCAGGTACATTAATACGGTGTTCCCATCTATATTGCAATTCTTGAGTGAACTCATACCAAAGGTGGGCTAAGTATGGGAGTCCACCAGCATCTTGCAGCTGCGCCGCGACCACCGACAGCCTCCACACCAGTCCGTCTTCAGGACTAGTCTTCACATAACTACATAACTGAGGTCCACTGCCATCAACCTGGAATGTATATTTATTATGTAATTAATAAACTAAATATAAATTCTCCTTGGTCATAGATAACACTCAGAGTAAAAATGTGAAGATGTGCTTGCTTGAAACAAAATTAAATTATATCTAGCGAATAGCCAGTTGCAGAAACGCATTTTAAGATATTTCAGGTCAGATGTATCTTGTGTAATTGGTAACTAATATTAAATTAATATAAAAAAATATGGTAGGCCTATTTTTTTTTAGTTTAAATGGTAGGCCATAGCAAGCCTAGAATGTAGTGACTGTTCAGAAATAGGTTTGTTATGTAACTAGGACCTTACAAAGCTGTGAAGCCAACATACTATTATTTATTGAAGAATATAATAAAAATACAATAATTATCATGTTTTAGTGGTTGACACCGAATGAGTCACATTTCCAATTTTGACAGTTGAAGAAATTTTCTCAAAGAGCAATATTGTAATGTTAAGAGAAAAGTGTAAATCAACACACCTGTTTAAATTCTACTTCCAAATGATCAGGGTAGTTGAAAGTATTATCTTCAACCGCATCAGGGAACACATAATAAAGTAATGGCATTAGTAGATCATCAGCAATTGGACCTTTGAACTGGGAGACGTTGGAGCTCTGCCCTATTGCTGCCTTCACCAGCTTCGAAATAGTTATTGGTGCTTCAGTAATCTTGTTCAAAGGATTAACCAATCCCAAACTTCGGCTCAAACCCAATGTGTCCATCAAAAGATTATCATTATCCAACAATTGCATCATTTTATTAATTAACTCCGATAATTGACAGTTTATGTTATCTCTCATACAAATAGTGATTGTCCATGTAGGTGCCATAATAGGATCAATGTCAGAATATGATGACGAATCAACTATAGTAAACTCACGAAACCGTGGCCATATTGCATTTAGTAAGACACTATACATGGGATTCTTATCTGAGCCAAATGGTAGTTCTATCAACTTTTTAACATCAAAACCATCAATAGATAAAAACTCATTGGAATGATTTATTTTTCTCCAAGAAAATGCATCACAATCCTTCAATTCATATGAATACTTGGCAGATACTAAGACAGTATCAAGTGCTACAGGCGAGGCAATCTTAGACTTAAACAAGCTAATTAGTCCGTTTAGATGTGAGCATTGGTTCGATATTCGTTTTAGATGTATTGTGTCGTAGCTAGTCTTAAACTCGTTATCTTCATAGAAACCTAAATAACTTTGCTGCCAGTGTTCTCGAACCTTAACAAAGAGTGGAACACCACAATCAACATTGGCAAAAGCGATATTGACAGAGCTCATCACTACTTTGATCAGGCTTCCGTCTACCATTGGAGCGCTAGGGCAAAGCATTAGATATCGTTTTAAACCGAACCAGTTGGAGACGGGGAACGGACTGCCGTCGCTATCGTCCATAAATTGTGTTGTGGAGTCCCACAAACCGTCTTGCAAGTGTTTCCGCAATATTTTGTCATCAGATTCCTCTACAGCGTCATTATTACTAACAGGTTCTAGCACATGATAAGAGAGCACAAAATTTAACCTCTGGAAACCAAATTCTTCAGCCTTACACACCCATTTCTTTGTGTATTCGACACAAGGTCTTAGTATTTTCGACTTGGATAGCTTCCACTCATTTAAAATCTCTTCTATTCGTGCTATGAATACCTCCCAGTCGGAAACTGTTGTAAAATCTTGATGGTAAATATCATATTCATCTATTTCCTCATTCATTTTCTATTGTTTTCCTAAAATGTTACTTTAATCGTGACAAATAAACAGAACAGCTGTTTTGTATTGTATTGTAGTACTTTTTGACAGTTATGATCATTTGACGTTGACACTTAAATAAAATTAAATAATGTTACTACTGGAAAAATAATTTTTCTACTGTCTAATATTTAGCGGGATCACGCTTTCTTTTCCCTCAGTTTGCCTCAGTCCGAGGCAAAGAGTAAAGCAATAAAACTGCGCAAAGTCCGAGGTGTTTTCCCATTGCAGATTGCAGAGCGACATATAATAAAAAGTAAAAAAAATATGGTAACCATGACAACAGTAAACAAAACAAATTAATGTTTTGGTACCTATCTCGATTAGTAGATGTTTTAATATAACTTAATAAGTGTTACTTAATAAATTATTCTATTGTATAATAATAAAAAAATAACTGAAAATGTTTAGAGGCGATAACTCCCATTCCCTAAGCTACGAGCAACAGGCGAAGTTTATCCAAGACCGTATAACTAACGTAGAAAAAAACTTTGGAGAATTATGCATCGCGTTCGGCGACTATACTAGAAAAACGGCAAGGTAATCACAAATTACATAATAGGTACCTACTTATCTAACTATATCTACCTATTTACTTACTCAAAATACTAAGTACCTACTTAAATAATATTACATACGTAGGTACATAGAAAATTCGCAAACCCAAATAATAAGAAATATCTACTACCTATTCATTATTCAAAAGACGGGATTCGATCCCGCGAGACTTTTACAGCGAGTTGCACAAAAACATTTTAGTTAATGACACGTTAAGTCTTGAGAATTCTTCATCTCTTTCCTTCGTTGCCTTCGTTACAGCGTGAGATTAAAATCTCTCATTCACTTTAAAATATTGTTTCTACAACTCACCGTTAGTGCCATCATTTATAAATATTACATTCAACAACTACAACTATTGTTAATATTTTTTATTACTATGTTCGACCATCTTGTGTAGTTATGCGCTGTAAACCATTAAGAACATAGTGTAGTAAACACTTTTGTTTCATTATCATTATCTCAGCCACAAGAAGTCCACTCTTGGACATAGGCTTCCGTTTCCAGCGCGACCGTTTGGCCGTTCAGCAGTGATTATTTTAATTCAATTTTATAGGTTACGGGACATGGGCGATGAGCTAACGAAAGTGTTGAAAGATTACGCCAATAATGAAATAGTGAACAAGTCTTTGAGTACGGGTCTGGATAATCTAGCACTCACTCTAACTGCCATAGAAGAATACAGAAATTGTGAAGTTCAGCGTTTGGAAGCAAAGGTATTCAAAAAAAAATTTTTTTTAAAATAATCTTGGTACCTATTATATTTTATACCTCCTATGGAGCGTGTCACTTCTGATAAGTAATATAAATGTTTAATTAATTAAAGAAACAAAAATAAAAAAATCCTCTATTTAAATGTAAATAATAAAGCAACATTTTTTGTTAGCTAATGACTGTGATAACTGGCCACTTGACCGCATTTAACTTGGCCTAACGACTGTCATTTATCAACAACAGTCGAGCGAGACCGATAGATTAACGGGCCCTCCGCACCAAAGGGTAGCTCGAGATTTTTTAAGCCATCGCAACTCTGAACAAGGCCGTCATAACTTAATAATTATTGTTATATTATTTCCATCAGTTTACTATACAACTCCGTAGGTCGTAGGAGAGTTATGTCAATATGAGACCATATGCAAACATGCACGAGAAGAACTGAAGCACACGATGAACGTCAGGGAAAAGGAATTGGCGAGGAAGAAGGTGCTTGATAAAGCCAGAGAACGACAACCATTTAACAGGCAACAAGTTGTAAGTATATTTTTATGTAACGATCTCCTGTGTAACAATGGTAAGTAATTTATGTTTTGCAATTTACAATACAGACTTACGCTGAATCAGAGTTACTGAAGGCATCTGTGGAGATGACGCGTACTGCCAAAGGCTTGAGTGAACAAACAGAGTTCTTCGAACGGCGCAAGCTGCAGCAGCTGAAGAGTCTTCTCTCGGACTTCGTCATGATCGAACTAACATTTCATGGAAGAGCTGTCGAACTGCTCACTGTAGC
Organism: Endotricha flammealis; assembly: GCA_905163395.2. Classification (NCBI taxonomy): domain Eukaryota; kingdom Metazoa; phylum Arthropoda; class Insecta; order Lepidoptera; family Pyralidae; genus Endotricha; species Endotricha flammealis. Next base: position 13,859,440 of record LR990856.1, on the reverse strand, counting down.
CCATCAGCAAATTAACGATATCAACGACAAAGCGGATTTGGAGGTTTGAACTTTAATACTAATATTATAAAGAGGTAAAGTTAGTTAATTTCTAGCACGTTATTCTGCTCTCTGGATCTACTGAACCGATTTTGAAAATTATTTTGGGTAAATAAGTAGTAAGCCACGTTAATTGTGTCATTATAGGTTGAGGAGCTCGATGGCGTCGCTGTGTGTCGCACTCTAATTATGAACACGCAAGTTAAGCGACGTCGATCCTAGCCAGTGTTGGGATGGGTTTCGTTATCTCGAGCTTCTCCGTGCTTCGGAGGGCACGTTAATCCGTCGGTCCCGGCTGTTATCGATGGATGACAATCGTTAAGCCAAGTCGGTGGCCTTCGGGCGGCTTGAAAACACCGGCCTCTGCCAATCCGCACTGGAGCAGCGTGGCGGAGTACACTCTGATCACCTTCTATTGGAGGGAGACCCGTATCCCAGCAGTGGGATGATTATGGGTTGATATCAATGATAGGTTACTATAGATATTAACGCGAAAACACCCACGCGGGCAACAGCTTAGTTTTCCATAAATTAGTAAGTAGGTTACTTGTATTTTCCCATATCAATATAATAATTATGTCTTTTGTTAAGCGTTACGCCACAGGTCTTTCCGATCATGAGGAGCCGACGGTAAATACTTACATTCAAATATTTCAGTTTTAACATATAAGAAAGAACATTATAACATTAACAACATTATATTAACGCAGAACTTCAGAAGAAAACTGCGGTCACCAGAGAAACAAGTGAGCACAGGTATATCGGCAAGGTCATCGTCTTTAGCGTCGCTCATGAATCAATCCCCTGGGAAAGATGATGGAGATACCTCGGTAAGGCGTACAACATACAGAAACGGCGTACGAGTGAAGACGCGGGAGAGGCGACCAAGCGGCATATCTACGGCATGTATGCGCCGCCGCGCCGCGCCGCTTCAGTATAATTTTACATCGAGCGTCGCTTTGAAACGTTTTGAAACGACGTTGTGCCTGCGCCGCGTCTTCACCGTACGCCATTTTTGTTGCATTTTTGTTTCATGTTTGGACTCGCAGAGATTTTATATGTTTGGACTAGTTTGCACATTTTACCTTGTTATTTTAAAAGAATATAGATAGGTATAAACGGTGGTACTGGAAGCGGCATCCAGCAGTAGACTTCTTGGGACTGAGATGATGATGATAGGTACACGAAGTAGGGGGAGTTCCACAACCTCAAGCAAGGTACGGGAAAGGAAACTCCTCTAAAATAGTATTGTAGGGGGACCAGTTTGGTTATTTATGTCTGTAACAGTATTATGGTATATTAATTTCAGAGTTTGAAAAAATTGAAATCGCCCGAGAGAACCATGGCGAGGTCCAACTCGCTAGCAGCTTTGATGAACAATTCGACATCTAAAGATGAAGAGGAAACCACGGTAGGCCTTAATGAACCCCTCCTTCTAGACCTAACGGGCTATTAGAAATCCGAAAAATAAGAAATAAAATTGGTCAACTAAAGCCCCGTCACCAACCACTTAGTTGCTGGCGTTTTCATTTAAGTAAAAATCCAAGACACAGGATTTTCTTAGCCCCCACCCAAACAGACTTACCTCCGAGAAGTATATTTATATGGAAGAAGTATATTTTATCCTAACTAGTCAGAACAAAGTCCCGATAAAAAAAAATATTCTTTTCCATACAATATGTTTAATTTCTTTTATTTCAGGAATCGGATGATTCTGAAGAACGTGGTACATCTGACGATTCCGAGTCTCGCTGAATCAGTTTACTTTTAGAAGTAAGATAAAAATAAAAATAAATACTTATTCTATATGATTTGGTGGAAATTTATTTACTACTTACTAGCTTTTATAGATTTAAATTATTTATAATTCTACATTAATTTTAATCTACTATTAAAGGTTGGTTGATAAAAAAACCGGGCAAGTACGTGTCGGGCCACGCACGTTCCGTATTGGCTACACATTTCTTGCTTGCAGATCAGTAGTACAATGCCATATTTTATGACATTTGTACGTTTTCGTTAAAGAAATTTTACTTCATAAGTTCGTCGGCTATTACTCGGTAACTAGAGTGCCTACTTACTTAACCGTTATAGTTTTCCTTGTAGGTTCACTATATGGACTACTACCATGATTTTTTTCAAATTTCTAAACACAAGACTTTCGGAGATAGAGGGGGACCACCGTGCAAAACGAAAATTGACTCGTTAAATGTAAATAATTCGCAAACTGATCGGAAAATGATCTTCACACCCCCTAATGATTTTAAGAGACTTATCTAACGACATCCCACAAGGTGGGGTCGATTTTTCAAAATTTCGTTCTACCACTTTGTTAGCATTGTCAATATGAGTATACATACCAAATTACAACTTTCTGGGATCAAGCGTCTAGGCGCTGGAGACATGGCGAAACTATAAGGGTTCCTTGTAGTTTACTACGGAACCCTAAAAAGGTTATTATAAAGTGGAATATAAAAATTTGTAGTCACTATAAATTAATTAACTCCTCTGCTTTCTTTTCTTTCTTTTGATATATTTTTTTCAACATATATAATTTCTTTCAAAACTATGTCAAAATGGATTTTAAATAAGCCTAACAGTTGAGTTTCTTGCGGTACTTTCTCAACAGGCCATTCACTTCCTGAAGTGCTAGTAGGATAAAAATATTGACGTGCTAAATTAATTCTTGTAAAATAAATGAATACAGCAGATTAAATTATACGCGACTCAAAACTCATTTGAATTGAGTGAAAACATCAAACAAAAATTACGCTCATTTGAATTGAGCTGTTCTCCTACAGGAAGGTGCCATATTCTATGACATGTTGTTACGTTTTCATAATTCTGTGATTAGTAAAGCTTACCTACTTAGCCCCGATAGTTGTCCTTTCATTAAATGGATCACTACTTTTTTTTTCAAATAGGCATTTTTCTTAAACCATTTTTTATGTGAACGGTCATGTCTTTGATTAGTTACTTGGTATAAATGGTTAAGTAATTAAAAACACAAATCACCATACAGTATTTTACTTTTATCAATAGCTTCTACATACGTATCATCTATATTCACACCGTTCTGCCATTACATCTTAAACTTGTTTTTCCTGGCGAACAGTGGAGTAGAGAAATTGTCTGGTGTAACATTGGGACTGGCGATTGGTGTATTCGGCGTCTCGTGTGGGGAGACCCCAGACACGTTCTTCGTAGGATCTGGAAAGTCTTCAGGTAGATTTGCTGCTTGAGACGATGATGATGATGATGCTAACCGTTTTTCCGATATGGTTTTAAGAATGTTCCTCCCTGCTTCTTTAGTCTGCGAAAGAAAGATAAGGCGTAAATGTTTGGCATAGAGTGAATCGCATTGGTGTGTAGTTTTCTTTTATACCACAAAGGTGGCAAACAAGCATACGGCCAGCCTGATGGTAAGCCGTCACCGTAGCCCATGGACGATATAACCTAAGGACAACGCTTAGCGGGCCACGGCGCTCACCGTTGCTAGACACTACACCGCCAGCGTGCTTTGTGTTCTCCGAAAAAATATAAAATAAGTGATCAAAATGCCGTATTGTGTTGTAAAACTGTGCTGAAAATTAAGCACAGCCTCTAGCCTTTCCAAGGACGGCATCACATTTCACCGGTAAGTAATAATTAATAGCGTAAACGTTAATTCAATATTTGATAAAATCGCTCCTGACAAAATATGTTCAAATTTCAAAAATGGCTTGGAAAAATCGTTGATGAAATTCGTTGATGTATTTTTTGTAATCCCTTTCTCTCTTCGCGCAATTAGCATAATGCCATCTCACTCTGTCATTGCATCACTTTCGCTAGTGACGCGACAAAAACACAACGTAAACAAAGAGATCGATTTATCGATAAAAAAATATTGAATGACCGAATGAAAGTATAAATTAAGTAGTTATGTATTCAAACGGGTGTTATTTAATGAGTCATCAGGATATTCATATGTATTTATGTCAGCAGAAAAATAATAATGGTCAGTAATAGAAATATATATATTTTTTGTGTATTTTATATGACACCAAACACCTTTCACTATGTGAACCCATGTCAAATCGCGAAAAAAATGTCAACTGTTTTATACAAAGTGGCCAATTTTTATCGAGCAAATTTATGAAACAGCTGGTTTTTTTTTCGTGATTTAACATGGGTTTCATGTAAGTACTTTTTGTTTGTGTTTTAATAAGGTTTCCAAAGTGCCAAAAGAAAAATGTATAGAAGCTACAAAAAGAAAAGATTGGTTTCCAACAAAATACAATATTTATTCCATACATTTTACTGAGGACAGACATTTTACGAAATTTTATTGTCATCAAAACCAAATGTGCCCTCCAAATTTCAGATCAAGCTGTCAATTGCAAGAGTGTAAAGTTAATATACTTACCCACTTCAATCACAAACTTTTACAAATAAATAAACAGGTCAAGTTATAAATGACCTATTTATTTCTTTGTAAAATTTAGTACCTATGTATAAAACCGTTGAATAATTAACTTTAATAAACAAATATTTAAACTTTACACTTTTTTATTTTCGCCTACAAACACTTCGAACAGACATCGATCGATAACTTTATCGATGTTAAGATAAATTCTTGCCATCACTAGCTAATAACTATCACATGTACTTGCAAATGCGTGTCCTTGAACGAGCCAATAGGAACTCACCCCGCCCGGGAGGGCCCCCCTCCCCGCCAACTTTTGGCGATTTTGTCAGTAGTAAAGTTTGTGTTTGTGTAGTCTTTAGGTTATATCGTCTGTGCCGTAGCCTATAGACGCTTAAAATACCGGGGATATCACTCACGCGTTGCCAACCTTCCCAACCCCCCCAAGTGGAGCTCTGGAGACCTTACTCACCGTAGGAACACAGCATGGCCGAGACCAATGCTATTTGGCTACAATCTTCTGTAAGGTAGTCCTTCCCCAGACGGGCTGCTCCGGATTATCCGCTGTGCCCTACCTCTCTTTAAGTTATACTTGGCATCACTGTTCACGACGCCTTTCACTCTGATTCTGATAGAGGGATGTGGCGGCAGATAGTCCGCAACAATGTACTGCGTCAAGACAATGATCACGGTCCTCAGCATTGAGACCGACGCGAGGAGGATACTTGGCACAAATTGTCAGTGGAATTCATTGCTAGTATTTGAACTAAATCGTTTGTTATATATCATACATAATGTTTATTTTATATCGGTTTATATTTTAAATCAGGATAATTCTTTATATTCAAAATTAAGAGCTTTTGTGCCAAATATAAAAGAAAATGTTTATTTCAGAAATTAGGCTTTCACAGGGACTTTTTCTTGTCATTTACAACTTTTATTAGATCATAGAAAATAAAGTTATAATATAGTGGTTTGGAGTAAAAATACTTACACTTTCGTGATCCATGCATTTGTATGCGTAGTGTGCTGCGTGGTCTAACAACGAGAAGCGCAGGTAGTATTGGGCGAGGTAGCGCTGCGCGGAGGGCAGTTCTTTGCTGCCCGCATTCGCCGTGTCTTGACAGGCAGCCGTGTACGCTGCCGCAGCGCTGTTCGGCATATTCGACTTTTCATACAACCTGCAAATCAAGTCGTCCCAATTATATTACAAGAAATTAATACCAATTTAAGGGCCCAGCTATACGGACGGAATTCCGAAACGGTTTTGCAAATCGTAGAGCCTGTCCAGATGAGGCGTTTTACGCGCGTCTCATATGTAGGCAATATCATCATCAAATCAACCCATAATCATCCCACTGCGGAGATACGGATCTCCCTTCAATCGAACGGGATTCGTACTCCGCCACGCTACTCCAATGCGGATTGGCGGAATCTAGTGTATTCAAGCCGTCTGATGGCCACCGACTTGGCTTAACGACTGTCATCTATCGACAACAGCCGGCACCGACGGGGACGACGAAGCTCGAGATAACGAAACCCATCCAAACACTGGCTAGGATTGACGTTGCTTTGTGTGTTGTTTTAGATTGCAACACACAAAGTCATCAAGCTCCTACATCACAGGAAAGAAAATTTAAAACTATGAACTGACTTATTTCCTATGAATACTTACTTGGCCAGTTTAAACAGGGCCATTCCCTCGATGTCGCCAGTGCTATGAGCCTTATAATAACACTTTAAGGCGTTAGGTATCTTGTCCATCTTCTCGTAAGCTTCGCCTAGAGAGACCAGCATCCTCGAGTCATCAGGTTTGAGCTGTGCCGCTCTTGAATAATAATATATGCAATATCCATTCAATCCTAATATTTCGTAAGCCTGGCCAAGACCATTCCATGCTCTATAATCATTTCTATTTACATCTGAAAAGAATAATTTTTGTTTTTTTATTTTTTATTTATGACTCACTGCTGGACTAGGACATTGTTAAAGTTGTTTTGGAAATAAAACATATTTTAAAATATTTTTTTATTTATCTAACAGCCAGATTTTAATTTTAAAACGGCCTTTACACTTGGCTAAATTCAGAGTCTAACAAAAGAGATGGTGCAATACTAAGAAGTGAGAAGTTGTAAGTGCTTCTCACTTATTCATATGGCACCATCTCTTTTGTCAGACTCTGAATTTAGCCAAGTGCACCAAAGTCCAAATTAAGTCTCAATCTATCTTTTTTTTCCTTTAGTATGTGATTTATTAGTGACAACTATATTTTAATGTGTCATTAACTTTAAAAATGCGTTTCAGGAACTGGCTGTAAAATACCTACAAGAACTAACAGTCTAGGACTTATATCTATACAATTTATATTCTTTGCATTGGAGTTTGCCTAACCCCCTGGCATTACAATTACAGGTGTAGTCTATTATTTGTATAAGGAAAGCTTGACTGAATGAATTATGAAAATTTTCAATAGAAATTAACGCATTATATAAATAACACATTGTAACTAACCTATGGCTTGCCTATAGCACTGAATAGCAGCATTTGAATTTTGCAATTCAATGAATTCATGTCCCATAAGGATCCACGCTGATAAGTATTGCGGATCTAAAGATAGCGCTCTCTGAAAATAAACTACTGCCTTTTGATGTTCGCTCCTAAGACTGTAGTAGTTTCCTGAAAAATAATTGTGAATTTGCATTGTCATATTTCGATAGAACCATGGATAAAGAGGATAACACTGTCAAAGGGTCCAAAAGGAAAACGTTACGTTTGAAAGACAGACTAGTGATGATTGCCACTCATGGAATGATTGCCTTATGTTATGTTGTGGGGTTCTTGCTTTTTTTTTATTATCTCTATGATAGTTTACAATTGGTAGAAATTACCATTTTATTTATTGTCTCAATTCAAATAAAAACTATGAACAGAAGCCACTGGTGAAAAATGTACATCGGCACTTAGGGTTAATTCATACTAGCGCGACGAGTCGGAGCGCCAATCAGACACGCATTGCAAATTCACACTTATGACTACACAACATAAGACTCGCGCGCATCAATCAGACGCGAGAATTTCGTCGAACCCGCGTGTCTTCTTTTTATTATTGAAGGAATATGTGCGGATATACACTTCCGGACACATGAATCGAGCCACCCTACATTTTTATGTGTAATGACATAGAACATAAAAATATTCTTAAGTTAATCAAAAAGTTTTTATGCAGTTTTGATGCTGGTATATTCATAATGATTTTGAAGTGCTGTTGTTCCAATTTTTAATTTATCAAATGGAAAAACGAAACAAAATCCAAATTAGTGCATTCTTTTGAAAAGAAAAGTTGATCTAAATTAACATAATTTTTTTATTTAACTCCATAATTTTGAATTCACCGTAATTGTTTTGAAATTAAGACATCGTAAAATTGTTGTTTTTGTAATTTGAGCCATTTAAACGTTAAAATTATGGATACACCGCCTCTTCTAGCCGCACAAGCTGTGGCGCTTCTACAGTCGGGCCGAAGTCAGCGCGATGTAGCATCACAGCTTGCTTTAAGCCGTTCTGCTGTGCAAAGGGTATACCATCGATACCTCGACACTAGTGGATACGTGCGCCGCGATTTCGGGTAACTTCAGAAAGACAGGATCGATTTATCGCGACAACCAGTTTACGAAATCGTCACCTCACCTCTGTACAGATCCAAGAACAGCTTCGAGACTTTCATGGAGTGGCTGTTTCCGCGCGAACAATTAGACGAAGACTTAAAGACCGTGGTCTGAGCCCACATAAGCCAGCCAACGGGCCGAAACTGACAAGAGCTCACCGAATGACGCGCTTACAGTTTGCACGCGAACATTTGCATTGGACTCAATGCCAATGGAGCAAGGTACTCTTTACTGATGAGACTAAGATTATGCTTTATGGTAATGATGGAAGGAGGAAGGTCTACCGAAGGCGGGGAGAGCGCTTTGTTCAGTGTTGTATTGAAGAGAGAGTGAGTTATGGCGGGAGCTCGTGGATAGTCTGGGGAGGAATATCTGCCGATGGTAAAACTGGGCTAGAGGTTGTGACAGGACCACGTCTACCAACACTAAATGCCCGTCGATACATTAACCATTGCCTAGAGACTCATGTGATACCATATGCTGGATTTGTAGGCCAAGGCTTCATCTTTATGCATGATAATGCAAGAGCGCACACTGCAGGAATCGTCAGGGCATACCTTCATGATGTTGGAATCACGACAATGGAATGGCCAGCAAGGAGCCCTGATATGAATCCCATCGAACGTCTATGGGACGAATTGAAGAGGCGTGTTCGAGCTCACCAACCAGCACCACAAACTTTGGAAGAGCTGAGAGTTGCCATCGAGGAGGAATGGGAGAACATTCCACAACACTTCATAATGACGTTGATTAACTCCATGCCAAATCGCATGACTGCAATCATGAACGCTCTCGGAGGCAATACAAGTTACTGAATTTTTTTTTTCCAATAATTCCTTTTTTTTTTTTTCAAAAATTCAACCCGAGTCTTGTCTTTGAGAAAGGTTATACAGGACAAGTTTCACTTAAAATTGTAATTTTATCAAGTTATTGAAATTTAAATTTGGAATTAAGTATACCTTATTAATGTAAAGTGTACCAGCTTCCAAATTGCATAAAAACTTTTTCGTTGATCATATACTTTTGTTAAGTTACCAGCAATCAAAGTTGAAACTGCTGGGTGGCTCGATTCAAGTGTCCGGAAGTGTAGTTAAACCACTGTATTATGCCATGCCTATTATTAATGTTCGTGCTTTTTTTTAAGTACCTATTGTGTGGGAATAATAAATGGGATTTGATTTGGTTATAAGGGTGAATTTGCTATATCACGTTCCAGATTGACGCTTCTGTTTTTTTTATGCCACAAAGGTGGCAAACAAGCATACGGCCCGCCTGATGGTATGCATCACCGTAGCCTATACACGCTTGCATTACCGGGGGTATCACTCAAACGTTGACAGTCACCGTAGGAACACAACATGGCCGAGACCAATGCTATTTGGCTACGATCTTCTGTAAGGTCCTTCCCCAGACGGGCTGCTCCGATTTGAGTGGACGTCCACTGTGCCCAAACCTCTCTTGAAAATTCGCTACGACTCTGCGCTAGTATGAGTAGACACTTATGCTAGACTCATACTTGTGTGTCATGAGTGTCGTGATCGTGAGTCTGTTTTATGTCGGGCTATGTCACAAGATGATGTAATAACATTTCTAACTATATTATAATCAAATCAAATTGTTTATTGTTTTCTCTTACAATCTAAGGTTTACATATTCTGTTCTTAATTAGGATAAAAGAATTAAGATTGTGAGAGACTGGTGACTGTGGTAAGCAAAGCTTGTGGTATGGTTTGAAAATTACTAATAATAAAAATAAATATTAAATATGAAAGATATGTAAAAATGGTAGTGAACATGTTGATATGTGAGTGAAATGAGAGATACTTATACTCAAGGAAAATTATATATTCCGTAAATGATTAACATTATTTATCTACGTATTAAATACAATATTTTCTGAAAATATACCAGCCAAATATGTTTAAAACTATTTTATTTACCTATAACACAGCAAGTCTCCACTCTATACTTGTCAATTGATACGGCCCTTTGCGCCAAATCTGCGAGTTCCATACGCTTTTCCTTCAAATATAGCAAATGGGAGTATACATCCCAATTATCCAGCCTGTACGGATCACTATGAAATAACTCACGAAATAAAGTCAGAGACAAATCAACATCTGAAACAAAAATATTTATTTTAGCTCTTTTTAACAGTCCAGGGTGGTGCAATTGATTTTGGTGCTGTTCAATGCGTGCGCAATGAGCACACATTTATTTTACAGTTTTTGGATAACTTACTCTAGCAATTAACAAAATTTCTTGAGTTGTAAAAAGATGGACACAAGTTATCAATCATCATATAAATATATATATAGATTTGTTTGTGCAGTGTTGGGGTGTTTTCTGTGTAGTATATAAGTATACATTTTTCACAATAATATATCCCTTGTCTGATGTAGAAATCACTTCAGGAGTACTTACCCCTCCTATCATGGTGAGCAATAGCCATTTGAGCTGTAACATAAGTGCTCTTGCTGAAACCAGCTGCAGAAAGCACAGTATAGGCTTCTAAAGCTTGATCTGAAAGTTTCAACTCAACAAATGCATGTGCTGCAAAGAAATACATCATCCAGTGTTTTGGAAGCTGGAGTGAATCAAGGGCTTCATATTCATTTGCCAGGCCTGCAAGTTCCACCCATGCAGCCCACAGTATTGGTGCTGCTGCGACAGCAGCTTGCAGAGCCGTTACAGCTTGAGTTCTCAGATCTAATTTCTTTAAAACTACTCCTTCCAAGTATAATAAGTATCCATCTAAGTAGTTCCGATTGGCCTGTAACAGCATTGAAATATAATTAAATAAATGAAAAAAATATGTATATTTATTATTTAAATATTACTAACCTTAAAGAAGGAAAGCAAATCCAACAAAACTTGACTAGATTCTGTGTTTTCTGCACCAGACTCATTTGTATTATCCAATCTTTTCTTTTCGCTTGACATGTACTGCGAGTAGCGATACAAGAAGACACATTTTGGACTTGCGCAACTTTCTAAGTAATGTGCAGCTCGATCGTACTCCTGGCAGTCAAAGTAGCTCTTCCCCAAGATGTAGGCATCCCGGTCTTGAGGCAGGATGCCGTCGTCGCGGGTACCCACCTCCTCATAACTACTTTTGTAATCTCGCAAAGCATAATTTAATTCAGACAGCCATTTACAAGTTTGTGTTAGTCCACGATCGAGACACTCGCGCAGTCCACGCTGAATGTCCGTCTTCACTTGATTTAAGTCAATTTGAATATCATCTTTATTATTCATTGAAAGTGGCTGCATTATAATAAATCAACAAAACAAGAAATAATTGTTATAAACAAGAGTATAAAATCAGAGTAATGTATTATACCACGCAGCAGACGACCTACTGTAATATCTTTTAATTAAAGTAATAGGTAATGAAACCACAACAGCGTAGATTTATTTAAATAAATCTACTCTTTGTTTTTGAAGTAGGTAGGTACTCTGTGATGGATCGTTATATTTACATGTATGGAACTGACCACTCCAACCTTCGCCGGTTTTATTTGCTAGCTAACCTGGCTATATGATTAGCGCAATATTCCAGATGCTGGCCTTTAATGTAACTTGTTCTTACGTTAAATAAAAGTAGGTACATAAGATTATTTAGGTTTTAAGCAGTGAAATTAAATAAAATGCAATTCAAGTCTCCATCCACAACAGTCCAAAAAAGCACAGACTGACAGGACGGACAGTGACATCAGTAAAAAGCAGTGCTACCAACTCCAAAATAATTTGATATGATAATAATGTTCATTAGGGGGCCTCCACACGCTCGCTGATCGCCACAAACACCAATCACAATCACCGAACACAAACGCGGTATATATACGTTATAAAGGTCACGTACATACAAATTGTTTTAGTACTTTTACCTATGAATGACGCTTGTAAAACCTCAAAACTTCAATGTGGTTCACATTGGAATTTTGACTAAGGAAAGGAATGGAAGGCCCTTCCTTTGAGGCTAGGCCTTTCTTGAAGCCGTTGGTGGTTTGGGCACTCATTCTCTATTATGTAGAAATTTTGAAGAAATTGATAATGGCAACATTGTTTTTAAGTCAATGTTCATGTCAATGTCAATTTTTTTGTGGTGGTGGGGCTGTGTTGTCGGGTAATTTCTGCTGTAATTTATTTACTGCCGTTGCCGTGTGCTGTGCTTTTATTCGATTGGAATCTAACAAGCAACAGTCGTTATACTTGTGACGTGTTTCATCGAAATTAAATAGGATTTTACATTAAATATCGCTATGGCTGACCAGAATACTGAAACTCCTAGTAACGAAATCGAAGGCACTTATTCCTCGCCGTCGAATGATCCTAAAAACATGCAAGAAGTGACTCAATATGTAAGTTATTTGCGGTAGTTTATTTGCTATTGTTGCGCACAATGTTACGGCGACAAATAACGTATTTGTACTTAATCATTAGTAATAATGAACTCTTATGTCTTGGTGGAAACAATTAAACAAATTGGTCTAAAATTATTTTCACCAAGATTTTAGTCACACGCGACTCTGACCCAAGAGAGGTGCCTTAAAGATCTTTGAGAAGGTGAACGCTTGTCACCTTTATTTATTATTAAATAAATAGTTATTACCCTATATACAATGAACAATTTAATTTCTATTGTGTAAAACAACCGACCGTTATATTGGACAACAATTTTATTGGTCCAATACACCAGAGCCTTGAGGTAATTTTGAGATATTTTCTGAAATGAAAATGAAATCATTATTCAGAGAGTAGGCCTTCACAGGTACATTCTTTAGTCAGTTCAGTTGTACATATTATTATTCTATATATATCTATATATATCTATATATATAAAAATGAAACCTGTTTTCCGTTGTCACGACATAACATGAAAACGGCTTGACCGATTTGGCTGATTTTTTTTTTGTAGTTTTCTAATACTCTGTACAAGGTTCTTACAGAAAAAAATATTAAGAAAATCTCTCAGAAAGGATGAAAAAAAAACGAAACAGTACCCGGGCGAAGCCGGGCCGGGCAGCTAGTATTAAATAAATATAAAGCTTCGGAAACAAAGCAAAATTTGTACTAAAAAAATGGCAAAGGAATCAAATTGTCATTCAATATAAAATCTATTTGTTTAGAACAAACACAAAATCAAATACATTGGCTTTTTGATGTATTAATGGATATAACATATTTCAGGTGCAGTCTCTTCTACAAAACATGCAGGACAAATTCCAAAGTATGTCAGATCAAATTATTAACAGAATAGACGAGATGGGGACAAGGGTAGACGAGCTGGAGAAAAATATCACAGACCTAATGACGCAAGCCGGTGTCGAAAATGAAAAATAGTAACCATTACTACCAATCATCACATGTTCATAATTTGTATTTATCCAAAGACAATCAGATTATGTTCATGTTATAAGTAATTTATGATATTTCACACATAGTGAATCCAAAATGCAGTAAAAAGCTCAAAATGAAGATTGAACACCAGTAGAAGCTTTTGCATAACTATTAAATCTAAGAGGAATGACAAAAGCTAGGATAGTATACTCTGTATGAGATATATAAAATACATTATTATTAATTTATATAGCTATATTTATCTAAATATACCGCCTGGAACAAAATGACCGACACATCTACTTTATGCAAAGATTTATATGTAAGCCATATGCTACAGAACATCTAAGAACTTTTAACATCAATGTAGTATAATGTGGAAGGAGCACTTTAATAGATGTTATGTAGCAAAGGGCATTTGTTATCACACCTTTACAACGTGGTATATGGTTTGACTGTGTCAGTCTCTCTAGGGAGATTTTAGTATCCGCATTCAGGGTACGGTCAGGACACATTCCGCTAAACAAATTTTATAAATGAATGGACATGAAAACATCAGAAAAATGTGACGAATAACAAGTCGTTGAGGATGTAACACATTTGTTAGCGGAGTGTGGCCGACTTGACGCACTGAGCAACAGATTGTTTCCAACATGTGTTTGGAACATTAACGAAATATTAAGTAACCCTCTTTTGGGTGATGCAAAGAAGTTGTACATCTTTCCGTCACTTGCAATGAGGGACATGGAGTAGTTTGTCCAGCGAACTTCCCTATGAGGCTGACATAGTCAAGCATGGCTAAAACCCTCAAAGTAAAATAGAGAAAAAAAAATTGTTGTTTAGTGTTTTAATTATTTTTTGTAGTAGTGTAGTAGTAGTGTCCATCTGTCCGCGTAGGTATCTTTACCAAAAAATCGCATGTCTCTAATCTAAGATACCGAAACATGTCGGTCGTTTTGTTCCAGACTGTATAATAATAGGTATTTTTAGGGTTCCGTAGTTTCGACACTGATTCAATAAGTACTGCGAATGTATGTATTTAAGGTGAAGTCTAATAAAATCACGATATTTATATGTACACCCTAAAAGCCCTTCACATAGTCGTTTAGCGAGGTGCGTGCGTCGTTCACGAGTAGTGTACAGTACGCTGCGTACTCATAATTACGCTGGGTAACGCTAGTGTGAATGGGCTATTAATAGTAAGTAAGATACAGTTAAGAACATGCCGAACTTTATATCTTTAAGGTTCTAATATATGGGTTAAGCTCAAAGACCGAAATCTCTTATAGAACGAATAAATAGCCCATAACTCCTTGTGGTCATTGAAAAGATTGACAGTTAAAGCCTGCACACGAAAACAAGACAAAAAATACCATTTTGTGAAGATTTGCTGAATTTTCGCGTCGTAGGGCGCGGACTCGGCGCAAATTAGCGGTGAGCAGTGCACCATAGTCGGTGCATACATATGCGTACTGTGCCGCTGTTTTTAATACATTTGGGCGGCACTGCTCGCCGACTTTCGAGTCCGCACATTGTCTCTCCATAGCATACTTTGTTTTACAAGCGAAGTTTTGTTTTCAATCTATGTAACGTTGTATGTAATTGGACGTGTCCGAACGAGCGCACATGCTCGCAAACCATAGGTAAAGCTCGACCGGTGTGTTGTCGTTATGGGGCAAGTCTACACAATCGAGGTTTTGACTTCGCGCGCCAGCCTCCTTTTCGGAGTTCGGACACGGCTAATTAGGTAGGATTATAGTTCTCTTTCCATACCATTTGTGATTCAATACCGTATCAATTGAACAGACATGTCTGTACGTTTGACTTGTATTGTGAATAAAATTATGTTGTTTAATGTACCTATGTGTTGCTTATTCATTCTTCTACGTACCATGTCGTGCCGTAGAGGGTGAATATTGATTGCGTCTGCCGAGTACCAGGCACTGCCTGCCACGTAATAAATACGGCTACAATAAAATGTATGTGTAGGTATATATTCACTATTCGTCGCTATCACGCTGAATCGGGTGAATTTTCCGGAATAAAATGTCTGTTATTATTATGTTTAATGGCAATCAAGGTTATACTACCTATGTAGGTACCAAACAAGCAATTACATGTAGTTTTTACGCGAAATCCTCTGGAAAGCCTCTAGGGGACGTTACCTACGGCTTGTGTACATAGAAGTTAATTTGTTTAATTTATGTTAGATCTTAAACATGATAGAAACGAAACTCCAAAAAATGTTAATTCATATTTGCAGACCTCATTCTGACTATAGTTATGCATTGTAGTTGACTACAATATGAGTTGAACACAATTCGATCAGGAGTTTAGATAACCGTACAAACTTACGCACAATTTTTTTACAGATTGAATTTATAAAATACTAGCTTTTTTGCCCGCGACTTCGTCCGCGTGAAGTTCCGGACCCGTTCCTATAGGAACCACATTGAATTTCGGGAAAAGCTATAGCCTATGTCACTCCCTGATAATGTAGCTTTCTACTGGTAAAAGAATTTTTTAAATCGGTCCAGTAGTTTCGGAGCCTATTCAATGCAAACAATCAAATCTTTCCTCTTTATAATATTAGTATAGATTTAAATCAATGATCTATTCTCGTAATAACAAAATAAAATCGAATCTCAATTTCAAGCGCTGTCTCGTTCCTCGCTAGTTTTATATTTAGTTTCTCTGGCTCGTTTTATGTGCAAGATATTTTACGAGATGACTTATTATCATCGTAACAAAAACAGTTACTGTAGTCGACGCGCTATAAGCATTTTGCCATCCCCAAATAAACGTTATTTCGTTAAATATTGATGGATTCAGTTTTGGCTTATTTCATTCACATTCACTGCCAATGAGTTTCTATACACATATAGTTAGTATCACATGACTGTTCGTGTTCATGAAGGATACGATCTGTCATGCATGCGTAACAAGCACAGAGTTGGTATTAGTAACAAGCTGTACCTGGTATATCGGCGGTCGATTGTAGGTATAATATTTAGGCAGCTGCAATCAATATTCACCCTTTTTATTTATTTATTTATTTATTCATTGCAAATACATGTATACAACACAAAAATACACATGAACCTTTTCAGGCACAGCAATGGAAAAGAGAGAGAGGCAGACCTATAATAGTTTATCTTCTAAATATTCCTTTACAGTGTAATAGGCTTTCGTATGGAGTAATTTTTTGATGAGCTTAATAAACTTTCCAAATGATGTCTCAGATTTGATGTTTTCAGGCAGTTTATTATAAACTTTTACGGACATTGAATATGGACCCGAGCTATGTAGTACTAGTGTAGATGCTTGGTTTTTCAAATTATTTTTATAGCGTGATTTTGTGGGCTCTACCGAAAAAAAATTCTATGTATGTATATTTAGTAGGACATTTTTAACAAACAAATAATGTTTGACTGTACTCTAACGATAAAGTCATATCAAAATTGCTTTATTCTGTGGGCTTTTAGACGGGTATTTAGACAGTAGACACGTCTTTTACAAAGTTAATATAATTTTTATCATATTATAACTTAGGATTGAATCGATCGTTTTTTACACCCTATCTGTAACACCGGCTTAAAACTAAACGTTCATTTCAAAAACCAAATAAAAGAATGTAGTTTTAGTAACATTATATTTAAAAATCCAGACAATATTTACATCCCGCAATAAAATTATCGTCTCTACTCATTTCTACCATTAAAGAAATCCATATTCTCCATTCCCTCGGGCATGTATGTCAGTCCAGATTCTTCTTTTTCCAACAAATTGTACCCCTTTCCATATCCTGAAAGTAAAAGTAGGCGACTGATAAAGATACCTACATCCTGCCCGCTTGTCGTCATCTCGCGTGGTCAAGCGAAAGACTACGGGCATCAATCATACAAATTTTATAAATGAGCAAACAAACAAACACGCGAGATGACGACAAACTCACTTGAGTATGTTTATTTGTTTGTTATTCCTTCACGGCTTGACTAATCAGCCGATCATTATGAATTTTTTTATATATATTGTTAGGGGTACAGAGCCCAACATAGGCTACTTTTTATCCCGTGAAAGTATGTCATTCCAATGGGTAAATATTTTTTCTACTATAGAGGGCGCTGTATGGGATGTGCTATCGGCCAACAGATGGCGCCACAAGTCGCGCTATGGGTTGTTTTGTTGTCAAACGAGATCTATGTCATAAAATTAACCGCGAACGATGCCGCGTGGAAAAGCTAGTAATACATAAATCGATTATATTTTAACGTTAATCCATTGATTTTTTTTTTCATATTGAAAAGACAAACAAAATATAACATGTGTTGTACATGTATACTTACTACCTAAAACAAAATAAGGGCAATTGTAATTTCGTATCTTAAACAACTACAACTTAATTTAACGTTTTCAATAAAAAAAATATATGTACAAGTAAGTTTCTGTTTGTGTTTTGCTTGTTTCTGTTTCTGCGGTGTTTTTAGTGTGAAATTGATTTATTCAAATTCATTTATTTGCTTATAAATAGGGTTTGTGCAATACATGCTGATCTTATTCTAAAAATATATTGTACTTAAACCTATTTAGCCATAACATAATAGCATGCAAATATGTAAATACAATTTTTCCTATGACACTATTAATTAACTTTATGCATCTAATACGAGGAAACCATTTATATTTTAAATTACTAGAACTAGTTTAAAAAGATCCACAATAAACTTTCTTATCGTTTTTTTTAAGACACTTAAAATTGGTGATCCTTTTGTTTTGACTTGTGTATAATATAATATTAGTATGGATTTACCCAAATGTTTCATCAGTTGAGTCGGAGCATTCCGTAAGTGAAGTGGTATTGGTGGCAGCGGGCCTTTTGCTTCTACTAAGGACCGTTGACATCGCCTCATAGCTTCATACACTTCTCTACTCTTCGGGCATCTGGCCAGCCTCACCGCACATTGCACCAATAAAACATCACATTCCGGCATTCCTACGTGCTGACAGCCTTGTAAACATGCTACAGCCTCTGCTATGGCACTCGGGTCGCCTAATCCTAGTAACAAAAATGTAAACGTCAAAATCTATGATTACTTGAGACTGGGGGTTGAACTAGGCGCGTAACTAAATGTAAACGTTAAGGATAAGTTCCAGTTAGCCTATCTGTCCGATAAACAGTTTTTTTTACATTTAAGTATTTTACCAGATAGTTTAAATGAAACTTTAGATATAAGAGTTCGTTACAATGGGATTGACTCTTCATCAAACTGTGAAGATGTATTTGGTTTTGGTTATATTCATATGAATAGAAAATATTCGCGACCACTATCCTATCATAATAATTATTATACGGACTGATCTGTAAATAGGTAAAGAGTTCGATGGCGTCGTTAAGCAGTCCAAAGCCGCCGACCCGCCATTCGGCAACATTTTGTTGACGACAATTTCGGCGGCTTCACTCATTGTGAGTCCGAAAATTTTGTGTATTGCCTATTACGCGTGTCAAAACTAAATGAAAACGCAAGTTAAACCTACGCTCGACCACGCCTAACCGAATCCACATTAACACTGGTCAGTGAAAGTGACAAATATCTATTCTCTCTGTCTATTCTCGTAAAATAAAAAGAATTTGTCGCTGTTCGTGTGTCGACGTTTTTGGTAAACAACACGTTTGATAGAATTCGTCGCTGTTCTCAAATGCTATCTTGCTCATACAAAATATATAACAAGCGAGATAGAACTTGAGATCGAGACTAGATTTTTTGACTGTTTTTATTACGAGAATAGGCTGTTCTGAAACCTAATCGGTCAAAACATACCTACTAACGTAAATAACAATAATAGCGTCTATGGGCTCTACGGTGATGCTTAAGCGGGCCGTAAGCTTGTTTTCCAAATTGTGGTAAAAAAAATAAACATTTACCTATATCTTCGCAGGCCATACGAATAAGACGTCTCGCTATATATAAGGGGTCTTCCCCGCCGTGTAGCGCCCGAGTGGTCCAATACAGCGCCGCGTTATCGTCACTGGCCCGTATCGACTTATGTATCGCCGATATTGTATTGTAGTGTTCCTCGCCTTTCTTATCATAAACCATATGAGATCTCTGTAAAACATGAGAAACAACTGTGAAATAACCTGTGAATTGTCCCAAAACACAAAAACAAGATTACGTAAAAATGTTGCCTTTCGCGTCATGTGAAAAGAGCTGCTAAATAAAAATGAAGTTAAATAATTATTTCAACACAAAAAATAAAAATAATGTAGCTTTGGCATGAATTAAACACAAAAATAATGCTGAAAAGGTGTGATTTAACATTTTGGGCACCTTGCGACGCCTCAACGTCTTTTTTGTTATCAGTGAATTCATAAAACTAAATAATTTTGTAACCACCTTTATACCATTGCGGATGTCCTCAAGCGACAATATAGCGGGTCCAGTAACGTGGATGTCCGTGCCAGGATCCTTTGCCATCAGACTGAGCTCGAGGGCACCCAAAGCCATGCGTGCGTCACCATCGCTCACTTCAGCCAACCATTGTAGAGAAGCATCTTCCACTATAAATCTAAAAATCTTTTGTTGCATTTTACTCCATCCAACCTTACATAAAAATACAATAACAACTATCATTTCTGCCCTAGAAAATAAGTCTCTGTTCAAAAATTCAAAATTCAAAACTTTTATTCAGAGAATAGGTTTTCACAAAAACGTTCTCTTGTCAGAGTATACAGTTGTTATAAATATGTATACTGCTACCATTTCGGAAACAAAAACAAAATGACCGCTGGTAAAAGAAATGGCGAAAGAAAAACAGTTACGGCCTTTTTTGTCATTTATAAAATATATCTTTTTTTTTTATACCATAAAATTTAAAACTAGGTATGTACATACAACATTACGCACTCGGAATGTCAATAAATAGTGCCATTAATTTGTCTTAACATAAAATTAAATCTAAAATGCAAAATCGGTGTTAAAGATGGGAGCAGACCAGGCCCGCAAGGCAGCAACCGTTCTCATGTATTTTCGAGTTGACGTGAGAGTCGGCCTGCCAGCCTCCATTACTGGGCTCACCATCAACAATATTATGAACAATATTGAAGGGAACAACAGTAACCTGACGTTTAACTGAAGAGATGTTAAAGGAACGGACAGTGTCCTATGAAGCACAGAGGAGTTGCATGTTCATAACTACCTGGGTATTATATTGGTTTTCTCTTCTGTGTTCTTCCCAGAACTTTTTACAATGATTTCTTTATTGCATTCTAGTGCTTTATTTAAAATTAGCAACACATCTTGTACTGTTAGCTTTTCCAAAACAACTACTCTGCAGCGGCTGAGCAGAGCATTGTTCAGGCTGAACGAAGGATTTTCTGTTGTAGCACCTATCAGTGTAATAGTTCCATTTTCAACATGTGGCAAGAAAGTATCTTGTTGTAGCTTGTTGAATCTGTAATGTATTACATTATTTATGAGTGTTCACATAACATCAAAAATGTAACTGGGATTCTGTTGATGGGTAGGAAGATAAAATAAAATAATCATATTAGTATAACATTACTAGGTACCAACTTTATTTTATAAGATGGTAGTCTATAAAGTTGCTAGATGCAGCCGGTCATACTGAAAGAGTTTGGGGAGGCTTATGTCCAGCAGTGGACTTCTTGTGGCTGAGATAGGAGGAGAAGTCTTATGGGATTAAAGGTTGCTCCCACTCAGAACATACTCAGGGTGTATTTGAGAGTATGTAGGACAAATTAAAGTAAGGAGGAACCAGCATAAAAGATCCATAAAAAACAAAATAGTCTCTTCGTAGGAAAATCAACAAAATAATAATAATAAATAAATATAAAAATAAGAATAATAAAATGAGAACCTATGAATTTCATCCATAAAAAGAACTGTGTGCCTCTTGAACTGTGCTTCGTTTTTAGCTACTTTGACTATTTCCTTCACATCATTGATGCCAGCCATGGTCGCAGACAACTTCACAAATCTCAGATTGTTATGTTCCTTGCATATATTGGCAACAACATTGGCAACAGATGTCTGAAATTCAATGTAAAGATCTTTATTATTTATTCAAGAATAAAAAATTACATGGTACACATTTATATCTCATTATCCATTCTTATTTTCAAGTGCTTCCCACAATATCAAGGTAGCTGGTGTCAGTGTTTTTCAGCCCACCTGATTGAATAACTTGCTGCAATGGGGTTATCATATCATGCACAATGAAAAAATCAAGGGCACAAGAGATTAGATAACAAAAATTCTAGTGAATAAATACCTAAAATAAATCGAAAAAACTATACTCTATAAAATTAGGTATTTATAGTTTTTCAGTAAATTAATGCTCTTCATTGGATTGAGAAATAAATTGAGAAGCATTAAAATTACATCTCAGAAAATATTATACCTTTCCGCAACCTGGAGGTCCCCATAGTATCATATTAGGTATTTTCTTTTGTTCAAGCATCGATCGCAGCATGGACCCAGGGCCAAATGCTGCATGCTGGCCAATTAGGTCACTCAGATGCAAAGGTCTCATACGCTCTGCCAATGGAACATTCTTGGTCTCCTTATCTGCTTGTTTGGGATTAGTTTTTGATGATTGGGGTTCCTTTAAATGCCCAAAAGTAAATCATGGTGAATAGAAATATATAATAAATATTCCTGGACGATCATAACTTCATTTCCTTCCAAACAATGGGTATTGGATAACTGGCAAATATACATGAATGCATTATAATGTAATACACGTTATATAGAAAACAATTTGCATTCATGCACACAAATGTTGGTGAAAGAGTTGGGGTTGTGGGATCTGAACTCACAACCCTTAGGAAGCTTGAGATAAAAATCTATTCGAACACAGAGTCAATGTAATACCCATTAGAGAAATAACAATTTAGAATAATTATATGTTAAATTTAATATTTGTTACCTTTACTGTTTCACAGAATTTTGGATTTGGCTCTATTTTAATTTTCTTCTCGTTAGGTGAAACGCTTTTAAAATGAGAGCTAGTTCTTTTGCCCGATGTTTTGTTCATGGTTTCTTCCTTAGTGTTAAGAAATAAGCATTTATTAACATGATCTTCAATTAATTTTTGATCAAAATCCTTATTACAAACTGGACACTGGACAGAATCGGTGTTCTGATCACTTTTGTTACGACTAGTATTTGTTTCCATAGTTTAAGACATATTTATACACACATAAATTGAATAAAACTATAGAGATAATATAAATTTTAACTGAACAATTCAATTAAATAATTAAAAAAATAAAGTTTTACAAAATTTCCCAACTTTGTCTCAGAACTTTAGCGGTCGGGTCGTTGTCTCGTTGATTGACATCTGACAAGAACTGACATGTTTCAGATTCTGCCATTTCGGTTGGTCCCTTTGACATAAAGCCCACCATTCACTACACGAGCCCGGACCCGACTCGCAACCCGGACCCGACCGCGACCAATCCGGCGTTGCCCATACACTGCACGAACCCTCCGCCAACCCACCGCCAACCCTCCACTCGAAGTGTGACTTTGGTGAGCCCTACACGTGTATTTATTTAATATGCCGCCTGTACTATCTAAGAAAGTTCCTTATAAAGATAAATAAATTCTTCCCAAAATGGTTTGTTATCGTCGAAAGACATATTTGAATAAAAAAAAACAAATAAAAACAACGAAAAAAAAAACAAATAAATACGAGCGCAACGCGCAGTCGAAGTTCGACACTGACTGAGTCGGCCGAACTATCTGCCTTGCACACACACGCGCGGATTAGTCGGGTCGGGCGAGGGTTCGGTTGGCCGACGCCAACCCATTTGACAGTCTGGCGGACCGGTTCGTCGCTTCCATACACAGGCGGATTAGTCCGATAGCCGACCAATCTGCGTGTGAATGGTGGGCTTTAGGGTTTGCTACACTCTCGCAAAATTGAGTGCAAGGTGCAAACGAGAGTTTATAGAAAGAAAGAAAAAATATTTATTTGGATTGGAACACTTATCTTAAAAAACTTTCAACAATAACTTTAAATTACTTTTATTTAATTGTGTCCCAATTCGGTATCCACTCAACATAATGTGCCATGGCACGAGTGACGAGTACCACGACGCTGGTTTTCTGTGGAAACGGTACCTACATACCTCCGGAAATCGCGTACCTAGCCTTGTGTCAATCCAAGGTATCAGCTACCTACCTACCAACCTACATACCAAATATCATAAAAATTGGCCCAGCCATTTGAGCGTGCAGAAGTAACAAACACACACAAACTTTCGCCTTTATAATATTAGTAGGATAAGATTCTAGCAGTTACCTTAAAAATAATATTTCTGGATGAAGGTACACAAATACTAGTCCCAAACTAAGACACACTGTATATTCTACTAGATACTTACTTAAATGCATAAGTATATTATAATTTTATGCGGGATTCGAATCCACTACCCTTGAGTTGCTATTGTTAGCCACTAGACCACCGGTCTGTGTAACCATAAGACGATGACTTGGTATTAGCGCTATTCGCAAATAAACTATTCAAGTACTTACCTATTTTATTATCCAAAAGCGTCCCAAGTCATCGGAAATTTCCTTCATAGTTTCTATTCTATGTAAAATTTAGAAATTAAAATGGTTTCCAATGCCAAACTTTTGAGTTTATATTGCCATTTCGCTTTATTTAGCAGGTATTTAAATCAAATGAAACAAAATTAAATCCAAGAAGTGTTCCATCGACATCCGGCCACTGCTGCATAAAAGCTGCTACACACAGAGCTGATACGACATGGATACAATGCAAAAAAAAAAACTTTTTTATAAAAAAATAATATTTAATTTTTACAACTTTTTTTACAAATTAACAGATCTTAGTGCACAAGTAGTAAAAACAATTATACATTACGAACTAGATAAATAGAAAAGTGCATTGATTAGAAAATAAATTTGTTCACGTGAGCTCAATGTGAGTAAAAATATAAAATTACTGATTACAATCACAGATGAAATACATTTGAGAGCTGGCTCTAATACAAAATATTTGATTCATAGACTCGTCCAATTAAAATTATATCATAGAATTTCTATGCTATTAAATTTTATTCATGGAACTCATAACTAGGTAAAAATTGGTTTATTGTTTTAAAAGCGAACATATTAAAATAGTAAAGCTATCATTAACAAAACAATTATTTTTTAATTTGTATAAAATTACGAAATAATTAATCCGTTAAACATAAATTGTCATTAAAAAGTGGAAATTGTATGTAAATCAATGTTGAGATATGGGTCTAATGGATGAAAGTTTAATCAAAACTCATGCAGCTACAGGAAGAGTTGTAGAACTATATCTATTCTACTATGATTCTACTCAAGCAGCAAATTATCCATAATTTTTCATACTCCTCTTATAAATTATGGACTACGATTTTCAAATAACTCAGAGCTATTTGTTTTAATAAATTTTAAATTATTTTTTAAATTTTATTAAATTTTTAATTGTTTATACAATTAAAAATTATTGGGACTGGACTGGAGATGTTGAAAATATGATAACCCTGATAATTTTGTTAATAGTAATTTTTCTATAAAATAACAACAAAATCCTTCCTAGTTTACATATTACGATAACAGCGCAAAAATATATAATTATGTCAGCGTTTTGCCGCTAGAGCGATGTGCGCAGTGACTCTATGTTTTTAAAACTTCTTTCGGAACGATGAGTACATTAATTTTCTTTACCATTTTTATTTTATTTCGTATACCATTCATACATAGAGTAATTAAAACTCTCTTGTGTCGGAAGCCAAGGTTGCCGAGCCATCGGAGTAAGTAATTAAAACTAACAAGTAAGAAATATTAAAAACTCCATACAATCCCTTCATTATTTTGTAACCTGTTTCGTAAGGCTTCTGATTGATACGTAAAAAAATCTTCTCATACGCCAAGCCTCAAAAATAATTTCAATTATCCGTTTCAAGTTTTGACAATAGTAATTCCCTTATGCATTTAAAACAAATAATGTGGTTTCCCTTTCTGATAAAATAAAATATGAATAGGACGTTCACGGGCATATCATGAAATAGGTTGCGACTGGCCAGATTAAGTTATCTTATACTGTACACTCATAAAATCAATTACCGTAAATCTTTTGATTCTATTGTCACTACCAGAGAAAACATAAACGACGAGAGAAGTGAAATTTAAGGATGCACGAGCGGGCGAAGGCACGTGATGTCCTTGTCTTTACCCTCAAGTTCGAGCGAGTAAGCAATACTATGAGTTGCAACAATTTATCCGGTCACACTATCGCGTTAACGCGAATATTCGCGGTATCCCGCTAATGTAGCCAAGGAAATTAAAATAACGCACATCCGAGTCTCTTAATACTACACCAGTACACGCTAGAGTGAGCAAACGCCTCGTTTTGTGTGTTAAAAAGAACCGCAATGATGGCGCAATGAGAATGATACGTAGATCATATAATAAATAGAATTATTTGATATTTCTGTTTTGAGCATAATATTGCGCTTTAAATCGTTTATTCCCAGTTGCCCCCGCCACCGGTGGCAGATGGGAATAAAATTCCTAGTTGCCACCGGTGGTAAATGGGAAGTCCTTGCCCCACTTGGGAATTTTATTCCCATTTGCCCCCGGTGGCAGATCTCGCGGGGGCAACTGGGAATAAACGCTTTAAATTATTTTCGTTTATGTACACGCTGTAATTTATCAAGTCAATTATATTTTATAATATGCACACTACGATAATACAAAACTCAGATTACCTTATAAGCAAAATTACCAGGTACGATGCAAAACTCATATATAAATAGTCAACATTATACTTCCATCGAAACTATCAGATCAGGTATATAAATTATTCTACAATAGAATTAACAATACCTGCCGTGTTGCCATTTATGGCGAGTTTCAAGCACAAAGATTATGGCAACTATTATCCGTTCCAACAGACTTCACACAACATTTCCAGTGAAATTTCTTTCTGTGGTAACATAATTATTGTGCTTCGCAATAAAATGATTTGTTATCGATTTACATTTCAAATAAGATGATTGTTTGGAAATATTGTGCCAAGTATACTGGAATTATATATATTAATGGTCAACATTTTAATATTTCGTTATCTAAACGAGGGCGAGGATATGATACATAGTACAATTCTGTTAATCCAGTAAAATTACGTGACTGTTAACTACTAATACATTCATATTTCATTCATAAGGCACATGCTGCACAAATTACAATTTATCGCTAAGTAGCCTTGACTCGTGACATTTCTCATACTAACTACAAAATAAAAAATAATTTAGAATAAAGCTAAGACCAGTGTATTTAATTTCTAATCTTATTTCATATGTTTACAATCTCCTGAATCTCTTTAGAATACTATATAGCCTTTTTAAATATAATGTATATAGCTTTATAAGAAATAATTCCATTGTTAATACATATTGGAAATATTAAGGCAGATTGAGGCACTTAAGTTTACAACCGTAGTAAGCACATTGTTTGATAATGACCGTTGGTTGTTGTAAGGCGAATATTACAGACTATGGCAAAACGTTAATAAATTAACTAATTATTTAACATGTTTAACATAAACTTTGTAGCTTGATTTGTGCTTTTGTTGCGTATATTTGTTCTTTTAATCCACTTGTTCCAGTTAGGCTATCAGAGGAAGGGGTTGTTGGAGTTCACGAAGCTGCCATTGTTTGCAGCTGGCTGGAAAACAATTTATATTTGATTAGTTGAGTGGTAAAGTAAGGTTGTTGGGAGGAATACCTGGCCAAGAAGGCCGCATGCCGCGCAGGTGCCATTGACTGGCGGCCCTGGCCGACAACATTTATTATGTTCTTTTTTTAATCCGTCAATAATTTTCACCTTTTTTTTTGTATCATGCATTCTTACTCGTTTTAATTATACATTTTACAAAATTAAAATATGTTTTTATTTATGAAAAATAAATAAAGATTATGATCTTTAACAAAGGTCTTATCAATTTTATGACAATAATGCATCTCTCTGTGACTTAGCCAGTCCTCAATACGGTTTGAAATTAAATGATAAAGTCTGGTGACTATTGCACAATACTTGTTGGGAAACAGAAGCATTGTTTCCTGTAGGTTATGCAAAAGATAAGCCTATTTAAACACAGCAATAATAATCGTATTGTATAAATTACAATAAGTTATCTATTAGATAATAAGAATTTGTGATGTTTAGACATATGATGAGTTGCACAAAAACATTTTGAAATTAATGAAAGAAAAAGATAAAAAGAGGCTTGAAATGTAATATAGAATTAAGATTAAAATGGATTTATGTAACTGGCTGATAGCTCCTTATTCTTATGATTGTCACAAGTTTATACTAATACAAAATAGAACTATGCATATCTAAGAAGGATAGTGTAAGAAAATCAAAAGGTTAGGTGCTGACTTAATGCCAAAAGTCATTGAAGATTACTAATACACAGATAGCAATTGTTATGCATGATGCATACTAATTAGCATAATTAAACCTATATAAACCACACACAAATCAAGGCCGTAATAAATCTGTTTCACCGAAGTTGTTATGCAAATATTTATAAGATTTGGCGTACATGGGCCACGAACGCCACATCCTGTATTTAGATGTGGCTATCACGCATCTAAAGAACTATATGTGGCAAATTCATTTAAAATGTATGACGAACTCCGTTTTATCCTGTGACAAGTATGCAATCACGCTAGGGTGATTCCACTACCCCGCACCATGCAGCGTAGCGCGTGAATGCGTGTTCTAACTGCTCGTAAGTATCTCCGTTTGTATACAAAACACGCACAGCCCAACACACAGAAAATGCATCCGTCATCAGTGTGAGTCACCTAAGTAATAATACGAGAGACCAGTTGCTCAGCGACAGAGTGCATGGCGGTGGCAACCACCAGAGAAACACCTGGGAAACCCAGACCATCTCCAACCAAGACCAGGCAAACATTATGGGAGAGAGATTAATTATTCAAATACTCCGAAGTGGAGCTGACGCTAGTTTAATGTTAGGTATATTTTTTCTTTAATGATTACATTTTATGATATGACTCGTGGCTTAAATGTGTGATAAGCACTTCATATAATTGATGACTAAGGACTTCAAAATATTATCGGCGATATCTTGCCTACCTATCCTTTCAATACTTTCTACTCGGTCTAATAAAATGTGGTGTGAGTTCCAAGACAGCTGTAGTTTCTCCCCAGGGACGTCAATAAGCTTCATTACTTATTATCAAACTCAGGTCGCCATTGTTGATCCTGGCTTTGAATGAAAAAGACGCATAGGAGACATATGTCTGGGCCTTACGTCTACTCTGTCTGTAAACTAGGGTTATTATTATTGCAACTTGATATTGCTCGTGTCAGAACAAATGCAAATGTTCACCACATAAATATTTTAATGGTGGAGTAGTGACCAAGGTGCCACCTGTCTGTCTGTTTAATATCTAAACAATGTAGGAAATTTATATGACTCACCATAAATGGGTTAACTGGAACGGGCGCTGCTAATGTACTCCAACCTCCATTGAAGAATGGGTTCTTATTAGCAAACACATCATTGGTAGTTGAACTTTGGAATGGGTTTTTATTATTTAAATTGTTGCCTTCTTCTGTAAATACAGTAAATACAAAATATTTTTATCAAATATTATTACAAGCTCTTTCGAATCTTTTCTTATCTTACCACCAGGCAGATTTGTATTAAGACGGATGGATGAAAAACTTAGTACTTGCTCTTTTAAAATGATACTTGTACATATCATTCGTTTTTTTTATATAAAAATAAAATAAAATAAATTAAGAACAATAAAAACCACATAATTTGTTTAAAACATCATATCAATGATATCAAAACTTGAATTGAATTGAATTATTAGAATATTTTATAGGGGGTTACGGTTGATAACAATCCCAATCAATCAATATTTAGACTTTATATACTGTACTAACACCAAATTGTTTTGAAATAGCATCGCACTAATCAAATGGTTTCAAGAGTAATAAATAAATATGATTATTAATAGAAGCTCACCCATGTTTTTCATATTTTGCTGCCTTAATGCTAAATCCAAATCTGCCAAGGCAGCATAACGATCATCTGAAAATATTATTTAAATTTAAAAAAAGAGACTTTATTAAATATAACCATTTGATTAAACAAGCAAAGTATGTTTGTCTTGTTTTGATTTAATATTCTTGGAATTCTAAAGACTTTGTTATGGCAGAATTCTTTGTTAGATTATTATTGCAATTTGTCCTAGGATTGTCGGGAAGATTTTTTTTTTTCGATTTATCCTGTGACAATGTGAGAATCAAATTAAGGTGTTATGTAGGTAATTTAAAAAATCATTTAGAAATTTCAACATAATATTATGTGGTTCATAGAGAATATGAAAGATTGTCCTAAGCAGAAATAAACAAAAAAATAGCAAAAAAAATTGTATTTAAATGATTACTATTATTATATTAACTATTTTAAATACAGTATGAAAGCACGAAAGCACAGATTACATAATAGTTACTGTAAAAGTATTCAAATAATCAGTGTTTGTACTTACTTGTAGATGTTGGGGTATTGAAAACAGTGGAGGTAGTTGTGGGAACTGTTGATTGGGGTATAAAATTGTTATTTGCATGGTTGTTAAACTGACTGCTGTTGTATATATTTGCTGTTGAAAAATCAACAGGAAAACTGAAAGGAAACAATTTGTGATAGGTATAATAACTTCTAAATTACCTATTACAAAATATTTTATATATTTTTATTACTTACTCAGGTACTGGGTCGGGGGTTGCAATGGCGGTCGGAGCAGGAATATTATTGATATTCTGTGTAAGATTGTGAACAGGCCTGGCGACTTTGTGACTAGTCTCATTGGCGACCGGAAACATATTATTCACAACTTTCGCTTGTACCATTGTGTTGTTATTGGACGCCTTAGATGACTGTGGCGAAATAGAAATGAGAGGCATAGAGCTGACCACACTGTTAGCTTTAACTTTCGATTTACTTTTCGATGTGTTCCCGTTAACAACGGGATTGCTGATCGGGGTGTCCAGGTGGTATCGCTTCTTCTCGTACTTATCAGACATAAAATCTTTCACGCTTTGCTCATCAGCAAAGTTCACACTTTCACCCTCGTACAAGCCTAACCAAATGCGCCTGCAGTAGTCGTTACCCTTCGCCTTTATCAACTCCATCTCCTCCGGCGTAAAGGTAGCCATGGATATCGACTTCACGCGGTGAGGCGGCGTCAGGCCACGCCTGAAAACAATGCATATAAAAACTATGTTGTTCAACACAAAGCACCAATAAACGCAAAAGCAATACTCACAACATTCCTGAACATTTTGAACACACAAATGAACCAATCGTAGTATTTACGTATGTAGGCCCTCTTTGGTTGCAGTCCAAGCAATATTTATTGCCATTCAATGAAATTAGTTCACGTAAAATTTCTAAATTTTTGTCATCCTGCTTCCGACGATTTGCAGCCATTTTTGAATGTTTGTGATAGATGTTGTGATTGGCTGAATTTGGCAGACTGATGTTATTTGACAACGGTGACAACCTGGGATCTATTGACAAGACAACCTGACAACCTCACTGACAGACAGACAGACAACCGAACCGATTGAAGTTAGAACTGACCATAGACAACCACAATTTTTTCACTTCTCTAGCGTAATATCAGGGGTTGTCCAAAGTCGGTTGTTGCCACAGAAAAAATGTACTGGAATAATAAAATGCGATTCCTGACATCTTAGCATAGAGTTCCCTATACAGGGAGGAAAAAAACGACGAACACAGCCGAAAGTTTGATGATATGTACCTTACATACATGCGTTTTGTGCAAGTTTAATTCAAAAATAGTTTATTGAAAAAAAAGGCACTGACCTGCTAATTTTCTACGTGTAGGTATCCCTAATACTACAACAACAGTGCATACGGCAAAAATACCTACACGGACAGAAACTACTACGCTACGGACAGTCCGTAGGCCACGACACACACATACCTGCCTACCTATTCATTGAAATTCTTATTATCACTTAAAAAATCAAAGTTTTTACATTAAAAACCGAAGTACGTACCGGAACGTACCTACTACACACAATGCTCGATGTGTACGAGCGCCTCTTATGCCACACAACACTCAAAACCACTAAAGAACTCCTAAAACACTAAACACCATTCAAAACGCCTAATCCATTTAACAAATAACAAATAAAACTAGAAATTTTCATAATTTAGTTTTAGTATTTTACCTATTGACAGAAGTTTATTTATTTGTCACTATGGTAACCGTGACAATTACTATGCATAGCAGGTGCACGTCGAGCTTTATACAATTTTGGCTCCTATGTCATAGAACTTAAGAACGGTACAAAGTCCAATATGTAAAGGTCGACCTGCTCTTGCCTGTACGTAAGGAACAGCTGATTTAGGGATGAAAACACACAGTTATTCAAGGAATGTTTGTTAGTCAATTACTCCGAAACTATTCCACTTAGAGAAAAAATCTTTCACGAGCATAAAGTAGATGTTTAAACCTCCTAAGATATTTCGGGAGTGTCGGTCGCTCTCAGGGCACCCTGTATATTAAAGTACCTACTCTGTGGCATAGAGGTATTAAAAATAAAATGTTAAAATACCCACATGTTCTCTTTTTTTACATTATTTACGTACAGTCGCCTCGAGGATAACAGGACCATCTTTAGGACGATTTTTGGTAACAGAAAAAATGTACTGGAATAATAAAATGCGATTCCTGACATCTTAGCATAGAGTTCCCTATATATTAAAGTACCTACTCTGTGGCATAGAGGTATTAAAAATAAAATGTTAAAATACCCACATGTTCTCTTTTTTTACATTATTTACGTACGTACAATGTTTGTATGTATCATATTTGGTTAGATAATACATACAAGGCTTTAGCTTATGGGCAGGGAATTTTATTATTAAAATTACAACTATAAAACTGAAACATAATCTTAACTTCACAAGTGAGATAAACTTTTAATGAAAAAAATGTCTATAACCGACTTCAGTTTATGCAGATTGTGTATGAGCACAGAACAACTACAAGATTTGCTTAAAATACACAGTGAAACAATGCTTGATAAAATTTATATTTGTGTTGATGTGAAGGTAAGAGTTTGTAACTGTAACAAGTATATTTAGAGCTCCCTTCTATATGTTTAGCTATAAAATGAATGCTAATTTACAATTTATTTCCACTTTTCTTTACAAGGCTGGCAACGGCTTTGTTACTCACTCACTATCCGCGTACATTACCTACTTACCATCAGCCATCAGGTGTTTCATAGTGCTTGTTTGTCACTTGCTTTTTTTATTGATCTCAGGTACAGCTGGGAGATGGACTGCCTTCACAAATATGCACATCTTGCATAGACTATATAAATAAATTCTACAATTTTAAGCAACTATGTGTTGAAGTGGATTCAAAATTTAAACAGAAACAAAATAAAATGAAATTAGAAATTGAACCACTATGTTTTAATGAAGAGTATAAATATGATGATAATGAAATACAAAACGGAGAAAACGAAGGCATTGTTAATGTACCATTAACTACCAAAGGGCATCAAGAACCAAAAAATTCAAGAAAGCAATATCAGTGTGAAAAATGTGGTCAAATTTTTAAAATTAAGGGAGTTCTAGACAAACACTTGTTACTTCATTCAGGTATAAAACCTTTCGCATGCAATATATGCCCGAAAACATTTGCGAGAGCAGAGAACAAGAGGATTCACATGAGATCACATTTGGGTATACGGCCGTACATATGTGAAGTATGTGGCAGTGCTTCCACAAAACGCCAGGACCTGATCAGACATCTGAAAATACACAGTGATGAAAAAAAATATAAATGTTCACACTGCACCCGCTGCTTCAAAAGATCAGGTGATCTAAAAAGTCATATCCGCACACATTCTGGTTCCAGACCTTACAATTGTCAAAGCTGTGAAAAGACATACACTTCCCACGGTGGACTAAGAAAACATAGAAATAATTGTAAAAGAATTATCAAATAGTAGTATTACTTTTTTAGGAAAATAAGTGATAAATTATACTCTTTATAAACTTTAACATGATTTTATTTATATAGTTAAAAATAGTTTTGATATATCACTTCCTTTTTCTTTTTTGTTTGCTATTCTCGACCCAAACTGTAAAGCCCTCTTTGGTAGGGTTGCAGCTGTGGTTAGACCCAGATTAAAAGCCACAAGCCTCAACATCAATTTGTCTCCAATGCCAGCATCCAAATCTTCACTGGGAAAACATCTGAAAAAGCATTTACTTTTAATTTAAACAAACTTGGTTTAAATAATATCTTTGTTAAAACAATAATAATACTAACTTTAACCATGGATCCAGTTTCAATACAAATTTTGTAAAATCTTCATCTAAATACGGCATCCGAGGTTGCCTGCCATGATCACAGATAACTCTGTTATCTCGTGCCAAATTCCTATATGAAATTCGGTTCCAATCTAGTAATAATTCTTTATGGAGACCATTCCAACCTTTTCGTTTATATGCATTTCTATGCCTAGTGTATCCACCAAACAGTTCATCAGCTCCAGAACCTAATAACAATACCTGTGAATAATAACATATTTTTATCCGCGTGCATGTGGCATGACAGCACGTACGCGCACTGTGCGCCCGCAAGTAATCAGCGTTCCGCATGCGCGCGGGCCGCCGCGTGAGAAAAACATGTAAGAAATTATATGATGCGGGCGGTCCGCACGCGGATAAAAATACGCATGACAGGAAAAGAGCTCTTACTTTCCATTTAATTAGTTTTTTTTAAATTTAATTTAAGTAGGTATTAAAACATACACGGCATGGAGATACACTGTCGTCATTTTCCCCTTTAGCAGCAAACCATAGAGCTGATCCAAGACTTTCATCTAGGATGGTCCGTCTTGGATATACTAAGTCTCCAATTCTTGAATCTTGTAGTTGCTCTAAGTCCTCTTTAGGTACATTGACATCTCTAAACACCCACTCTCTAAAAAACATAATATTATGATTACCACTATTACCAGAGTATAGGTATAATTCATTACATAACTATTAATTACTTATTTGGATTATTTCTTTATGCATATAAACCTACCTTGATGGACATAATTCTCTTAGTTCCTGTAAAGACTGCCGTCCCGTTAGTCTATCGGGTACTTCATAAGTAGAATCATAGTTCTTTTTGAATGCGACATTTATAAGATCTATTTTCTGACCCTTGTGCAAAAATCGGTTTGCTAAAAAGGCCAGTATTGTACAATCTAATCCTCCTGAAAAAAGTATTCCAACAGTGCAATGCCTACAATTAGATATTTTGTTATCTAAACAATCCTTGCACATATTTGGCTGTCTATTCAAACGTATTTCAACACTTTTTTCCAATAAATCTATAATTTTATTAACAGTATCTTTTAAAATATTGTTCTCCATGAGTTTTTGCATTATGGTTAACTTGCATTTTGTTTTCTTAGATATTTCTTCTATGTATGCCACAACTGAATCCTAGAATTTAAACATAAAAAACTTTATTTATATTTTTTTAAGGAGATTATGAATACAAACACTTTGTAACTAATTATTGATGGATATAAATGAGCTTTAATTATAATGATTTGTTAATATTCCACAGAATCCACATTTCTGGAATGATATATGTGTACCAAATTTCAAGCATAACCAGCATAACTATCCAGCGGTTTTTGTGTAAAAGAGTATCAAACGTTCATATTTACAAACTTTCGCATTTATTATATAAAAAAGTTTTTACCTTAGTATCAAATAGATTAGAAATCATATTATAATCTTCACAAAGTTCATTGTCATTCATCTTCTGTTGATTGTTTATTTCTGTTATCCAGTGCTGTATGTCTAATTCATCAATAACTTTGTTATCTTTATCCCATGATACAAGTTTAATTTTATTGCTAATAACATTGAAAATATAAATAAATGTAGCAGGTATTTCTATACACTCATATTTCCTACCTGGAACAATGTTAAAGAAAAAATATTGAAAAAAAAGAAAACTATTCCGTTTCTATATACTTGGCACAACATTTCAAGTGAAGTTCAACAATATTGTCTTCGGATTAGCCTGTCCTATCTTATCGTGGTAGCAGTAGAAATATAATGTTGTTTTCCCAATGTGAAAATGAAGTAAAATAATATTAATGAATATTATAATTTACCATCATTACATGAAACCATTTTCATTATATTGTGCTTTATCACAATTAAGTGATTTGTAATAAGACAAACCATTGTTTGGAGCTTTTGTGCCAAGTATAAAAATAATACGTTTTTATACCTAATACACTGCTAATACTTAATGTATCTTCATTTTTATACAATAATAAACTATTACGTCCAATTTTATCTCTTGTAAAATATAAACAATGTGTTGATTTTTCGTAATATATCAAACTGTATGGTCCTTTGAGTTTTTTTATCTGTTTGATTATTTCCTGTGGTGAATTTGCCTGTAAATAATTAAATATTAGGTATTTAAGGTAAGTCGGTTAACAAGTAGTAGAAATTGGAGAAGGCCCTTGTGACTAAAGGATAAGGTTTTTAAATTAACTAGGTACATACAGTAGTTATCCTCAAACAATTGATTTTAGAGTTTAGTGCCACACAGTGTTTGAATAAATGAAGAAAAATCTAGTGCTAACTCTAAAGACTTAATGTACTTACAGCAATGTTTAATCTATCCATAATTTGTTGTGTATCACTTATTTCACTATTCCATGTTCTATCAAAGATATCTCCATTGTATAACAAAATTCCATGTTCAGTTTCAACAGGCTGTGCTACCGGTTGGAGACCTTGCATCCATAAGACGGCTCCAGTGAATATTATTTCAAATTTATTTTGTACATGAATTTTATTTGTATTAAATAGATTAGGACCTCTATTTTTGATGCGCTGTAGTAATTGCTCATCGTTCTGTAAAAAGTACATTTTGTATTATATTAGGTACTGACTACTGCCTAAACTTCTGGTAAAACTTTAGTGTTGGTTTAAAAAGTTAGGCACTTGTTGTTTCTAGGTTTGATACTTACATGTAGAACACTACAACCGGATGAACATATTTCACAAATTATTCCACACATTTTTGGGTTATCGCCTAGACAACATGAAGTGAAATATTTTAATAACAATTATAATTAATTAAATAATCCACTCTAATATTTTTATAACCTCTCTCAGTGAGTAAAGGTCAATGACATTTTGACTTTCTTTATGTCTTATTTTTCTCTCTGCTTTACAGTTTCTTTATGTCTTAGGGAGGGAACGCACGAGCAACTTTGTCTCTACGACTTTTTTTGTCTATGATGTCGCCGTCTCCTGAGGTGCGCGCACGAGAGCGACAGCGACACAACTTTTTCTCAGTGTTGCCACCTTTAGCCCTTATTTTATTTTTTTCGTTTTGGCAATCAGAAAATTCTATTTTGCCATCTTCAAGTTATGCTTGTGTCAATCAATATGAATCAAACGATGAAACACACAGAAATTAAATTTTTAATCACGAGCCCAAGTGGACGCTATTGTAGATGGCGCCAAAATCCACGTTAGCCCTTTTCGGGCTAGATCTTTTTATAGTATGTGCACTCGTTTTTTCATGCTTTAGCCCGAAAAGAGCAATCTAGCCCTTTTTATGCGATACGAAAACTTCGGACCGTCATACAAAGTCATGAAACGCGCAATGCGCACGTTGTAGTTTTATTTCGTTAGTTTACACTTTATGATCATTAATTGGGTATATTATACTTTTGCTATAGTAACATTGGTAACCCTACCAACTCCTTCCGCTTTTTTACTGGTGAATTCCCCAAGTTTGTTTCTAAGCATAAACGTTTTTTTTTACATTTTGCGCTTTTTGTACGTTTCAAATAAACAATTTTTAACCCTTGGTTTCGCTCATTTTATTTGTATTTATGTTTTTAGACGTTTCTAGGCCATATTTTGGCAAAATTTGCTCTAATAAAAAAAATCTATCTCTTTTTAGCTCGTCCGACTGCCCTTTTTCAAATACCAAGGCGGCAACACTGCTTTTCTATAAAATTTTACGTCTTAGAGAAAGGATGAATAGAGGCGACACGGTAGGAGTGAGCGAGATGAGTAAATACAATATTCCCAAGGCCAAAAAGAGCTAGAGAAACATTTTTTGTCCTTATCGACGTATACTATTTTTTTGCTGGGCACAGTCGCTAACTGTGCCCAGCTTACGAGAGCGGTTTTCTATAATTCTCAAAATCTGAATTTTCAGGGTGAAAACAAGGTGAAAACTGTAATCTGTGATTGACTTTATGTGTTTTTGCTTTCATAGACTATGGTGCATTGTAGTGTTTTAGGCTGCAATAGCCGCAGTGAACGTAAAATCGACAACATAACCTTTCATTCGTAAGTACACTATTTAGACTTTATTTCGGCCCTAATTGATAAAAATGAATACAGATAATATTTATTAAGGCTCAAATGACGGCTTCAATGTACAGAAATAACGAAATAAAACGTAAATGTTCAAGAAAATAATCGTATTTTGTAGTATTATACACCCAAATTAAGTAGGTAAGTAAAATGAAGCCAGGCGGCCACTTTCCTGTGTCTCCTAAATTTAGTCGGGTACCACGCGTATTGGGGATACCAGCAATTTACTTGAATTTACCCATGCAATATTACCCACAAGTGAGGTAAAATAGTGACAACTTAAATTAAAAATAATATCTATTTAAAACAAGCTTGTACAGACGAGAAACCCCCCCCACACATATAGTTTTTAACCGACTTCAAAAAAAGAGGAGGTTCTAAGTTTCACTGTGTGTTTTTTTTGTATGTCCGCCGATTACTCCGTCGATTTTTTACCGATTTTCTTAATCTTTTTTTTTTCGAAAGTGCATATCCCAACTTGGTCCCATTGTCACAAAATCAGGATCTGATGATGGGATCCCAGGTAAATCGAGGGCAACCCTCAGATTCTATAAGCATGTACAACGCGTTACTTATGTTTTCGTAAGCTATTTATTTATTTACGTCTGGAAGTCATCATCCCATGTTGGTGAGGTGATGATGGAAGGTACAACTCCTAAACGGATAGGAGTTAGATCATAATTCTTTAAGTATTGTAGGTATGGATTAGACCATTTGTTTTTTTTTCCATCATCACTTGTCACAAAGTCAGAATCTGATGATGGGATCCCAGATGATCGAGGGCAACTCTAAAATTTGATAGGCACGTACAATGTGTTACTTTACTTATGTTTTCGTAAGCTGTTCATGTATTTACGCCTGAATTCGTATCAATGTTAACAACAAACAAGTATAAATCGAAGTCTCAATATATTGATGATTATAAGAAAAAATACATCGCAAATCATCAATAGTCCTATTAGTTTATCGTATATAAAAATATAAAAAAAACATGGGGTAAATCATGGGGTAATATTCTCTTTTCTGGTAACACTACGTAATCAATGTACTTTGTTTCTCTCCCTTACGGGTATACGCCTGATGACAACTCTATTTATCCTTTCTCTAAGTTTTACGTCATAAGTTGGCAACCCTGGAAATTTATTTTGTCTCCCGCGGACAAAAAAAGTCTCCCGGGTGTCGCGTCGCTCGTGCGCGCACTTTCATACTAACCCATAGACTTGATGTAAGAGACAAATAAGTCGTAGAGACAAAGTCGCTCGTGCGTTCCCTCACTTATTTTTCTCTCTGCTTTACAGTAAAATTTTTTAGTGAGGGCCTCTACCCCACAGGTGCGGTAATACCAAGGACTTTATATCCTTGGGTAATACCGACTGGTGTTACCGCATGCGATATTGCGATGTCTGTTTTTAGTACATTTTGTATAGGATGGCCTTGGATGGATGATGGCTGGTAATAACGCAGCAATGGAAGTAGATCGCAATAACGCATATGCGGTATACCGGCCGGTAAAAAAGCTGCGTTCCTGCGATATTGCGGTAAGCGTTCCTATAACAATACAGGTGCGTTTTTACCGGCTGGTAAAAACGCAGCTGTGTGCAAGGAATCGGAACGCATTATCGCAATATCGCATGCTGTAATACCGGTCGGTAATACCGCACCTGTGGGGTAGAGGCTTGAGAGGACCGCACGAGCAATTTTCCGCAACTATTCTGTCTGTCTGTCTCTCTGTCTCTCACATCAAGTCTATGAGTTAGTATGAAAGTGCATTGCCACCTTGGTTTTTGAAAAAAGGCAGTCTGACGACCTAAAAAGAGCTAGATTTTTTTATTAGAGCAAATTTTGCCAAAATAAGGGCTAGAAACGTCTAAAAATATAAATACAAATAAAATAAACGAAAGCAAGGGTTAAAAATTGTTCATTTGAAACGTACAAAAAGTGCAAAATGTTGGCAACACTGAGAAAAAGTTGTCGCTCTCGTGCGCGCAAGGAGACGGCGACATAGACAAATAAATTGCCGGGTGACAAAGTTGCTCGTGCGTTCCCTCACTTAAACGTTAAATTATGATGAAACTCTTTGGTTCAGTTCAATGCACAGAGACGGTTCAACGCGATGATTTATGAGAAATTTGGGTTTTACCGGTTTTACATTGTTAAAAAAAAACATAATGTCACTCACACACTGTCAAACTGTGTCAACGTCTACTCGACCAACTGATAACTGTCTTAACTGAACTGACTGTCACTTTCTCTAAGGACTGTCACAACTACAAGTGAAGTGTTGTGTATGTCTTATTTTTCTCTCTGTGTTGTGTTATTGTCTAGACCATAGATATAGGATGTACAAGATACACAATGACAATTCGGAAACATGACAAAAAAAATTATATACATGTATTGGTGACTATCTATGTGTGAGTTAAAAATAGTGTTGTCCAGTTGTCCACGATACACCCTTACGTTATCGATTGTTTCAGTTGGCCTTTTTTTAAAGAAAGCAATCAGTAGGAGTCCAATCCTGTCTGTTTATAATCCGCATCCATTTTTCACGCAATGCTGGATTACTTGGAAACCTAGAAAAATTATCATATAGTTAATTACCAAGTTTTGACTTCTTGTACGTAAATAATGAGTTTCTAATGTGAATAGTAATTCTATTTCAAATTCAAAATAACTAACTTAAATAACTTTGTGTTCATGTCACTAAAAACGATTAAGTTTTTATCGATACTCGTGACGTTACCACTTAGTCAAGCACTAGTGTAACCAAACAATTTACTATTTTACATAATAATTTCGCGAATTCTGTTTATAATCACGAAATATACTTACATAGAACAATGGAAATCAATATACTATTGTAAACATCTTTGTCTGAGCCGATTACTAGCACAAATTTAACAAAATATGGTTCGAAATATTCTAATGACAAAATCGTATTTACCTGTGAAAAGTGTATTGATTCGGATTATTTCGTCTTGTAACGTCACATTCACGCACAGAACATGTCACCATAATTGCACATTTAATAATTTTCAATTATAATCGAAAGATTATTATAAAAATGCACAAATTTCACCGCGACCTAAAACAGACCGGGACGCTATGGCCTCTTACTCGCGAAAACAATGACTTATTAGTACTATATTCACCATCTCGTTTTCTCTCGGGCGATTTGAACTTGATTAGAATTTCTCGCTCCCACGCTTTGTGTATCTTTTTGCGTAGCGAAAAAATTCTAAATCTATGGTCTAGACTATAGGCTGTGCGTTATTTTTCTTGTGACCGATAAATTTTGCGATATTTGAGTTTTGAGTATGTTTTTGAATTTTATATTTTCGTAGGTTAATGTTTCTTGTATATTATCGAAAAGTGGTTTTGATTGATTACTTTTATTTAAAGAAAGAATAAAAAAATGGCCTCTCCGGAGAAAGAACAAAGTGAAAAGATTGCAGAGGATGAATCGGAAAACACCGAAGAAATTGAGAAAGCTGCCCTCTCAGAGTACGTATCCAGCATAGAAGCGAGAATCAAACAAAAAACAGAAATGCGAAATCAGAACTTGAATTGCGTGCGGCCACCGGATAATCATTTCTCAAAATTGGAGTCTGGATTGAAAAAAAACACAACTTTTGTAAAGAAATTGAAATCATTCAGTGCTACACAAATGGATGCTCTGCTTAAAGACTTCGGGACATTGAATTTGACTAAATATATTTCGGAAGTAGCAGCGGCGATCACCGAAGCCAAGCTTAAAATGTCGGATATTCCCGCCGCGATTAATCTTTGCTCCGCATTACATCGCACGTATACAGAATTTTCATCGAATTTTTTCGAAAATTGGCAGAAGATATTAACCTTCAAAGCTACAGATAAAATAACGAATTCCTCTAAACTGAGAGTGGATATTAGATTCTATGCTGAATTGGTGGCAGTAGGCATATTTGCCAACAAAACTGGCTTGCCGCTCTTGGGCAATGTACTGACTGTGCTTATTAACATGGACAAGGAGGAACATAACAATATACCAATATTGCTTTCCTTCTGTAAACATTGTGGAGAAGATTATGCAGGTTTGATGCCCAAAAAAATTCGAGATGCAGCTGAGGTTTGTATACACTATGTATTCATGTTTGGATAGCGCCCCTGATGTTCATAGGCTGTAACCTCTTTCTGCCAATTGCTTGTTTGTCTGCTATGGACGCAAAAAAATGAGAAAGCTTAATTGAGTTTACAGGCAAACAAGGATGTCATTATCTTTGTTTCATTAAAATTTTATACAACAATATTTTTTACATTTGTTTAGTATTTTTATTGACTTCTATATTATTGAATAAATAAATGTATGGATAATGATATTGCCAAACTTTCATATGTTGCAATTATTTATTTCAGAAATACAATGTTCCTGTACCACGAAATACGTTTTTGCCAGCAGAAAAGCAAACAGTTGTCAGAACATTACTCAAAGACTACTTTTTGTCTCTAACTAAACATCTAATGGCAGTGAAAACACAACTGCAGGCCTTACATGCCGCTAACCAACGCACGCTGCATACTCGTGGAGAGCTGTCGCAGGAGAGGAAGGACCAACTAGAGTTGCATCAGGTAGAATACCTTTTTTTAACTTTTGTTATGTTAGAGCATGGGTCCATGCTCGAATTTACTTTAATTGACCATAGAAACCTGAACAATGCACAGGAAAATGTTGCCTTCAGCACAGCCACGGATCGGAATATAGGTTGCTTCCTGCATATGAAAAGTCAAAGTAAATAATAGAAAATGTCATTATTACACTTCTAGCTTTGGTACACAAATTGTCTGGAAATTATAACATGAGAGTTGGAGCCTAGCTTAATTTGGAATAAGTTGTGTTGTGTTAATTGTGTAAAATTTAATAATTTTTAATGATTGCATATTTCAGGCAACTTATGACAAACTGCTTGTTGGTGCTCAAAGTTTTGCTGAAATCCTTGGCGAGGAATTGGGAGAGGCTGGTGAACCTCCAACCCTATCCTTAGTGGTAACAGAAACCCAA
Organism: Endotricha flammealis; assembly: GCA_905163395.2. Lineage (NCBI taxonomy): Eukaryota > Metazoa > Arthropoda > Insecta > Lepidoptera > Pyralidae > Endotricha > Endotricha flammealis. Next base: position 13,816,395 of record LR990856.1, on the reverse strand, counting down.
GGTACTGTAAGCATTGGGGGTAGTGAAGAGTTTTGTATGCAAGCTGGTACTGATCCTTGGCAGGATGAAGACACTAGAACATTCTACACCAGTCTACCAGACCTTAAAGTTTTCATGCCTAACTATCAACCTAAAGAGGTTAGTTTCATTAATTATTAATTGGTAATTGGATATGGAATCAATCAGGTTACACAACAAAAGTTCAATTGCAAGCTATATAATATAAAATTCTGAGTCCTGACTGACTGACTTAACTATATGTATATCAACGCACAGCCCAAACCGCTGGGTCTAGAGATTTCTAATTTGGCATGTAGGTTCCTTGTAAGGACCGGACCGACCGGACCGGATGGAACCGTGCCGGGCCGGACCGAACCGGACCGGAATTTGTAGAAGTCTGAAGAAAAATATGCTAATAAAATTGTTAGTAGGTTACGCAGGCGAAGCCGCGGGCAGAAACTAGTATCAAATAAATAACTGATGAAATTAGTAACTTATCAATTTTTATATTACCACTTGCAGACTGTAGTGGTTAAGAGTAAGACAGAAACTGTGACAGAGGAAATGTTAGATGAAGATTTGAAGGAGGATGAACTGAGTGACAATGAGGAACCAACCACTGTTGTGGATGTGGAACAAGAAGAGACCCAGCCCTCTAATATATCCAATAAGTATGTACTGTAATATTAATTATTTTCATACCTCAATGTCATAAAATATAAAGTGTATATGCCATTGATTACTGGTTTATTTTCGCTGTTTAAAAGAATTTAATGAACAATTAATGAGAGCCAGTTGTAATTTGATTCCCACAATAAGTTTCAATTTCAACTTAACTTTAAGAAACCCGTGCTATTAGGTGTTGTGGTATTAACTATTTTTATTGAGAATATTAGGAATAATTAATTGTTGAAATTCAGAATGACACACTTGAGATTAGCAATAGACTTATTTACTTAACCATATCTTAATTTATTTTTTACTGTGTTACAGGTATGCCCTTGATGCATTTTTGAATGAACTCCCAAATTGTATAAACCGAGAGTTGATAGATAATGCTGCTGTCGATTTTGTATTGAATCTCAACACGAAGAACAATCGCAAGAAGCTCACAAGAGTTCTATTTAGTGTTGCCAGGACTAGATTGGATTTATTACCATTTTATTCAAGATTTGGAGCTATATTATACCCCGTTTTGCCCGATGTCTGTATGGATTTATGTCAAATGCTAAAACAAGATTTCAAGTATCATGTTAGGAAAAAGGATCAAATTAATATTGAATCAAAGGTATGTTTGTTGTCTTGTGGCAACAACGCGTATTTCTCGATATCAATATACATGAGAGATCTTTAGCCTAGTTATTTTTTGTTTACTTATTAACAGATTCTTATTAATTGTACAAATTTGGCTACGCAATCGTTTTAGAATTATATTCTGTAAATATTCGTGCATGTTTCCAAAAGTAAAATAAAAAAAATATAATAATGAAAATTTGTAAATTTTGTTTTAGATAAAAGTAGTCAGATTTATTGGTGAACTGGTTAAATTTGGGCTATACTCCAAAATGGAGGCGCTGTACTGCGTGAAAGTTTTATTGCACGACTTCAAACATCACCACATTGAAATGGCGTGCAATTTGTTGGAAACATGCGGCAGATATTTGTATTGCAACCCCGATACACATCAGAGAACAATGATATATTTACAACAAATGATGAGGAAAAAGGTAAATCTTAATTTATTTATCACACATCTAAATTTCAATAAACTAAAACTGCATTATGATCCGTTGATTATTTTCAGACTGTCTCAGCTTTAGACTCACGGTACGTTACGCAGATAGAGAACGCATTTTACTATGTGTGTCCTCCAGAGGCTCCCGCGCAACCTAAAGAAGAGGAGCCCCCTATGTACCAATTTATTAGAAAAATCCTACACGAGGACCTACAGAAGAGTAATGAGGAGAAAATCCTAAGACTGATGCGGAAGTTGAACTGGGATGATCCGGAGATTTTGGCAGTGGCTATCCAACACTTGGCGGGTGGATGGCGCGTACGGGCCAGTGCCAGGCGAGCGCTGGCTCGGCTCGCGGCAGAACTGGCAGCTTGGCAGGAGGCCGTGGCGCCCGCCGTCGTCGACGCCATCGTCGAGGAGATCCGCGTCACCATGGAAGACCCCCACCCCAGATATAACCAGAGGAGGATCGCGACGGTCAGATATCTCGGAGAGCTATACAACTACAAATTGCTCGACTCCCGCGACGTATTCACAGTTTTGTACTCGTTCATTACTTTCGGAGTGACAAACGATCATACCAATGTTTCACCACTGGATCCGCCAGATAATGTCTTCAGAATTAGGCTCGTGTGCGCTCTGCTCGAGACGTGTGGCGCCTATTTTAATAGCGGTTCCAGTAAAAAGAAGCTGGATTACTTTATTGTGTTTTTCCAAAATTATTACTGGTTCAAATGTTCAGATCCATATTGGACTGATGAAAATAAATTTCCAATTTATGTGAAATACATATATCAAGAATGTTTGACGACATTGAGGCCTAAGTTAACCCTTTATGAAAATTGGCAACAGTGTAAGGACGCGATAGAGGAATTGAGACAAACTCTGTATCCTGAATTGGGTGAGGAAGATCAGTATGAAAACGACGACCAGGGTGAGGACAGCGCCAACGACGGCTTGGACACAATTATGGAGACCGACGACGAGACGGACAACCTTCAGCTGCCAGAAGAGAGCTCTGATGAGGAACCCATTACGGAAAATACTGGGAATGACGACAACGAAGTGCCCGCTGAGGACATCACTATTGAACCTAGGAGACCTGCGCCAAAACCGGTAAGTTAGTTTGAACTTTTGGATTTAAAGGACTTTGACTGGGGAAGGACGACCCTCTTACAGAATATCGGCGTGAAGCAGCAATGAGTTTCGTTTAGAGAGACCAACTCCTCCTTTCAAAGGTTGGCAACGGCTTAGGGATTCACCTGGTGTCACTGTGCTCCATGGGCGGCGGTGATCTTTTACCAAACTCTATTGATTAGGATGTTTCCTTTCAATCAAAGGTTCTCGTCTAAGGTTGCCAGAGATGATATATCCGCGTACAGAATAAATGTATTTTCTTTCTTTCTTCTTTCTATATATATTTTATTAAATAGGTTCAATATTAATAAATAATTTGTTTCCAGGTAGAAGACGTGGAATTTGAACAGGCATTTGAGAAAATGGTATTGGAGAATATAGCTGAAAGGCAACGCGAGACGAGGCCACAGCAGCGGGACATCGCCGTCCCTGTCACCTGCCGTCAGACCACAAAGAAAACATATGAACAATTATTGGTAAATTAATCATTTCGTTACCATCATTATTATTACTACAGTTTACAAACGAATACTGAGTTCCGACATTTCCGAAATTGATAGAGTGAGATAGGTCATTGTAGCAACTAATATTAACGCTCGCAATACGTGGCTTATAACAATTCAGTGTAAGTATTTTTTTTTACAAATTTTCAGGATTAATCCCTACTAATATTATAAAGGTGAAAGTTATGTGTATGTTTGTTATTCCTTCACGCTCAAATGGCTGGGCCAATATTTAATGATATTTGGTATGTAGGTAGCTCATACCTTGGATTAACACGTAGGGTACTTTTTATCCCGAAAATACGCAATTCCCGTAGGATTTCATCAAGTCTGATATAGATGGCGCTACTGTGCATAAGTAAATACACGCAAACGAAGTTGCGCGAGTTTCACTAGTAATATATAAACGGTATTTTGTCTCCTGACAACTTGTTAAATTTTACTTGCGCGGTATTGTTGAATAAGTTTTATTAAAGCAATGATTACGTGGACCAATAGCGACGCAGTAAATTTTAATACGCGCTAATACTATGTTCTTGATCGATCGAGGAGCTCGATGGCGTCGCTGTGTGTCGCACTCTAATATGAACACGCAAGTTAAGCGACGTCGACCCTAGCCATGTTTGGATGGGTTTCGTTATCTCGAGCTTCGGAGGGCACGTTAAGCCGTCGGTCCCGGCTGTTATCGGTAGATGACAGTCGTTAAGCCAAATCGGTGGCCTTCGGGCGGCTTGAAAACACCGGCCTCTGCCAATCCGCATTGGAGCAGCGTGGCAGAGTACGCTCTAGTAGACCCGTATCCCTGCAGTGGGATGATTATGGGTTGATATGATGATGATGAATACTATGTTCTTACTTTCAGCAAGGCGAGCAAGGTGTTGAATTTGTTTTGATGGTGCGAAAAGGCACTAAGCCACAATACAAGTCGTTTAATGCACCGCCAGAATTAGCCAGCAACCTACAACAACAGGCGTTGGCAGACAAACAGGAGATGGAAAGAGTAAAGAGGTAATCTTAAAAACTACAATGAATGTTTAAAAGGAGGCCCTGTTTACTTGAGCAATATATAAACTTCCCGTTTAACCACGCGAGTGTTGCTATTTCTTCTTTTTAGAAAAAAACTTTTTTTTTATACTCCGAGTTATAATTACAAAATTCTTATGGTTACAAACTTTAATGGTTGATTTATTTTTCACATTATACTTTATTTTGTAGACTGACTCTAAACATATCAGAGAGACAAGAAGAGGAGGAATACAGTGCAGAGAGCGGTGGCGGCTCCGGCGGCGGCAACCCCAATCGCGGCCTGCATGTGCGCCAAAAGTACCAACATCCGAAGGGCGCACCTGATGCAGATTTGATTTTCGGACCAAAAAAATTCAAATGAATATGTTGACGTTATGTTGAATTAATAATGTAATGTAAATATGCACCACATCTAAAACATTAATATTCCTTGACATTTAATAGTCGAAAAATACTGATTTGTTTGAATATTTTTGTAGCGTGTGTCACGTATCGTTCGCATCCTAAAGTATGCATTTGTAATATTTGTATGAAAGTGACGCGCGCTTTATGCTTCTACAGTGCTTTCAATAAAATTATGATATTTATATCGCGGATAGCTTATTTGTCAGATAAACTGAAATTTTTAGCAATTTTTGTACCGGTTTTACAGTTCATTTTTGACCAATAAGCTTGCTGGATACAGGAAGACCTTTCGAAATTGGAACATATTCGTATATTTTTTGTTGATTCAAGATATTATGTGATCAAAGATTCATTAAATAATTTCCAAATTATATCCCATTAATTATACTTATTTCGACAAAAAAAGCAGTTATTTGATAATAATTAAATATGCTACTATGCATTTGAGATGTAACTTTAGAAAACCTTTGTGGTACCTACAGAAATGAAAATATATAAATAAAGTTGTAAATGACATGTTATTGTTTAATTCCTGAAAGGTTGAAAATGCCAATTTAATATTTTTTTGTCAGAGTCCATGAAGCCCAGTATCATGAACAAAATGAAGTTCGATGATTTATGAAGTACTGGATCTTCAATCCTCGACCAATGATATTACAACAGGGAGTAGATATGTAATATGTTACTACCGCGCCCGAGTGGAAGACTCATAAATGACCCAATTGTCTCATGTGGCAATCAGTTCGCCTCAAACAAGCCACAGAGCTAGTCGTCCTTGACCGTTGAACAAAATTAAGGAAAATGCCGTCGTGTGTGTTCCGAAAGTCCATAAATCATGGTGCCAAAGTGAATAAAGCTCAAAGGATTACATGTAAGTATATACAAAAATATTCGTTTCTACTACGTATTTTTATTTATTTTCTAATGTTTACGTAAAAAATACAATTGCTTCCCCGGCACCGACGCCGTGTCGTGTCGGTGCCGGTGCCGGGCCAGTTGCTAAGACGACAACATAGATTAAAATATCAGATGCGACAACGTAGGTACCTACCTATCAATATGGCCGGGTGAATCATATCATAGCACACATACTGGTATTAATTTGAATAATGATTCCGTCCATAATACTATTATGTATATACTTATATTGTTATAATACTATGGATCCATCTAGTTACTTGCTATTAGATTCACTAGACTTCATCAGAAGATGATTCGGATTGTGATTTTAATGCGCGCATTGCCACATGTGCCAAAAACAGAACGAAAATACACCGATTGTGCGCTCTACGGTATTGTGAGCTTAAAACAATAGGTAGGGAGTGTTAAGCACACTATTATCTATAATAGTTTTTGATAATTCTGAAGAATTGTCTTGAAGCTTCACTTAAAAAGTTACTTTTAGTTATTGGTAAAATCTCCGATATTGGTCAATTTCAAACCAATAATTAGCTGTAGTGTCGAGGGTACCGACCATGCAGTCCCGATCATCGATACATATCCATGTATGTATCGATGTTGTCTAGTTAGATTTCATTTAGTTCATTAATGACCACGCAATTTCATATCAATTGGCGCTAGTGTAGTAACTGAAGAGTACGAAATGACAAATTGTCAATACCAATCGCTGAGTATTGGGTCAAGAGTAGCCTAGTGACGGACGGACGATTGTTTAATCACAGAATTTTTGAACATCCTGTACGAAGAGAGATGTAGGTATAGTAACAAATACTATAGAAGACTAATACCCACAGCTCTTGACGTTTCTCATACAATGACTTGGCAACCTCCGTTCACCTCATGCCGCTAGGGGCGCTATAACATTTTGCATACAAAACGCACAAAAGTTTTGTAATCGTTCACCTCATGCTGCCCTCATGCCGTAGGGGCGCTAGTATCGCGTCTTGCCCGAATTCTTCCGAAGCTGTGCGTATTAGTCTTCTATAGTATTTAAAGAGAGTCTAAAAGAACTTATACACGCTACCGAACGTATCAAATGGGATATTATTGGCTTGAGCGAGGTTAGAAGAAACGGCGAGTTCATTGAAGAGTACAATAAATTCATAATGTACTATAAAGGAGAAACACCTGGAAGCCATGGAGTCGGCTTTCTAATAAGCAAAGAGCTCAAGAACTATCTTGAAGAAATAGTTGGCATTTCAGAAAGAATTGCTATATTGAACATAACAATCCCCACCAGGAACGAAAAATGGTCTATAGTGCAAGTATACTCGCCGACGGAGAAATCTACGGACTCCGAAATCAGACTTTTTTACTTGTCTCTGAACACTGCCATTAAAGAACATACTTACAAAAACCTCATAGTAATGGGGGACTTTAACGCCCAAGTAGGCACCCCAAGAAAAGGAGAGGATATTGTACTAGGACCATACAGTGAAGGAAAAAGAACGAGGAATGGGAGAATGATGATTGAGTTCGCTTTTGAAAACGACCTAAAAATACTTAACAGCCAATTCAAAAAAAGACCTCATAAGAGATGGACATGGATATCACCAGATGGACGATATAAAAATGAAATAGATTATATCCTCACGAATAGAGCCAAATCCTTTAACGACTGCAGTACTATCGCGAACCTCAACTTCAATAGCAACCACTCAGACCAAATAGACTTCTTATTTGGTCTGAGAGCAACCACAGAATGCTTCGTACGTGCTTAACAGAGCATGAACTAAAAAGACGACCCTTCAAAGCAAAACATCCATCGGCCAATAATATTATATCGTCAACTTCAATTAAAGAAAAACTTGAGTCTCTAACAGAAGTATCCCTACAAGACCGGAATACCCAGGAGAAATATAATAAACTACAAGAAATTTTAACAACAACATCAAAATCAGAAAGAAACATGAAAGACAGATCAAAAGAACACACATCGCAGAAAACTAACGAACTCCTAGAAAAAAGACGTAAATTACTCAATATTAAAGAAAAAACAAAAAGTGTCAGAGAAGAAATAAGTAAACTAAGCAAAGAAATAAAATTACAAATGAGGCAAGATCTAGAGCGTCACAGAATTAACATTCTTGAGAAACACATTAATAAAACTGGAGGCATAACAAAAGCTGTTATGTTGCTAAACAACAAGACAAACTGGATACCCAATGTGAAAAACCAAGATGGCGTAGCAAAAACAAAAAGGCCGGACATATTGTCAATAGCAACCACGTTTTACGAAGATTTATACTCTTGCAAGAACACCACAGTCGAGACAAACTTAATAAGCAACGCCGGTGTGCCGTCTATCCTAGGAGAAGAGGTAATAAAAGCCATAGAAACACAAAAGGCAGATCGCGCTCCTGGACCTGACCATATTAGTAATGAATTATTGATAGATTGTAAACACGAAGTCATGCCCACACTAGTACACATATTCAATGATATACTAAACACTGAAACAATACCAAGGCAATGGACAAACTCCACGATCATATTATTGCACAAAAAGGGTGACAAGAGCGAGGTAAATAATTATAGACCAATTAGCCTAATGTCCAATGTTTATAAAATATTTGCAAAAGTCATTCTTCAGCGAATAAGCAAGACCCTTGACGAAAATCAACCTAGAGAACAAGCCGGATTTAGAACAGGATACTAAACGCTGGATCATATACATGCCGTAAGACAAATCTTCGAAAAGACTAAAGAATACCACGCACAATTTTACTGCTGTTTTATAGATTTTGATTCACTTGAGCACGAAAGCATCTGGCAAAGTCTGAAAATCCAAGGAGTAGAACACAAATATATCCGAATCAATGGAATATCTACGCAAATAGTACAGCCAACATAAAACTAGAAAAACTAGGAAAAGAAATAAAAATAAAAAGAGGCGTACGCCAAGGAGATCCATTATCTCCCAAATTATTTACTGCCACTCTCGAAGAAATCTTTCGCAAACTAAACTGGGACTTATATGGTCTAAACATAAACGGTGAACAGCTAACACATCTGCGATTCGCTGATGACATTATAATTTTCGCTGCCACAAAAAATCACCTACAAACATCGAAATAATATTACTACGTATAGAAATGACAGCGCCTTCAAATTTTGGCGCCGCGTTCGGCCGTGCGGGGCGCGCCCCTCCCTGGCCCCGCCCCCAACCGAGTCATAGAATATGACATTACTACGCAGGGGCGACACTTTGTTTATATTCAGCCTATTGGACATCTAACTGATTATTTTATTTTATTACAATATTTTATTTTACTTAATAGAATAAACTTAATACAAAATAGGTATAATATTAGCTTTATAGGTAGGAAGCTACATTACATTTTTGTTCTTAACTTAATATTAGTCAAAAATAAACTGAGATTAAATCAAAACTAACTTTATAATGAAGCTATTTATATATTGAAGTATTTTGTAATATATGCACCTACCAGACAAGAGGAGTTGTGTTGAATGGTAACGTATCTTTACTCCGAAACTTGTTTGGCCGAATTTCATTTGTTCGAAAATGGTTGGTCGAAATTTAAAATGTTGTTTCGTTTTCCATCTTTTTGTTTTCTAGAAACTATTTTTTTTACTTAGTTAGTAACTTTATCCACATTTACGTATTGTTTAAAAAATCAATATTTAAATTACATATTATTTAAAAAAACATAATTATGAAAATCGGTCCAAAATTGAAGGAGTAATCGGCGGACCTCCAAAAAAAACAATGAAACAGAACCTCCTCCTTTTTTGAAGTCGGTTAAAAAAAAAGCAAAAAATTATTCAGTAATACCAAAATTATATTATAAAATTGAGTCTTAGTAAATAGGCTTAGTACCTACGTATCCCATCTGTACGATAAATTTTTGATAATCTATGATTTTCACATAGAAATGGCGGATGCAATCATGATGCAATAGAAAATAATGAAAAAAAATAGTTTTGGTTGGTTTTACTGATTTTTTTGTATACTTAGCGATGATAAGTCACGCCGCTATCTTTCTTCCTTACTGTTGAACGGTTTTTACAAGTTTTTATTGAACATGACATTTTCCAATTTTTTTTTGACATAAATCCGAGGACCAATCACGATGAGCGTCGGCAAGTTTCTAAACGAGTTGATGTCTATTGGCCTCAACCACAGATATCATATCACAATACAAGAGATATGGTTTGTGGGCGGGGCACATGACGCCATTTTCTGCACAAATGTGCAGGAACTTGATTGTTCTAAGTCATTCACAAAACAACGCTTCCGCGAACACACGTCCGTGAATGTCAACAAAAATGCCGGCTTGTGCTTTAATTACGTGCAAAAATCGCAGTGATACGGTAAATTCAAGTAATAGTGGTGTTACTTATCATAGGTAAGTCATTTATTTAATATTTTTCTATATAAATGACAAATTAACGAAATATTTTTGAGGCATAGAAATCATTAAACAATATACGGCATAGTCGATACTTCCGTTAAAAATATTGTCCATTACTTGTTTTGGATACGCGTTTTTCAATGTTTTGCGGTATGCACGTACAATGGAATGCAAACGTAACGATAATTACAATGTTGTGAAAATATCGTGGTACCGCCGCTTGTAGCTTCCGCGATCTGTCAAAGTGATAATGGCCGTCGCACAAGCCATGTAGTGCTGCCAAAAGTAGAATATTTTAGTATCGATAATTTTGTATTTCTAATTTTTGAAAGTATAATAATTTGAAACTTTTACTACAGTGCATTCCTTGTACAGGGTGTCCTAGTCCCATAAGTATTGGATCAAACTCAAGGGGAAAGTAGCTCACCTAAAAACTCATTTGATTAGTTTAAAAAAAATCGCTTGTTATTATGTACTAATTTTTTTAAAGTTCTTTCTTTTAATTGGTTGTATAAAAATTACAATTTTCCAAAAATAAAATAAATAAAAACTAAACTTTGGTAAATTTTTTTTCTTTTTTAATTATTTAAAATTAAATAGGTATTATAGTTCATAGTTGTAGTCCGTAATAAATTGTTATTGTAAAATATCGAGAGGTAGTTATCGATAATGCTTGTCGCCCTTTTTCATTAGGTGCCCGTCACTATAATACACTTCTTACATCTGTGTTCGTAATCAAACTGCAAATCACGGGCTTACGATTTGTGTGAGTGTGACTGTCGGAGATTATTCTATGAATGTGTTAAAATGTAACTGTGTGTGTAAGTGGCGACATCGGTTCCGGTACAAAAACTGTCTTATTACATTTCTCTTCTTTCTGTGTTCTGAGGCCTCAACGTATGGGGACAAAAATTTTGTTCGCGGTGTCCGTTCTATACGTAGTAATCATCGAAATAATATTACTACGTATAGAACGGACACCGCGAACAAAATTTTTGTCCCCATACGTTGAGGCCCATAGACATCAACTCGTTTAGTGACGTTTAGTCACTTGTCTACGCTCATCGCGATCGGTCCTCGGACTTATGACAAAAAAAAACATTGAAAAATGCCGTCATGTTCGATAAAAACTTGTAAAAACCGTTCAACAGTAAGGAAGAAAGATAGCGGCGTGACTTATCATCGCTAAGTATACAAAAAATTAAGTAAAACCAAGCAAAACAAGTTTTTTTCATTATTTTCTATTGCATCATGATTGCATCCGCCATTTCTATGTGAAAATCATAGATTATCAAAAATTAATCGTACAGATGGGATACGTAGGTACTAAGCGTCAGTCAATTTTATAATAATATATAATTTAGGTATTTCTGAATTTTTTGTAGCCTTTTTTTTAACCGACTTCAAAAAAGGAGGAGGTTCTATGTTTCATTGTTTTTTTTTGGAGGTCCGCCGATTACTCCTTCAATTTTGGACCAATTTTCATAATTCTTTTTTTAAAATAATAATTATGTAATTTAAATATTGATTTTTTAAACTATATTTCCAAAATATTTTTATATAGTAGGTAAAAAATACGTAAATGTGGATAAAGTTACTAAGTAAAAAAAATAGTTTCTAGAAAATAAAAAGATGGAAAACGAAACAGCATTTTAAATTTCAACCAACCATTTTCGAACAAATGAAATTCGGGCAAACATGTTTCGGAGTAAAGATACGTTACCATTCAACACAACTCCTCTTGTCTGGCAGGCGACCGTCTCCTACTTAGTTATTGCATATATTACAAAATACTTCAATATATAAATAGCTTCATTATAAAGTTTTGATTTAATCTCAGTTTATTTTTGACTAATATTAAGTTAAGAACAAAAATGTAATGTAGCTTCCTACCTATAAAGCTAATATTATACCTATTTTCTATTAAGTTTATTCTATTAAGTAAAATAAAATATTGTAATAAAATAAAATAATCAGTTAGATGTCCAATAGGCAGAATATAAACAAAGTGTCACCCCTGCGTAGTAATGTCATATTCTATGACTTGGTTGGGGGCGGGGCCAGGGAGGGGCGCGCCCCGCACGGCCGAACGCGGCGCCAAAATTTGAAGGCGCTGTCATTTCTATACGTAGTAATATTATTTCGATGGTAGTAATATTATTTCGATGCCTACAAAATATGTTAGTAGATCTGGAAAGAGAAAGTGGAAAAGTTGGTCTTACGATGAATATCTCAAAAACCAAAGTAGGACAAACCGGATAGTCTGTCCTCTGCCTTGGGCCTAAATCCGTCAAAAATAAATATCCTTTCGTACAATCCCCTCGCTAGGCTCGCTGTCTTCAACGAACAATTTGATTTCGACTGTAGAAGTTTGATTACTACATCCATGCTGTAGAATTTATTGCCAAGAAAAAAAAAGTCACGTCAAGTCAAACTGACATTGACATGGTTTGGGATTTTGGCGCCAACTACAATAGCGTCCACTGGGCTCGTGATTAGAAATTTAATTTTTGTGTGTTTCTGCGTTTGATTCATAGTATTGATAGTGTAATGTGAAGCAAACATTGGTTATAGTACATATTGATTGAAGTTTGTGATCAGGAACCTATTAAAAGTGCATTATCGTGTTGACTTCAAAATCCGTATTTTCTGAAGAAATTTTGCTATCATCTTTCTTCGGGGCGTCTTGACTCAGAGACTGTATACTGAGTCAAGAATGTCAGGATAGCATGAACTTGCTGCTTTGAATTACTTATTAATTTACTTATGACTTGGCTGTATGGGCTCAAAGCCCTTTGCCTGCCCTAGAGCGAAGAAAACAAAAAAAAAAAAAAAAATTGACATGGTTTGTTTGTTTGCTGTTTGGAGGCTGTTTGTAAAACGTAGTGATTATATACTCTTTGGCTGTTTGTTATCATTTGTTTTTAGTTTGTTTGTTTGTGTGTTTACGAAATTTTGAAGTACATATAAATAATCATAGATCGTAAATAATTACGTCGCATAAATGAATACTTTACTGAAAATAAAAATGTTAAGGGGAACCGCCCACAAAGAGCGTGTGGCGAGACGTTACATTTTGGACAAATCCGATTGTGTTAATCTACCAGACTCGTATTTGCTGAAAAATTGTGGCCTCAACAGATTAGTTTTCCATCAAATATTAAAAATATTAGAGCCAGTAGTGCCTAAAACACAGAGGTCTAACGGAATTCCATTTCCACTGAAGGTAACAACACAATATAGTTTACCATAGTATAAACAACTTTATATGAACGTAACATTTGTCTACAGTAGTCCAAACTTAATGATTGTCGTCTTGCATTATTTTGAACTTGCGCTATTTAGAGCTTACTGCAAACAAAAGCCTAATGCAACACTGACCAAGTTGGCTTAAAACTTTAAACAAGTCTCATAACAATATAATTGTTCATGAAGTTGCTGTATCTAATGCCAGCTTTAGACTTGTATCATAAGCAAGTTTCTGAAACGCATTTTAATTTTAATTCCACATTAAGTCACAAGCTATCTCTTATTTTCTTTGACAGACAGCTATATTTTAATACATCATTAACTTTTAATGTGTTTCAGTAACTAAGTAGCTGTCAATGTAATAGTTCCTACATTTGTCTCAGTTTATTTTTATAGGTACTTGTTACTTTATCATTCCTAGCGAGTGGTTCTCATCAAAAATCAGTGGGCAAGGACTTTAATATAAATATATCACAAAAATCTGTGAGTCGAGTAATCAAAATCATTATTGAAGGTCTCAACGATGTTCTGGACAACTATGTGGTGTTCCCCAGCACGTTGATCCAGAGAGATCAAATTAAAGAAGGGTATGGAAACATGTAATACTTCTCACTACCTGAGCTCATGTCTTTGTTTGCATGGATATATATTTTCTGATCTTCCTAGTGTCATCCTGTTTCCTAATCCATAGAATACCGGCTATCACAACTAAACATTTGGGGACTAATGTAAAATATTCTCAAATCAATAGACCTATTTATTATTGATTCATATAAGAACATGAGTAATAAATGTGTACTTTTTATAGATTTTATAGGAAGTATCATTTCCCAGAAACTATTGGATGTTTAGATGGGACCTATGTGGAGATTGTTTGCCCAAGAGATGATGAAGAGGCTTTCTATGATAGAAAAGGACAGTATTCCATTCATGCACAAATAGTAAGTTGCTACCTACTTGATTATAGATTTTGTAAAAAGGTAAACCCTATAAGGTTGCCATATACAAGGCAGGTGGAAAAGGCGGCGGATGGATGCAGTACACCATGACGCTTGCCCTGGTATTTTAAAGTTGTCATCTTGAAAAATAGAAGCATCTTCTATGTTTGATTTTCTTTCTCGAGCAATTAGTTGTTTAGTTATTATGCATAATATGCATCTCGAGTTCTCATTCTCAACCCTTGGCTAAAATTGTTAGTGCAGATAAATAAAGACTGATTGTTACAGATATGCGATGCAGATACAAATATAATAGCAGTTTGCTGTAGGTTTGGTGGTGCTGCAAGTAATGCCTACATTTGGAATAAGATGAATATAAGACCATTCATTGAAAGTATAAACAGACAGGGTGAAGCTGCTTGGTTCATAGGTCTGTTTCAATCATTTGTATTGATTTATCTTACTAAATGTTTTAAACGAGAAAGTTTATATGGATGTTTATACTAGACGCCACCAAAACTGACTCGCGCTGATGTGTAACGTAGTTCCTAACTGATACTTTGTCAGTTTAGAACTTCGTTAAACAGTCTAGTAGTGTTTACTCTTTCATGCAATAAAAGATTTGATAGATTTGTTAGAAATTTGGTATACTGGTAGATTATATCTAGGAAGGAAATTAACATGTATGTGTCCGGAACTGGGATTTTGCAGTTAAAAAAGCTGGCATCCGTTTTTTATTATTACTGGCAATGCTGCTGGACAAAGATCTCAATACCCTCTTGTTTACAATTCTCAATATACAATAGACTGGTTAGAATGTGTAGTAGTGTAGCCCATAAGGTTGTTGAACTATTTTTTTTTAGCTGACAATAAGTATCCACAGCGAGCATGGATAATGACTCCAATACTGCACGCGCCTCAAGGCACCCCCGAATCTCAATATAATCATTTCCAAGGGCGTACAAGAACATGTATAGACAAATGCATCAGTAAACTCAAGGGGCGGTGGCATTGCCTCCACAAGAGGCCCTTACACTACACTCCACAGAGAGCAGCTAAATTTATAAATGCGTGTGCTGTACTTCATAATTTATGTGTAAAGGCTGGTTTGTCTGATCCCGAACCATATATAGACCCAGAACCAATGCAAATGATGAATGAAGTCACTGAAATGCCTGAAGACAATGTCAATGATCTCTACATAGGCATTGAAGTCAGAAGGCAACTTGCTGAAAGAATTTATTACAGTGTTTGATCTATCATAATCATATGAGAAAATGTTGAAGAACATTGATTGTCATGTAGGAATCAAAAAAGCGAATGTGAAGTACATTATTGTGATAATTACTGAACTGTATTCGTTGTATAAATACTTCGAAAACGCTTCTTGTGCAACTATCCAAGTTGCATGGAACAAATCTAAACTACAGAAAAGTATAGAAGCGGATAGAAGCATAAGAAGTGCCATTCTGTGTGGGCTGACGTAGCTCAGCCCTAATCCGGTGAACGTCGGACTCGTGAAATGTTTTTTCAATAGATGTTAAGTTGATCTCAGGAAATGTAGTGAAAAATTAAAATATATTTCTATTTAAAAATTAAAAGACTTTTATTCTTAATTCTAAACATTAATTTATTAATCTTGACTAATGCATCAGGATCTGCATTTGAGCCAGTTGGCTGTAGGTGTCCCCGGGCATTCTATAAGCGATGTTTCCAGCAAATGTGTTGAGGACTTCGGCTTGCTCACGTAGCCACTCCACTTGCTGAAACAGGAATATTACATTTTTTTTAAAACTGTTCTATATAAAGCTATAGGTACACATTGCATCGATAATGATTCCATGAAAGTATTACTAATTCTAGGCAGACGGTATATTAGTTGTATTGGACAAGGCAAACGAAATCATTCATTGAGTTTTCACCAGGTTTTCACAGACATTTTATTTTGTCAAAGTCAAGATTTGGGCACTTAATGTAACAGAATTCCGACCGCAACCGTGCACCGAGGAAGAAAAGAGGGCTGCGTCCTATGAAATACTCCTTTCAGATCAAATTACATGTTACCTAATGTGACATTGTACCGGGCATAAAATGTGTTCAACAGTCTGTACCAGGCATAAAACGCAACGAATAAAAATTTGTCATTTTTTTTATTACCTTATTATTAGTGTGCCCAGCTAACGGTGACGCCTGCGCCGCCGTTCGCAAACGTTGTCGCTGCGCCAGTAGGATCGTGCATACGGCGCGTAACACTGCTGGCAAACTGCGTAGAAGCTCCCCGCGAGCCGTGCGTGCGCTGGATACTCGTGCCTCTAACTCACTTGCATTTAATGGCACCAATTCGCATTCACGTAGAGTCTGAAATTACAAATAATACATTACTCTAAATAATAACTGCGATAATTGTTGAGATTTATATCGGCTTCAATCCATTGTATAAAAAAATCCTATGACGCAAGATGTAACCAACCACGTCCCAACGGCATCTTTGTGCCCTTGTGGCGGGTGGGTGAAGAGTTTGGGGTTTTTAGTATATTTTTTTCTAACTAGTCCAATGAAAGTCCCTCGGGAAATGTTTCTGCTTTAAACTTTTCCATTCGCACACCTTTTTCATACCACCAACAATGCAACTCACAGTATAAAAGAATTGAAAAACGATTTTCGTAGTTGCACTAAGTAATAAGGTCTAACAGTCTAGTCTAGTCGGGAGGCCTAAGTCCGTGGACTTCTGAGATAAAGAAGCGTTTTGTTCACCTCGAGTGCGGCGTCATAGTTCTCCGCGTGGAACTGGTCGAAGAAGGTCATCAGCTGGCAGAGCTTGGTGTAGGCCTGCAGCAGCGGCGCGGGCGGCGGCGTGGGGGTGGCGCGCAGCCTCCTGGCCACCTGCTCGGACAGCGCCGCCAGCCGCTGGCGCAGCCCGCCCGCGCCGCCGCCGCTGTTCACCACCTGCGCCAGCAGCACGCAGAACAGCTCCAGCACGGACTCCATTTTCTGAAAAAATAAAATAAAAACTTGTGGTTTCGTGGGGCTAAATTATAGGGAACAGCAAACTGCATTGCATTAAAAAAACACTATAACGTTGACCATGGGTTACAAACCAATGAGATCTATTATAAATCTAATTACAGATGGTCTGTATAAGAAAATAAGTATTGACTTACCCCAGCAATATCATACATGGTTATGGCATCTTCGAAGAGACCTTTGTTCACTAATTGTTCAGCTACATTGAGGGCTATAACCTGAAATACAATTTTTATTTATCAACATGATTTCGAGGAACGGTGATAGTCCAGTAGGTAAAGAGAACAACGAATTTAACAATTATATTTTTTGAAATTATGTCTATTATAAATCTATTCCCTGCCATTGAAGAATAGGAGTTTTTGTTGTATTGTAAGATAATTAATGGAATATTTGAACCGATATAGGTTTAAATATCGAAATAAATTTTGCATTAAATTCTCAACATATTATTGAGTCCAAACAATATAAAAAAATATTATTTCAAAGATTCAAAACGATTCCAAGAATAAGTCTCTCGTCAGTGCACCTATATATAATAAATAAACCGCATTCGTGGATTTCTGCACTTCCCAATGGTGTACTGGTAGAGAATGCAATTTAG
Organism: Endotricha flammealis; assembly: GCA_905163395.2. Lineage (NCBI taxonomy): Eukaryota > Metazoa > Arthropoda > Insecta > Lepidoptera > Pyralidae > Endotricha > Endotricha flammealis. The sequence goes on along the minus strand of LR990856.1, from coordinate 13,798,438 downwards.
CATTAAATCCTATAATTGTATCAGTACTTATGTATTGTGGTCAATATAGTTAATTAAATAAATAAGTTTACCTTGCTATCTATATGAGGGTTGTTGAACTGATCCAATAGGCCGTGGCTGCGCACCCCCGTGATGGCGTCTACGCGCCCGAACAGGAGATCGTAGTCACGACTCTCCAGAGCTAGGTCTGTACAGCAACACATGAACAGATTCTTGCCGCTGGGATCTTTAAGATTCCTATAAAAATATAAGCGTATCAGTAAAGTTATATTTCAGACAGATCGATCGTCATAGGACGATTTGACGACCTCCGAGGCGTAATGGTTACCACGCCAGACCGCCTGCAGGCGGTCCCGGGTTCGATCCCCGGTCGGGTCATGATGAAAAACGAACTTTTTCTGATTGGCATTGGGTCTTGGATGTTTATCTATATACGTATTTGTTATAAAATACTTATAGTATCGTTGAGTTAGTATCCCATAACACAAGTTTCGAACTTACTTTGGGGCTCAATCTGAATGAATTGTCTCTAATTAATTTAAAAAAAACAACTGTCTTTCTTTCAAACGCGTATTGTTATTATTTAAATGGTAATAAAATAAAATAGGAGAATAATCAGATTTAATAACTTTTATATAAGTTACTAGCTGACCCGGCAAACTTTCTTCCGCCTTAGAGGCACTACCATACCCTAATGGGATAAAAAGTATCCTATGTCCTTCTCCTGGTTCTAAGCTACCTCTCCACCAATTTTCAGCGAAACGCTTCAGCCGTTCTTGAGTTATAAATAGTGTAACTAACACGACTTTATTTTATATATATGGATTGAAAGCCCAGTGTCGTGTTGGTATTGGTAGTGACACTAAAGGGTGCTTCTGGTTCGATTCCCGGTCGGAGCAAACACAGGAGTCATCCCGTGTTTGCTCACCAAGGGTCAGCTTGTGTTTGTCTCGAGTCTGGGTATTTTCTAAACATATATTTACAAGAAGTTGTCTGCTATCCATAACACCAGTAGTTTGGGACCAAGTGACACAGTGTGAATTGTGTATACTAACCTTAAGAAGAAGTAATAATGTAGAGCATCCGACGGATCGGTCAGTTCAAATTTTCTGACATACAGAAGCAGTAGGCGAGCTAAATTGAGGCGGCGAAGCGGTGTCGGATCGTCCGTGTCAACAGATACTGAAATAACAATACATTTTAATTTTATTAGGATCCAGAGGAGGCCACACTTATACATTCCAAGATAAAGACTCGTGACGCAGCAGCGCATAAACACCATAGATTATTAAATAAATAAATGGGAAATACTTTAGCACGTCAATATTTTTTATCCTTCTAGCATCTCCGACAGGAGTTGGACTGTTGAGAAGAAGTGCCGGAAGAAACTCAACAAACACGTTATAATGGCCTTTGGAAGGCTAATTTTTTTTAAATTCCATTATAACATTATGTGTTTATTCATCAATACATTGTTTCAGTACACCACTGTAATATATTTTTTATTTTTATTCAGTAACAACACTAAGAAAGTAAAACAGAACTTACACAATGGTGCTTGAACATTGCGCGGTGTGCCCAGCATATAAACGTCGTGGAGAGCCAGCGCCATGTGGACGCCGTGAACCTGATATCTGTAACATTGACTCTTGTGAAATGTCTTGCTATTTCTCACTAAAATCCACTTTACATCAAATTTCTCTTGGTAAATGACTTGATATAGAGTCAAAAAGCAAGTATTTTGTTCCACTGTCTGGCGGATTGCAAGTATCTCTAAGACCAGCGGGTCTATTCACGTAACAACAGTTAAAATTTATTATTATTATTATTATTTAATTATAGACGAGCAGCATTATGCTGATGTGTCTATGTCACAGTGTTGAAAAGTTCACTAGATAAGATAGTCACTTCACTAAGTTCCATGTAAATTAATTTCATTTATAACTGTGCTATTATATTTATTTAGTTTATGGTGTTGCTCTTAAGCCAATTGTCCAACCGGTTTTTAAACGCATTCACTGACACAGCTGACACCACGTCATCAGGTAGCCTATTCCATGCCTGTACGATTCTATTGCTGAGAAAGTGATACCCCAAGTTTGTGTTTGTAACAGTGCGACGTAATTGTATATCGTGTCTTCGTGATGAATGCGTGTCTACGTCTTTCGTGATAAAAATCTTATGAAAGTCTGGGAGGTTGTACTTATATGTAAGAATTTTATAGGTTTCTATCAGGTCTCCGCGAAGTCGCCTCTCCTTGAGGGTGGTCAGCCTTAAGACTCTTAGTCTTTCCTCGTAGGGTTTCCGACGTAAGCTGTATGGGATCTTGGTGGCCCTTCTCTGCACACTCTCGAGCAGGTCAATATCTTTGACAAAGTATGGGTTCCAAATTTGGAATCCATACTCGAGCAATGGTCTTACATATGTTTTGTAGATCTTAACAAATACGTCTTCAGTGATGTGATAAAACGATCTCCGTATGACATACAAGAATGAGTTGGCTCTTTTAACAATACCATTGATATGCTCTGCCCATTTCAGATTTTTTGTAATAATTACACCAAGATCTTTCTGAGAGTCAACTGAGGGTATCATTGTGCCATCAATACTATAGGATGCTAATGGATTATTAGTGCCTAGGTGCAACACAGAACATTTTGCCACATTTAGCTTCACCACCCATTGTTTGGTCCACTCCTGTAGTCTGTCCAGGTCCATTTGTAATTTCTGTGTTTGGGTCACTGGATTACCAAAGAATTTACCATCATCTGCAAAGAAGCAGGACTGAGACTCAATTAGTACGATTAGGTCAGTAACATAGATACCAAACAAGGTTGGCGAGAGAACTGATCCTTGTGGGACACCGCTAACGACATCTTTTGACTGCGACAGCGAAGAACCAACTCTCACCTGAAACGTTCTTCCTTGGAGATAGTCTTGTATCCAGTCAAGTAAACGACCACGAATGCCAAAATGCTCCAGTTTCAAAATCAGTCTACGATGAGGAACTTTATCAAATGCGCGCTCGAAATCTAGGTAGAGCACATCCATTGGATTACCACTGTCCACTTCCTTTGTCCAAGCATGTACACATGACAGCAAATTGGTTATCGTAGATCTTTTTTCCACAAATCCATGCTGCTGAACCGCAATTACATTTTCCCCGTTTAGAAATTTCTTCACCTGGTTACAGACAAGTCTCTCCATAACTTTACCCACAATACTAGTAAGGCTTATAGGTCTATACTTAGCGGGATCCGTTTTATCACCATTTTTATACACTGGGGTTACTATAGCATGTTTCCAATCAACTGGTAGGCATCCGGTTTCAAAGGAGATCCTCATCAACTCGGTAAGTATAGGAACAAGAGTCTTTGAGCATTTCTTCAGGATAATACCAGGTATGTCATCATGTCCAGATGCTGACGAAACGTTTATGTTTTGTAGGGCTTTAAGGACTTCTTCATATGTAAATGTTATGTCACACAAGGAGTTATCAACCCGAGCTATTTTGTTCACCTGAAGACCACTTGTCACATCTGGTTCTCGAGAATAAGCTTTCTGGAACTCCAAGGCAAATGCTTCCGATATATCATCGGGATTTGTGACTAAATCACCATGATGATTCTTTACAGCTGGTGGAATGCTCACTTTGGATGTCACACATCTACGTAGATGTGAGTAGAAAAGCTTGTCACCCTTTTCAAGAATATTGGCCTCGTAAAGTCTTCTAAGTTTTCTGCATTCAGTCACACACTTGTTATTTGCGGCTCTATAATTCATATAATCATCACTGTCCCGAGTCAACATGTATTTATTCCACAATACTTTCTTTTCTAATATCAGTTTTACAATATCATCATTAATCCAGGGTTTATTTTTTCTAGTTGTCCTTACTTTTCTCAACGGAGCATGTTTATCAGTGTTTACATCTATTAGGCCTCTGAGTTCACTCCATAATGATTCTGCTTCAGTGGTGGGTTGAATGGTTTCAAGGGCACTCTTCAGATCGGCGTTATATTTGTCGAAGTCAATATGATGGTAAAATCGTTTATGTTTTGTCATATTCAGTGGTTGATGTATGAGACATTGAATTTTAAATTCCAATACACAGTGGTCGCTCTTCCCTATAGGGGGACTATGTTGTAATCCAGTAATTAAGCACTCGTCATTAGTCATAACAAGATCAAGTAGTGAGGGTGCATTACCTGAGCGGAAGCGGGTAGGATCAATAACAAGTTGGTAAAGGTTGCTCCCCAAGAACATCGTCCTGAATAAGTCTTCTGGTCCAGAGAGTTTTTGTTCTGTAGCTAGAGGCCAGGAGATATTAGGGTAGTTGAGGTCTCCTGCTGCAATTATGGTGTTGCTCTCAGAGGCAGCAATCAAGTTGGTTAGCAAGATGGTATCCCGTGGTTTCCAGACATTAATGTCTTTATAGTCAGGTCGATAAAGACCTACAACTAAAAAGTGGTGCAAGCCATACTGCACATCTAAGTATAGAGCCTCAGTTTGGTCACTCATATATTGTTTGTTTTTCCTCGCTATGACTGGAATACCTTTCACATAGTCTCTTACATAGATAGCAACTCCACCTCCTCTCGCCTTACCTCCCTCTCCCTTTGGCCTATGTCTACGGTCCAGCCTGTGTATTGTGTAATTTGGTATATTAAATGTACTATTCCTGTCCCTACTGTTTAACCAAGTTTCAGTAACAATTATAATAGATGGTTTGTGGTTATTCACATATAACATAAACAAGTCGAATTTTGGTGTCATTGAGCATAGATTTGTGTACATAAATGTCAGATCAGAGTATGGGTTCCTGCTATGTATTAGTTTTTTTGTTTGACAATTTTCGGCATGCCTTTCACATATTTAATAGTAATGTCTGTCTCACCCTTTTCGATGCGTGATTTAAGCCGTTCTCGTAATTGTTTCAGCTCATCTCGCTGCCTTGGAGTTTTGTCATCATAAACTCTTACCTCTTTCTTTACTTTGCGCTTGTTCTTGAGCACATTGAGTGCATCTTGGCGCGATTTTAATACTAACATCAGGGGCCTAGGTTTTGTAGCGACCCTTGCGCCCAAACGCAGCACTTTCATAACTGACTCACCGTTACTGGTGATATCCGATAGGATCTCCCTTACCGCTGACTCATCGTGAGATTTACGGGTGACACTGTCGTCTGACTCCGATTCGGTGACGCCAACAAGGATCACGTTGTTGGCTCTGCGTTCTCGCTCCACCATTTCTTCTATCACACTGTTGGTACTCACGGGTGGTACATTTTCGTCTTCCGCATCTCCAGAAGCTCCCGACGGTGGGGTTGCAGGTTTTAATTGCATCTTAATATTTTCTATTTCCTCAAGTACCTTATCATATGCTTTGATCACTTTGGGCACCTGGAATAGAGCCTCACGGCATGGGGGACACAAGTAAATAAGGGTCCGCTTGCCTTTCAGCCCCATCACTCTCGCCTCGCTAGTGGTCAGGTTACTACACGGGAGACAGACGCATCGTTTACAACCGTCGCACTGTATCATATTATCCTCATTATGGTCGGTATCACATTGGATGCACTTAATTTTCGACATTTTGTAAGTCTAAGTTCGACGTAAATACGTTAGAAATTTTAAACGGCACTACACTTTTGTCACTGTCTTTTTGCACGTTTTTTATTGTTATTTACAATTATTCACTTGTAAATAATGCGTCTATTGTATTTAGGATTAGATTTTAGCACAATTATATTTTTTTACAATATTTAGAACAGGAGCAAATTTCCAACACTGTTAACTCTAACGAGGGTAGCCGCGAAAAAAATTTAGTCTCAATCCCAAGACGAGCGAGATAACATCAGATTGAAACTAGATTTTAATTTGTTTTTGTTACGACAATAGGCCCACAGATGTCTGTGACACAGGGTCAATCTATAGATTCAAAACTTTTATTCATAGAATAAGTTCTTATAAACACGTTTTCTTGTCAGAGAGTACATAATAAAATGATTTGTATAATTAATCGACCTCCGTGGCGTAATGGTTACCATGCCTGCCCGCCACCCAGGAGGTCCCGGGTTCGAATCCTCGGCTCATGATGAAAAACGATTTTTTCTGATGTGCATTGGGTCTTGGATGTTTATCTATATATGTATTTGTTATAAAATACTTATAGTATCGTTGAGTTAGTATCCTATAACACAAGTTTCGAACTTACTTTGGGGCTAGCTCAATCTGTGTGATTTGTCCCTATATATTTCTTTATTTATTTATTTAATTTACTTTACAAACTACTAGTATTTCGGAAACAAAACCATAATGACCAGTGGTATTACCTTGGAATCCTGGATAGAAATTCAATGGCCGGTTCAAACTGTCCAGTCAAGGTCAGCACTTGGAAGTAAACTAGAGGTTTCTCATATGCATGGTAGTGGGTTTCACCTGAAAAAAAAAAAAAAACAGTTTCATTATAAGTAATTTCATCTTTAATGCTGTATAGGGTTTCCGCCAGAAGGTTATCTGCCTTTTGGCCGAAGCCGAATGAACGTTGTGCAAATTAAATGTTATGAATAAAAATTTGCCTAATCTAAGATTATTATTTTGTTTGTTTACGAAATTTTAAATGGCCTTTGTTAGGAATTATAGGTCCTTTTGGCTGAAAACGATTGTGGCTTTTTAACCGAAAGCTTTTTAATAATAAATGAAGCAAGAACGTAGCACCTCAGTACATGTTGCATTGTATTTACAAAAATTTGCTTACCATATTCCTCTAAAATCAATTTCTGTAGGTCGGAGTATGAGAAAAAGTCTGTTTCGTTCGATGATCGTGACTTTATGATAGATAATTTCAGCCACAAATAGTCATCGGCAGTCCGAGCCACTTCAGAATGTTCATCGCTGACGTCACAGCAGCCTATCACGCAGTACACCTTAAAATAATTATATCTAATTAAACTTAGCACATCACAGTCAGTTTGAAAGACCTAAGAAAGACCACAGTGTTACCTTTACGGCGTTTTTCCACTACTCCGGCATCCGATTTTTATTGGTCCGGTAATTACCGGTCCGATGTAGAAATTAAACCGGATGCCGGAGTAGTGGAGAAGCGCGTATACTAAAGTATGAATTTCACATCGGACCGGCAATTACTGGATCGATAAAAATCGGATGCTGGAGTGTAGTAGTGGAAAAACGCAATTACCCTTACCACTGTCATTCTTGACAAGAAAATGAAGTGTGAAATTAACAAGTTTTAGTTAAAGCTTAGCTTTTTGTTTATCAATACGGGTCTTGTTATTGAGAATGCTCAAGAGCCGACCTAACACACACAGTTTCAAAACACAATATTTTTTTAAACAATAACATGGAAATGAACCATTATAGAATGTATCAATTTCGAAATGTGTCAAAAAAGGCCGTAACTGGTTTTCTTTCTGCATTTCTTTTACCAGTGGTCATTTTGCTTTTCTTTCCGAAATCGTAGTAGTTTATAGAGAAGATTAATTAAACAAATCAATTTATTACTGTAGTGTGATCTTCACAAGAGAAAGTGTTTGTGAGAATCTACACTCTGAATAAATATTTTGAATTTGAACATATCAAAGTATCTGCTAATCACACTCACCGCCCTCTTGTAAGGATCTGTGGAGTTGCGCACTTGAATCCTATACTGAAAATTGATGGCAGTCTGTAGCTTATCACTGAGCGGCTTCTCTGGTGTTCTAATGTGTTCCTCTAGGGCTGCAATAAATTCTTCATGGTCACGGCTGAAGTAAAATGTATTCACTTTAAGCATATATTTTTACTAATAATAAAATGATACATAAGGAAGTAACTATATCTGTTTGTTACCTTTTCATTTAAAACCAATGAACTGTTTTAGATGAAGTTAAGGCGCGGTCCCACTGCTGCGCACGCTGTGCACGAATACGTGGGCCACGTGGCACATTACAGCTGCGTGGATGACTACGTGGGTCTACGTTTCCACAGCGTGCGCAGCGATGTGCACGCTTTGTCGAACAAGCTGTGTACCGCATTCACTGCGTGCATGGCGTTGACAGCGTTGAGCTATGTTGAGCAAGCCACGCGTGTATCAATGACGTCACTTGATGGTTAACGTGTCCGTGGGTTGCAGTGGAAACAATCACGTACATCCTCTTGCAAAGCAAAGCTTAATACACGTGCGTAGCCTCTTCGTGCGCAGCAGTGGGACAGTGCCTTTAGGCGTAGAAACAGTTCATAATAATTATTTGGAGTGTTTTGCTAACATTAACCATGTGTGGATAAATTGACTTATTTGCCATAATTGTCTATTTGATTTTGTATATTTTTATTTGGTATTTGGCACCATGTCTATTCCATATTTGGCATTTGTCTTAACGTCAAGTATTTTCCTTAAAAAATAACGAACACCAAATATCAAATACCCAACGCTAAGTGATGTTGAAGCATAACCACTTACCCTGCTTTTCGTAAACAATGTAAAGCGGCATTAGCATCTCCGCTCCTGAGGCAGTAGTACACCATCGGCCATAGCGGGCGGTCGTCGACGACGCCGTCCGTGAGCCCTTGCAGCTGGCTCTGCAGGCGCAGCTCCACAAAGCCCCGCACTAGAGGGTAAGTGCCGGGCTCCCCGCCGCGCATCGCCGCCGCCGGGTTAGCGCGCACCACATCGCTCATGTATTGTTTGTATCTGTTACAACAGTAATGATGTGACACTGGTTAACTGATGATATTCTTATAGCCAGTTTCTCAAACGTATTTTTTAAGTTAATGACATAGCTGTCACTGTCAAACTAAAGAAGAAAAACAGATAGCTTGAGACTTAATAACAACTAGTTTCTGAAACACATTTTAATTCTATAAAATGCGTTTCAGAAACTAGTTGTTAATGTAACATATTTGCGTAATGATTGTGACGCTTTTCAAACTTATTTTGACTCATCGTTAGAGTAACATCTTTTGGAGTTTGAATTTTTTTTGTAAAGTTCCATCCACATTCTGTCCCTAGTCAAAAGTACTTTTAAAAAAAACCAAGAAGTAAATAATATATGATACAGATATTGAAAAATATATTTTACTGTGTTTGCGCCCTAAGGGCTAAACTTTTTTGGTAGCCCTGGTTACAATACATACCTTTTTTCAAGATATTTTTTCCCCTGGGCTATGAGACACTGTTGGATAGTTTGGTTTCCTCTAGCTTTCAATGGGTCCTTATCTCTGACTAGGGCAGGAATGTTTGCCATCGCTTTTATAATCTCCCACATTTCCTTCACTTTCTGTAATAAAAGTATATGGCCATGTTTTTTAAAAACACTTAAACTGTATGGTGTGTTGAAGAACAGTACTAATATGGCGATATTTTGAGATCCAGGGAAGGATATAGGATAATTTTTATCCTGGAAATCACACAGGAACAGTGAGATTGCGTGGATGTAACCACATAAGTTAGCATGTGAGCTATCACCTGTAAAATACAAAATTCACTTACAGGATCATTAAATTCATCAGCCACTTGTGCAAATTTGTGGTGCAGGGCCGTCCTCGACTTGGAGCCTTGGAAGACCAACTTGTTGTACTGGTGCACCTGTCTTGCATATGCAGACTCAATATTGTCTAACATTGAATGCCCAAACTTTTTGGGTGCATGGGCAATGCTTGGTGGTTCTGCAGTACGTTTGAGGTCCAACCAGTTTTGTGATGGCCCAATCATTGCATTCATTAGTTTTGTCTTCTCTCTATTCCACTCCGAGAGCATATGCTCCCATTTTTGGTCTTCGGTTGTTTGTAGTGACTGAAACAAGATGGTTAAAGTATAAATTGAGAAGCTTTTAAAGCTGATAGAGCACTGTGAGTACCACACTGATGGTAAATAATCAGGTGGTCCTATGGAATCGTTTTTTAAAATACAATAATTAAAATAAAAAGTAGGTACATACATTTTTATTAACTTCATCAATGAGTGACAGAATAGCGTTTTCTCTTTCGTTCCTCAAAAAGCTTTCAATATCAGAGTCAGCAATTGGTTGGAGAGGCTCAAATGTACGTTTTGAACTTAATGTTTCTAGCTTCTGAGAGATTTGCTGTAGATCTATGCCTTTTGATCCAAATAGAAGATGCCTGTAAGAAAATTTTCCCTTAGAAAAAACTTATAATGTGGTACATTACACACAAAACTTATAAACAGTACTGAAATATACTTTTTACATTCTCCAAACTGTTAATTTATGCATAATTGTTGATGGAAATGACATTTTAATAATAAATTTATTTTCTTTAGAAAAACGGTATTACAGATATGTTTGTGTGTCACACACAATTTATAATGTACGAGAAATTGTGACGAACTGGTGCCGATGCCAGTTCTCTGGTCAGAGTCGCTTTAGGGTGGTATGGAGATAGTTTAGAACTTAGAAAATAATGGCGACTCTCTGACCAATAGCATAAATCAAATCTTAATACACATTCTTATACATACGCTTGAATGTCGTTGGCGCCAGATTGTATAACCCTAGAGTAAAGTTCCTGAGAAGCTTCCAGTACTTGACCCAGCGAACGTTCAACCCTTGGTAATTCCTCATTGCCTTCAATTTCAGTCGTTAACTGCTCAGCTTGTTGCAAAAGTCTACTGAAATCCTCATCCGCCATTCCGAGGTTATGTTTGAACACTTATTTGTGAATTTATTTAATCAGACAAATATTATGCCCAAAATATTTTCATTCAACAAAAACAGCGATTTATTACAAAATTATATGCGCGTAACATTTACACAAACTTTGTAAATTCCAAAAAGCCGATTGACCGGTACGAAAACATTCCGTAATTCCCTTTCCAAACAGATCAAACGACAATCGACATGAGATGAGATGACATGACAGCATGACATTTACAGAAAAAAGACAAAACAAAAATGTCTTTGGTTTGGACTTTTTGGTGTTGTCATCGTTGTCCATGGACTTAATATATCGTTGCAAAGATCTTATTCGTTGTCATGGGTGTTTCCGCCAATTTACACATTTTGACGGATCGTCAAAAAAGCTGAGAAATATTTTTCTAAATAAATTTAATAAAATTCCCCAAGCCTAACTTACACTCATATCTTTGTGTACATCAATTATCTTTTGTAATTAATTAGATAAATTAATATGAAAAAATGGTAAAGACAACGAAACTACGGTAATGACATATATTTATAAATACTATTTATTACTACTATTTATTATTTATATAAATACTAGAATTAATAAAATACAAAAATATACGAACACTTTCTTTTTAAATTAATTTAATAGTCTGTTAAGCACATGACGGTAAGGACTTATAGGACTACGGTAATGACAAGGATCAGGATTTACTATGGCGAGACAAAGAGCCTCTTGAAATAAAAGCAATATTTATGATTTTACTGCATTTTAATTTTTAGTCTCAATTAATTACATTAAAAACAATGTTCACAATTTTAGTTTTATTTATTATTTTTATGCAGTCTCATAATCAGTATTATATGTAAATCAGTTTCAAGATAAACTATTTAAAATAATAAAATCAGTCAAAAATGTATATATATATTTATGTAATGGGTTCTGTGTTTTGATCACATGTACTTCGTGAGGTGCTGTGCCGATTCTATCTTCTTTATATTTCTTTCATTTCTTTTATTTATCTTCCAATTTTTCCTCATGATTCTTTTTTCTCTGTCTGTCATAAACGAAACACTTGTGAGCTCTTCTTGTTGTCTTCTTTTTGTAGCATTTTATTTGTGCACTAGAACAATAAATAAGTAATTAGTTAAAACCAGTTGTCTTTCTGAAAAAACCGAAAGACTTCAAAAACTAATTAAAGTAATTTAATATTTTATGCGCTGATCTGTTTGAAGTCAGGGCCACGACAAATAGAACCTAGCTAGGCTATGTAAGTTGGGGTGGTTGTCGGGATACCTCCACGTGGTCCGCCCCGGGCAACGCCGGCGCGTCCTTGCCGGCGGCTGAAGTCCCGACACGTGGGTCCCCTCCCTGCGCTCGAGTTGCGGCGAGCCGCGGGTTGAGGGGGACGAGCGGGGTCCGGTCCCTGCGTTTCGCCGGGTGCGGGGTGCAGGCGGACGGGTGTGTCCACTCCCTGCGCTCGGCTCGCGGGTTGACGCGGACGCCCTAGTGGGCGCCGGCCTTACCAGCCGGCGTGCGGCGCATACCGTAACCCGTGGGTCCTCCACCCACGGGCCGGGGGCCTTGGCTTAACCGCCCGGGCCGCGAGGAAGACAACCTCTATAAAAATCACGAGCGGAGCTGACGGCCGCGCCACGCTGAATAAGTATGGTGTGGCCGTTGGCTGGCGGTCGGCACAGTGGGTGCGATCGCCGAGTGGACGGGGACCATAGCCCAGCCGAGACGGCGGGCCGGGGAAGGCCCGTCGTCTTGAGGGAGCGATGGTCCTCGGTGTCGGCAGTGCACCTGGATGCGGTGTACTGCTGACGGAGCGTATCGGGGGCGAGCGGGTCCGGCTGGTACCTTGGCCGGACGGCCCTGGCGGGGTCGCGGTTGTATCCCAGTTTCCCGTGGCCCCGCCACACAGGGCAAGAGGCATCCCGTCAGTTTTTTAGTGGTAAGTTCCACAGTCCCCACCGCGTGCTCCCCGGGCGGTGGGGCTGCCACAAAGCATTTTTCTGACGTAAACAAAAAAAAAAAAAAAAGGCTATGTAAGTTACATCTGGGTACAATTAACGGTCTAAGTGCCCTTAATAACTTGAAGATTATCCGTAACTCCTAACCGTTAAGGAGTTAAACCTTCCATCATCATCTCGGCAACATTGTATGATGACTTCCAGGCGCAAATCGATGGTAGGTGGGGGAGGAAAGTCTTGGAGTGGAAGCCGCGCGTGGGGAAGCGAAGTGTAGGACGCTCTCCCTCCAGATGGACAGACGACCTCAAGAAGGCGGCTGGAGGCGGATGGATGCGGAAAGCGGAGGATTGCATTTTGTGGAAGGCAGTATATCCAGCAGTGGGTAGACAGATACAGGCTGCAGATGATGATGATGATGATTACAAAAACATAAGGAACGCGTTGTACGCGCATACAAAATTTGAGGGTTGCCCACGATTTCCCTGGAATCGCATCATAAGATCCTGACTTGGTGGCAATGGAACAGCCTCGGGGGTATGCCCTATTGAATAAAAAATAATTTTGAAAATCAGTCCATAATTAACGGAGAAACCGACGGATATACAGAAAAAAATAGAACAATCTTCTTTTTGAAGTCAGTTATAATAAAACTGACACTTATCTTAGCGACCGGCACAAGCAGGAAACCTTTTACAAAATTATATGTTAAAAGTATTATAACAAATAGTCATTACCGTATCCAATTTGTCTTTACCGCTCGTCGCGCTAAGTCTGGTAAGGACAGAACTGGTAAGGACATTTCAAACATTTTCATATAAAACTTTTATTTCAGTATATTTTAGAGCACCCAAGCATCTGGTTATTGAATAGCCGTGTTATTATGTATATATCTACGTATAATTCATAATACATTGACGTTTACTTACCCGCTTAGGACAGTGTAGTGAGGTAAGGACAATTTTCAATTTCCTCTCGTAGAACGCGTGGCACTCTAAAACAAACGCCACAATCGTCTGAAACTTAATGCTCGCCGAATGATTGCGCGCTCGCCGATGCCATCCGCAGCGCCACGGTGAGCTATGATGATTTATTAAGTTCGAAAATGGTCTTAATGACGTCGTGTCGGTGAGGACCGAATTTTAACTTACCGATGTGTTACACGCAAAATAATGATATTAAGAAGAATTAATTATAACTTATTTATATATTTTTGAACGTTTAATAGATGCTGATTTTAGAAAACTAACAATCAACTACAAATTGTTTGCCGTTTTTTCACGACACTGTTTTGAAGTTTGAAAATATGAATTGTTACAACGCAAATGTATGTTCCGCCTGAACAAAACTATTTTTATTTTCTACAATTTACACAATTGGCCGGCTATACCTACAGTATTTACTAATAAAGAAGTCTAGATTGATATAAAATTATAAAATTCTATAAATATAGACCTACATACTAGCTACGTTGATGTGACACGTTTTTATGCCTTTGGCGGAAACACCCTCATACTAGATTTATTGGTGTGCAGACTGTGCAGCAAAATGCTACCTGCAGTTAGCACTACACTGTCGAGAAGTTCAGCGAAGTGAAGTGAAGTTAGATAGCTTAGCACGTAGTTACATAAAGACAAATGAAAACTTGTAAAGGAAGATGAAACAGGACGAAGAGCCCGTCTTTTCTCTCGTTATATCTCAGCTTTGCGAGAGTGTACCGCTGGCTGGCATTACATTTATTTCACTTTGGTCAACTTCGAGAGAGTGCAGATTGAGTGTAAATGAAGCAATTTGGCTAGTAGTTGCTAGCAACAGCTAGCAACAAAGAGAAGAATTCGAGGAGCGTAAATCAAACGTCAAATTGTTACAAATTGTCAAAGTCACTGTCAGTGGAATTGGAAAAAATCCCTTTCATTCAAACCAACCAACCAAAATATTGTTTCTGTTCAGTGCGTTAAGCCATACACAAGGAAGGAAGAAAGCAAGCGAATATTCGGCTCGGTTTTATTTGTAACAAAGCGAGTTATGAAATATTTGTTTAGAATAAACAATCACTCACGTAGGTAACTAATTAAATGTGATTTAATAGTTAACCTCTTGGAAAAAATGGACAAATCAAGGTAATTACATTTTTTTATAAGTTTAGAATAGTTTTGAAATGTTTCTGTAAATACAGAGACATAATCATATTGTCTGAGTCATGAAATGGTATCAATTTGTGTTATGAAATCGAAGTTTGCTGTCATTCTTACTATATTATTTGTTTAGGTTTTCGATGTTACTGTTGGAGCCAGGGGAGATATACTTTGAAGACTTTTCGTGTACAATTAATGACAAAGAGTCTGTGAAAGTGGGAAACGCGCGACAAGGACGACTGAAACTTTGTTCCAAGTCGTTGGTGTTTGAACCAAGAGATTGGACTTATCCACTTGTAAAACTACAGTTTAAGGATTGTGTTGCTTTGTCTGTGGTAAAATCTGGTTTGGAAGCACCCAATAATATTATAAGAGTTAAAATGAAACAATATGCTGAAATGCTGGAGGAGAATGTACTGGCACCTTATAAATTTGTATATGAGAGTAAAGAGTTTTTTATGTATTTTGATTTTGCGTCTGCTGAGGAATGTGTGTGCCAAATGGAACAGCTGCAAAGGGCTTCCACACTGCATGCCCCTGAACATAATAGTATGGTGGCCACAATACTGCACTCCCGGTATATGAGGATGGTATTTGATCCTGTTATGATGGATGACTTTACAGAGGAAATCATATGTGAGTTGCAGGCCGAAAAGATATCGCCGTTGGTTAGGCACCAGGGCAAGTTGGCCCTCACTCCAACCACAATATACTTCCAGCCTTTTAGTAATGTAGAAAGTGTAAGTATTCTGTAATATTTGCTAATTATTTCAGCAGTGTACAATTAATTTCTTTGATGAGATTTATGTTGAAGGATTCCATATAATAATTTTAATTAGATTTATGGTGATTTTCAAGGATATATGTAATAATAATAATATGATGTTAAAAATAATTTCAGATTCAGGTTCAAATTCTTTATTGTGGAGCATAGGTTACATCAGAGATAGGTGTTACATTGTATAAACAGTTACACTATGTCCTACCACTAGGGTTAACAAAATTTTATTAAGTAATAAATCATTTAATTAGCTCACACAATATAATGTTGTATATAATATAATGTTGTTGTCTGTGGTGTGTTTTCAGAGTCCAATATTGAAACTCAAGTTTCAACACTTAAGAAGGATGTATAAGCGAAGATTTTTATTAAGGCAAGTTGTATGTATCATTGTGTTTACATTTTCATTAATTATTTACCTTATAATATATCTGGACAATACACATCCTGTTTGCAATTAATATCATAGAATGTAATTATAGTATTATATTAATTGGAGTGGTAGACCATTAATTTATTAATGTTATAAAGAGGTAAAGTCTGTGAGGTTGTAATCTTTGTATTTACTTAACAGATTTTGAAAATTCTTTTACCAATAGGAAGCCATGTTATTTGTGAGTGATAAAGGAATTATCTTATTTCAAAAATTTTGTAGTTGTCAGTAACTTAAATTTCAAAAACTGACTATCTGTGGTAGTATAGTCAACTCTTTCCAGCTTTTTATTCATATGTATAGAGTATATTTATTTAATTTTATTTATTTAACTTTATTGACCACAATACAAAGTAATGATACAATTGGCGGACTTAATGCTAATTGCATTCTCTACCAGTCAACCATTGGGAAGTGCGAAAATACACGAAAGCGGCTATGGTTTTTAAAAACATGACTACTTATATACATACATACAAACTAAAATTATAATAATAAATACATAGATAAATATATATAATACAGTATATGACTGTTTCCTATTCTTGGTAAAAACTGGAAGAAAATATTTCAGGGCTTAGAGATATACAGCGCAGAAGAAAGTTCAGTTCCTCATATTTACGTGACATTCCAAACGGAGAGAGCAAGAGATAGAATCTATAAAATTCTAGAAGACTCATCAAATGTGAATTTGGAAAGGGTGCATGCAGAAGAGATGACGCTGCAGTGGCAAAACGGCATAGTGTCTAATTACGACTACTTAATGTATTTGAACTGGTAGGTTTTGTAATTGTACTGTCCATGAACACTTAGAGCTTGACTAGGCACATTTAACTGACGAATATAAGAGATTTCCGTAAAGCAAAAAAAAGATAATTCAACGCGACTTCCGACCGCGGAAGGCGCGTTGAACTATCCGTCCCGGTTGTAGTTGATAGAGAGTCGTCAAGCTAATTTAGGTGACTTGTAAATTCTTTCCACCGCCAAACTGCTGTAAAGTAACGTGGCGCGCAGTCAACGTCGATGGTCAATGATTGCTATGGTAACAATGGACAATTAATGTCAATTTTGTTTATGGGATGATAGTGACTCATTAAGTTCCATGTTCTTTCCGATATGAAGCAGCATGAATCCAGTTAATAATAATGATTAATAATAATAACATTGCAATTTTTGTTATCCACAGCCTTGCAGATAGAAGTAAGAACGACCTTACACAGTATCCAGTCTTCCCTTGGGTTGTATCTGACTATGTGTCAGATGTGTTAGATTTGAGCAAAACTGAAAGTTACCGAGATCTCCTAAAGCCTATGGGTGCGTTGAATCCGGATCGTTTGGAAAAGTTAAAGGAGAGGTATGACGAGATGACTGATCCCAAATTTCTGTATGGTTCACACTACTCGGCGCCTGGTCTCGTTTTGTTTTATTTAGTAAGTTATATAATGTTTTTAATTTATTTGTGAGATAGCATGTGACTTTATTGACTTTTTAGACTTCATCTTGATATTATAATTCTTCTATATATATATATATATATGTATAGTATTGTTGAGTTAGTATCCCATAACACAAGTTTCGAACTTTGGGGCTAGCTCAATCTGTGTGATCTGTCCCTATATATTTATTTATTTATTATGCACCAGTGAAATACAAAAATAAGAATCTTCATCACGGCATAAAATCGTGTGGCGATTCATGTTATTGTACCTTGCTAAAATGTAAGTCTAAAATTGAATGTTTGAATTCTCCCCCTTAATATTTCTTAAAATCAACACCCGTTTCACAATTCTCGATATCTGTTTGGAGATTCTGTCTCCTTTACATGATATACGGTCGGTTCCGTGGAAAAGATAGACCGCATGGGTGCCGACACACGCGATGTATATACATGGAATTCTAAGACGTCTCAAAAGCACATATCGGGATACTTTTTATCCTGATGAATAATAAAACGACATACATGCCAGCGCAGTTGGCACTGCTGGTATTTTATTAACTCATAAATTTTATATTTCCAGGTTCGCAAGTATCCACAGTACATGTTATGCTTACAAAATGGTAGATTTGATCATCCTGACAGAATGTTTAATTCCGTTAAAGACGTTTACAATAATTGTCTACGCAATATGTCCGATTTTAAGGTAAAATACATTATCTATATTAATTTAATATTATAAAGCGAAAGTGTTTGGTTGAATGCTCTAATTTACTGGCGATTATTTAGGCATTTATGTCTCCTATAAACTTACATTTGTCACAAATACAAAAATAAGTATCACAAAGAGAGACGCTACTATTTATAATTTATATGATGATTATTCAGTAGATATATTATGTTTATACTCGCGAATCGCAATCTTATGAATGTTCAATAAAAGGTTGAGCTGCAATTAGTTAAAAACGTAAGAAAATTTTATTTTGCGGGCCGTGTGCGAACCACCTTAACTAAAAAATGTATCTAAAAACTGAGTCTGAAAGTGAAAGAAGCTCTAATTAATGATACAATTATTTACTAATAAACTGCATCTATCTTATTCAATGTCCTTTTTTACTTGAGAAATAATGGTCTGTGAACATGAAATATAACGTAAAGTAATTATTAGAATGATAGTCGATTGCGTGATATGTTCCCCTAACTAATAAATCTTGTACAATGAGTGTATTCATTTTGTTTTGCACACTGTTGTGTATATTCCATTTCAAACTTACTTTGCACAAAATCTCCAAATTAAAATTATAAATCGATATAAAATAAATTTACCACCCGTCCGCCTCAAGTTTTCCGTTACCTCACGCCGCGCACACCCCACCGCACCTCAAGACAGATCCGATATGCGATATCCGATAAGCAACTGCGGATCTGCCTTCGGGTGCGGTGGGGTGTGCGCGGCGTGAGGTAACGGCAAACATGAGGCGGACGGGTAGTAAACATGAATTATAAACTATTTTATTGCGCTAAAACACACTACATTGTTACCACAATAAGTTATGATAAGCTAATTCAAACACAACCATTGAATTTCACTGGAAATCTGGTGCCAGGTATATTGGAATGGAATATACGTATGAAATTTCGCATAAAATATTAGTAAACCAGCCATTAATATTTAGCAACAGCCCGGCTGTACCTTAAGTGCGCTCGTGCACTGAACTACCAGATTTTAATAGGTTCAGAAAAAAAAATGCTTTATAATCCGATTGACTATCTATTCAACATTAACGAAATTGTTACAAAACAATTTCAACTCTTGACTAAAGTATTAAGTAAGTCTTATTTTCGCTTGTAAAGACAATTCGCCGTGCGCTAGGCCGTGCGCTAGGCCACGCGCACGGCGAATACTCATACAACGTCTATGAAATACGAGCTAAAACGTCTGGCGCGTGAGACAGAGATAGTGCAATAGAAAATGTATGGCAAAATTAGACAGCTCGCGTGCGCCGCACGCACAAGCCGGAGTTTACCGAGGGCCGGCGAACGAAAACCGACCGCGTCGCGCGTTTGTTTTTGTTATTGTTTACATTGTGATTTGTGATAGAATTATAAATTATAATAAACTAACTTATCGTTTTGTGTGTGGGACAGTTGTGTGACTAAATAGCTGTTAAAATGAGCATTAACTTTAACATTGACTTTATTAAAAGCAATAATAAAACTTTTCAACAAAAGATCGATTTAAAATCAGCTGGACCGCCCAGGCCATTTCTTAACTTGAAACAAGAGTGTAAATCGAAAAATAAATCATTTACGCGAAGTTTTAAAAGTGAAATGTACAACAGAAAGAAATGGCTGTGTGGATGTGAGCGCCTCAATACATTATTTTGTTTTGGGCTTTGTAAAGACAAAATGTTGTTTTATTGCAATTTCGAATTGTACTCAGTGAGCTGATAAAGTGCACCACCAGTGCCATGACCCACCAGCCGCCACTGTTTAGCAATAATGATTGATTTCTATGTTTACAGGAATTAGTTCCGGAATTCTATGACACTGAGACTAAAGGGGATTTTCTAGTGAACAAATACGAAATAGATTTTGGCGAACGACACGACGGTACTAAAGTGAACAATGTGGCTTTACCACCATGGGCAAGTTCACCCGAAGACTTTGTAAGGAAACTTAGGGAAGCCCTGGAGTCGGACTATGTCTCAAGACACCTGCATTTATGGATTGATCTCATATTTGGTTACAAACAGAGAGGGGAAGACGCCGTTAAGGCTAACAACGGTCAGTTTAATTTAAAATTTTCTTATACTAGCGCCCTTCCCGCTTAGCAAGAGTTTTTGTAAGGATCCCTATTTAAAACAATAATAATATAACCCATGTCACACGCGGATAATGTAGCGAATGGTGAAATTTTTTTTCAAATCGGTCGTGTATTTTTTGTTACAAACAAATTCCTCTTTATAATATTACTAGCTTTTCCCCGCGGCTTTGCTCGCGTTAATTTTATGATATAAATCTCGTTTGACAACAAAACAACCCATATCGCGACTTTCGGCGCCATCTGTTAGCCAATAGCCCATCCCATACAGCGCCCTCTGTAGTAGATAAAAATTTTTCCCATTGGAATGACATACTTTCACGGGATAAAAAGTACTATGTTGGACTCTGTACCCCTGACAATATGTATGCAAATTTTCATAATGATCGGCTGATTAGTCAAGCCGTGAAGGAATAACAAGCAAATAAACCTCCGTGGCGTAATGGTTACCACGCCAGACCGCCACCCAGGAGGTCCCGGGTTCGAATCCCGGTCGGGTCATGATGAAAAACGAACTTTTTCTGATTGGTCTCGGGTCTTGGATGTTTACCTATATGTATTTCTTATAAAATATAGTATCGTTGAGTTAGTATCCCATAACACAAGTTTCGAACTTGAGCTAGCCCCAAAGGGGCTAGCTCAATCTGTGTGATTTATCCCTATATATTTATATTTATTTAAACAAACAAATTCACTTTTTCATTTATAATATAAGTATGATTAGTAAATATTAATTAACGGATCAGATAGGTTAGTACCTAATATTATAAACGTAAAGGTTTGTATGTATGGATGATTGTTACTCTTTAACGAAAACAAATTTGCTTGAAAATTACACAGAGTTTATAATACAGATTAACATAAGGGATAGGTTTTATATCGTATATCAATTCGGGAACAATGAAATTTCGCGTGTAAAACCGCTGACATCAGCTAGTTTATATATAGATTACAATATTTTCAGTGTTCCATCATGTGTGCTACGAGGGCGCTGTGGATCTCGAACGCATTTACGATATGAATGATAGGCACGCTCTAGAAGTACAAATAATGGAATTTGGCCAGGTGCCAAAGCAACTTTTCACCAAACCACACGTCAGGAGGATTAGTCACCGAATACAGGCGTCACTATCGCGTATTGAGGACAACGTTGGGTATAAGATGGTGTGCGTTGATAATGTTCGATTGCACAAAGAAGCTGTGACCTGTGTACTACGGTATGGAAATAGGGTGTTATCTGTAGGACGCGATGGAACCCTAAAAGTATATGATACGACTCAAAAGAAACAGATTAGAAGCGTCATCTTATGCGCCACGCCCCTCAGTTCGTGCGTAATGGTGGATGAAAATACAGTCGCCGCTGGCTCCTGGGACAATGAGATGTAAGCTAATGACTTTCTATATTTAATTATTCACACTTATAAATTTAGAATTTAATGTGGGTTTATTTTTTTTTAGATATTTATATGATGTTGAGTACGGTAGAGTCGTTGAGAGTTTCCGGGCTCACGATGACTCGGTTAGCTGTTTGGTGTGGCTGCAGAAAGGTGAGGGAACTGTTTCGTATTTATTTTTAGATATTTTGTGTTTTAATGCACGTTTATTATTTTCAATCTGTATTTTTATTTATTTTAAGAGGATTTGATTATTGAAAAAATTGCGTTTTTAATTCGCTTGCTGTACTGTTATTTCTGTAGCTATGGAATTCTTATCGGATAATTAACGATGCGGTCGTCATTTGTTCAAGTTCCGAGCATTCCGAATAGTCATTTCATTTTCACTCAGGAACGTTGCCTTGGAAATTGAGCTTTTGACGCCGCCTTGTTGCACATATACTAGTCTATAAGCTTTCCGTATGTTGTATTATTTAAAGATGTATTGTATATTGCAAATAAAGTATATTCTCTCTCTCTCTCTCTTTTAGCTGTTTTGTACTATTTGTAAGAACGTTACATTACAAATAAATGCTTGTGAAAATGCTCTAATGTCCTTTGGACATAGTTCGTGTTAAAAGTTTACAACCGTTTGTAGAACGTTTGTTGGTGTCGGGCGGATGCGACGGCGTGGTGCGCGTGTGGGGCAACATCGGGCGCATGGGGCAGGCGCTGCGCGGGCTGCAGGCCGAGCTCGACCACGACGTCGACGTCACCGCACTCACGTACAGGTATACACGTGCCAAATTATATTGAGCCCGACTATTTGCATGGTGACGTTACGCTCATTATATTACAAAAAAGCGGTTTCTAATAATAAACAAAAGTCTCCTATGTACCGTACGTGACCATAACTAACATTTTCAAGCAACTGTAGTCAATTTTGGGAGTAAACTGAAAATCAGTGATTCTGCAAACTCACACCGATGTCACAGAATTGATGTGACGCAATGAGTTTAATAATGGTACTTTTATGTTTGTAATTATGTTGGAAAATGTGTAGACTTTACGATACTTAATCACACTGTCTTATTTATGTCGATTTTCATGTGAATTTGGACCCCACGAATTTTTTATATCGAGTCAATATATACGAATTCCTAATTAATTTATATTATTGTCGAATTTTATTGTTTTAACAGACGTCGTCACCACGATGTGGACATATTGTCGGGAACAAGTGATGGCGATGTATTCATTTGGGATTTGAAGAGTCGGGAGTTAAGGCACAAGATCTCCGTCCACAAATCGTGCATCAATGGTATCTGCCTCGTCCTGCAAGACGACAGGATGGTCACCGTCAGCGGGGACGCTGATATGACCGTCACGGACCTTGGGGTCTTACATTCGGTATGAATTGATTTAATATGAATTATAACTTTGTAGATTCGATGCGGCGGGCGTTAGTACAATGTCTAGAAGAGGCGTTATCGTAAATGTTTCATTTTTTTTTAATGTTTACACTCTGTAAACAAAATTTTATATGTGTACCTGTATTATTCTGTGGTTGATAGTGATGTTTTATAATTTACAAATATTCAGGGCAATATTTTAAATTGTTTAAAGGTCGTTTTACCCAACCAGCCTTGGCATCTATAACGTCATTAGTACGAGTAAGGGGTTACCTAAGTTAGGTCTAGTTGGTAGAAACTTTATTTTTGAACCTTACGGCTTACTTGTTTAGCATAAGATTTAAGTTATGGTGGCAACTAGTATCCAATCACTAATTAATAACAACGTTAACGTTTTCACACTATACAACATGTAAGTCCGTACGTAAATTCCGTTCTACTATACTTGGTACAAGATTTCGACTCGAATGTAATGATAGTGTTTGAACTCAAGAGAGGTAGGGCACAGCCGATCATCCGACAAATCGGACCAACCCGTCTGGGGAAGGACCTCCACCTTACAGAAGATCGTAACCAAATAGCCATAGGTCTCGGCCATGTTGTGTTCCTATGGTGAGTAAGGTCACTAGAGCTCCACTTGGGGGTGTTGGGAGCGTTGGCAACGCGTGAGTGATACCGTCGGTATTGCAAGCATCTATAGGCTACGGTGACGGCTTACCATCAGGCCGACCGTATGCTTGTTTGCCACCTTTGTGGTATAAAAATATATCTTATTATGGTAATATAATGTTGTGTTCTTTATAAGGATTAACGTGATTTGTGATCGATTCATGATTATTTCATATCGAGTTATATTTTTGATCCGACGATAAAGGTCCAACCACCTTTATGACAAGTAAAGTGGATCGGGATATAATATTATTATTGAAATTATGCGAAATAAATACTGTAACAAATGACATTTCGTGACACCATGTCACACATGTACAAAATTAACATACAAAGAAAAAATATTCGTCAAAATCTTTGGCGTTTTCTCACGATTTCCTGTGACATTGGATTTTTTGTTGAAGATTTGCACGAACAAAGGTATAATTTCAAGGTGATATTACGGTGTTTAATTGATAGAAAATCAATACGAAATATCAATTTTACCTTTGTAATTACAAGGTTTGAAAACTTATATTGTAATGTTGGGGAAGACATGGAAGGAAACTATCTCCAATCTCGATAATATTATTGTCTGCAGTCACCTCCATAAATATGTAGTCACTTTAGTACCTTGTCACTTTCGTGTAGGTATCATTTCAATTAGAGCATTGATTTGTAACAGAACAGCGAGCATTCGCCGTTTTTATATTTGTTGAACTGAACAACGAGCCGAGCCAAGAGCCGAGTCGAGCATAGAGCCAAATATTGCTACGAACATCATGAGCATTCTAGCGAATAGAAGATGGTGGCAAACTAATCTGAATCTAGAATGCTCGCCAGAACGCTCGATAGAATGCTCGTTAAAATGTTATCGTAATTTTTTGTGATGTAACATTCGCAAGAATGCTCATTACAAGTGAATGCTCAAGTCTATCAGCACTATAAGACATTTGAGTGAACATGTCAACAATGTTATAGTGACAAGGTACTAAAGAGATTACATATTTATGGAGGTGACTGTACATGTCAGCAATTTGGATATTGCTTATAAAGGGACATTCATAATAGTTATAATAAAGAAGCGAAGCATACATAATGCACTTCAACATTATTAGCATAAAAAAATGTCAAAAAAGATCTGTTAAAAAGAAGACAAAAAACGATCTGTTAAATTAAAAATTGTCAATTGGACATCACTGCTTCTGTCGCTCGCTCGCAACTGACTGAAGGGTGGTGGTGTGCATGTGCACCACCGCAATGCCGCAAAATCTCAGTACCGGATAGCCTGTCTTTAAGATGTCGATGGTTGTGCTAAGAAAATCTTATATTAAACAGGTATATCAAAAGCAGTTCGCTGAAGCTCCGTCCGCTCTATGCTGGGATGGCAGCGGGGTGCTATGGCTTGGGGACTCCGCTGGCGGCCTGCTGCAATGGAACCTTGTCACTGTTACGCAAATTAGCGAATACAAACCACATGAGGGTAAGGGTTTTTAAATGAAGATTGGTAAACGAGTATGCGAATCACCTGATGGTAAATCATTGTCACCCATAGATCACAGTGATTAAAGAGTTCAGCTCACTAGTATCTAAACTAGGTCGGATCTTATCTTGGATACTAGGTCCTCCCTTAGGGCCGATATAGACGGACTGCTCGAGTCGTTAGCCATTGACCAACATAGATAGACCGCTCTTAAAGCCACAGTACACGGCGTATTTTAAACGCGCAGAGGACGCGCGTTTCGTGCTACACTGAGCTCTTCGTATGATAGAGCTCACGATGAAATGATTGCAACTCCGCCTTGGATAATGATACGCGCGTCATCTGCGCGTTTAAAATACGCCGTGTGCTGTGGCTCTTACAGTCATAGATAACAGCTTGAATTTTTGACCGCTGGACCCTCCCATATCAGTTGCAACTACTCAAGCCGTTCGTATGTGTGTATGTAGATGACTGTAAGGAAGTCAGTTTTACTGAATTTGATTTCTTACTATATAAGGGCGCAAATAGTATTGTGTTATTTATGTAAAACTTACTTATTTTAGATACAATAACGAGCATCTTCTACGACCAGACCTCGCAAACGCTCACTACAGCCAGCAAAGACAAATCGATCAAGATATGGCAACTCACACGGACGTCGTGACGAATGTGGTCCCCCTGTCATGACAGTATTACAGAATTTAAACTCCAGAAATGTTATGCTCACAAAGCATTTTTAAAATTGTGATATTTTATAATAGTAACATAGTATTTATGTCTGTTTGTACAGGACAATAAAGTTATGTAAGTCAATCTTATATTTTTTTATTCGAGACTACGGATATGTTATTTATCTATACTAATCTATACTAATATTATAAAGAGGAAAGATTTGATTGTTTGTTTGCATTGAATAGGCTCCGAAACTACTGGACTGATTTCAAAAATTCTTTCACCAGTAGAAAGCTACATTATTAGGGAGTGACATAGGCTATAGCTTTTCCAGAAATTCAATGTGGTTCCAACGGGAACGGGTCCGGAACTTCACGCGGACGAAGTCGCGGGCAAAAAAAGCTAGTAAATAATATATAGAAAACAGCCGAAACTCGAGACAAACAGATGCCGTCATATAAATATAGCGGTGCTTACTTACCCGGCCTTATTTAGGTGCACTCATTTAGGCCTGCTAGCTCGTTTGTCCTCTTCTGTCATAAAAAAAACCTGAATTGTTGTTTGGATATTCCCATGTCCCATGAATAAAGAGACATCGGGTAATACAGCGGCCGTTCGCTGGTACAGTGCAAAAATGGTTACTTATCTCATTTTTGCACTGTACGTTGTAAATCTCATTATATACATAATGTAACTAAAATTTTAAAACACTAAAGACTTGATGGTATATCAAAGAAAACTACAATGTTTCAAATAGTTGCAATACTTGCATTACTCTAATGCAATGTTATGTGACGCAGATTAATATCGATCACTATTATCAATTCGTTACTAATAAATAACGCAATCCGGAAATAGGATCAGGAAGAAAATTATTTATGACATTCACGTAATAAATAGAGGTTACAACTTACAAGTAAGTAAATCATAACATATTCTGTTTGACATTTAGCAAACAAAGAAACTGCTACAAGATGATAACAACTTTTAGGACCTGAGCAGACACGCTACTTTTCGATCGGCCATTTAAATAGCAATTCGGTACAAGGTAAGATTTCACTTCTATCATGTCTCTTTTTTGGTTTATTAGTCATTAGGTACTTGAAAAGTTGAACGAGGCGAAGTTAGAATGGTGGTAGCCCAGGTTAGAGTTTAAAAAAAAACCTGCGTACGGATTCTGCAATGGATGTGAGATAGAGTCTACCAACCCCTTTTTGGCATCTAATTAAACAAATTACTTCTTTCAACTCTACAACAACAAAAATCTTATTCAACCTATAATGTCTGCTCTAAAAAATTTGCTCAAACCAAATACGGCTGCTTCGCTGTTTCATGTTATACATGATATTCTTACGATTGGCATGATGGTAAATCAGGGTATTCTAAAGTAGCTCTTACTGCAACAAATTTATGACTGGAATTTGCACGAAAGCATAACGATAATGATCCCGGAGTCGCAGAGTACGGTATACAAATACGTGCATAGTATGCGCTCTATTCAATACTGCAGGGTATATAACATGTACTTATAGAGGAAGGTTCTGGCCCTGTGTTTGGGGTCGGTCGCATCGCATATTACGCCATTCGGGTTGTTTTTAGACATGACGACCCTGTTTAATCAAGCTTTGTTAATTATTTAAAGTAATGACTTCGTTAGATTTGTATTTATTAACTACTTAGCTGATGTCTCCGTTCCGTCTTGTCTAGTGCAAGGCCGGCCAAATCCACTTGATGGTCAGCTGAGGTATTTGAATTCGCCGGTCAGACAGACAATAGCCTTTTTTATGCCTCTTTGTAACCTTTAAAAAAAAGTGACCAAACTCCTCAACCTAAAAGAATTGTCTTCCTAGAAAATCTATTAACCACCCTTGTGGCGATAAAGATTCAGCCTATAGCTTACTTTTTAACTTTAGATTAAGGATTATCTACCTAACAATAGAACGGTCATCGTCACTGCCCGTGATCGCTCAGTGGGTCCAGGATATTGTTTTTCGAAAGACGACTAACATAAATTAAAGAAGTACTGGATTATCTTTCTCTTTGTGTAGAGCTCTTGGGAGGTTCGGGCACCTTTGTTAAATTCTTATGCGGGTTCTACACTCTCGCGAAATTGACTGAAGTGAAGTTAGAAGAAAAAATAGGCAAAGTAAAGACGAAGAGCCCTTCCACGCTCTCGTTTTCGCTCAACTTTGTGAGAGTGTAGAGCTAGCAGCTAATAATCTGAATAGTGGTCTGATCTGAATAGGATAAACTCTAAAAAGCCAATATATTTGCGTGTTTTTGTGATTCACAAAGTTCTATGTAGAGTCGTTGTTTTGATGAAAATAAATAAGGTATGACTTATCATTCGTATTAGTCCGTCATACCGGAAATGGGACGAATACCAAAGTAGCCACATGCTTTAGGAAATGTTCTGAATAATCTTATAAGTATTTACAGTTATTTTTATTAATTGATTTTTTTTATTTAGATTTAATTTGTAACTGTTGCATTTAGTAATCATCTTATGTGGATTTTTAAGTCAAAATTCCTCCTTCATATCCATGAATAAAAGGAACATGGAAGGTAATGCCTTTGTCTTTGTTTAGGCTAATAATAATAATAATTATCATATTATAATTTTAGCATTGGGATATAAACGCACTGATGGGCACCTCTACCATTGCAGATATTTTGTAGCGTCCATTATTTTTAACCTTCGACCCAAAAAGAGGGGTGTTATCAGTTTGATATTGTGTATCTATCTGTGTGGCTTTCAGTGACATTGTACCTTCCGAACACTTGATTTGCACTGGATAATGCACTTTTTTTGTTTGAAAACTGACTTGATCAAATTGTTTTTCATTAAAATTTAAATGAAGCGGTCTATTTAGATGAATGACTTCATTTTTTAAGACGGGAATTTTGTACTTGATGTAATAATCTAAATATATAAAAATGAAACCCGTTTTCCGTTGTCACGACATAACATGAAAACGGCTTGACCGATTTGGCTGATTTTTTTTTGTAGTTTTCTAATACTCTGTACAAGGTTCTTACGGAAAAAAATATTAAGAAAATCTCTCAGAAAGATTGAAAAAAAAACGAAACAGTACCCGGGCGAAGCCGGGCCGGGCAGCTAGTACTAAATAAATGTATAGGCACAAAAGATGTTTCGGTAGCAAGATGACTCGTTTCTTATAATAATTAAACTCGTATTACGTGGGGAACTGGGAAGATTTCTTACTCATATTGATTTATCATTTCTAATTCGACGAAATGCATGAGATGAGACGGTATTTTCAACCGATTATCACGAAAGGGTGCTTGGTATTTCAGCGTGTTTGGTTATTTTTCAATTATAAAAACACTGTTTAGGTAAGTAATATGAAATCTTTGTGGTTGAGATTGTCTTATGAATATTTTGTTTCACTAGGTTCTTTAAGGGTTGACTTACAATAAGAATAGTGTGTGGCGGTAAGTAAATACTTAACTGAAAAGACAAGCCTGTCAGCAAGTCAATTTTTGATAGGTTTACATAATAAATAACAAACATTGACTTCCCAATTTATATTAATTAAAAATTTAATAACATGATAATTCAATATGACAATTAAAAGACAACAAGTAATTCATCTACACAGTAACGGACTCTACCATAGTTTTTTTTATCAACTCTCCGAAGTTCTCCGTAGTTTCTGCGACAGGGGTTTCAGGCTGCGGCGCAGCAGGCTGAGCCGGCAGTTCTGCAGCGTCTTGCGTAGTGTGGTCCGAATGGTCCAAATTGAGCAAGGTATTATGACTGAACCAGTTTTCATCATTCTCTACTGTCTGTAACTTATTGCTATTTTGATATGGCAACGTCATCAGTGTTGTATATTGCGAGTCATTTTTGTTTTCCGTATTTACACACTCTGAAGGATTTTTGTACGCGGCGTAATGAGTTTGCGGCATTGAGTGATATTGTAATGAATTGTGATCATTAGCGTTTGTATTTGGTTTATGCATGTAGTCAGGAACATACATATGTCCGTAGTGACTAAACATGGTCATCTGGGAGTTGTGAGCGAACTCTTCGAAACTGGTGGCGGAAAAGCTTTGCAAGCCTTTGAAATGATGGTTTTCTGCGTGATGTTCGTAAGTATAATTTATATCACAAGGGAATCTTTGCATGTTGTTTGATAAATTATTAAATCCCATTGTGTTTGACGCGGAATAAGGTGGACCTTTCCCTTGTAGTATATTGGACGTGTAGGGATCAGCATGGCCGTGGTGATTGTTTGCGTTTTCATAATGCATCATATTATTATCATTTATGTTTCGATGATTAGAGTTATCGTTTCTGTATCCGTAGGCCATGTCTTCTTGCATATTGCTATGCGCATTAACGTTATTCATATCACAATGGACATTATTAAAACTTCCTGAGTTGACACAGGTTTCTACCTCCACCCGAGGCGTAAGACTGACGTCTCGTAACAGTCCATCCTCTTGATTTATACAACGATCTCTTTCAAACGAAGTGTTAGACGTGCAAGGAGAGTTTGGATTATGTGATTCAGCCCACTGTTTTTTTGCTACTTGGCTTTGCTCATTTTTCTTTTCAAGACCTAATCTCATGAGAGTATGGATGAAATGAGTACGCACCCTGACTGGGTTGAATTCTATGCGCCCAGATGTATTGCCACACCCATCTCTAGTACATCCGCAAGGAAAGTTCAACCGGTCAACTTGACATTTTATACCACCCAAACTACAAGAGCAACTTTCTGGATTACATACACCTTTACAGGCACACCCACAGAATTCACGCGAAGTCCTTATGTCTCTACATTCATCTTTTTCATATGCTTCAATTTTTCTAACACCAGCTCCGCGTAAAAGCGCTCTCCTCTGCCTGGTCGGTATAGGTTGTAGAAAATAGTAGCTATCTAAATCCAACTCTGATTCAGATATATCGCTTGCTTCTTCTTCGGTATCACTATCTTCACTAGATGAAAGAGATGCACCTTGCATGGCATGACGTTCACTTTTCAGCTGTTGTAGGATTTGACGATGAAGTCGCCTTTGTTCTAAAGCATGTTCCGATAGAGTAAAATTTTGTGTATGTGTATGTTCCCATTCCATTCCTAAAGTAGAACCACCTTGAGACGGCACGCAGGTGAAACCTTGTGCTCGGGGAAAGTAATAAACAGTGACATTATCAAATCTAATATTTTCTTTTCTCTTCTTAACTTGTGGTTCTTCAGTAATTTCATCGTTACATTTCCGTTTAAGGCTACTTCTGAGGGGTTTTCTAATTTGTGGCGTAGCAGTAACTGTGAGTAACGTAGAGTCACTGTGTTCCAAATTGGCTTCGATTTCAATCTCATTTGTGCTTCTATTATCATTTTGTTGCTCTATATTGATAGACAATGTGGAATTATTCGATCCACTTGAACATGGGAGCGCGAGATTGAAACTCGGTAATTTGGGATCATCATTTGTCTCTGATCCAATACCAGAGTCACTACCATCAGAACGATCCTGAACCTCTTCCTCCCGTTCATTTAGGGCACTGTCAGGCGGCAAACTACCTAGAGCGGAGTCTTCACTATCGGCTGATGCAGTATCCGTTTTAATATCCTCTATATCACTTAAAGTATCACTGTCGTCTAGTTTTACAGCGTAATCTATCTTACTATCACTACTCTCATAAAACTGAGAGTTACTATTACTATTTACATTGTTTTGTTCGTCGTTAGAATTAAGGTCCTCACTGTTAGCGTCACTATCACTACTTTTTTCATCTTTCACTGAAAACTCCAAGTCCCTTTCTTCTGGAGCTTCATGAACTTCGTTAATATTGCTATTTGTTTCTTTCTCATCAGGGCGGCTGGACGATCCAGGATTTAGGTTCTCCATGATTACCTGAAGAAAAAAGATGTTTGATATTAGTGTTAAGTAGCAGAAACTTGCTAAAAAATGTTTTGATTCTAAATTCGGATTTATATATTATGGTATAATGGCACAACTAAAATTGGAGTACATATGGGAATAGAATCCATAACCCACTGGTCGAGGTCTCTGGGATAAGGGCAGGACAACTATGCGTACTATAAAAAAAAACTATGGGCACTGTAAAAACATTGGCATTTCAACGTTCGATTTTGCTGCCTTCTTGATATTTTAAATTTAAAGATAACTATGCAATCAAAGCTATATCCATCGTAACTCTATCTCTTTCTCGTATTTTCAAAAAGCTAAATTTGTCAAAAATACATAATAGTAATGTCAGCAAACAAACTTATGAGAGGTTACCATTAGAAAGATACATAATTGAAATAAATAAGTACTTATCCATTCTTCCAATACTAAAATGGTGTTTAATAGAGATTTTAGTAAAATCTCTATTAATCACCAAGAACCAAAACGCGACTCTCTGACCAAAATCATTTTAAAAGTACCACAAAAAGGTATAAAGATACATCTAAAGATATATATAATAATAATGTACACATGTGCATTCAAATTTAGACCTTGTTACAACAATCATAAGAACAAACATGTATATATTTTGTTAAGGATACGCTTTTAGAATAAGGAGACTGGGATGGGATCGGAGCCTAACTTGCTATAAAAAAATTTGGACATAATTTTAATTAGCTACGAACGTCACTCAACTAAATTATTAAAGTTTTGCAAAATTTTAACATAACTTTATTGCAGCTGTTCTGTCTTAAAATTGTAAACAATAGGTAGGTACGTTTATACCTACTACGATACCAAGAGTTTGTATTTTATTACCTATTGGAGAACGCATACCACCTGCCCTGCATGGGAAGGCAGAATTATAAATCAAACAAAATGATAGTCAAAAACCGGTACGCACCTCTCCGTAAGGCCCTGGCCTCGACGACTTCACCGATACTTGCAGGTTCGTCTCCGTATTCTCCAGTCCATGGTGAGCAACCGACGCAGATCACAACTGCTATGCCTTCATCATCATACGTCTTCCAATATAATCATAATTTCTTCCACGACTCGGTCATCCAACCCGTACAGCGCAAATTAAAAACACATTTATCACATAGCAATAAGGTTCATTATTACAAGTCCGCCAAATGCGCCGTTGTATTTTAGCCCTATTTATTTATTTTCCGCCTTATTTTGACAACACTATTCTCGATGTTTTCTTGCTAATTACTGTTTTAGTTTATTGTAGAATGTTTAAAGTCAAGCACAATATGAAGAAACATTGAATTATTTAACATAAATATACACTCGCACCAAGAGGCCACTTTTACTACATCGCAGTTCCCACCTCGCGTAATCGCGTTGGACGACTCGGGCGACGCAGGCAAGTTTTTACTCGACACAATCTGATGGTCGCTATGCGCGTCATGTAGGAATGCAGCCGAGGGACTTCTGAATTTAGCAGCGTAAAGCTGCGTTGTTCGACGTGACGTTCCCCCTCCCCGCGCGTCCCGCTCCGGCCTTGCGACCCTCCGCGCCGCGTTCACCCGCCGAGCTCGCGCAAGCGCGTTCCTTTTCTTGCGAATGTAATAATACCACACCTTGATCAGAATACCCTTGCTATAATTTTATTTTACCATGGGTATTTTTCAGACATTGTCGTGTTTTTTTATTACTTTTTAATTATTTATTAGTTACTTACGTCACTTTTATTTATCTGGATCATTTAGCACTTATGCCTAGTTAAGAATTGTGAATATCTTTGTGAAATTAGTTGTACAAATTGTACCTAACTGTACTCTTTAGCTCTACATTATTTGGGTATCGAAGTAACTGGGATCTCTTTTCTACCTTTCTACCAAAAATATAAGTAGGTACTATTTGCTGATTACAGCATTAGCATAGCATAAGCATTAGCTTACTGTGTTTAATATCAGTTGCATATGGTTGATTTGACTGAGTATTGCTATTGCATACAAGTCCATATTCCGTTGCTGATAGAGGCTTTACCTGAAGGAAGGAATATTATTCAACATAGTAACTACTTGAGAAGTTAATTCATGAGCAATTTATTCGTTTCAATGGCTTCAATAACACTTGGTAGGACCATATTAACGTTTTCAAATGTCAGTAGTTAAAAATTTCTTTCTGGCGCTATACCATTTTCTAATTTAGTAGGATTAGCGAGGTTTGCTATCTAAGCCATTAATTTGAATGTGGCGAAGAAACTGATTTTTACATGGTACGACTGCCAGGAGATGTTCACAACTCAAAGAACAGGCCAGACCCATCTTATGCTTCTGATCTACATTCTATCAAATCTACATTCTCTGGAAGTTTAGCGAAGTGAAGTTAGACACGAAGTTAGAAGAAAAAGAAAGCCGATGTAAGACGGAGAGCCCGTCCAAATTATAGTTTTCGCTAGAAATTGTAGAGCTATGTCACACACACTTTTAAAATATTATGTAGATCCCCGAATCAGGGACGAATCAGATATTATGCTGATGAAGTTGACTCCATAATCATAGGGCTATCATCGCTCTGACAGGGCGGTCAGACCTAACTTTACAAAATAAATACTTACTTACCAAAGAAAAAAAAGCAATGGTTTATTTTATTTTATTATTAAGTTAGTAGGCAACAAGCCTACTAACTTACATTCAAAAACTTACAAAATAAAATACAATAAAAATATTTAGAAAAGACAACAAATAGGCGTCTGCCCAGCATGAACCTTGCGGTCGTCCGACTCTATGACGCTGGTCTTCCATAGACATCAGATCATCATATATCAACCCATAATCATCCCACTGCTGGGATACTGGTCTCCCTTCAATCGAAGGTGATTAGAGCGTACTCTGCCACGCTGCTCCAATGCGGATTGGCAGAGGCCGGTGTTTTCAAACCGCCCAAAGGCTACCGACTTGGCTTAACGACTGTCATCCATCGACAACAGCCGGGACCGACGGCTTAACGTGCCCTCCGAAGCACGGAGAAGCTCGAGATAACGAAACCCATCCAAACGGGTCGACGTCGCTTAACTTGCGTGTTCGTTAATACGAACTCTAATGAGTGCGACACACAGCGACGCCATCGAGCTCCTCAGACATCAGATAATGAATCGTAATTATAAACGATTTGTAATAATAGATATGACTAATAGGTTCTCGTGACGAGAACACGAGAACATATTACTCTCAATTCTCCTATAAATCTTGGAAAGAAAATGTTGGCAACACAGGTTCACAACCTTTTGCTCTTGGGCCAACTCGACAGGTCTCGACCGACATAAACTGTATGTATGTACGTCTACGTCACACAGTACGACAGCTCTATATATATATATATATATATATATACATAATGCTCTCGGTCGCCCCGCTTATGTATCTACTGTTCAAACATATACATATAGCCTACACATTCTTCATTTATGGACAGAAAAATCGAAGCTGACCTATGAAGTGTAGCACCATTGAAAGTATTTTTAACCCTGATTCCTGGAACATAGCTGCAGTTCGATCTAGACTTTTTTCGAATACTTTGCATTTATTACTTTCAGAAGTTTCAGCACATACCCAAAAAATTATTGTCCTCAAAAACTAAGTTGAAATGTATGCTCAGAACTATTTTAAATAATCATACAGGCACTGTTTTTTTTAAATTATGTGTTTTGCATGTAGGCAGCCGTGTCGCCCACTCTCGTCACAGCTCCGGCGTAGCACTAGTGCTTCTACACGAACTTCTTCAAATAAATTGGCACTCAACGCCAGTTGACATAATACAGGGCGAGGTGGCAGCCTGTACGTACCAACCGACATGTATACGATAATCAATAGATATTTTCAGGAGGCTTTCGTGGAGGGCGAAAGCGAGGCGGACTAGATAGCGCCGTCTCACTCGCACTTATAATTTACGTAGGATACGACAAAAAACTCGAAGCGACAATGCTCATTATGTTTATTTGTGAATATGTGCATGCATGAGTCAATGCTTACGTCAAGATAAAGTTATCACTACAATACATTATCATATAGTTAGTTTATGGCACAATTTGTATGAATAAATAATAAATGTGTATTAGTAGTGATGAAAATCAATTTTCATTTCCTTACGAGTAAGAAAAGCGTAGAAAAGGAGTTCGGCCTCTTGTACACACTTTTGTATGGATGATTATGTACTACTTCGGTTAAACTAGCCCATTTCATAAATGCTCGAACTCCGTGAAATTAATGAGATCAATAACGGTTGCTTAGATTTTCAAAGAATCTTATTTAAATAGAGATTTTTTACAATATTATACAAGTAAAATTACAGTATAAAATAATGTAAAAAGTTTTTAATTTTATTCCAATTCCAACTACATATTTCCAAAGTGTGGTTGTAAAAAAACATGTTTAGATGCAGCGGTTCATCGACTTCTATATCAAAACGTTCTTTATTATTTTCCGACTTTCGAATATTCAACTGTAATTAATAATGAGACAAGCTAGCGTGTCACGCTTTGGTACCACGTGACGGAAATTCGTTACCACGCATAATATGAACATCAGCAATTACCAGTGGCGCTACCAATGCGTTTTGGGAGAAAATATTCTAAATCTATTGAAATGCTAATGCAAATGAAATGCATTGCTGAGTGAGAAATATTCTGTGAAAAGGTGGTCCCTGATCGAGCTAGCCCATTAGGTACGTAAAGGTACATAAATACTCTATATTGCATTCCAAAATATTCCATTATTCCGTTCTGCTTTATTTGGCACAAAAGCAATCGTCTGATTTTAATTATAAATCTACGTGAAATAAACATAAACCGATCGCAAATCACTTTATTGCGATAAATCAGATACACAACAAGGGGCATACCTCCTTGAATGAACCAAGCTGATCGCCAACGACGCCAACCTTCACTAGTTGGAGAGGCATCACAAGAAGAAGAAGTTTCTCTAATACTCGGCAGAAAAGATACAAAATGCACATAGATAAAATATAGACGTGCATAATATTTTCAATTTAACAAATGATTAATGAATTCGGGGTAAGGTAAGTACCTGCAGCCGAACAATTCACATTTTTTGTGGCGAGTCCGGCTTCTGTCCGGTTCTTTTACAATACGAACTTTTTTTATCTGAACTCTAACGGTTGTCTACGTCGCCTCAGGCCCTGTAGGTTATACCTAGCCGTCCATAGTATGTACCAGTTCGTATCGCCTTGTACAGCCTAACTATAGTTTTTACCATTCAATATTATTAATCGCTGGCATAGTAACGTCTACGAAAAACACACGTTGTGACGGTGTGCTTATCGTGCGGTATGAATAAATTATTTTCTAGATACCTAGCATGTATACGGGGGTGTCGTGGCTCAGGGTGGCTGGCTGGGGGAGTGGGTGGTGATAGGGGTAGATTAAATTTCGTACCACACGGCTAGCTGCCTCGAGTTCGCTTGTATTCATCACCCTTAGGGCTGCAATTGCTTCCTCGTGTATTTTATGCCTGCAATACCTAGTTTGAGTTCCTATATGCTAGTTCGCAAGTGCAATTCCTCCCTCCCTACACTAGAGTTGATTCGCTAAAACCCGATTTGGAAATTGATTCGCAAACTCTCCCGCTATATATATGCTATGATATACACTACGTTACTAATTTGTAATAGACGTGTAGATCGACTGGTGGATCCCAGGAGTTCAATTCAAATTCAAATTCAAAATATTTTTATTCAAATAGGCCTAATATAAGCTCTTTCGAATACCATCCTGTCACAGATTTATTGGCGTAGAGCAGTTGGTTTTTCTCTCTTTCTCTTAAGTTTAATCATCCTTTAAAATACTTTAGGACATCTATGAGGTCGGTTTTCATGGGATCTCAACTCCTGAAAAATATTGATAGTCAAAGACAAGTCATTGTATTTTTCTACCAGGCCTATTAGAAGCGCTATTCGAATCTTAACCTTTTCCTACTACCACCGGTGTGATATTTATTTACTTTTGTGTCTGTAGAATGGTTTGTAGTTAAGTACCCAAAAAAATTTTTTTTCTAAACATACTTATAGTTTTTCTGCTATCTTTCCTTTAGGATTTGAAGCACAGCAGAGCTATGAATTACTTACTACTAGTTGTTGCTTTAAAGAACTAGTTTGCCTCATCAAGGTACGTTCCCAGATAACAGTTTTAAATCGGTGTTATGGCGCGATGTATAAAACTGTACACAGTTATCCCGTCATTATATTGTATACACATAGTTAATACAATAATGAGTTCTATCACTGTGTAATAAGATCTATACTGTGAGTATTCATGTTAGTTAGTTTTGTTTTAGTTTAATTTTTAGTATAGTTTAGTTTTTAATTTAATTTTGAAAAGAAATGTCAAATATTTTTTGTATATTGACTTTAGAAATAGATTCTGAACTACACAAGTATTTTAATATCAGATTTACATGTTTGGTTTGAATCAAATTATTATTAACGTGTTGTATAGAAACAATTGAAAGGTAACGTTAACCGCGTTTTAGTTTGTTATGCAATTTTGGGTTGCACTGGCCTGCCCCCTATTGCTGTCACACTCATTCAAAATAGGAATTGAACGGAACAGCGAGTGAGTTTGAATCGAAATAGAATCGGTTTTTGTTACGAGAGGGGGCTGGCTGTTAGCCGTTAGTACGTAAGGTAAGAGGCTACTCTCAAGGACAAAGTGGTATTATTACAATGACAATAAAGTTTAAAATCTTTTAACAATGTAAAAACTGCTCGGCAGGTCGCTGCCTGCCGTCATTGCGGTGTAAATTTAAATAGATAGAACATGCTTAATTTGCAATACACGAAAAAGTGATAAGTACAGTAAACTGTAAAAGTTACAGACGTGTATATGCAACAAGGCGGCCTTATTGCTAAAAGCAATCTTTTCAAAGCATTGAGCCTAACAATCAACGTTCAATGTTCAAAAGTTATTCTGTACTCTACATTTAAAAAGTGTTTATTAATGTTAATAGTTAACAAAATATGTGTTTACAAAATGTACTCGAAAATTATTATATAGTAGATAGCCTTCATAATGCAAGGTAACGACTATGTAAGTACCACTTTGCGTACATCCTATGCTGCGTACATGCTATCATGCTATACATTTAGTTCTTCCAGACTGTAGATTTTCTCCCTGTATCGGTAGCGGGGAGGCAGGAAAACGTAGCCAATGAAAAAAATAAAACACTCTTGGTTGAGTTTTTCGAATGGTTATTTTTGTTTGCTCACATTTTGATGTCTACCGGAATTGGATATATTAACTAACAGACAGTTTCTGAAACCAATTTTAATTCCACATTAAGCTATCTTTTTTTTCTAGTTTGACAATTGACAGCTATTAAATACGTTTCGGAAACTAGCTGATAGGTACGTAAGCTTATACTTAACTAAAATTATGTAGTTTTGTTAACAATCATACTCATACTAATATTATATTATACTTCTATACTTACTAATATTATAAAGAGGAAAGATTTGATTGTTTGTTTGTTTGCATTGAACAGAAAAATTATTTCACAAGTAGAAAGCTACATTATCAGGGAGTGACCTGGGCTATAGATTTTTCCGAAATTCAATGTGTTTCCCACGGGAACGGGTCCGGAACTTCACGCGGACGAAGTCGCGGGCAAAAAAGCTAGTAAATGAGAAAGTGAGTTTGTTTGTTTGTTTGTGATTCCTTCACGGCTTGACTTATCAGACGATCATTATGAAAATTTGTATACATATTGTCAGGGGTACAGAGCCCAACATAGGCTATCCCGTGAAAATATGTCATTCCTATGGGAAAATATTTTTTTTTCTATAGAGGGCGCTGTATGGGGTGGGCTATCGGCCAACAGATGGCGCCACAAGTCGCGCTATGGTTTGTTTTGTTGTCAAACGAGATTTATGTCATAAAATTAAACCACGAGCGAAGCCGCGGGGAAAAGCTAGTAAAATAGAATTTTAAAAACGCTAATCTAATATTTTATTAGGAGACTAGGTCTTCACAGGGACTTTCTCTCGTCGCAAATATACATCTTTATAATTAACTAGCTTTTCCCCGCGGCTTCGCTCGCGTTAATTTTATGATATAGATCTAGTTTGACAACAAAACAACCCATAGCGCGACTTGTGGCGCCATCTGTTGGACGATACAGCGCCCTCTATAGTAGAAAAATTATTTTCCCATTGGAACGACATACTTTCACGTGATAAAAAGTAGCCTATGTTGGGCTCTGTACCCCTAACAATATGTATGCAAATTTCATAATGATCGGCTGCTTAGTCAAGCCGTGAAGGAATAACAAACAAACAAACAAACAAACAAACTCACATTCTCATTTATAATATTAGTAAGGATTCTAATTGTATAAATTACATTAGGTAAATATAACAAACCACCAACGTTCATAGTTATCGACATTCGTCTCCAGCTCACTCAGAAAGATGAACTCGGTTGAGAAACGCTTTGTCAGAAAACAAAAACAAAAAAACTATAGCTGCATAGGGGCATGAACTCTCCATACACGCCCACGCACTTACTTTGTAACGGTCTTGAAATAGCACAGCGCTTGTGAATAGACCTTGGATCGTATTATAACGCAAAATAATATAAAATCACCTATTATTAGCTCTTATATTAACTATTTACTTTCGATTTAAAAAATCATATAGACTATCGCCCAAACCTTATTTTTCGTAAAGTCTACCAATGAAAGAGATGACCAGGGGAACAAAAACAAAGATACGACGCTAATAATGTAACGAAACTTTGTAATTACATTTTACTTTGAGAAATAATTCACTTCACTCAATATTTATTAAACTTGAATCAAATTAGGAAAGAAAAAACGGAAATTGAGACTTATGTTATTGTGCTACATGCTGTTACTTGTGTGAATATGATTACTTTTGGCGGGTTTTGGGTTCCTGGTTCGATTAGTAGATTACCTATGATTTTTAGGTGCAGGAATCTAGCGCTAATACGAAAATTATAGTCTCCCAAGAAGATTGATCGATTGGTACGAAAAATGAGGTATGACGACGGACCATATTACCTTGGCAAGCTTGCTTGCAATAAGGTCGCCTTTTGCAGACAGATTTGCTATATGTAGAGGTAGAGCCTTAGCTCGGGTCAGCTATTGTATTATACTGTACTGCATATAAAACTTTATATATCTTTATTTACTTATCTTTTTCAAGTATTATAGTATGACACACGTTTAACCATACACGTTTAACGAGACATAAGTACTAACGTTAGTACCACCAGGTTAGTACTTATATCTCGATGCGTTTAACACTAATTTCGCGTTGTACACTTTCATTCTTTTTAATGTGCTGTCCGCAATTAGTATCAACTACAACAATTAAGTAACATAATTATAAATCGATCACAAATCACTTTATACTTTCTACTTTGTGATAAAGTACACAGCATCACAGGATGAGGTATGAAAAATGTTTTTACTCCATTATAGAATTACTGGATATCTTGTGCCAAGTATAGTGGAACGAACCATCCATTTACTGGTTTAGGTCGCCGTTGTTTAACTTATTTGTTCAGTTTGAAACGCACAAAATGCCATCAGACTTTTCAACTACTACTAAATATGTAGAAAAAAATATCTACAGTACTCGTAAATCGATCAATATTTTTATAGGTTGCGCTATAATGAAAAAGAGTAATTAAATAAGTAATACAGTCTATAGAAAGTAGGTAACTTACTAAGTAAATTATAGCAGGCAGCGAGGACATTTAACTAAAACATATGTATATGTACGGTGTACTTCGCTTTCCATGGAAAACGAGGAGTCGGGCGGGAGTGTTGTTTGCACCGCCACACACAAACGTATAATGTATAGCAGTAGACAAACTAGTCTAGAGACCGGTCGACCGATCTATTTCTACGTGGGCGTAGTTATGAAAAAATTAAATGAATTTTCCTCTCCCTTCTCCATTGAACTACGTTGCGTTGCTGATTATATTTTTTATTTATTAGTTTTAGATAATAGTTTTGCGATATGCTGCATTAACGAATATCTAGATTATTAGATGTAACTATTAGATAGAATATGTTTTATTTGCGATACACGTAGAAAAAGCCCATGAAGTACAGAGACACTAGGTGTGTCCATCAGCCGTTCTTTGACAGGAAGAAAGGAGAACATTAAAGGACGGTCTTCCAGATGTCTTCCAGATGTCACCGACATCTCACCGAACTACACACAATACTGCTTCACACCGCAGTTCTGTGAGAGGGTAATACTTTCCCGGTCGATGTATCTCATTTTGTAAATTTATGCTCTACCACTTCAAAAATAAGTAGAGTTTTATAAATTCTCGGACCGTCTATCTATGTTTATATATAAACTGTTTATATATTTTTTCAATATATTTGTAACATCATTAGGTGTATACACCGGTGTATACAACTCTGCTGATTGTATTGTATTGATCGCGGGTACACTGTAAACAACTTCGTTGAATATTACGGTCCTTAATTTCAGGCACTTTTATCCATTAATTTAATTGAAATTTTTATGATGAAGGTTTTTTTATGGTATGGTAGACAAACAAGCAAGTGACCTATCTGATGGAAAGTGGTAACCGCTACCTATCCGCTATTCATTCCTTCCCGCTATCATCAGTCACACTATCTATGCTTTACCTACTACAAGGAAGGGAATAGACAGAAAAGACATAGGAAAAGAGGAGAAAGTAACACTTTGGTTTGAGTACCTAAGGTCTCCAGAGCTCCACTTGGGGCGGTTGGGAGGGTTGGCAACGCGTGAGTGATACCTCCGGTATTTCAAGCGTCTATAGGCTACGGTGATGCTTGCCATCAGGCGGGCCATATGCTTACATACAGACATAATAAAATAGAGGTAAATAATTAAAAATATAGTTTTGTAGTGTCAAAAGGTGAGCATATAAAAGCCAATGTGATATTCCTACAATTTATCATAAATTAGATATGTATATAATTTTTTTAAATCTATAGGATTGAACTATAGTATAACGCGTGCAATGCCACGGGCGTTAGCTAGTTGTAATTAGTTTTGAACAAAGCTAAATGCAAAATATTATAACATAAATGATAACTAAACTTTAACAAAAAGCTTCTCTGTTATTCAGGTTAACAGCCACACCCAGAGTCACATAACGCCATCTGTTTGAAGTCTTTTGATAAATGAAAGCAGCTGCTTATCGTTGTGAGAACGTGTGCTTTCCTCGTGTTTGCTTAAAAGCGTAAAGCACAACCATAAAGTTCTAATCATACTTAACTCCACAACTTTTACAAGTGTGGCACCACTACGCTACGTTATCTACTGTTTGTCTTCATAATTTAAGATGTAAGTAATATCTACTGATTGTCTTCATAGTTGTAGCTGGCTGTTTTTGGAACTAAATTTGTGGAATGAAATAAAATAATTTTCCAGGGAAAGCTAGCCTCATAATGTCAGGGAAATTTTTAATATAAAAGGCAAAATACTGAAATAAAGATAGCATGAATACGCTGCTTTGAATTAAGTACACAAGTATAACTTGAAAATGGCACAATGGAATCTTCGTCTGAAGTCCGATTGCCAACCAAAAGAAAATAAAAACGGTAATTTAAAAAACTAAAAAACCCGACTGCGTTTCTGTGTAATTC
Source organism: Endotricha flammealis (assembly GCA_905163395.2). Lineage (NCBI taxonomy): Eukaryota > Metazoa > Arthropoda > Insecta > Lepidoptera > Pyralidae > Endotricha > Endotricha flammealis. Next base: position 13,755,035 of record LR990856.1, on the reverse strand, counting down.
GGAAATGAAAAAACCCTAAAACAAGAAAGTCGTCATACCCGATTGCACTTAACCTAAGAATTTCCAAAGTTGCTAAGGCGATGTTTATAAGCGTCAAATCCATGTTGTAGCATTGTAGCAGTCGGAACCCATTAAAAAAAAGCAATGTAATATAATGTATGTGTGTGCTTTCAATTTACGAAGTGCCCATTTCTTGAATGGGTCCCGACTGCTACAATGCTACAACATGGATTTGACGCTTATAAACATCGCCTTAGCAACTTTGGAAATTCTTAGGTTAAGTGCAATCGGGTATGACGACTTTCTTGTTTTAGGGTTTTTTCATTTCCGAATTACACAGAAACGCAGTCGGGTTTTTTAGTTTTTTAAATTACTGTTTTTATTTCCGGCTTTTTAGTTTGTAGTGTTCAAAACTAGTATCCATGTCGCCGTCATCTGGTTGAATCTGTAATTTAATTGAATGACTAGGCCGCACGTTGATTGAAAAGCGTCACTCAACGTCCAACTAGTTAGCGGATTGTAACATAGCCCTTTGAACAGAGCGGACATCAGTCAGGTGATTGAAATTTAGTTCATTTGTTCAGTTTCAGGATCCCAAAGAAAACCATGGACTACCCAAAGAGTCGCGCCTCGCTCGCTTTGCTCGCTCGGCGGTGTTATGATCACAAGCTAACCCTAACCTAACCCACCATATCCCATTCAACGACTATGCTAAATGACGTTCATTTAAGACGTTGAACGTAAAGTTGTCCTTTAGTCATTCAATTAAATGTCGTCATTCAATGAACGCGCTAGTCATTCAATCAAATAGCAGATTCAACCAGATGACTGCGATATACATAATGTTTAAAGAATTGTCATCCTCTCCCAAACACCTATCCAAATAAAATAGCAACCTAGTAAAAATTAAACTATAACCTACTTACCTACACATGTAACAAACAATACGCAAAGTTGAATAACTTTTATTATTAACTAGCTTCCGCCCGCGGCTTCGCCCGCGTGGCCTAGTAACAATTAGCATATCTTTCTCTCTTTATCTTTCAATTAGCATATCTCGCTTTCCCGTGGGAATTTTGAAAAATCGTTTCTTAGTACATCCCTAGACGTCGTAAGGAACCCAGATGCCAAATTTGGAATCTCTAGACCCAGCGGTTTGGGCTGTGCGTTGATATATATATATTTAAGTCAGTCAGTCAGTCAGGACTTTGAATTTTATATTATAGATTAGCTGATTAATTTTAACAAAAGCTCAAAAATATTCGGGTTTGATGGCTGCTCCCCTGCGTTACCGGGTAGGCCACCGTGCCAAATCAAACGTATACGTAAACAATGAATTTAACATAAGCCCGAAAGCATTTCAATAGTATATAGGCGTGTACGCACGACCGAACACGAACATGGTGAACATCGAACACGAACACTTTGTTCGCACGTGCGTACCACTAACGAACATCAAACAATTTGTTCGTCAAAAGTGTTCGTGTCGATCCAATTTGATTGTTCTGTGTGGACGATGTTCTCAGCATGACCGAACAAGAACATTGTTAACTCGAACATCGAACCAAAAGATTAAGGCTTTAGCCTCTTTTGTTCGACACCATGTTCTTGTTTGGTCGTAAGTGGTTGCACGCGATTACAAGTAGAACTATGTTTGTAGGTGTTCATGTTCGCTTTGCTAATATACGTCCACACGTGCGAACCACATGTTCCGTGTTCGTGTTCGATGTTCACCATGTTCGTGTTCGGTCGTGCGTACACGCCTTATTACAATGGGTGTTTTAGCCATTATAAAACTGTTACCGCCTTCACTACGTGGAGGTACTCCCAGCTTATGTTATTTTATTTTATTTATGTCGTGTTCTGATTAAAAATGTATAAGCAGTGTCACTCCCACAATTAATACGATTCTAACGACGCATTTGAAGCTAAAATCCTTCAAGCCGTTTAGGCTACAGAGAGAAATCTTCGAATTTGGCGCCAAAAATCCGCCATTTATTTTTTTAAATATTTTTATATACCCAGTGTCACTTTCACAGTAAACACAAATCTAACGACACCTCTCAAGCTAAAATCCATCGAGTCGTTCAGGCTGCAGAGCGTGCCAAACAATTATACATACATACATACTCTCGATAAACATAACCCTCCTTCTGGTGCAGTCGGGTAAAAAGGCAAAATATTTTTTTTTAATGTTTTTTTAGTTAAAAGTTTTCTTTATAAGAATTCGGTACATAATAAGATAAAAGAAACATTTCAATTATCAAGAACAGTAAAACACGTTTTTATTTTGTAAAATTTTATTGGACTCTTATGAACTTGGTGGTTTAAAAAAAAATGGTTTATTAAATATTTATTATTGACATTTATTGAACAAAAAAATTATATTTGAAATTTATTAAAGAGGAGATATGAATAGGTAAATAATTTTATATTGGGTAGGTATGTGAAATGAATAATGATACAATAATTTGATTATAATGTGACAGAGTTTAATTAATAATTAGATTTATCTTAATATTGCTAATAACAATCACATTTTACCTTGGCTTAACTAATTTTAAAAGTCAATCACTTTTCTAGTATATGTAATAGTACATACTAAGAACCTATTTAATCCACATTCATAGTACATATGTTGTATGTAATTAAGTTTCTTATACTTTTGACTGGATACATACAGAAAATATTATTTTTATCTATTCAGGATCGGTTTCACAGGTTCCTGACTCAGACTCAAATCAGATTTGTTCAGAAACTAGGTCTTCACAGGCATTCTGGTAATTTACTTGTACAGTTAGAATATAAAATATTGTACTTATAAGCCATTTCGGAATTAAGTTATAGTTATGTACCAGATAAACTGTCTTCGTAACTTCTTCTGTTCGTTTATAGCCAATCTGAAGGTTTGCTTAATATTTATTCAATAATTTATCTAATAGATAAGCTAAGTCGAGTATATTTTTATGTGTGAATAAAGTCCTTTAAACCTTAGTACATGTCAGGAACTTGCGAAACCGGCTGTATCGACAATATAAAATAAAAAGTCGGCCATAGGGCTGCTTTTCGATCAAAGTTTTGAATTATTTCCTTCCAATGACATTTCTGAAATAACAGCATAAGTTGCACACATATGTACAGCAGAACAGAACATTTATCACAGACAAAATCGTTTAAGAACATGTTGAAATAAGAAAAAAAAGAAGATCGAAAATTAATGTCGCATCCATGCACAAGCTCACGAACATGGTGTGCATTCGCGCAAGTATTCATAGTCAAGATTATGTCAATGTATTCATAGGCGATAATGCCCCTGTGAAAAATGGACTGCGTTGCACTTAGGCTATACGCCGGCCATAATGAATTCCTCTCCTATTGCATTCCATGTATAGCTATACAATTCGAACTTTCTCTTTATGACTAGAATAAAATGTATTAAAGTTGAATACCATTTACAAGATAGAGTAGAAAGTTCTAGGACATCAGAGCTACAATTACTACAATTGGACGTAAATTCACAATATACAAATTACCTTAAAATTACTTAACCCTAAATAATTGTTATACATACGCTTAAACAAATTACACCTTGTATTTTCATACTCAAACTATCAATTAATATTTGGCACAATGATTCACAGTCTCTTCTACGTTTGTAGAACGAGATACATAATCTAAATTATTCTATATTATATTCTCTAATGTACCTAATAAATGGGCAAGTGTTTACTTATCACCACCTCATGTGAAAAGTTTCATTGTTTTTTCATATATTATTCACATTGAAAACAACTGACTACTTGTAAAAAAATTGCCATATTAAAAATAAAGGTACCTACACAATTTTAATTTAAAATTGTACTTTATCCACAAATTAAGTTATGCTAAGAAGTCGATTCGAAATGACCAATAAATCACTATAGTACCTACTTGGTGAGAATTAAAAAAAAAAGAATTTCTTTTATTTTTATAAAATTTTGAGCATTCATTTAATTTTGATGCAATAGTTCTATATTCAAAATATTAAAAGAAAATCATTCATCACAACTTTCTACCATGGATGTAGTAATTTATCATCCATGCTTTCTACAGCTAATCATTTTGAGCCAGTATTTTTACTAAAATCTTATATTCCCTTACAACAATTGCACGAATTACGAATAAATAATTACCTACATAAATTAAGAGTATACCTATCTAAGGTACGAAATATATTAGTTATACGAGATAAAAACCTTTTAAAAGTATGTAGCGAGAGGCTCGTATATTTTCGTGGCTTTTGGTCTAGAAATCTTAGGCTCGTGCGTGGGGTTTCTGTACAATTCTATTTTAAAGACATTTCCAGGCGAAACCATTCTGCCAGTTGCCTCGCCCAACGTATTCTATTTTCATTCAGCGAGATAACAATGTCTGTAATGCAGGCTCTAATGCGTGCTCTATACTTTCGCGAAGTTGTGCGAAAATGTGGACGGGTTTTTCGTCCTACTTCGTCTTAACTTTTCCTTTGTCTCTGGTTAACTTAATTTAAATTCCGTCAACTTCGCAAGAGTGCAGAGCAGTCATAAAGAAACGCGTCCACCAGAAACGGTTGGGTCGCAAATAGTCGCAATGCAACCGCTACGGAGGCACGACGGAGTTTGTTATCATAAAATGTATGACTGGTTGATTTTTTCGTTGCAATCTTGCAATTCCGCCCGGTCCAGTCGACCTGGTGGACACTCTTCTTAGTGTATAGGTACTATTTGCAACCTCGACCGAGAATGAAGTTGTATAATAAATTATTATATTTATTACTCTTATTATCGTCGCTTGATATAGTAAACTTTCCTGAAAAAACTAATTCTTTCATCCCTTCGGGTGTTTAGATTTCACTGACGCTGACTCTACTCTGATTTTATAATGATGATTGCAATTCCGTAAATTGAACATTGCAAGTGCCGAAAGTCAAAGTTTACCCAATCATTATAAAACCTTTGATTTAGTCGTATCTACTTATATAGATCGTCACATTTTGTTTGCTGTTCCTAGTAATTTGGACACGACTTTTATTGGAAGACTAGCCCTATCTACTAAGACTATCCCACTTTCCCGTGTTTTTTTTATACCATTAAGGTGGCAAACAAGCTTACGGCCCGCCTGATGGTAAGCGGTCACCGTTGCCTATGGACGTTTGCAACACCGAGAGTATCACTTTTACCGCATTTAGAAAAATCCTTTCTTATCCACCTTTCAAGTTTCAGATCTCTACGATCAGCGGTTTAGTCTGTGCGTTGATTCTCAATCAGGACAAAGCATTTAAATATATAGAGTTTGTGTCACGACATGGTGGCAAACAAGCATTTAAAGTTTGTCTCACGACATGAGAGTTGCGGCTACTTTTATTTCAGAATTGGACTGAGAACTATTTTATTATTTTCTTTAACTTGATTCCTTGTAACATTAAAAGTTAGTTGTTAATTTAATCTATCGAAAATAATTTTAACCCGGAAATCTTACCACAGAATATAATAAAAGTTCATTTTTTTCTCGCCGCGCCCACACTTTGGATTGAATTTTGCGTCCAATATTGGCTCCAATTTGAATTGACTCCAACTACTACACTATACATTGGCTTCAGCACCAACTTTATAACCAAACAATGGAATCAGATTAGCTCATTGGGCCAATCCCAGTGGTGGCCGCAAGAGCGAAGACGATGGATGACAATTTACTTTACTTGCACTAACGCCGTAGGCACATATGCTTATTACTTGCATAATCGAGTTAGAAAACGACAGAAAAGCTCTCTAGTCACGACTAACACGACTCGCAGTCTCGCATCTCAAGACGAATGACGGAGTCCAATGTGAGGCGCGTGCGTGGTAATGTGTCCAAGATGCCCGCGCGCACTACCCTTTCTTATCCCTCGCCTTTGAACGTGTCTCAAAAACCGACTCGGTGCGCGTCAGCATTGGGCATTGGACGGTGATTGGACGCAATGTTCACATTGTGTCCAAGTACCGATACACACATTGGTGCGTTGGATGCAAAACGTTACTTGGAGCAAACATCACTAATGTGTGGCCGCCGCACAATATTTTATCTATGTGCTGTGATAAACAAGCGACGATAATAGACTTAAATTTACTTAAGGTTCAAGTTTGATCTGCAAGTCTCAAGACGGCGGCTCCGGGGGTGGTAGCGCGCCAGGCGGCTGGGCCAGGAGCTTCGCGGCTGCAGGGAATCCGGTCAGATCAAACCCTGCTGGGGGCACAATGCCCGCTGCTGTAGCTGTTCCTTGGAGGTAAGCTACTAACCTGAAAATTAAGAAGAGTTTATTTAATTTAGAGCTACGTTTAAACATGGAAGATTTCTTTTATTGCAATTAGTTATTTAATATGAAACACACATAAATACAAAATTGAAAGGTATTGGTAATGTGAAAATAATCGCCGAAAGAGGCTGTGAAAGCTTTAATGTTTACACGATACAAAAAATGTACAGTGAGCTATACATGTAAACCTGAACCTGACTTATTCTTCCTTACATCGTTTTGGGTGTCAGATTTTTTTTGTACCAATAAGGTGGTAAACAAGCATACGGCCCGCCTGATGGTAAGCACCACCGTAGCCTATAGACGCTTGCAATATCGGGGGCATCACTCACGCATTCCAAAAAACCAAGTCGAGCTCTGGAGACCCTACTCACCGTAGGAACACAACGTGGCCGAAACGAATGCTATTTGGCTACGATCTTCTGTAAGGTAGAGAACCTTCCCCAGACGGGCTGCTCCGATTTGACTGGATTATCCGCTGTGCCCTACCTCTCTTAAAACTCTGGCTTAAGGTTCTGCAGCTGACTCCACAACAACCCCATAAGAATGTGTGAGTAAAGTTATAAATGATATTCTAGTCAGGTATTAAATAAGCCCAATTGATATAGAGTCTAATAGAGTGATTAATAATTACCTTCTAAGTTCTTCTAATGCACTGGCTTGCATTAAAATATAGTTTTTGGCAAGCAGCAGGGTTGCGATTTTCGACAGCTTTCTTACTGAAGGTGAGTGAGCGTATGGGATAACCCCTCGCAGTTCGTCTAAGGCATCATTCTGTAATACAATTAATCCAAATCCATACTTCCATCCATACTAATATTATAAATGTGAAAGTGTGTTTGTTTGTCCTCCCTTCACGTCGAAAGTAATATAATATTTTTATACTGAAAAAACATCTCATTCTCTTCATCCCATCCCCAAAAAGTATTACATTATGTTTTCATAATTTTTTAAAGGGAATAATTTAAGGGTCTGGAGAGTGACATAAGGCTACTTTTTTCCCACGGGATAAAGAGATTCCCATGGGAAAAATCGGGCGGAGCCGCGGGTAACAGCTAATACATCTATAAATATGACAGTATAGTAGAGTGGTATGATTGTATAATCAAGATATTTGACAACAATGTAAAGAGAACAAATGAGAGATTGTTTGTTTGTACGCGAACATCTTCGAAATTACTCAATGAATTTTAATGCCATCACATCAATTGTAAAATAATGCGTAAAATTTTCTTACCAAATCATGCATTCTTCTTCTCTCTCTCGCGTTGATATTCAGTCGTACAGTCTTGCCTTGGCGCATTTTCTGCTTTCCTTTACCTTCTCCGATGGGTCTGGAAAAATACCAAAAATATCTTTCATTTATTTCGTAGGGAAGTACCTATTTATTTTAATCTATGCCCATCGAGTTTAATTTTTTTATATATATTTTTTCACAGCTAGTTGTATCTCACTGCTGGAGAAAGACTATGCCCTAAGTCCCCGATCATGTAATCATCTTTACATAGAATAAAATGAAGTCCATACCGCTGTCTGTCTGTATGCTTAACTTTAAAACTACGCAACGTATTTTGATGCGTTTTTTTTAAAATAGATAAAGTGATCAAGAGGTTTATAGGTATATTTTGCGAAATTCCTACGGGAAAGCGGGATAGACGCAAACGAAGTTGTGTTGAAAATGCGCGGGTTTCGTGAGTTGTAAATACATACGATATAACGTAGAGTTGTAAGTAAAGCTCTCGTCTCTTTTATAAAGTACTAGCTGTTACCCGCGGCTTCGCCCGCATAAAAATTTGCATATGTTGGGCTCTGTACCCCTGACAATATGTATACAAATTTTCATAATGATCGGCTGCTTCAGTCAAGCCGTGAAGGAATAACAAACAAACTCATTTTCTCATTTATAAGTATGATTGATGCTTTGTTTCCGAAATGGAATGGTGGTAGCTTAAAGAGTAGCTTATTTATTTAATATTTAATACAGAATAATAATACAATCTACATGACGACAGAACGAAGGCCTACTCTACTTTATAAAATAAAGAATTTAATTTAAATTCGATGTAAACGTAATGAATGATTAAAAAACAAAAGAGAATTCTAAACAATTGTTTAACGAGTATCGATTTCAGTTGTGATTGTGTAGTCTAACCGGACAAGGGGCTGCGGTCATGTCAGGCGGAACAAGTGCCAAATAACTGTTCGATTGCGAACAATGGATTGGATTGTGTGTCGGCTATAACAACGAACGGGGGAGATTTAAGCGGGCTTTGCATTAATAGAACTGGCATTGAATTTGGTTATGGACGTCGTTTTGTATCAATATTTTAGAGACGTATCGATATTATACCTAAGTTAGTCCGTAGTTTATCGACACGTCCTCCGTATTCTTGTTTGATAAACGAAAGGCGTATTCATAATGGTTTTCAGTGAAATTTATATTCTGCGTGTTTCAATTAAACGATATGCTATATAGAATCAGTGGGGTATGGCGTGATTTTATTAGGAACATAGTTGAAACATAAACGTAGTATAAGCCTTAAATTTTAAAAATATTTTATGACAAAACATTTTGGTGGTATATTATATACATACATATAAAATTAAGAACAAACTGTGTCAATAGATTACGTATATACTTTCATTAGGTACTTAACTGACAAATGTGAGCGAACATCGTAACATGAGGAATCGTAAATTTTCGCTTTTAACTAAAAATAATGCATCTAATGTAAGTAATATTGACAACTTGACAAGTATTGCTTTCGTGTGACGATGCAATCAGGATAAATCCTACCCCATTAAATCTAGAATAATTGATACTAGAATCATGCAGTTAGCTGCCTCTGGCTGCCTCCAGGATTAGCCGCCAGAGCTTATGAGCACTTATTGAACATAAAGCTTTGAAACAAAAAAATAAAATGGCAATCTCTATGTTATTATAGATCTATGGCCCTAATGAAAATCATGGTCAATACGATAGAAATACTTGCATAAGGGGCTGGGCAATGGGAACAGGGGTGTTCTATTGTGCACAGATGGTGCACTAGATGCGTACTGAGTATGTTGTTGTTTACTACCCTCGTTAACATATACGATGTCCGTATAGCATTTTTAAATCACACAAAATCATAGTTTTTTTGGACTATAAAAGATGGCTGCACAGTATTCCAACAGCAATTGACTAGTCACTCAAATCAGGGTATTGAATCGTGTGTAGACTAATATTTTTTTTGTGCCAATTTTTTTGTAAAAAACAAAAAACATTTGTCTCTGTATATTTTATAGGAATTTCCGATGTAACTATCTAAATGTGCAGATATTTTTTATGTCATACAGCAGACAAACAAGTAAACGGACCTGATGGAAAGTTGTTACCGCCGCCTATGAACATCAGTCATATCATATCATCATTTCAACCCATAATCATCCCACTGCTGGGATACGGGTCTCCCTTCAATCGAAGGTGATTAGAGCGTACTCTGCCACGCTGCTCCAATGCGGATTGGCAGAGGCCGGTGTTTTCAAACCGCCCTAAGGCCACTGACTTGGCTTAACGACTGTCATCGATCGAGAACAGCCGGGACCGACGGCTTAACGTGCCCTCCGAAGCACGGAGAAGCTCGAGATAACGAAACCCATCCAAACGCTGGCTATGGTCGACGTCGCTTAACTTGCGTGTTCATATTAGAGTGCGACACACAGCGACGCTATCGAGCTCCTCTGAACATCAGCAATATACCAATATGTAGCCAACCTATTACGACGAGTGAAATAGGAAATGAAGGAAAAAGCAGTTGGGCTTCTGAATCTCTCATTCACCGAACGAAATGCATTCTTGCTTTACACCGATATTCTGTTAGAGGGTGGTACTTTCCCGGCTAAGCTTGTCCATTTCATAAATGCTCTGCCACTGCTCTACCACACAAAATATAAATAGAATTAAATTGTACCCATATCTTGAGAATAAATTGTTTAGTTAGTAAATAAAAATAAAATATTCACAAAGCGATAAATTTCAACATGAATTCAGGAAGCATTCCGGTGACTAGGGTCCGGATGGGACTGAGTCAACTCATTGTTCTAAAGGGTTAAGCTTTATTGGTGTTATCATTGCTTGGCTACTGCGTCTCAGTGCGCATGCCCAGTACAATATAAACCCACACATGACTTGTGAACAACCTCTACATGATCTAATTATGCAAATATCAACAAACTTCGATCTATTTCATGTATGAAGAAGAATAATTAAGATATATTAACGAAGAATCCATTTCATTTTAGTCATTTTAGTCTACGACAAATAAAGATTAAGTTCGTAAATTTACCTTTGAGCATAACTGGTTCCCGGTTCAGGTTGATTCTCGTCAGTAGGGTAGCAGTGCTGGGGAGGGGGCGGAGGCTGGCCACCTTGCATGTAGAAACCGCCAAGACCGACGGCTCCCAAAGGAGTTCTTCGGCCGGGAACCGACTGTGGCGGAGAATGCGACTCCCCAACCGGCACACCATCCCAAGTCCTTCGCCCCTCCATAGTTTAAAAAAAGTTAACACATCACAAAGGTAAACAAATCTTTCTTTAAAAATTAAAAAGTAGAATGAGCGCGTTTTGAATTTGGAACCGCTTTGACAGACAGTGCAGAACGTTGTGGATGTTGACGCGGTCCACAGATCGATCGGGGCACGCAGCTGGGGCGCGCACCCCTCTCATCTCACCACTGAGAGGAGAGCATTGTTCCGAAAAACGATTGTGATTTATTTTTCGTATGACCGGAGTGCAATAGCAAAGCGGTCTTTAATAGCCAATGCGTTAGGTTCACTATTTGTAATTTTAATACTTTAATATTTTTGATTTGGATTTCATTCATCATTTTTTCCGTCATAATTAATACCTACTCCCATAAAAAATGGGACTGCAAAGGAAGATCAGCTTACTTTTTCGTCACTGTTTTTAACAAGTTATTAGCAGAATCTACAGATTTTTATAAAATTAAATGATTTAAGTTATGTTAATAGACCTAGTATGTCAGATATAAATTAAGATTTAATTGGGGGTCTTACTCCCATTATTGTTATTATTTTGCTGACGTTAGAAAAAAAAGTAAATTGATCGAAATAGTAAATGGAAAAAATATTAATTTCTATCATGTTTCTATCTCACTAATGCAGTAATTCGTTCATTTGGGTGAAAGATAGGACAATCCACTGAATAAGTCTAAGCTTTTAAACTTTTACTATTTTTGTTATTTCAGTTCGTTTGGTAATAAAAATGTCTAAGATATAAACTCGTCTACGCATCCGTTCTCGTGGTTAATAATAGATATCATAGTTTTTCCTTTAAGATAAATATCTTTTTAAAAGTTACATTTACTAACTAAGGGGACACAGATAAAACTTTCACTAACCTATTAAATTCTTGGCACTAGGTGGCCATAAATGGAGCGGGGGCAATGACTTCTCTGAGGTGATTCTGAAATGTACATTCGATGACAACTAACAAAATATTTTTTTTTAAATATATTATATACATATAGATAGTTCTTTATTTGATCTGTACCGCATCATACATATCCATAAATATGTCTATCTGTAACCATGGCTATAGAAACAGGGTCTATTCTCATAACTAAAATTGAGAATGTCAAGCTCCAACCTTTAAAGCGTATTTCGATATTCTCGATCATATTATAATAATTATGAAATTAACCGAGATATTGAGTGAGTTTGAAGTAAAATTTTAACTGTTTTTTTTTAACGATAATAAAGCATATTGATCCAGACATCAGACAGTATAGAGGACAATATAATATACCTATATTAATTCCCGGTTTTTTATTACTTTACTTGGGTATAATAAAATAATTAGGAACTTTTTAACCATTTATTTTTCTAGCTCAGTAAAATTTTCAAATTAATTTTAGAGTTTTTTGATATTTGAGCATAAAATTTTGAATCTAAACACAGATTTCCTAATAACGTCTGTTTATTGTTTTAGACATTCTGAGAATATTGTATTTGATATAATGTAGGTATTCTAATACGTGCAGTAGTATTCTATTAATCCACTTTTGCGTGGGAGTGTACGCGACTCTATCCCAATAACAATTTATTCGGCGATCTGGCAAGTGGGTTAACTGAAGCGAAGGTAAACACCGGCGTTCATCATTTTGTAGTGGATTTACAATCTCACATTTAGATTGATCATAATATTTTATATTTGAGTGGTGGAAAACCCATAATATTTACGTTTCACCGTTTTGTTTTTAAGGAAAAGTTAATTTTAATTTGAATACCGATATCATGACGCATTCAGTTTATTATAAACTAGCTGTGCCCGCGACTTCGTTCGCGTGGTTGTCGAAAACACTATCGCGATTCGCAATATGAATAATTTTCCCAGACTTTGCAACATTTTTCACTGATGCTTCGCTCCTATTGGTCGCACGCAGCGAAATGTTATATAGCTTAGCTTAAAGCCTTCCTCGACAAATGTACTATCCAACACAAGAAGAATTTGAACCAGAAGTTCCTGAGATTAGCGCGTTCAAACAACAAACAAACTCTTCAGCTTTAAAATATTAGATATTAGAAGAATAGATATATTGATTTATTTAAAGTCTTTATGATAGCCCCCTTAAGTAACCTTAGATTAGATACCATATGATAAGTTGTTCAAGCAAGCCTTGGTGGGTTATGGTATTTCCTATTTCGGAGTTTTCGGATTTTTGTTATTTTTTAAGTGAATAAAATATTTATCGATTTCAATAATTATACATAATAATACACACAAAATTTCTTTTACGTGTCACTCTTATGCTTTATTAATGAGAAATTAATATGAGGATCTATTTTTATAAATTCTTCTTCCTATACTCCTTCAATATGAGAGAAAAGTATCATATTAATGTGGGCGAGACCAAGTTTAACAAATAGATTCATTATTATCTTTGCATTTATCTTAAAGGTTACAACCACCCCATTTTCCTTTATTACTGCGACCTAATTTAAATGAAGGTACTCAATTCAACAAGTATAATTAGTAGTAACCCAATTATTATCTGTTTACGGTACTATTTGTAGCTCGTACCCTTTATTTTCTCGGCTCGTTGGCATGTGGTGTGATATTTTCTTTCTCGAAAATTAGGCTATTTGTTACGAACTACCTTCTTTTTTTAGTTTTATATTTTTAATACTGCCTTACTGTCGCCTTGTCTTATTATCGATGTTTTCATGTAATAAAGAGGCAAACAAGCAAACGGGCCATTTGATGGAAAGTGGTCATCAGCTCTGTTGCTTTGTTTGTGTACATTTTTCCTTTTCTTGTTAATACACTTACTAATTTGTTTTTTATTCTAAATTGAGCTGTTTTTGTCCTCTTTCTGCCTCCACCTTTTTAAAAGCAATTTTTGTTAATGTCGAAGTTATTTCCATAGAATATTATCAAAACGTGCGTGCGTATAAAACGACCGTGATGCACTAAAGAAATATGTTTTTTCTTTACAGTAAAAGGGTATTTTTCCAATATTTTTTTTATAGGAAAATAAAGAAAAAAAAACGTTTTAATTTATATTTAGAAACGTTTAATAATATTAAAGCTAATCAATTCAGAATTATTTACAACTTATTCCAATCAGTTCCGACTTCTTTTTAGTCCTCTTAACAATTACATTGTATCTTCTATCATTCAAAATTCCGACCATGACATAAAATACATAGCACTTTTTGAAAAATTACAAAATGTACATGAATTTGTGTAAATCTTTGTGTATAAATGACATAATTAAGTATGCAGAGCGTAAACATAAAAGATTCATAATTTTTAATGATCAATAAGTTATATTCATCATCTCAGCCACAAGAAGTTCACTGCTGGACATGGGATCCCAAACGATTCCATTATGACTGGTTGGCAGCGGTCTGCATTTAGCGCCTTCCTGCCAATTTCCTTAGGTCATCTGACCACCTTGCTGCCGTCCTACACTAAGCTTTCCGGTCCGGCACGTAGTCAACATATCAGACCTTCATAATGTCCTATGTAAAAAATTTCATCATAATCTTTGTTTTAATTTACTCCTCTGTATACTCATTTAAGTCGTTTTGCTAGTATTTGTGGAACGACACGTAAAAAATTCAATAATACTGTAAAAAAATACATCGAAATAGGTAACATGTGTTTCCAAATTATTTTACTAATAAAATATTTTTCCAAAAATTCCACAATCCCAATAAGTTTTTGTACAGTTAATTTATTTTGAATGTTAATTTTAATAATTTTGTCACTTAAGATTCTTTTTTAATTAAATACTTTTTAAACTGTTTAAACTTCATAGCATAGGTACTTAATAGGTGCAAACTTTGAACAATTTTAAAAACTCCTGTAATATATTTTGTAAAAATGACCATGTTTTGACTAGAGGTCAACACTTGCATTCCCATAACATCAAGTTGATTTATGTTTATAACAATAATTAAAACCATATAAGGCAGAAAAAGAACTATTCAACTTTTTGAATGGAAATAATTGTCTGACTTTGGCATGCCTGTTGACCATATAGTATGTTTACAAAAGTATAAAATTACATAAGTAGTTAATTAGATAATTGAGAACCGTGAATAATTTTATTGTGGTTGCTGAAATTGTCTAGTCTTTAAAAAAGCTAGTTTCTTTGGCATTATGAGGTATGATTCGACATTGCACATTATGTGATACTTGAAGAGAATATTTAACAGTTTTAAAGAAAACGCGAAATTATAAAAAAACATTCGCCATCTTGATAACTATTCATTTTGCCACAAATTATCTTTGCATGTCACAATTTCGTAATCATTCATTTATTTTCACAGCCCTTATACTATGACTAGAGAACTTCTATTATGTCGTACGGATAATATAATAGCGACAATGATATTTTATATGCAATAACCAACAAATTAAATATAATATTAAATAGTAAATGTTCAATCGAAGACAGAGTAAACCGTATACAAACATTTTTTAATATATCTTAACAAGAAATAATTAATTGGAAATTATAATTTCCAATTAATTAAATCTTTCTGATAACCGGCCGCCATGAGTTAATTTTTTAAATCTTATCATTTTTATGAGCTACCAGCTCTATAAACATTTATCTAATCCAGAAAATGTCTTCACTAAGCATAACTAACAATTTGGTCATTATCTTATGCTAAGTACTAGACATCGCTTTAAATAATACTTAAAACGAAGCCTTGTATAGCAACTAAGTAATTTCAACTTTTTACAAGGTCATAATATTTGCTACACATATAATTAATGAAGCTTTTGTAACTTTGGCTCGTCGGAATAAGACGAGATTTGGTATTTAAACAGGTACGTGATGCTTAGAATATGCGACTTAGATGATCTAACACTGTAAAAGTAGAAAATTCTCGATAGAAAATAAGTTAGGCCAAGTTTTAGGTGTCGTTTAACACCGAGCACCTCAGCATAAAATGGAAAGTGGCTCACCTAACAGTTGAACTTTTAAGAAATTTTTATTTTAAATGCATTTCCTTAAACTACATTCGACAATCAGCCCAATAAATCATTTCCAAACATACGCAACTTTCATTAGGTGGGTAACTTTTCATAATATTTTTAAAATAGAATATATTTACAATTGTAAAAAACAACTTCACAATAACTGGATACCTTTTACGGTTATTTGTGAGTATAATAATTTAATGCATCAAACATGTAACACATAAATTCAATATATTATATACATATAAATCTTTGGCACGTACAACTAATGATACGTGAATATTTTAACTGATCTGAAACAATAAATTTACAGCAATTATTGTCGAATTATGTACTCAAATACTAATTTACCATTCAAATGAGATTCGTCATACGAAATTATCGATGCAATGAAAATTTTCAGACAATAGTCAAGCTGAACATTACACTTAAATCTAACATAATTCTATTTTAACCTTTGAGAAAAATTAGAATCATCGAGATTCCCAGCGGTGTATTTTCCACCGGAATAGCGAAAGCAACATAAAATTAGTGGAATATATCGGCGGCAAAGTTGATCAGCGCTGCACTGGTGAGATGATCACAAGTGCACCATACGTGAAGAGTTCATCGCGGCTGAGAGCGGTGCAGGTGTGGCAAAGCGTGCCACTGGTAGGCACGACAGCCACACAGCACCGGCGCCAGCAAGGCATCAGCGCGCTCGGTGTGCCGGCGCGCTGCTCGGTCACGGCGCCGCAGCCGCCAGGGGTGCTCGCGTTGGCGTCGGCACGCGCGGGCATGCTACCATTGACCCACTGCGATTTGCTAAACTGTTGTTAGCAGCACCGCCTGCAATAATAAAATACGATCTCAATAGCTGCTTAATGACGACAGTAGAGCCCCTATAAGGTGAAATAATTGGATAATAAGCTAACGTTTCTTAGGCAGCTTGATTTATTAAATCATCGAAGTTAGTGAGTGCAACATAAGCCATATGGGAAAAGAACTTAAGATAGATTTGATAGATAGCTGCAGTTATAGTTATTGCTTACCAATAAGAGAGCCGAGCATTTTGGTGACGGAGAACTTTCTCGTGCGTTGTGGCGTGCGGACTTCAGCTAACAGGCGGTCTACGCAGCGGTAGAGGTCGCCGGAGTTATCGGCTACGCTGGCTTCGCTGAATGATGCACCGTGCGCTGCACTAACATTCTGTCCTTCCTTTGTTGTCACCTGGAACCAAGATATTTAACTTTAAATAAGAATAACCACAATATAAATACTCAGCGGGTACTCAACACACTTTATGTACAATACAATAACATATTTAGCATGCTGTTGAGGCTGCCCGGTACTGCAGTGCCTCGGGCATGTTTGCAGAAATGCACACCGATAGTTTTCCATGCCATCATCGGGAAAAGAGACGCTTCCCTGCTGCAACGTGTCCGAACCAGCGCCAATAGCATTCTAAACGTGTTTGCGGACAGAGTGGACTGTCCTATAATAAAGCACTGAATTGGGCTTACGTAAAATAAAGAAAAAAAGATAAACCAAGGATTAACTAAACCTGTTTTGTTACTGTCATTCTTAAGGAGAGTTAAATGAAGTGAAGAATTACTTACTGGACTAGTAAAAACATTATTTGTAAATCAATGTTAGTTCAAGAGCGTTTCTAAATAATGGTAACTAACAATGATAGATAACGTTGAAATGATTTTGTTTAAAATATTCTTAGTATTTGAAAGTGTTGTTGGTTTCATAATTCTATCTTGTTTCCTGGCAGGTTTTCAATGGAATACCCTCAGAGATACGAATGTATTTCAAGGGTTTCCAAGTGAATCTATTGTGTGAACTGTAAACTGTCTGCTCGTTGTATGATGTAGCAACATCACAGGCAATATGATGAGACATACAGTGAGACAGAGCCAACAACACAACTCCAGATAGAGAGATGGGTATTGTTTCTGTAACAATACCGAACTTTACGCCTCCCGTCAACGGTAATGTACAGACCGATGTAAAGCACAGACGAGCAGAAATGATCTAAAGCACAAATATTTATTGTTACACCCACTACAACTAATTTGTAAATCAATTTTTGAATTAAATCCTATGCTAATACTCATTCAACACGATCTAAAATAATAAACATATTATCTAATATTTCTCTTTTTGCAAAAGCATGATTCACCTGTCGATCAGTGCTATTCTCGTTAGTTTTCCGAGATCTGTTTTTTCTTCAGCCTTTCATATCTTTGGCTTCACATCACATTTCATATTTTAAAAGTATTCCAAATTATACAAGCATAATAAAAGTGTAAGTAACCTTAAAGGTATAATAACCGAAAGTGAATGACTACCGAAACAATCCATTTAATGGTGGTTACAAACGGGAATTCTCCCTGAGTGCTAAATATAGCTTTATTATTCTTCGCTTTGATAACTCTTGTAAACTTCGTGCTCGTTTGTCAATGTTTGAGACTTGTCTTACATACTTTTAAAACATTAAATTTTCCATCATACCAAGTTGAACCTCATCAAGTTTTGGAAGTTCAAACTCTTTTTCAGTATAAAATTTTGTGAACATAATGTTTTATCTATATTTGGAAATAATTATATTTAGTTTAATATGAGGTTGTGAATAAATCTTTCTAAAGCCACATTTGTAAAAGGCTCATTCCATTTCATGTCTAGTAATGGCTGTAAGAATTTGATGTATTTGAAATCTCTTAAGTATTTAAAATTTTTACTCTTATAATGAAGTTATTAGCTTTCTAATTTATTTCTTACCTGTCTTAGATGATCGAGATCTGTTTTATTTCCGAGTAAGGCGAGGGGCATATTTGCGGGAGTGCCTGTAGGTCCGTGCGCGGGGCTCCCATTGGCCGGGGACCTCTTCAAGGCGTCAAGTACTTGGGTAGCATATTCAAAGCTGCTTCTGTCTGTAACCGCATATACTAGGAGACAGGCATCAGCCCATTGAATCTGAAACAATACATATTTGACTATAAATAATTTTGACCAAGAAATTCACCTGTACGACCTTCTGAGGTTCGGGTCCCGTCTGGGGCGCCTCCTCTAGGCAGACACTGTAAATTTTAAGCGGTAAGAGCCTTTTGGGCTCGCAATTTCGATCTAGTCGTAGTTCAATTTTTATGAAACTTTTGTTGAAACTTATAAAATAATACTAATAAATTATTCATATTTTTATGACCTCTTAACGACTTTAGTATTTTATTCCTTAACAATCTAACTTGGTTATTGTGTTATATTCGAGCTTTTTTTTACCAGATGGTAGCTTAGTGACTCAATTACTAGCAATAAATCCAAAAATATAGAATAAATAAATTATATTTTCTGTCAAGTATTAACAGTAATGTTGCAAATAGTATACTAAGAGTGTGTGTGATCAATTATTGTGTGTGAGCCAACATTCCGTGTTAAATTTGGCCGGAGGAGCGATTCACGGGCCCGCCCACATGCCGTCAACTGATTGGCATCATCGCATCACTTCTCGGATACTGCAATGTCGCCGGAAACGTAACACTACACACTACACGAGATCATACCAATACGATAGGGCGGAGGGGCTTTTTCCCTTACCGAAACAACAGTTACTTTGATATTTTTAACTAATTTTTATTCTAGTTTAAATTTTAATGTTATTATTAGTTTAATCATTGTAATTTTAGAAAATAAATATCTAATAATCAGTAATTAATTCTAAATATTGTTATGCTTGTCAAAATATGTAAACTTTTGATAAGTCAAGTAAATAACAATCACTTGTACAGATGATGATTCCATTTTATAAAGTAAAGGAGTTATTTTCAAAAAAGTATATTAGATTTTATGTATTGTTTCTGAGTTGTTATTGGCAGTCAATAAGCTATGCCCTCGCGTTGACCCTGCGCTCGCTATCGTTCTTGGTAACAAGCCTAGACAGACTGCCGTTAGTCAGACAATGAATCAATATTATACTACTTATAACAAAGATACAAATGGCATAGTAACTGGAACATAATCATAAACGATTATACGTTATGTGCATTTTATATATTTTTTCTGTTCTAATTGACAACCAATAGTTTCCGTCATTATAAAAGGAACATCTTATGTTGAAAACATTATATACAATATGAGTACCTGTAGAAATTTATACATTAAAATATATTATTATTGATATATTTATTATTAAAAAGTATACTTACACGCATAAGTATTGAGTATATATCGTAAAGTAAAAAAAAAAAAAACTAAAAAGTATTATAACGAAAAAAAAACTATTTATTGGTTTTCACGACTGAACAAACCGCTAAAGTGATATTGATGTAAATAGCGAGAACTTTGAGGAAGGATTTTTTGTTACAAAAATGAAACCACAAAGAGAAATTAAACTAAAAAGATGGAATACAGATATTAAACTGAATTTTTCACGAGAAAACTGGCTAGTTTACTGTAACTAATTTTATGAATGCGTGCGCTTAAACCCAGAGATATTGCATAAGAATAATCTTATCTTGATAACAAGATGAGATGTTAAAAGTTTAAGGAAAGTTAAAGATTCAATTTTGTTTTGTTTGGCGCGGCCGTATTAATTGGTTAACCGTTGCGCGACGATAGGAAACTCCCGATAGATCCTACTACTGTGGTACTACCGTGAAAACAAACATTTATAACACTGTCAACTATTAAAATTCTCAGTTGACCGCCATCAAGATCTTTGTCTAATATTTCAAATAGTAAATTATTTAACTTTCAGTTTAATCGTACTATGAAATCGCAGTTAGTACTAACTGCGATGCGTTTTAGATGATACTCTAATAGTTGAAAGAGGACATACGCAATACGTGAATCATTATTGAAATGTTTCCGATGTACATGAACAGTTTTATGTAACAGGCCGATGCGACGAGGCGGACATCAGTGAGAACTTTTATTTTTGATTGTGAATGAAATACCGAGTACGTGGGAGGTAAAACTAGTAGACTATTTTTTGTAATTTACATAACATACGAAAAATTTTCCTCTTATTTTATGGTAGATCGTGGTGCGTCGTAATCGAGCTTCACTTTCGTTTCTCAATAATAAGAATCTGTGGAAAAATCTGAAATGACATGAAGCGAGAGTCCGCGAAAAACATATTTGGCGAAAATAACATTTGACATGGAGCCGTAAAATTTTAGTGTTTGATAAGTCGCAAATGGGTAAACTATTTGCCTGTAAGTATTATGAAAACATTTCAGTGTAAAATATTACGTTGTTAGGCTTTGAAGTATTGAACAAATCCACGTTCTAACTGTGTTGTAAACGTCGCACTGTAAACATATGTGAGTCATAATTCGCGTGCGGCCGCGGCGGGTTACTGGAGCAACGCAGCGTCTGTACACATTTTCTGCTACATATTATATTCACAGATTAACCCACTTACAACAACATAAAATGGGTTCAGTTTACATTTAATAACTCATTTTGTTTGCGGAAGGGTTAACCGCGATCGTAATTTTGATTTGTTGTATGCAGTGAGATGCTTTCATATGTTTTGATAACACATTACAAATATTGGTATTATTGTGAGCTAATTCTTACCTTCCGAAAAGTAGACCGTGTGCGGTAAGTTGGTAGAAATAAAGAATTTTCCTTTGTTTTCATGGAAAATATTAGAGAATATACAAACAGATGTGATCTCGTTTTTTTCATAACCATAAAAATCGTAGAATTGTTTTGCGGCCACGTTTGAGGTAAATATAAATTAATCTGTTGTTATTAGAAGATAAATGTTAGGTTTATTTATAAATGGAGTGCAGTATACACGTGTATAGGGTTTTATGAGTCGTGAGTCGACTCTACCATACTGCCGCTCCCCTGATATGACAGGGATTAAAAGGACTACATACTCGATGTTTGTAGAAGATTATAAAAATAGAATATTTCCAATTAATTGATTTTTATATTGTATTTGAAAGATAGTCAATTAATTTAATACCATATCGTACGGTGTTTTTTTTTTGAAATATGTTGAGATCATGAACGTTTGTGCTTTGTGGGGTATAGAAACCTCACTAAATGTACCAACTGTGTCAAATCGGCCGTCGGCATTTCTACAAAATATACCGTGTCCAGTTCAAGTATGAAACAGCAATAAAATGTGGGAAGATTAACATTTTTTTGATATTCACCTTGTTGTTATTTTCGATGTATCCTATCTAGTAATTCAACGTGTTTGAATAAACTTTAGTTAGTGAAGGTCTGTTAAACTGAAGCTTACAATAGCGAAGGTGACAGACACAGATTTAAGGCTAAATAGATACCTCGAAGCGCTTGTAATAAAGGAGCTCAAAAACAGGCTGTAAATTATATGGACGCGCGGACGTTAGTTGCCATGTGTCGTACGAGAAAACCTGCATTTTTAAGTCGGTTTTACCTTACTCGCGAAGTTGATCGAGGTAAAGTTAGACGAAGTTAGAAGATAGAAAAGTAAAGACGAACTTATCCTTACACTACTGTATACGCCAAACGTTGGTCAATTTTGCGAAAATTATCTACCAAAAACACCAGTGTTAGTGTGATAAACAAGTGTAAATGAATTGAAAGGATGACTCATCTTTACTACCATGCGAATGTGCGAAGTATAAACCCGCGTCATCTATTTAGAATTACGTCCTATAATAGGGATTTTCGTGGCAAAGCATGGCCATTAATTGCATTAACTCAAATACTGCATTAACCTACATTCCGAACACAGCTTCGTGTAAGTCCTTTGAAATTGAAGACGGTCAAAGCGAGGGTTATAAGTTTACGACAATATCAACGACGTCGTAATTTTACGAATACACGCGTTATATTGTCGTGACATGAACAGGACTTTCGCATTTTGCTTACAATTTTCGCCTGAAACACGTTCCCAATTCTCCATTTCTATGAAATGAAAGCGAAGTGTTTCTTTTTGTTTGTTTTTCTGTTGATTTTGACAGTTTGCATACATGTTTTCAGGGGCTACGGCAACGTATTTTACTTTCCATTATTATGCGGGATTATATTCAGCGGGAAGATTATGAGTCGATAGCCTCGATATGATGATGATAGTAACTTTTAATTCTGATAAAACGTAAAAATAATTTCCGAGAGATAGACTAATCTAACGCAAGCGATAATCTAAACATGAGTTTATTTAATAATGTATTGTAATTTTAGTTATAAAGTTTCATATACGACAAGCCAAGTCATGATGTCAAGGTACAGTTACGTTAAGGTTCTACAGGAATAAGGACGGGCCTGTTCCCTTAGTGATATCCTCATTTTTTCCCGTTAACAGCGGGTCCACTATTATAATGTAATGTAAATTACCTGTTCAGCCGGAAATTTGTCTGAGTTGGAGCCGGAGACATCAATGACTTCTAATTCTACTGGAGTTCCATTGATGGGTACTGTTTGTCTGTATAGTAGATCTGTGAAAAGAAAACACTTGTTAGAATCTATTACATTTTGAGATACCATAGTATTTCTTTAATAAATATGACAGGAGATAGGTCATTTTAAATATTATGACGCAAAATAAAATATTAAAAAAATATTTCTTCTTTTGATTCAAATTATTATAGACATTCGTCCAGTGGTGTCCTTGTGTCCTAGTCACACGCCCGTGATAATAAAATAAATAAATATTCTTGGACGCATCACACAACGCCATCTAGTCTCAAACTAAGCAACTAAGTTTGTACTATGGGGTACTGGATTTCTGATAAATATACATAGTATACCTACAGTAACTAATATTTAATTGATTAGATACTAACCTGTAGTAGAGTGGTATTCGCCAATATATCTTCTTGTTAAGTAACGAACTATGAGCGCTGAAACAATAGAAATTTACGATAAACATATAAATCATAAACAGAGTCGTATCAGAACAACGAGCGTATACTTGTATGTAAAGCTGGCAACGCTGAATATCTCCGATATCTCTGTGGTGCATGGATCCACCACTTACCACCATGTCACGCAAAAGTTCGTCAAATGAAAATGAAATAATTTATTCAAAGAGTAGGTATTCGCAAGCACGTTGTCTAGTCATATTTTACATAATAAATAATAATAAATAAATATATAAGGACAATTCATGCAGATTGAGCTAACCCCAAAGTAAGTTCGAAACATACCCATAACACAAGTATGGGATACTAACTCAACGATATTATATTTTATAACAAATCCATATATAGATAAACATCCAAGACCCGAGGCCAATCAGAAAAAGTTCGTTTTTCATCATGACCCGACCGGGGATCGAACCCGGGACCTCCTGGATGGCGGTCTGGCGTGGTAACCATTACGCCACGGAGGTCGTCTATGTTAATGTTTCAGTGATTTCGGGAACAAAGCAAAATGACCACTGGGTACAGAAATGTTGAGAGAAACCCAAAACGTTCGCCGAACACTTTTATAAAAAATTTTACTCTCCATTATTACACGTTCAAAAGTGAATATAAATAGGAACACAAAAGAGTCTAAAGTTCGTAAACGCCATTTGATCTGTATTATAGAGTATAGCTTCTAAAAATATTTTAATTATCATGAATTTTATATACAGTAATATCTGGATACCATGTGCTCTCATCGTAAAAGTTTTATGTCGGTAAAATAAACTGCATGTCAAAGTAACGTCTTGAAATCTTTATAGTGCAGGTTTACGAACGAAAAATCTATTTTTTTTAATTCTATAATATTACTAAACAAATAATTATCGTAAAGCAGCTTTGAATAGATTGAATATTTCCTTATTGCAAAAAGTCTGAAGCGTGCTTAGGTATCTGTGTTACTTTTTTATTTTTATATACCACAAAGGTGGCAAACAAGCATACGGCCGGCCTGGATGGTAAGCCGTCACCGTAGCCTATAGACGCTTGCAATACCGGAGGTATCACTCACGCGTTGCCAACCCTCCCAACCCCCCCAAGTGGAGCTCTGAAGAACTTACTCATCGTAGGAACACAACATGGCCTGTACCAATATTATTTGGCTACGATCTAAGGTGGAGGTCCTTTCTCAGGCGTAGGGGGGCTGTTCCGATGAACTAAAATAGTTTTACATTTAATAATATTTTATTTATATTTATTTATTGTATTGGAAAACCAACAGCTTAACATTTTAAAAAACATGGAAATAAGGAATGTGGGCGTTACTATAATCATTCAATTTTTGTCGCTGACACTCCTCTTTCTTGTTCAAAATTATCTTTAATAAATCTTTGTATATTAATAGTCCTAATGTACATTAAAACATAAAAAATATCCTACTAAATTAATGTAGTCTCCTTTAAAGTCAAACAAAGACAAATAACCATAAATATATTTTATTTTAATCATTTTTTTAAAATTGAATAAACTCACTCTAGAAATGATTTTTTACGGTCGAGCGTCCCATGACCCGTTCAATTTGGCCCGTTAATAAAAACCCATTTTTTAAAGATATAACATAGATTCTTCAAAGTCTGGCATAGTTAACATTTAGACTTAAAATATTGACAAATAAGTTAGTTACTACTTGTTTTCTAAAAGGCATTTCAATCGTAGATAAGATTAATCAAATAAACGCCGTTACATAATTGCATTATAATCCATATGTTGGCCGATTACACATCACAAATCCTCTGTTCTAAGTGATCTAAATTCAGTATCTGCTAGACGTCTCCAATAACCATAACACTTGCGAAAAGGTTGATTGACAGTGGTACAAATAAACATTACATCATCCATCATAACTCAGAAAATTCTAGTCCATGTTATTGGGTTACTATGTCATAAATAATACATTTAAATAACTGAATATTTCTTTAAGTTTTTATTTGATTTTTTTAAATACTGTTTGTATTTAATACATGGCCACAGAAATTCATTATTGTGCTATTTCCAACAAATTGGAACTTGGCGAAGTTCGCTAAGGCTAAATATATGAAGAAATGTTAATGCTATGCGGATAAATCTAATTATTTCAGTTATGTAATAAAAACAAGCTATATTTTTAGTCGCCAATAAAAATATGAAGGGGAAATGAAGATAAAACGCGACTACTTATAAAACCAATTATTATGACAAGCGTTTGAAAGAATTTAGGTCGCAACTCGCAATATAAAACGGGCTCAGATGAGGTTTCACCGAGGAAAAAAATACATATTCTACATAGATTTTTTGCAATATTTTCTTACCGGACTTGCCAACTCTTGAGCTCCCGATGACGGCAATGCGCACACGCGGCATACCTGCGCGTTCGTCTCTCATATTTATGTGTTGAATTCTAACTGAAACAAAATATATATGTTAGTATGGATTCTTTTGCATGCAAATTGGAGATTGGATTCAATAATGTGGGCGTATATCAATGCGCCGGTTTAATGAGTTAACTCAAAATTGAGTCATGGCGCAACCAATCAAATCATATGTTAAGATAGTATTTGTCAAATGTAAACAATTGTTTGCTGTGAACTAAACAAAATTATTAATAACACGCGTGTTACCCATCCTTACTGTAAGTAAATTGGTATCTATTAGCTTTTGTTTGGATCCTGTCAATCGTCCTAATATTGGAAAGCTTTTAAAATGATAAATAGATCTGGTTAGATCAGTATCGCGTCTTTGGGTTAACATTGATTTGATTCGAAGGCCAGTCACCGGGTTCATGTTTGTATTGATAAATTATTTTTCAATTCTGTTTCCCAGGAAATGCCTTGCGATGACGTTTGTTTCGATACCCGCCTACACCGGCCTACTCATCCTAGTACTCGCTAAAACAACACCGTTTTACGGTTTTATGCCTGCCCAGAATATCCTATGACACTGTTAACACATGTTTACCTTAAGAATTCATTGATTCAGAAATAATAGTTCAGTGAGTTAAATAATATTCTAATGAAGAATGCAGAAAATAGACAAGTAGGTACCTGTGATAAATTGACAAAACAGAAAAGTACGAACTTCACTCCAGTCTCAAAATCAAAACGCAAAATGGACTTGATGATTTAAATTTTTAGCTAAACAAATTCTTGTGACTATTTTGTTCATATTATTTATTAGGCAAATATGATCTAAATATATACAAAAATATATAATTTTAAATAGGTAAAGAATGGCTGTTTCGTGCCAACCCTTCTGTAACGTGCGTCATCTTACGTTATCAAATATTATTTAATCTGTCATGACTAGTCATGAGATTTACATTTGACACCTGAGCAATTATGGAATACTCTTATGTCCACGCTTAATGACTATTTGAGCGTCTGCCAAGCTCACTAAGATATTTCCGTGCACATATCAGTATAATATCCCCAAATCATTACCATCTCAACAACTAATATTATCAGTTTCGTTATAATTAGGAATTCTTCTTCTTCTTCTTCTTCAGCCTGTTGTTGCCACCCAATGCTGAGTGTAGGCCTCTTGCATTGCACGCCAGTCTTTACGGTCTTGAGCTTTCCTCATCCATAAATTCCCCGCGACATTAGCGATGTCATCGGACCACCGCATCGGTTGTCTGCCCACGTTCCTACTCCTAGATCTGGGTCTCCACTCCAGTACCACTTTACCCCATCACTCGTCTTCTGTTCGGCATATGTGTCCTGCCCATTTCCACTTTCTACGGGTTATGATTTTGGCTATGTCGGTGAGTTTTGTTCTTCTTCGGATATCTGTATTTCTTACTTTGTCGCGAAGAGAAATACCTAACATAGCACGTTCCATTGCTCTTTGGGTGACCTGTAACTTGTGGATGACTTTTTGCGTGAGCGTCCATGTTTCGGACGCATACACCAGAACAGGAAGGACACATTGTTCAAAGGCTCTGCGCTTGAGGTTCATGGGTATGTCCCCCTTAAACACGCCGGATAGCTTGCCGAACGCTGCCCAACCGAGTTGGATGCGGCGTTGGATCTCCTTATCCTGGCCATATTTTTTCAGGCTCAATCTCTGTCCAAGGTAGACATACTCCTCAACGACTTCCAAGGCCTGCCCATGCACCGTGATGTTTAAGGTGTTGTCATCCATGGCTGTAGGTGTTAGTATCTTGGTTCTTGCCATGTTCATCTTTAACCCTACTGTCGCTGATACATCGTATAGTTCCCGAACCATAACTTTTAGGTCTTCCAAGCTTTCGGCGAAAAGAACGATGTCATCTGCAAAGCG
The DNA here is from genome assembly GCA_905163395.2 of Endotricha flammealis. NCBI lineage: Eukaryota > Metazoa > Arthropoda > Insecta > Lepidoptera > Pyralidae > Endotricha > Endotricha flammealis. The sequence continues at coordinate 13,727,071 of LR990856.1, read as the reverse complement.
AAGATGGGTTAGGCTTTTACCATTGATGTTGATGCCTTTGCCTGACCAGTTCAGAAGCCTAAATATATCCTCCAAACATGACGTGAACAGTTTGGGGGAAATTGTCTCTCCCTGTCTTACTCCTCTATTCACCGGTATATGCCTTGTCAGCTCATGCAGTTTGACTTGCATTGTAGCGGCACGGTAGACTGCTTTGATGGCTTCCACATACCTTGTGTCTACTTGGTTTCTTTGTAGGGAGTGAGTAACGGCCCAATGCTCCACAGTATCGAAAGCCTTTTCATAATCTATGAAGGCGCATACTATGGGACGATTGTATTCTGTACACTTCTCAATAAGTTGGCGAATAGTGTAGATGTGGTCAATCGTTGAGAAACCGCCTCTAAACCCTGCTTGTTCTACCGGTTGAGCCAAGTCTAGTTTATTGGCAAGACGCAAAGTTATCACCTTGGTGAAGAGCTTGTAGATGTGACTCAATAGGGAAATAGGCCGGTAGTTAGACAGTTTGGTAGAGTCTCCCTTTTTATGGATTAAGATCACTATCGCGTTTCTCCATGCTTCCGGTGTTGCACCCTCAAAAAGAACTTTATTAAACAGTTTCTGCAGCTGTTTTAACACGGGTTTTTCTCCTAGTTGCAGGTTTTCGTAAGTGTTCCCATCTTCACCTGGTGACTTTCCCACTTTCATTTCCTTGAGGGCATGTTTAATTTCATACAGGCTAATTAGGAATTACATTCAGGCAATTATCGGGGTGAAGTTGATGCTGTGTTCATTCATTCTTTAACTCCAAATTAATGGCGGAACCGCGAAATGTACAATTGAGTCTCCTTTGAATACTATTCAATCCTTCCCAATAAAAGATTATAAAATGGAAATGAGATGATTATGAAATGAGAATGCTAAGAAAGAAGAGAGAAAAATAATTTAAAAAAACATAACTCTAGCTCTTAATGAGTACTTGAGCGGCTTCCAACTCGCAAATCACGGTCAGATAAGTAATCTGCGTCTCGTGCCCGACTCCATTTTCATTCATTAAGCGCCGCTCGGATGACGTCCGACTCCTAATGACTCAAATAACGTCATTGAGAGTCGGAATCCTAGTATTAATACAAGAGGCATCACATGACAACGGCATAGAGATTTACTGTACACCTAATTGCGTATATGTAACAAACTCACCGAATATTTCGATATCGATACGGGTCATAAATAAGAACACACACATGCTCACCGTAATTCGGTTTACCTTGTTTATTTTATTAATTTTTTTCAGCAAAACATCGTAACGTCGGCATTAGTGCGACATGAGCGCAATGAAGCATTCCGGCGTATTTTTAGCGGATTCGACGCAGCAGCGCCTACACGATGGTTGAATAACCCTACAACGCAAATATCTGCCTGACAAGTTGACGTACCAACAATAACAATATGTTGCCATTAGTCGATTTTTAGGTAAGTTTGGAAATTTCTAACTATTTGGACATACATTTATGCAATTGAATTAAGTTGCTTAACTTGTCAGTAATGTCGATACGTGTGTCTTGTCAATAAAATTATGTTAATATATTCTTGCTATCAATATTAAAAATTCCATTTTATCTATGAAAATGCTATGCTAATTGGGTTACTAAGCTTTTCCAATATAGGTACTTTTTGCTCATTATCTTATTTGCCTCAGAGCCAAGTCACAAAGTGCATCATGAAAAAGGTTGCAAAGTGCAACATGAGTGCTACCTATAAAGCTTGTTGACACTGTTATATTATATCATATCATCACAGAATTTCTTGGCATTTATTCGTTGTTTAGTATAAAACGTCATCAGAACGAATTCTATACATTATAATTATATGAGACTCTTACGCCAAATATTTATTTTTGTGCGTCAACATTCATGCATTAGTACTTATAGCAAAGGAAAGGAACCCTGCTTATTTCAATAATATTTCCCGACAATGGAGAAGATAACAAGGTTACAATATTACACTTTTGAGTACGTAGAATAAAAGTCTACACCTTACACATTATTCTAGTTTTTATTTCACATCGATCGGTGCAATATTAACGAAGTTATAAGCTTGGGAAGTTTACGCAGGTTTTTTAAATCTCGTCGTCCCCGCGAACAGCGCGTGACGTCATCGCATCCATACGGCGCGTCGGGGGCGCCCGGCTCATACGTCCGTAGTACATTTTCGCGGGTAAAAGTTGCTTGCTCTAGTGCGCTCTGGTGTTTTTTATTGATTTTAAATAATGCTGATTAATAATGTAGTGTATTTTGTATATTATTGTTTGAACTAAAATGGAAGAATGATTTCAAAAAGGCCAATCCGACAACCTTCCCATAGTCCACGATATGATGGTGGCAGAATATTTTATAAGAAATAAAGATTTTGATGCAGCTAAAATTCGCGGAGTTAAAATGAAAAGGTAGGTGTAGGTAGGTACTTAGGTACCTATCATACTAATATTATAAAATGTAAAGTGTGTTTGTTTGTTTGTCCTTCTTTCACGTCGAAAGTAATAAATTTTTTTGGGGATAGTTTATGGTCTGTAGAAGTGGAGAGTGACATGGGTTACTTTTTTCCCACGGGATGAAGAGATTCCCATGGAAAAATTATTGGCATTTTGCCTTGATCACGCGGACGGAGCCGCGGGTAACAGCTAGTAAAATAATATATCATTTCTACTAAATATGCGAGGTATATGTATAGTCCGCGCGCATGTGCTAGTAGCCCATACAGGTGACTAGGTCGATATCATTTGGAAATGATTTCGATTTCATGCATACAATACAACAGATCGTCAACTAGCGCCTGCTACCACCCTGCTAGCGACCGAGTCTATCCCGTTCCCCGCGTTTTTAATTTTTTTATACCTACCTACTTTCGTAATATTAAATTAAGTGTAACAAAAGCTGTTATAAATAAACCTAACTCAGTGTAAAAACGATATACTTCATTCTGTGTTTTGTATTGTTTATAACCTGGACTCATTAAAATAGAATATAATATAGAATAGAAAATGAATGATCCTCACAATCACAACAATATGCTGACGTTTGTAGTCCCAATGGATGTGCTCTTCTGACGAGAAGATGGATAAATGCGACGGCATTTATAATTTTATTTCTAATTTTAGGATTCTTAGCCACGTAAAAAATCAACTTTTCGGGTGTTTTTGTGGCCGTATTTTTACACTGGGGCACAATACAATATTTAGTTGATGAACTCATGATGTTTTTATTGTTTCTTAAATAAAATTAACACAGTAGTTCCGCACGCGACAGGCACATTCGGGTAAATGCTTGGAATCCCAAAGTCGCTCGCGCGGATATGGTCCTAGTGACGTCATCAACGATATCGCGCTCGCTCAGCGCCTCGACCGAAAATGGTAACTTTGCACTTATATATCTCGGTCAGTTTTGAAGATAGAAAAATAATAAAAACACAGTTATTCTCGTAATTTTTTGTACAATTTTTTGGCATATAAAACTAAAAATGCTTTTCTTCTCCATTGAGTAAGTATAAAGATTTTATTCTAATAATGTAAGCATCATATGAAAATTTATAACTATGAATAATTTTGATAAATAAAAATCTCTGTAAGTCTTTTGCTCAGTATTTAAAAAAAAATTGTTATGCTGAAAGGGTACTACATCCTTTGATGACTTTCAGTGTCATAAACATGTTGTCATTTTAGTAATTTGTTATTTAAGTATTCAGCTTTTTAGAAGACTTTTGAATGAACATCTCAACAATGTTTTCATGAACTAAAAGTGATAACATACAACTGACTGAACAGTCCCCAAGCGCGTCTGTTTCTACGTATTAATCTGAATATATTCGTGGAAGTGCTACTCATACACGCGTAGACTGGTAGTAAAACTATAAATTTAGTATTTAAGGCGGTCAGAATTCAAGAGAAAGGTTGAATTTGTTTACAAGCAATGAGAACGTAACAGGTGAACGACGTAAACAAGTTGTCGGTCGTGTTTAGGTTATGTCGCGTCGATACCTAGACACAAAGGTTGAGATATTACGCAATTTCAGTTACGACCCCTGTACCTTTCCTTTCAATATGAAATCACGCCATAATAATTTACCTTAGATTACATCATATTTAATGTAATGTTTTCATTTCATATTTTCACTAGCAGATGCTCTAAAAAAAAAGATTATTCGTGCGCAATTTTATCATACTTTTTCGAGAAGTATTGTGAAAAAGTACACCTTATCTATACATATCTTAACATATAATAAAACAGTAGACCGGATATGTCTGTACTTTGAACATATTTGGCAAAAATGGAGAGGGAACAGTTAAAGAAAGGTAATAAAAGCGAAAATGTTTTTATTTTCGCTTTTATTACCTTTCTTTTCTAAGCGCACATCTTCTAAGTTACTGAATGGATTTTAATCCTGTTTTCACAGGAAGATAGAGCTCGGCTTGGAGCAGAATATAGGCTTTGTTTCATTTAAATCGCATGACAGGAAAAGGAGTTATCCTTATTTGAACATTTCACGCGGACGAAGTCGCGGCTAACAGAATAAAATATTTAGCTTGATGCATCATTGATGTTTTGAGAATAAACAGGCAGATAGACAAATTCCGGATGCGGCTTTGTTTATAGGGAGCGAAATTTGTATATGGTGGTTTCTATTCAAACATTCATCATATCAACCCTTAATCATTCCACTGCTGGGATACGGGTCTCCCTTCAATCGAAGGGGACTAGAGCGTACTCTGCCACGCTGCTTCAATGCGGATTGGCAGAGGCCGGTGTTTTCAGCCGCCCGAAAGCCACCGACTTGGCTTAACGACTGTAGTCTACCGATAACAGCCGGGACCGACGGCTTAACGTGCCCTCCGAAGCACGGAGAAGCTCGAGATAATGAAACCCATCCAAACACTGGCTAAGGTCGACGTTGCTTGGTTTAAACATTCGCAATAAAATAAATGTTTTTTTTACTAAGTAGGTACTTATAGAAAGTTTAATTTCAAAGCAAGCAAAAAAAATTTTAATAAAAATGCTATGCATTTAAACTCCAAAGTAAACCCATTTTTTAACACATTCGTAAAAGTTTTTATTTATAATATCATGTCTGTCTTCGATCACAAATAAAAAACACGTCTGTAAATAAAAGTAAATGACATACAAAAGTAAAAATATAGTACGTCTGTTTTGTACAAATGTCAGAGGTTTTATTTACAATATAATATTATTACTCTTATCGCAGTTCATGAAATCTTATGGAAGTTTCCCCTACTTTTGTTTGTGACACTTTTTACGCAGTTGAAGCTCGTAGGTATACATAGAATTACTTCGATGAAGGCTGTCGCGTAATAAATAATTTTCATGACCTATGCAAACATCTCATCATTTTGCCGTCAACACTTCGATTGAATATAATATCGCGTTTCCTTTGTATATAAAATTAAAAATATATTTTAAAAACAAACTGTTTTATGAGGTAATAAATTCTTAAGTCAACAAACAATATGAGAGAAAATTACAGAGGCTCCATTTTAAATTAACCGATTTATAGATGTGCCTACACTATGCAGCTTGGCTGACACAGCCATCGTTGCCAGCCAGTTAGTTACAATACAATACAAGCTTTATGATAAAAGAAGAAAATCTTCAGGTTTCTTTGGATAGCAAGACGAGTAACATTGTCAATAGTGTTACTATCTCTTATACTAATTTCTGTATTGTTGCTAACTCATCCTTTATCAAACGGAGGCTTTTATTGCATGTGTATTATTTATTAGTATATATTTTATACCGTTATCTCGATATGATAACGCTTGTAGCGTCGAGTGCTTCCTATATTTATAGCAGCTTTGTTATTAACACTATCGTCAATGTCGAGTTTATTGCTGTTTACAGTACTTTCTCATTAATTGTATTTCTGTTGTCGCACGCAGAAGCAATTAAACGGAATGCAGACATTCATCGCGACGAGATTGAAACAATTGCTAGAAAATTCTTTTCGCTAATTTTAGTTAAATATAGAAGACTAGCAAATCCCTCGCAACTTCGTTTGCGTATATCTCGCTTTCCCGTGGGAATTTTGAAAAATCCTTTCTTAGTGCTCCCCTACGTTATAAAAGGAACCCCCGTGCAAAATTTCAAGTTTCTAACCCTTATAGTTTAGGCCCTGCGTTGATATGTCAGTCAGTCAGCTTCTCCTTTTAAATATACCTATAGATAGCTAGCATACAACAAGTGAAATTATCATTAGATATTATAAAATTATTCAAGGTACAGAAAAAGGTAGCGAATTTGTGAAGAATTTAATTTTCCATACGAAAACAAAAAGGATAGTACAAGTATTTTTTTAGGTCGAATAAATCAACATTTTTGGGGTAAAAATTAATATGAACAAGGTAAGAAATTAGACGATAAATGAAAGGGAAAGTTGCGAAATTTATTTGACGACTGGAAAATTCTGTTTGTTCAGGCTACGATAGGGTACTTGATGGTTTTTAGCGCCTGTTCCTAATAAGTTCCCTGACAGACAAAAATTTTTTTTTTCTACATTTAATCTGTTAACATTATTAACTAATGAAAATATTTCTAGGTTTTTTACTTTATTGACCAAATAACAAAATAATAAACAGCAAGTGTTAAAAAAATATCTCACTGTACCTAAAACTTATGGTATAGTACTCACGACGACGAAGCCCCACAGCCACACTACGTCTACGGTAACACATGCCACAAGTAAATCACTCCATAGACATGAGTGACTTCTCTTCAGTGGGATCTTTTACTTTCCTCGTGTAGCATGCCACACCATTAAGCGACACGTGCCCCGAGGTGACAAAATCACCCAACTTTATGTTTATTTATGTTCGGCGCCTACAATAATATCATTCAGTCGCGACAGTACGCCAAAAATAATATCCGGTGGCCAAACATTTTATATGACGTTTGTATCACTGCAATAAATTCAGTTCCTGAAGCGAAGTCTCGAACGATACAATTTGACTAAAATAAAAACTGTTTTATAATTATTTTGGTACGAGTTTAAATTAGACGTATCAAAATATTTTTTTTAATACAGTTGCTCAAAAAATGGTGTATTGCAGGGACGTATAGTTGCGTATAGCGTTCCGGATGTGAACACACTCGTGCTTTTACTTTACCTTTTCCGCACTCGTGCTTTCTCTTTCCCAACTGTCAAAATAATGTCTATTAAAAAGAAAAACCCAACCAAAGTTTTTATGATTCATGCAAATATTTCTAAAAAAAAAGATACTAATTTGTTTAAATATCAGATTTAATGATTTGATTCAATGAGTTAGGTTAGGTTTCATTTCATCTCATTAAATTTCATTTTCATTTCATATCAATAAAAAAAATCTACTGAAGACTTGGCTGTATGGGCATAGTTCCCTTTGTCTACTCAGAATGGGTAAAGAAAACAAAAATAAATCTCTGCTTATATTCTTTTACGGTTGGCGCCATTTTCCAAAAATTGCTTAATTTTTTCGCAAGTGTATTAAAAATAGTTGATCAGTATCAGTACACGTGCGGAACCGTCATTGCAACTTGTTCCGACTGTCAACCCTCACCTTCGGCTGCGCCTCGGCTCGGGTAGACATTTGTCGGAACTCTTTGCAATGACAGGCTTTCCGCACTCGTAATGAAATGTACTATTGTGTGAATAGTGTGAAATATAATTGTTAGTCAGTCATCTTTAATCTGACTAATTTGAATAGTTACTATTTAGAAATGTATCACTTAGAAGTGGATTAAGTGCTCTTATTTTTCCCAGCAGTGTATTTATCAGGTTTAGTCAAAATATTGTTTTTGTTGCAGAAAAAAAATATGAAAAAATAAAATGTTTTGAAAAGAATCTCATCAGTATCAAAAGTTGATTTAATTGAACATTAAGGCGCTGTCCCACTGCTGCGCACGAAGAGGCTAAGCACGTGTGTTTATTTATTTATTTATTTCAGAAGATTTACAGCGTATTAACATAAGGATACAACTTAATTATGACTAAGTGCTAATAACAAATCTTCGTAGTTATATAAAAAGAGAAAATAGTTATTCCTTGGCACATTACAAACCAAAAACTATGACAATCAATGCGTAGCCTCTCCGTGCGCCGTGGTGGGCCACGCTACAGTTGTACGTAGTCGTGGTTTTATATTCGTGTATAGCTTGTACTGCAGTGGAAACGTAGACCCACGTAGTCATCCACGCAGCTGTAATGTGCCACGTGGCCCACGTGTTCGTGCGCAGCGTGCGCAGCAGTGGGACCGCGCCTTTATAGTAATTAATATACAATACAATAAATTATTACAATTGAAGTACATTGAGTTCTATTTATATTTTGAAACGTAAAGGGTAAATCTAAACAGTTGAATAGTCCCTACGATACGTGTGACGTCAATAAAACTTATTATGATGTATTGTTATAACTTCGTTATTTGGAATAAGCCTAATCCCGAAATAGTTTGTCTGTCTCACAGTATACCTGTGAAAATAAATAGATTGGTCACTAGTGTGTAGAAGTCACGTGTTGAGTATATTGTTAGACTTCTCACACGTTGTCTAGATGTCTCAGGACATGCCATTCAAACAAGCATTTTTTTGTAGGGAAAAACCTCCTCTCTACACATGTCTATCGCACGGAGTTCGTTCCAACCCCCTTAAGAGGAAGTCAAGTCTGATCATCGGTTTATTACCCCTGAAAACGGAATTTAAGACTATTTTAGTGTATGTAGAACCTCATTTTCTAATTAATATTTCATCATGAAATCAAACACAAGCAGTTTCGTTAGAGACTTTCTTATTTTAGAACCAGACGCTATGTGAATTGCATAAATACAGACATGATTAAATAAACAAGATGAATCAAATAAGTAATGATTATCTAGTAAATACTTGGCGTATATTAGCAAAAGGTTAAGTCTGTGGGCGTAAACTGTGGTCTAACAATTTCAGCATTGATATTCTGAAGTGGGTGCTAAGCTTACGTGGGCGGCAGACGTCGCGAGTGCCACCCAAATTTTCAGATTTCTGTGGGATGCCAAAGTAAACAAATCACAAAATAGTAATCTACTACTTTGCGTGGCATCTCACCAATGCAATCATGCGTACTTAGATTTTTTTTGTTAGAGTTAATAAACCAGCTATCGTGCCCTCTATTTACTTTATTAAATAGTTATTTTAATATTCAATATATATTATATTTTTATTCTAATTTTTAGTGCCGATACGCCCGCTCCAATATTTAATACATACAATTAATTTATTTATTCGTATTTATGTCGAAATTGCTGAATTGCAGTTTGATAGGAAGTTTTTCATTGTTATGTTAACTAGTGATAATAACGAGTAAGAGTAAGAGTAAATTATCACTAATCCTTTTTCAATTATTCATTGTTACTATTAAAATTTAAATGCAAATACTGTCTATCTTACATTAAAGCTAAGAGTGTCATGCAATGTAGGGGTATGTCTAGTCACGTTCCTAAAGGCTTTATTAAGGTACGCGAAAGAGATCGATCAGCCTTCATCTCGCCTAAGCATCAAAGTAATTCATTTACGTACACGAAAGTGCTATATTCTTGAGCATTTCTTGAAGGCCTCTAAGGCCCGGAATAAGGACAAGACCTTCATATTAATCGTCGATTCACGCGTTAATTCTCTTCTGGAGGCTCGAAGGTTGACTGTCAAGGATTGAGCCTTGACTGACGTCATGGCAATGATTGAAGGCTGCAATGCACAACATTTACAGCATTGATATTGTTACAGATATTCTAGCTACATGTGAGTACTTGATTCTCAAAGACGAAGCCGTTGCGTTGTCATGACCGAAAATGAGTGGAAAAACACAAATTTTGGCACTGTTATTACACGTTCAAGCCAAAACTAAAGAATTCTGGACACTCTTAGAAAAACGAGATTAATATATACTTACTTAACAGTTTTGATAATTAATTAGGCAATAATAAATGAGCGTAAATGATTAATGACACTTTCTTTAACAGAAACTCTACAGCTCTTGTTTAGAAAATATTATATAATCATCGGGAGACAAAGAAAGTATGTAATTTTTAGAGAAAGCTTTACTTTACGTATATTGCACGACCCAACATTTAGATAACAATAACAGAAAATCAACAATAAACCTACTGAGCGGGTTTTGAAACACGAATACCTCAATTTACGTTCTAAATTATGTATTTTTGTTCTCAGTTTTCATTATTATGCCTAAGCGTTCATAAATCTTATAGCAAACGACGTAAACCTAAATAGATATAGCATTTCCTTCGTATTATGAACAGCAAATGTTACGTATGTGGTAAAAATGATTCTTATAACAAAATGACGATTTTGACAGAATTTCCGTTTTTGTCACTAATATTATACGTATAATAAATATTACTGGACATTAAGACACAGTTTCCAGTTTAAATTGGTCAGAAGGAGGAAGTTGACTGATTGATATGGCGATCAGAGGAACACGGACTAAACACACTCTACACGCACAATCTCGTTACCATCTATATACATTTATGCCTTTGCATGTAACAATGTGCTGCCAGACTGCGTATCAATGTCGGGAAAAAAAAACACAAATTACAGAATATTCTCGAAAAGTTTCATACGTTTACTCAGCTAAATATTCCGTTGGATTGTCTTATTTCTATCTTTTGTATATATTGTATAATATTCTTTGCTTTGCGTGTGCTATTGTTATGATGTAGCTCAGACTTCCGCGTCGTAAATATACCTGTTGAAATGTTTCAATTTGAAATTCACGATTTTTTTGCGCTCTCTCATGTTTACAGTGGGAATGATTGCATAAAGTTTTCACAATTTAAACATAATAGAATGCGTTTAGCGGAGACTAATTTTAAGTTAGAACGAATATCAGACTTAATTTTATATTTAGCAGACCGTAAACCAACCGTAAACTGTGCCTATAAACTATAAATTAACTTTACTGCTAGCTTAACTTCGGTGCTGTTTAGTTTTTAGTCTACAAATTACATCTAAGAAGGTTATTATGATATCGGGCTCATTTTAATAAAATCTAAACAGCAAAATTTCTCAAAAACTAATTAATGTTAATGCAAAACGCTTGTTCTTAGTTTTTACACTAAAGTTATAACAAAACATGGTTTTGTAACCTTAAAGAAGTATCCAACATTTTCCACTATTTGGAAGTTTTAATGGACTTTGTGTATAAAACAAATGAAAGCTCTGTAAAATGAGCTTTAAGTTGGTAATTAAAAAGCTTCCTATTAATTTTAAATGTCTGTTTTCTTGAAATTCGTGCTGGAGTGAGGATAATGTCTTCTTGAGTGGAGTCAAGAGTCGTCGCCCTGCGATTCAATTACAATTAAATGCGATGTAATTTTAATATTATATAATTATAATGTTAATAATGTTTCAAGTTGTTTATTTTCATAAAAGTTAAGGATTGAAGAGTGAAATCCTAAGAAGTTGTGTTTTATGCAAAAATAATTAAATCTTTCTACTAATATTTCGAACTAATTATGTCCCTATATAACATATGTAGCTGTTTATAAGATATGAAATATTTTCTTCTTGGAAGAGGTCGATAAACGGGCTTGATGGCACTGGGAGAGTTACATTTTCTTACACGAAACAATTTTATATAGACTAACATTCTTCTTCTCAATTAAAGAGCCGGGCTCAAGAGCTGGGCTTGTTGGTAGTAGCCTCCATTTTCCCCTGACTACACTTTCCTTTTCCTTTACTTGACAATTCATTGGTATTGAGGTGGCATAATATAGTTTATGCCATGCCTTAATAACTATGAATAAATTGTGAAGGTTCAGTGTTATTTCGATCGTTTACAAATATCGCCGTACTTGTGACCTCCACTGTAAACATTAACGGGATGTTGATACGAATCCCAGGCGAGGTGTTAAACTCCGAAGTTTGTGTTGAAAACGTTACGAAATCGAAATAGGGCTGTCTATTAATTAAATTTAAACGAGTATTTTAATTGATTATAAATGCTATGCTGAAGGCTGTCAAAACCACACAAAACTGTCAAAACTTGACAATTTACGTTGCAGACCTGACAATCCGATCCATCTTGGATAAAAATCCACAATCACCCCTAATAAGAAAACATTGACCCCTAATAACAAACAAACAATAAAAAAATATACACGTGACTTTATCATTCATGAAAAGTTAAAGAAGGGAAAAGAAGGGGTTAAATAAGGGAGGATGTGGATGGAATGAATGGATGTGATTATATAGAAACATAAGAGATTAGAGAAGATAATGGGATGTTTGAATGATGGTTGTCTCTACATTTATTCGGATGTATGATTGTGAAAGTTATCTTTGAAATCAAATCCATAATAATGCCGTCACAAATATTGAGATATTTAACAAAGATAAATTATTATGTGTAACGATCGCTTCAAAGACACCTTTGAAGAGTCGACACCTCGTCATCATTCCACGCTCTCCGCACATTTTGTCGATAAAACGTCAAGAATGTTAAACGCTTTGTGAACAAACGTGCCGATATCCTTCAGTTAGTGTCGGAATTTTTAAACTTGACCTATTTACACCTAACAATAAACCTTTAACCCAGTAATGAAACTTGCACAACTCTGACTCACGTGAGGTCACCGACGAATATAAAATTAGGGTAATGAGAATTTTCAAGTGCAACTCGTACCAAAGTCGTTTTTATTCTGTTGTCCTTCGCCTATATACACAAAGAGAATAAATCTCTCTTATAAATCATGCGGCTTATTGTACGCGAAATTAAAAACAAGTACCTATGAGAAATGTGAAGTTATTAATGTAGGCGTAACAAGGGCGTAAAAAAATGTGTAAATTATTTTTATTCCGTTTGTAAGTATATATTTTTGTAACAAATTGGTCAATCATACAGAGTTAACAAATTAGTAATTCTATTTCTGTTTCGCATAGTAATGACTACTGTAACATATTTTGTACATCAATTTTTGCATCTTTTTTTGAAGATTTGTTTTAAAATTTCCGTTTCTAATATATTACTATCATTGTCTATATTATCATAAGTAGGTCGACGTCTCTTTTTTTTTAAAATTCATTCACAATTTTCTATATTAGCATGACAAAATGTCGAGATGATGGATTGTATGATTTATTTACTCACAAATCAAAACTAATGCACCTACAATGTATTTCTTTAGTCTTATTTGTTTTTATGGGAGAAAAATTAAGATTATTATTATAATTATAAAAAAAACTAAATGACGATAATGACCACTGAGTTTAGTGTCAAGAGTGTAGCGGACGAAGAAGGAGAAGATAAAAAAAAACACCCCTATATTGACTATGATGACATATTATGATTTCTTTGAACTTTCGGATGTTGTTTATTATGAAAACAAACAGCTTATATATTTAGATTAGTTTATTAATTGAATAAATCTTTGCGCTCAGGCGGATAATGTTCATGGTAAACATCGATTGAAAGATCGAAATTTTCCTATCGTGGAATATTTTACTAACGCATACAATGGATGCATAAAGTAGGACGATTCTTCGTTGAATTAATTTGCGTACATAGTCTGTGCTGTCGTTAAATTTTAGATTTATTAGGTTACAAAACTATACGTATTTTCTAATAAGTAACGTACGTAAATCGGACGTCGTTGCTAAAAGGGAACTTGCCAGTTGTCTTTGGCACGCATTTACATAATTATCTGATCTCTTGATAAACAAGCTTTGAACCTACTTGTCTTAAAGATAGGTATAAGATAATGGTACATAAGACATTACATTTGCTAATTGACCCATCAGGCTGTCTCAAACATACACAAAAGAAAACAATACATATCAGGTTTTTTATGTTTGAAGAATGATCAAAACAATGCTCTATGATTCAAAGTACCTTCGAACAATCGGTTTAACGATAGAATCTTTGAGATATAAAACGTACCTTTCTTATGCAGACAACAATTTTTTTTTATGCTTAATTTATTTCAGAGTTTTTGTCATGTTGTATAAATATTGTTGAATAATGTACTATCTAATTATATAACAACTGAATAAATAATGACAATGGCATACATATGCCATTTAGAATATTAGCGCTTTAGGACAGTATTTTAATAAAAATCCTGCCGCTCGCGTAGCAATAAACAACATTTTTAATTTTAAAAATTGTCACAGTCAAGTTTCGACCTAAACCGGTTTCGGTCATATACAATGTGAAATGAGCGTAATAGTAAGTTCGAAAATAGTTTAATGTTAAATAAATTAACTAATCTACACACACGATGGCTACGAGTAATCACAAAAATTCCGTAATGACAATAATGTCGTGTTAACGAGAGAGAAAATTAATTGCAATGGCATATCATCTAATACTAAAATTACATACGCGTCAGAATTTCTCGCATACTTGGCATAAGGAGCAATGGACTCGAGGTGACAGTGTGGACCATATGGCCACTGCTACGTAATTTATGATGAATATCTGCATCACCTTAATTCCTTGTGCAAATAATATTGATATCTAAAAACATTATAAATTACATAATTATCTATGTAATAATTTTATTGCCAACTTTCTTATTTTTGATATAGCAGTCAACCTGTTGTTGTAAGAGAAGATAAGTATGGTGTCCAAAATTCTAGAATAAGGCCTCATTGCCTTATTTATAAGTTTATTTTATTAAAACTATACAATAAATAAGCAAATGTGTCCCAGACAAAAACAGACCCAGAGGCTAAAAGAAGAACATTTTGCGCGAATGATAAATTCAAGATTTTTATTTATTTTTCATTTGATCATCATACTCGTATATAACAAGAAGTACACGCATTATCTTTGTTCTTTAAACATAAAAACTTGCAAAAGTATTTCTTGTAAATCTGCTTGCAAAATAAATGTTTTTTTTAGACACACAGCCAAACGTAGTCCCAGATGGATGTATGCTTTTAAATTTTTTCGATTAATTTTAAATGGAGTATTTCTTTTCTTTTTAAAATACGTTTATACATATAGTTTTAATTTTAACACCCTGGAAAGTTCCCATGTCATTTGTAAAGCACTCCTGTCCAGACTGATGTGCGGTCCGTTTTAGGGAGGTAATTAAAATAAATGGGTACACATACATAATCCTCGGATTTCCTCAGTTGCTACGGGCCGAACCACCACTTGTTTTATTATGAAGGATAATATATAGATTTATTATATTATACTTTGGTAAAAATATTTTAGTGCATAATATGCATTATTTTATTATGCGATGTGATATATGTATGTATTTGTTACTTCAAGCTAAAGAGTTACGACTGTATAGTACAGTGTATACCATGTACTCATTTATTTATTTACTTTAAAAAACCAGCAGAAAACATTAATTACAAAATGAAAAAAATATACGCTAAAGTTTTCCTTATATCTCAAAGGCTCTATGTTTCATGTACATCGTCGATGACAACATTACATTACTCGGTTAAAATGTATAATCTCGATATTAATTAGGATTTTCTAAGAAATCTATGCATCCCTCAGATCAAGGAACAGCTCGAGGTTACCCATATGCCCCCCCCCCCTCCCAAGGCATACGAAAGCGATAATAGCGACAAACCTAAAACATCTAGGTCTACATAAAAGCGACCTTCACAATCAATCCCATTTTATCTGAAAATGTACTCCAAGTGAATAATTTCCGGAGCGAAACGAAGGGCACATTAATAACCATAATGTTCCCTGAGGATTACCGGCGACAGATCACCGCGCGTGACTCATAATAATCGCCAGCTTTAGGCAGTGGACATATGACAGACTTTTTGAGCATCTGATAATATTTTTTTCACTTTTTTAACACCTTCGAGGTCCCATCTGATGATCATTATCATCATCGCAACTAATTGCGATTGAGATTTCATCTTCATTTTATCTCCAAGGTCCGACTATTCGACAATTTGGTCGATTTTTTTTGACTCCGGTGAAGGAATTAAGATTTATAAGAATTATTCATTGCATGGTCACGTTTTACTTTATAATTTATTTAATGAAATAAATAAATAATAATTTGTTTATTGATAAAAAAAAACACTTTTCTTTGTTCTTAAAATATAAAACTATGTTATGGAACATAAATATATTCCCAAAACTGTATTTTCAAAGTAAGCGAGCATGGACTTGATAAAATTTTCCAATAAGTGTTAGTCGTCTTTAATGAGTAAGCAGCTTTATTGTTACCACGCGAAAAAAATCTCTACATCCTCTTATAAACATAACATCGATTTAGAAAATTACTCCAGTCTCGATAATTAGGGCTCGAATTACTGTTTTATCTTTCGTTGGAGTCACCGGTAAATTGATATTCGAAGTTGGACGTTGGAGTTGTTGAGAAGTGGTACGAAACGTTGTTACTAAGGGATCTTCGCGATTTTTTCGGGATGATTATCAAATTATAATCGTTTATTTTATTTCCAAGTTTGCTTAGTACGCTGTTGCTATCCGCTGTATTTTCTCAGCTTCTTTTTTTTACAAATAGGAAAGGAAGATGAAATATTATTTTATTAGCCGGTTTTATATTACGTACGGTAGGCGTCTGCATACGCCGTGATATTTCATTGACTATTACTTGAATGTCACGGAATTTCATTCTAATGTCATTTTTATGTATGATAAGTTACAGCTCATATTATAACTGAATAATATGCATAGTAGGATAAGTACCTAATATAAAATATCTATGATAGTAGGCGTATTGCGTATGTCGTATTATACGTACAAACTTCAATTTACTTAAATGTCAGGTGGAATCTATACATTATATTGCTGAAGAGTTGGTTTGGTTGAATGAGCTAATCCTAGGAACTCTGACAAATTCTATTAATATCGATTGAACATCAAGCTACGTAGATATATTTGCATGAGCCAGCTAGTAATTTTGATTTATGGTAAGTTAGAGTTGTCAAACGAGATAAATGTACTTACCAGCAATAGTGCTAGATTCAGGCTGCAAGGGGCCTAAAGCAAATTCTATCGAAGAGCCCTGCGTTTGTTGTTGGATGACTTTAGGTCGATTTGCTCTTGATGTACGGATAATTAGTCCTTACAAATCATAATTTGCATTGAAATTATTTGATTGAAATTATAATCCAATGATTCACCTTAGACTTGAAATCGAAATCAAAAGTATGTGAGAGAAACTTTGGCTAGTAATGGAGTGGAGTAATAGAGCAACGACTCCAACCGGGGAAGTACCACCCTCACGCCGAATTATCGGCGTGAAGCAGCATTTCGTTCGGATATCTAAAAGTCCTTAGGTATTTCTTCTTGTTAAAGGTCGGCAACAGCTCACGACCACCCCTTGTGTCACTGTGCTCCAGCTCCAAGTGTGGTGGTGATAATACAACTAGGTGACCCTTATAGACTTTTGCCAATCTCTTCTATATAATGAAGTTCTAATGATCACTTATTAATAAAGTGTTTTAGAATTCCCATAGGAATATGAGTAATAGGATTGCGCGGTTGATCAATGACTAGTCCGAGTATATTGATTGATCGATGTTACAATTTAAACACTAAAATTTTGATAACAGACACGATATAGCGCAAAGTAAAAATTGACAGGTAAAGTAAACGCGTGAGTCAACCTGTATGTAAGCTTCATTCTTCTAATTAATAATAGATAATATTTTTTCATTAAAATTTTGAAAAGTTAAAAATTACACGTTCAATATATCCCAACAATGTTTTCACTCAGATGTCGAAAAACATAAATATTACTTTTAAACCTGTCAAATGAGATGGTTGCAATTAATATTTTTTACCCGACTCTTTAAAGGGTGTTGAGCTTATTAATTTAACTTTTTCGCGTGGGCCATTACTGGAGACGTATATAAAAATATGTAATGGATCTATAACATTAAATAATGCTGAATTTTAATGTAAATACAAATTACATTTTAATGTGTAATCGAGTTTGTATTTTAGTAGTAATTAATTAGTGCTAAATAGTATTTAATATATTTGACTAATATTTACATGTAATAAAATTTGAGCACAAAGATACTAAGACTACAAAGTATAATAGATAAAAATAATAAAAATCTTCATTGTTTCAAAGACTCGTCTATGAATTCAATGTCATTCGTAATTCAATGTCTGTAAATGCAAAGTGTTTCTCGATGTCTATGCAAGCTTTCTAGAGGCCAGTTGCACTTGGATAAATCAATACCTAATATACATAAATAGAGCTATTACTATGAACGATCTAGAGATAGTTTTGTGACCTGAGCGAATTCAATAAAACTGCATTTGACTGGCAGACACTGATAAATAACTAATACACAGACATAATATTGATAGAAAACGAAGAGACATAAAGAAATTATACACACATATACAGTGTGATTCGTTTTATACATTCACCTAAAACATGTCTGATATACCTAGGTTTACAGTGTAAACATTTCACAGTGCAAATGTCATTAATCTGACCATGAAAGCTGTGACAATTCTCAGTACTGCATTGATTCGCTATTCTCCGAAGTGCAGGGGGATGTTTACATCAAGTCATTAATATTGAACCATTCAATATTATACAAACGTGTAGTAAAATATTGGTAATGTTCAATGAAAATAATAGCAGTATGGATTCTCGAAAAATTCAAATATAATTAATTTATAATTGAAAAGCTTACCTGTTGACATAGATATGTAAAAACAGTTGATGCAAACTGCTGATTCCCAGCAATTATAACACTAATTTATGAATAGAAACAACACAAGTCCTTTAGCACTGTCCATAAAACATTTCTTATAATAATACAATGTTAAATAAATGAAACACGGGAGACGTGAGTCCCTGTGAAGCATCCACGAACGACTGCCCGCCGCGCAGCCGTACCTTCTTATATATATACGACATGCCTGTATCCCTGTGCCCGCCTGTCTTCCTCGGGGTTTATGCAAAAATACCAAAGGAATTCAAAGCCCAGTTTCCGCTGTCACCGTCTGCCGACACAATGGGAGCGTTGCTCTCAGCATCTGCATCCAAAGACAGCTGACCAATATCACGATGGTGCGTGACCGAATTAATCACCGTTTAAATTTTACGTTACCTTATATGGATAAACATTTCAATAGTTCTCATTAGAATTATTTTCTTGAATGTAAGTCAAGTGGGAATTTGTGATAGTACTGCAATATATTACAAGGAATTTAATAAAAGTAGGTCATATGTAGTGCCATTGCCAGTGATTCTTTATATTTGTATTTGATTTATGGAAACTATTAAATTGTCCGTAAAATTATAACGAAGCAAGTAAGAGACATTTCGCAAAAAAAAAGTTTATCGTGGATTCCTCAAACTGTGATGGGGTGACAAACATCGTGTAAAACAAATGTAGGTTATATAAATGTGGATTGATTGGGTATAAAATTGTCCATCTTCACTGTCGAGATCACGAAAACGTTTGCAATTACAAAGCTATAACTCTAAAAATCAGTTCAAGGATACAATGAAACTTCTTCAAAAAGTATTTTCCGAATTACTTACTTTTATTGTTATTGCTTCATCCTTGCGGGTTGTTGTGAGGTGTCGATTACCGATGTTATGGTTTAATTTTACGAGGTATCCAATTCGTTTATTCTGTTCAGGGTTTGATCATGTTAATGTTCATGTGAGCTTACACTGTATCCAGAAAACACATATGTATACACATGTACGAAGACGAAATCCGAAGTTATCATACTTCATACTAATATTATAAATGAGAAAGTGAGTTTGTTTGTTTGTTTGTTTATTTGTTTGTTTGTTATTCCTTCACGGCTTGACTAAGCAGCTGATCATTATGAAAATTTGTATACATATTGTCAGGGGTACAGAGCCCAACATAGGCTACTTATCCCGTGAAAGTTTGTCATTCTAATGGGAAAATAATCTATAATAATCTACTATAGAAGGCGCTGTATGGGAAGGGCTATCGGCCAACAGATGGCGCCACAAGTTGTGCTATGGGTTGTTTTGTTGTCAAACGAGATCTATGTCATAAAATTAACGCGAGCGAAGCCGCGGGGAAAAGCTAGTAACACTATATATTAATCTTACTGAAATTTTACTTGCACTTATTTTCTAGTAGCATCAATCAACACAAACGGTTTGACTTGATGCTGGAACATGTATTATATAATATTTATTATACCTATATATATATATTAACCGCAATCGGACAATGTTCCAGTATCTCTTGTAATATCAAAATATCGTTGGGAACTTACACATAATCATAATATTTACACGATACATAAACAATTTATTGGATTAATCCCACGAGAAATCTGTCTTTCAATTCATAATTGCATATATGAAAGTCATGTGATGTAAATTATACAAATTTATATTATGCAATTATAACTAAGTGTTATTCGTGCCAAAGGGACCGAGAACTCTATGAATCAGTGGGAAATTGAAAACTATTTTGAAAATCCATTAAGAACGTGTACTGCATGTTGTGCAATTACACGAGGCACGTTGAGAATATAATTGTGGAGTGTTAGATTTTATGGAAAATAAGCTAATTCGACTGCAGAAATACCACACTCTCACAGAAATAACAATACTTTTTTTCGATAATGAATAGAGATAACAGAGTAAAACATCAGCCCTAATCCTATCCCTTTTCTCATTATTTCCATTTTCGTTGTAGAGTATTGGTTGTCACCAATTTGCTGATGTTTATAGACGACGGTAACAACTTTCCATCAGTAGCCCACATGCTTGTTTGTCTGTCGTATTTTTAATACCACAAAGGTGGCAAACGAGCATACGGCTCGCATGATGGTAAGCATCACCGTAGCCTATAGACGCTTGCAATACTGGGGGTATCACTAACGCGTTGCCAACCCTCCCAACCTCCCCCAAGTGGAGCTCTGGAGACCTTACTCACCGTAGGAACACAACATGGTCGAGACCAATGCTATTTGGCTACGATCTTTTGTGAGGTCCTTCCACAGACGGGCTGCTCTAATCTGCTGTGCCCTCTCTTAATATCGTTAGAATTTAATTTCGTAAGAAAAGTTTTTTTTTTAAAGGAGAACCTAGGTAGTGTCTCCTGATGGTAAGCAAATACACCCTCAACTGGGAAGCATTATTGGTTGATGATCTTTAGTGATTCTCAATCAGAACCAATCTCTAACATGTCGAACACAGGTGGTTTGTCTTCAGTGCACTTTGGTGAGAATTATAAATTGTAAAAATATTTGGTTATCATTTAAGCAGTTTTCTATTGTTCATTATCTGATCATACGTCATATATAAAGGAGGATTTCGATTAATGGAGACTTATGTATATCCCAGATGCAGCATGGTTGATGATGTAACCGAAAAGTACTGCCGGATAAAACTATCGTAAATATATTTTTTATTGGCCCACCTGCTTTTATTGCGATTTCAAAAACAATACATTATCGATACAAAGGAAATTGAATTATTAAGCCGTTCACCTTATCAAGTTTCCTAGTGGAACGGAAGCTGTTTTATCTTGTTTTTTAAAATAATATTTCCACAAGAAAAAAATATTTACTCGAATTTATAAAAATCTTAAATGCTTATTATTTAATTGTTGTATGAAATAAACGGTTTTTCAGAACCTCGCTTTGTTACGGCGGGGCGGTTAAATTAGATTTCGAATAAAAATGTAATTTAGCCTTTTATACGTTTCGTTTCTGTAGTAGGCGGTCATCAACCTTCCTTGTTGATACAAGCATGAACTTGTCATCATAAAATGTTAAAAGTTGATATATTGAAAGAGCTCGCTGATTTACTTTCATCAAGAATGAGTCATGGCAACATCTACCTGTTACCACTTTATATGTATAAAGAATTTTCTTTTTGAAATAATATTTTATGTGTGATAGCCAACTATCTGATTTATTATAGAAATAAATAATGTTTATTATTGATATCGTTACTGAATTTGTGTTGGAAAATGATTTTTTTTCGTCAAATCTTAATGAATTGACATCTTTATCGTTCATTATGGATAATTGGCGTTGTGGCAAACCGAACTCTTTTTAAAAACCTCTTTGTAAATAGTTATTATGTTTCCTTTTTCTTTATGGTTTTTATATTCTATTTTACTGTCACTTCACTTCACTTTTTCACCTTCTCGCCATCGATTCATATTTTTCTATAATATATGTTTTCTTCATCCCTTCCTCTTTTCCTAATCTTTCCATCCTTTACTAGACGTACTAATATCAAAAAATAAATTATGACGAAGTTTTTAATTTGTCATCATCTCAGCCACAACAAGTCCATTACTGGTCGACGACCTGCATTCAGCGGTTTCGTCTTCGGCTTTAGGTTGTCTGACTACCTTACTGGCGGTCCTACACTGCGTTTCCCGGTTTTTGATGTGTCTCCTGTGTAGTGTAGCCAGGATCAACAACGGCGACCTCAGATTGACAATAAGCGATGAAGCTTATTGACGTCCCGGAGGAAAAACTACAGCTGTCTTGGAACTCACAATTTAATCAGAAAGAAGATGGTCGGAGTAGGAAGTATTGAAACTAATATTATAAAGAGGAATTGTTTGTAATGAATTACCGGATCGATTTCAATAATTATTTCACCGTTCGGTAGGTACATTATTACCCCCGAGCATCGAAATAATATTACTACGTACCCCCGAGTAACATAAGCTATATTATATTTTCAAAAAAATGGGATCCTTAGTGAAAGCTTGATAGCTAGGTACTAGTAGCTATTAAAACAGTTGACTAGCGTTTCGTGTGATCACTTTATTCTTCACATGAAAAGTTAATCGATTATTCTACAAGAACAAATTACCCCTCATTCGTCTTAGGACAGACGATTGATTTTATGGTTCAACTAACCATTCGAAAGTGCTTGTAATATGCCTATTTGAATATTTTTTTTTGATTGATTCTTAATTTGAAAATATGGAACAAATAATCCAGGAGTGACAAAACAGGTAGGCCAACAGTTTAAACAACATAAAATAGAAAATAATAATGGCGTAGTTGAGTAGAGACGTTTTAAAGTATTTTAGTGTAAATGTAAGTTTCATAGAGTATATGGGCAAATAAATGTTCAAAACAGCAATTTAACCTCGCAAGGTCGTCGACAATGTGACCCGAGAGCCATTTTTAAGGTAATGAAAGCTAACAATCAGGATTAAAAAAATATTTTAATGCAGCGATATTTGTCGAGGCGTTAATAATACTGTATCCCAAGAGTCGTGGATTCGAATCCCGCAAAAGACAAATATTTGTATGCAATGAGCACGAATGTTTGTTTTATCTACATGGTTAATATGTATAATATGTTTATTAGATTTAATGTCTATTCAAATTTATATTATTTATCAGTTTTAAAATATCCATATTTTTTTTACAAAATTTTATATTATTGTACAAAATCCTAACGAGGAAGGGAGAACTGCTCTATATAGATCCATTCCAATTTTCTCCTTTTATTCGTGCTTTATGGAAACTAAAAATATTTTTTCGAGCGATATTTTCAGGCGGCTTTTCACTATGGGATGTAATATACATATTATAGCGCAGTGTGAACGGTCCAGTACAAAATGTACGACGAGCGATGAAACATTATATCTCAAGATGTAATATATATTATATTATATCCCGTAGTGAAAAGCCGGCTTAATTCAGTAACGACTTAGAGCGTTTTTCCACTACTCCGGCATCCGATTTTTATCGGTCCGGTAATTGCCGGTCCGATGTAGAAATTCATACTTTAGTATACGCGCTTCTTCACCACTCCGGAATCCGGTTTTATGTCTAAAGTATGGATTTCTACATCGGACCGGCAATTACCGGACCGATAAAAATCGGATGCCGGAGTAGTGGAAAAACGCCCTTTAGGCCTCTGCTAGTGCTGCTTTGTTCATGGTTGACATTCAGTGTTTTTAGTATTCATATCGTGAATGCTTTACAGTAAAAAAATATATAAATTTTCTTTGAAATTTCAAGAGATTATCAACATTGTATTAGCATAATAATAAAGATTGCTTATAGTATCATAGAATACGCTCTGTGTACTAGAAGAGATAAATGATCCATATCAAGTGCTCTCGGCGTTCGCGTAGGCGAATTGTATGGTGGGAGAACGCCTACGTATCTCGAGATTTATTGTGAAATATTTTTTGGTTATTTAATTAAATTGTACATATGCAAAATAAATAAATACTACACAATGCCACAGCGCCACCTGCAAGGTTACTCTACAACGAAATTGCGATTTCAATTTCAATCCTGTATAATTTCAATTTAAAATGAACAGCAAATCCTAATTCGTTTTCTGGTAACTTTATACTACTAACTGTGCCTTAACAGATTTGTGGAAGGCTACGGATAATGTCATCTTACTGGCTGAACATCTTGCCAGTAATCGGAATTTTATTTTATTTGAGTCATTGACACGAAAAGAAGAAGAAGACTAACTTTGCTAGTGTGAAATCCGATTTCATTTAGTGCAGTATTTAGTTAAAGTTAGTATAGTCTCTCAAGCTTACCTAAACGTAACAATTGAATACCGATCGCTCAGGATTGGGTTCAAGAGTAGCGTAGCAGGTCTCAAAGTGAGTTAGGCTTAATCTGCTTGTCCTGTACCAGACAAAAGATATATTTTTGTAAATATTTACTTATAATACGACCTCCTTGGCGTAATGGTTACAACGCCTGACCAGCCAGGAGGTCCCGGGTTCGAATCCCGGTCGGGTCATGATGAAAAACGAACTTTTTCTGATTGGCCTCGGGTCTTGGATGTTTATCTACTTATATATGTATTTGAAAAATATAGTATCGTTGAGTTAGTATCCCATAATACAAGTTTCGAACTTACGTTGGGGCTAGCTAGCTCAATCTATGTGTGGTTAATTGTTTATAAAAAAAATTAAAAAAAAACCAGAAAACAACCAGACTCGAGAACAAACACCTAACCTAACCTAAACGTTTGCCCCTAGCGGGAATCGAACCTGCGCCTTCGCCCAGCTTTATTAGTAGAGAACCTCATCACTTACTTGATGGCTTCTACCGACACAAAACAGCAATGCGATGTCGCATTTAAAGAATCTACGAATTTGCATGACGCATCGCAAGATTTTTTTTGTTTGTCGTAAAAAAAAAAATATATATTTCTCTAAAATATTTTGGATCAGTGGATCATGTAATAATTGGTATGCTTTTTATAGATTTTAAAGGACCCAAGGGTACGCTGTACGATAACCTATTAAAAGATTAAAAAAAATTGATATATAATATTAACAATGAATAAAAATAGAAAGGTTTAAATATATCCACAGGTTCAAAGTCAAACAAAATGCCTACAAAACGGTCTTCAAATTAATAAATAACGAAGCATTAACTTTGTTCATGTACGAAGATTGAAATAAGTAGCCATCTACGAATCTCGTAGCAACACCATCTACGAGACCCGTAGCGACCTCGGGCGTCGTAGGCGTAGCAATGACCGTAGCGGCTCTACGGAGAATGTGTTTTATTATGTTAGGTACGTGTATAATAAATTCATTATACATTATAGAGGATGTAGGTCTTCATAACATACATTTTGATGTTAATATCGTTTCTACCTGTTGATAAAAAAATCTATAAGTTTTTAAATATATATAACTTTTTTTAACGATTTGTTTTTTAACATTATTTTTATGGAATCCTAATGAAAGTTCATAGACTATATCTATAACTATATATACTGAAAAATCCGATGCGGTAGGGTATTTTAATTTATATGCTGAATAAACTTTACTAAATTAATGGTTTTGTAGATTTGATCTAAAAAGGTGACAATTTAACGATGTGCCACAGAACTTTATTTAAAAACAAGCTATTTTTATAATGATGGCTATAATAAGAACAATAATATTTCTGCGTTTCTCGTCGCCTCATCTCAGTAAGCGCCGCTGTCAAATGAAAACCATTAAAATCAAAGTTTATCAGAGTAATATGGGTCGAAATGTCGGCGGTGTTTCCGGTGGATAGAGTGGAGAATGCGATGACATCGAAGTAAACATATAACTGGTTACGTTGCGTGATTCTATGGATTATCACGCACGGGTGACGATCTCGGACAGCCAAGAACCACTTTGATAAAGGATGTTATACACGACATCAACTCTTTCCATACAGTCAAAGATAATATAGAATAAAATTTGTGTCTGATTTTAATTCTAAATACCTATTTATGAGATTTATTTCATACTAGCTTTTCCCCGAGGCTTCGCTCGCGGTTAATTTTATGACATAGATCTCGTTTGACAACAAAACAACCTATAGGGCGACTTGTGGCGCCATCTGTTCGCCGATAGCCCACCCCATACAGCGCCCTCTATAGTAGAAAAAATATTTTCCCATTGGAATGACATATTTTCACGGGATAAAAAGTAGCCTATGTTGGGTTCTGTACCCCTGACAATATATTTACAAATTTTCATAATGATCGGCTGATTAGTCAAGCCGTGAAGGAATAACAAACAAACAAACTCACTTTCTCATTTATAATATTAGTATGATGTTGAAAGTAGGATTCTGTCGCTTTGCCATTAAGACGACATGTGCTAAAATTCCTCAGGCAAGAGGCTAAATCAGGCATGAGAGGATTTCGCAAGGGGAACAGGAAAGTGCATTGATGTAGACATAGCCAATCAGCTTCACTGCTTAGTGTAGACGCAATATGAAAAGTAAAGGCGCTGTCCCACTGCTGCGCACGAAGAGGGTACGCACGTGTGTTAAGCTTTGCTTTGCAAGAGGATGTACGTGATTGTTTCCACTGCAACCCACGAACACGTTAACCATCAAGTGACGTCATTGATACACGCGTGGCTTGCTCAACATAGCTCAACGCTGTCAACGCCATGCACGCATTGAATGCGGTACACAGCTTGTTCCACAAACCGTGCACATCGCTGCGCACGCTGTGGAAACGTAGACCCACGTAGTCATCCACGCAGCTGTAATGTGCCACGTAGCCCACGTGTTCGTGCACAGCGTGCGCAGCAGTGGGACCGCGCCATAAAGAGCAAAACAAAAAAGAACTTTTAACGCGTGTGTGTCCCAGTTTGCGTACAAACAAACGAACTCCGCACCTTTATTGCGTTAGTATAAATATGAGAGAATTGTGAGGATTTGTAATATTATTCAAAAGCCACGGCTTTCCTCTGTAACCTACTTTTCTTATAATTCACTTTTTGTATGTCTTTCTTGTTTAAATTAAGTAACATTCGCATAAAAATATTTGTAATTTCAATTTAACAGGCGCTGAAAATAATTTGTTGACTGAAGTTAGTTAAAACTTGACCCTATATTTGATAACTTACCTCGATTTCCATATACCAAATAACTAATAGACTTTTAAAATTTGGAAACATGTGTTTTTACTTGATGAAAAAAAATACAATGAAACATAGAACCTCCTCCTTTTTTGAAGTCGGTTAAAAATAATGACGTTGTCATAATAACAAAAAAAAACATTTCTTTTGGATGATCTTTGATAGATCTTTGTTCATAAATTAATTTCACTGGCAGCTTTATAAGGCAATACAAAAAAAATGACTCAACCTTCTTTTAATTTTAAATGCCACTTGCTAGCAAAGTCCTAAATAAGTTATACGCCAATTAAGAAATTTTAAATGCATACTAAAATGTTGTGTTTTTGATGAAAGAAAAAGCTATTCGGGACTGCAAAACCAGACCTAAATATCCAGAACGAGTACAATAAGATTGTGTAATGTCGTAATCGTATAACCTTTGCAATTAATATGTTAGTTGGTCTATGTCCATTCCTAAATGGGAGTAAGCGAGTGGAACACGCAATTTGCGTAAGTTTGACACGTTTTCAGTAATGAATAGCGATGGATCGCGTGTCGCCTCCCCGAGGACATTAATGTCACCGTGGCCGGGATATCCACATTCCGTTATTTATCGATTGAGGATCTCTCACGGGCACCGACTAATAAAATTTGTTTATTTTAGGTCGTGTTTAGCTAATTTCAGTCTATTTTGATTGACATCATTTGCTCTATGTTCTAATTTTGGGTAGAAATAATTTATTTTGGGTTAGTTGGTTTATTTTTGACGTGAGTTTATGGTCTAAAGACCATAACTCACCTCTCTAGTACAGTGCAATAAAGGGAGGGGAGGCTTTTGCCATGGTTATACTATTACCGTGCTTTTGCCCAGCAGTGGGACATATAAAGCTATATAAAAATAATAGGTATTACTCATACTCATTATTTTAATAATATTAAGTAGCTAACAAAGAAAGAATTATTCAAACAGGTGCTGTGGTTCTGCAGTTTACGTTTCTCGTAGTAAGAAACTTCCAAAAAATCTTACTTTTTGATATCAATATCTATTTTTATCTCGATAAAATGTTGAAGCCGTTGAAGCAGTGTCAATATTTTCAATGTCATTATAGATCACTTCAGCTCCGCGGCCATGGTGGCGACGTCGAGTGCTAACAACAATGGGACACTCAACGTTATTTTTAGATGACATTATACTAAGGGTGACATAGCGAAATGGTCAATTTTTAAAATATGTATGTATACATATCCGTGTCGTAATGGTTACCATGCCAGACCGCCACCCAGGAGGTCAAAAACGAACTTTTTCTGATTGGCTGTGATTTGTATTTGTTATAAAATATAATATCGTCGAGTTAGTATCCCATAACACAAGTTTCGAACTTACTTTGGGGCTAGCTCAATCTGTGTGAATTGCCCTATTTTTATTTCTTTAAGTATATAAATCTTATGAATGCGAACCTGTCTGTCGCTTGGTTACCTTTTAAACCGTTGTTGGATCGTTGTATGAAATTTGATATGGAAATTGATCCAGTGAAGGGTTAAAGGATAACTTTCATCCTTATACATAACTTTAAACCCATGGGTATCTGTTAGCTTATTATATGACACAGTTTTGCCTGCAAAAGATACCTCGGAAACTTAGAAAATCATAAACGCCTCTGAAGAGGTAAATTAAGGTAAATTATTATTAGAGAGAAGATTTTGGAGAAAAATGTGGTGAGAAAAGTTAAGCGGTGAGGTTTTAGAAAATTTTGGCTTTAGCGATAAGATTGCCTTTTATACTTTACCTGTCTTTATGTACATACATAACATCAATATTGTTAAATTTATTCTTTAGTGCTGTAAAGAATACCGTATTTTATTTATTTATTTTCGTAGAAAATATCGTTAAGAAATACATCAAAGAAATTGTCTAAGTAACATATTCCGTTAAAAAACAACATTCACCGTTTCTTCTCGGAATATGTGCTATATAAATATTTTAAGCTAAAAATCACGTGTTTGAAACCTTATTCTCGGAATCATTCAAGTTATTCGTATTTATATAAAAATCATAAGAATTTGTTGGGAATTAACTTTTAAACGGCTTAGCCTTCATTCCGCGAAGACAGTGAAACTTACTTGAAAATCGACTGTACAATAAAAAACAAAGATATACAACTTTCTTTTATTATACGAGAGAGACAAACAAGATCACTGGTTAGTCATAGTCAAATTTTCTATTGATTTGTTATCGAACGCGGCTTTTTCAGCCTTCTGAAATAAAATCGCTTATTCGAGAGAGCGGTGTCTGGGGGAGGCTAATCTCCTGTAGAATCGAATGCGGCTAACCCAGCTTTCTGAAACGAAATCGTTTGGTCAGAGAGAGAAAGAGGCGTTTGAGGGAGACCCAGCTGTGAAATCATTGTGGCTTAGATGACGATGATTCAGAGAGTAGCCACAAGCACGTTCTCTAGTCACATTTTACATTATTTCCGTGTTATTACGGATGTTTTAGTATTCAGTTATTACCGCTGGTCATTATAAGTTTACTTCATAGAGGTCTAGGATGTCTTACCCATCTTTAAGATTATATGCTTTCTTCTAGAAGACTTCGATGTCATGTACACCAAGAAATATGAAATTCTTTCAAACGAGCAATTTATAAGGTTAATATTATCATACAATATTATAAATGAGAAAGTGAGTTTGTTTGTTTGTTTGTTATTCCTTCACGGCTTGACTAAGCAGCCGATCATTATGAAAATTTGTATACATATTGTCAGGGGTACAGAGCCCAACATAGGCTACTTTTTATCACGTGAAAGTATGTCATTCCAATGGGAAAATATTTTTTCTACTATAGAGGGCGCTGTGGGAAGGGCTATCGGTCAACAGATGGCGCCACAAGTCGCACTATGGGTCGTTATGTTGTCAAACGAGATCGATTCATAAAATTTAACGCGAGCGAAGCCACGGGGAAAAGCTAGTTATATATTATCAATAAATTGTTATAAGAATCAATAATTCAGTATGTTTGTTTAATAAGAAAATATGATCATGCACTTTGATCGGCATTTTACTGAAATTTACTACCTATTTGGTGCATAATTTGTGA
The DNA here is from genome assembly GCA_905163395.2 of Endotricha flammealis. Classification (NCBI taxonomy): domain Eukaryota; kingdom Metazoa; phylum Arthropoda; class Insecta; order Lepidoptera; family Pyralidae; genus Endotricha; species Endotricha flammealis. The sequence goes on along the minus strand of LR990856.1, from coordinate 13,696,624 downwards.
AGATATCAGTATTTCCACATATACAAAGACTTTGTCCCGAATACAGGATGGAACGAGTTATTTTAAGGCATATTAATATTTATCCTTCGGTTTTCAACGTGATTCCAAAAGTTATATTTATTGTAAGTAGATAAAATTCAAGGAAATGAGTTCTAAATCGAGAACCTATGGTTTTAAAATTTAAGCAGTTTCATTTATAAGAGTTTATTAGTTAAAAGTTTAATTTACAGTAAATTATTTATGTTTTTTTGGAGAAATACATTTGTTTATTAAGAGATTAGAACTTCACATCTAAATATTTAGTATTTAGCTTGTATGTATGTATATAATATACGGAAACAAAGCAGTAAGACCGCCGGATATAATGTATGATAGAATGCCGATAGTGTATCAGTGGAATAGTTTTTGACATTTGTTATGGACTTAAACAATAACATAATGTTTAACTTATTGTTTAAGTCCATAACAAATGTCAAAAACTATTCCACTGATACACTATCGGCATTCTTTTGAGACACGATTGAGACACCATTGACATTTGTTATAGACTTAAACAATAAGTTAAACATTATGTTATTGTTTAAGTCCATAACAAATGTCAAAAACTATTCCACTGATACACTATCGGCATTCTTTTGAGACACCATTGAGAGTCCATTGGTGCATTTGAGTTAGTAGAATCGGGCCCCTGGTATAACTCTAGCATAATACGAAAACAGGAAAATTCCAAACAAAGTTACACATTAACAACATAAAGAAGTCATTATTTCTGGTATTTAAAACATTGAAAACAATTTTTCGACCATTTTGTAAATGATATTGTATTGCTGGATAGATTGAAGGGTTACATTTCGACCTTTACATTAGGATTATATTCATGAGTTGCCGAGATGATTCACTGACCCGCGTCCTTTTAAATTTAGATCTTTCTGGTTGGTTGCTATTCACGCGAATGCTGTGAGTGATGGAGTAATGTCTGTAGACGACGCGGGCTATAAAATAAAAAGAAGATCTATAGATGAAATATGCCATTTTTATGACCAAAGAGGACTAACAGGGTACAGGTCACCTTATGGTAAGCAATCATCGCTGACCATGACATCTACGACTATACGAACCTTAGATGCGATGCCTACCTCATGGAAGTAATAAGTACGTACTTATTACTTCCATGGCCTACCTATAAAGAAATGAAGAAGACAGGTGAAAGGATACCGGACGAGTACTGGGCTGTTCTGCACTTTCTTATGAAACCCTTTTTGAGTTATAAAAAAAAACGCTCTTTATTTCTTTGTCTTTTTTCTGGAACGTTTGACTCGGTGACTGCGTTTTGATCATGTTTCTTGTCTCAGAGATGACATAGAGTAACTACTCTATGTCATGTCATGTCCCTGTGTATGTTTTGTGAATAATTATGTAAATGAGGTAAATAGCTGAAATTGTACTATGAACTTATCGAACCACAATGTCCAATGGCAAATCTTTCACCAAGAATCAAGAACATTTTTTTATATTGGACTGTCAAATTATTGGTATTCAAACAAATTACTTCCGACAGTTAATGTCTTCCATGACAGGATTCATTAATACACTGTGCTAACATGCAATATCATTATTTTTCAATACTTCATTATTGTCTTTCGTCGGTCTTATGTTGTTTAGTATATTAAAATGTTCGTTATCAAAAATAATGTTTAAAATTTTCTTAGTTTAATTTGATATCGTGATTCATGGAAAACATTGATATTAACCCTTTCTTTTTGATACCTTCGCCAACTATGAGTAATTTCAAGATAGATTTGGATTTTAGAACTATCTAACTTTACAATACTCTTACTTGTTCACGTTTATTAAAATGTGTTAACATGCCAAACTACAGATGTCTTAAATTAAATAGAAAGTATTATTTCGATTCTGTATAATTTAAAATTAATGGCAAATCATAATTAGAAAACTTTAATACTTTAGTTGGTTAAGTATTAGTTGTCGCTACTGTAATCTGCCGAATGTACAGTCAAGAGCAGGTCGACCTTTGTACCATTCTTAAGTTCTATGTCATAAGAGCCAATATTCTTCTGCAAGTGTAAAGCTCGACGTGCACCTGACTGTACATAAACGTAACAATCCAATGCCGATGGAGCTAGATTATATTTTTAAGATGCAAGACGACAATGTAGGCTATAGTTTTGTGAAACTTATTGAAAATGCGCATTAGGTAAACCTATCAATGAAATATTTCTATTTCGATTATTCCAGGAAGAAGTGTTTGAAGTTAAGCCAAAAAGAGCGCATTCAAGGTATTGAGATGTAAACAGTGCAAAACAATATTTCAATAAAATATTTATTTCAATACACGTTAGGTTTTGATTAAATGTAATAAATAAATAAATAAATGTATAGGGACAATTCATACAGATTGAGCTAGCCCCAAAGTAAGTTCGTAACTTGTGTTATGGGATACTAACTCAACGATATTATATTTTATAACAAATACATATATAGATAAACATCCAAGAATCGAGGTCAATCAGAAAAAGTTCGTTTTTCATCATGACCCGACCGGGGATCGAACCCGAGACCTTCTGGGTGGCGGTCTGGCGTGGTAACCATTACGCCACGGAGGTCGTCAATTGTCGTCGATTGGAAACAAATTGACGTAATCATTAAGATAAGGTAACCTATATTAACATCTACCGGTGTATAAGATGTCAGCAAGAACAAATATTGCACAGAGATTCAATTATTATTGTTTACGAAAAGAAACAATACCGCAGAATTTATTTAGTCTAAGTCGCTTCGTTCGTTTCATAATAATATATATTTTAAAAGATTTTCCCTTGTTGAAACGAGAGACGAAGCAAATAACATTTCTTTAAATTTACTTTTCAGCATAGATACCTAAGTATATTTTTTTTATTATTACAAACCTTTTTTTGGTATAGAGGACGAATTTACTTCAACCGGACCTGAATATTTGAAGAGTATAATTAATTATGGTCAAATGCAAACAACGCTTTACATGGAAACGACAATATTCCTATAGCATTTAAGTCTCTGCACTCATGTTCTAGTGTTGTGAATATACCCCAAAATATTGTCGTAGTTCAAGTACATATGGTTTAGATTTGGGTCTTTTCCAGGGACACTAATACTCGTGACAAATGATATTATCGAGAATAATCATTTAACGCACATGCTTTAATGACGTTCTGGGATATACATAATTTACACTGTGCGTCAATCACACGATAAATTAAAATGAGTTATCCGTGAGTAAAAACAATGTTGTAAATTTAAAAAACGAAGGAAAAGTATGTCGATGTTCACAGCAATTCTCCACTGATACAATGTTTGGTCTTTCTGAAGAGGTTTTAGAACATGTTCCTTCGCGATACATTACTGATGATAAGCGACAAAACTTTTTTACCTTGTGCTCATGAACTTAGCATGATGACTGACATCTATCGAATCGAAGACAAATGTGCTCTTCGTTCAGACGATGCGGACAGCTAATGTAGAGCTCGAGATGAATCTCCTACAAATAGTGTTGTTATTGTATTTTGACGACCACCGCGTGGTGTAATGGTTAGCATACCGGCCCGCCACTCTGGAGGTCCCGGGTTCGAATCCCGGTCGGATCATGATGAAAAACGAACTTTTTCTGATTGGCCTCGCGTCTTGGATGTTTATCTATAATGTATTTGTTATAAAATATAGTATCGTTGATTTACTATCCCATAACACAAGTTTCATAACAAAGTAAGTACTTTGGGGCTAGCTCAATCTGTATGATTTATTGTAGTAGTGTTATTGAATTAGTGGTCTTCGTTGATTAAATTGTTCATTCAGATTGAGACGTAATTTAACGTCACCCAGGGTCTAAAACTGGAACTTATATTTAGGCATAACATGTGTAAAAAGTGCTGGCTGAATTTAAAATATCTAATATTAACTTTTTGGTTCACAAAAGCCGAGTTGGGTTTTAAAAATAAATTTGTGGCTTCCGCCCACGGTTTTTCACCAGTGAATCATGCAACGGCTCAGTGAAAAATGATTCTTCCAGGTAAAAGAAGAATTCAATGGCACAAATACTCATTTGTCATACAACAAAAGGACAGGATGTAAGACCAGCATTGTTTTCTATGCAAATCATTTTGGATGACGTAAAATTTGGCACTATTACTATTTTTTATTATTAGGTACTAGCTTTTCCTCGTGGCTTTGCTTGCGTTAATTTTATGAAATAAACAACCCATAGCGCGACTTGTGGCGCCATCTGTTGGCCAATACAGCGCTCTCTATAGTAGAAAAATTATTTTCCCATTGGAACGACATACTTTCACGGGATAAAAAGTAGCCTATGATGGGCTCTTTACCCCTAACAATATGTATGCAAATTTTCATAATGATCGGCTGCTTAGTCAAGCCGTGAAGGAATCACAAACAAATAAACAAACAAAATTTCTTTCCCATTTATAATATTAGTAAGGATAGTTACAAAATGGTTCGTTTTTGTGATCGATTGGTAAATGGTAATATTCAAAGATTTTTTTTATACACAACTTACTAGAAAAATTGTGAAAGCAGAAATTTCGACTACGGGAGTTTGTTTGTACATAAAAAATAAATGAATAGTCTCCACTCCTCGGAGGTGTGCCTTAGGAGACAAGATACTAAAGAAAGTTCCGATTTTTAGGAACACACATCCTAGGAATCGGAACATCTTTTGGTATTAGTCCAAACAAAGGTTCGTAGACGTCCTGGTTTATTTACACCACCACGTTTCGAGCGCTCATTTACCGGACTAAGAAGATTGTTTCCACTTGCTACTAACCAAGTAAAGTCAATCTATAGGGATTATCCTGTTGCCAACAATATACAACTTAATGCCTCTACCATAAACCTTAATAAAATCTTACACATTTCATCCTAATTCATTGGTGTCTCAACATAAATCTTGGATACAATCAGTAGCTGGTAACTGTATTAAAGCCGTCATTAATTTAATTTTATTGCACATTAATATACTAAATGCTTGTTTATTTTTACAGGTTGTTAGGGCGCCCGTAAAAGAAGCTATAAATAAGGACAGTGAAGTGGTGTGTAAAAAATATAATGTAAAACTGGTAATTACTGCACGTTTCTCCCACTGTTACTCGTAGATATTTTAATCGGAGAACGACCAACGTCGAAGTTCAGGAGCTGCAGACGACGACGATTGGTTTGGAAAATGGAAATCAAATTGTTACACATTCATTTTTGTTTCTGTTTTTTGTTATTAGGTTAGGCTAGGTCTGAGTTGTTACATATTATTTTAGTATTGACTTACTATTTATAAATTGTAATTTATTGTTCTTTAATTATAATTATTAAGTTCTTTTTATTAATTTATTAAGTCAGTGTATTGACTGTGTTTACGTGTGTCCACTGTCGCGACATTTAGTTGCATATTCATTAACAAAAAACCTAAAAACGGGAGCTTCTTTGTGCTCCCCCCCTCGGGCTCACCTCGGAGGGGTAAGGAATTTTAGTATGTTTATCTCATAACTAGTCCAAACAAAGTTCCTAAGTCAAAGTTTCTGCTTTCGACTTTTCCATCCACATGCCCTTTGTGAGCACTCATTTACTGAACTATAGTATTTATGCAATCGACGCCAGTGTTGACATTTCTATCGTTGTATATTCTTAGTATTAGTCATGATGCGGGAACGATATTGATGAAATTCTCTTTGTACGGTTACAGAATGTAAAACATGAACGTGGTCATCAATTTTACGACTACTATCACGTAACAACAATGGCATTCCTACTAATAATGGCTGCTGCTTCTAATTCCTTTATCCGCAAACAGTCATTCCCATTTGACCGTATTAACGAGTTTGCGTCTTACACGACATTCATAATTAGGAAGTCACTTCATGGGCACTTAACTTTGCACACGACCTTACGTAGTTTCATGGGAAATGTGCTTTGGCAGTGACAACAGATGACGGTATTTCGTTGGAAATCATTGAGATGGACCGCTTTGAGATATGACAATATTGAATTTGATATCTCTGAAATCTGACCATGGACTCGACTTGTTTCTTTGTAAAAAGATTACTTCCTATCTATTTTTAAAGTTAACATGCATACCTGGTTAAGCTAAGACACAATTAAACATACGCTTCTTCACTGGTTGGTGCATATTTATTAACTTTTTCATATTAAATTTCTTTTCTCAGAAATCTGTGTTCTTCCGATATACTCTATTCATCTGAACTAAAGCGGTTAGATGGTAAATTGTCATAGGTGGTTTACGACACAACAAACTTTTTTGTCACATGTTCCACACAAACATGAGATCTAAGTTTCAGATCAATCGGACAGAGCACCCTAATGTTCAATAATATACACAAGGTGTTAATGAATAAAATGAGAACAGCCTGTACATTTCATTAAAGGGGTTTGTGTTGTGACAAAAGACTTACCTTTACCGAAATATACAGGACGATTGAATTGCGTTGGAATCCGGCGCCGTGTCCGAACTGAATTCCGTTCTGACGAGATAATCTGCCCCTTAATTTGTCGGACGTCGCTTCGGAATCCGCACGGCGCGTCAAGTGCGCGGTCAAGAACCTCACCTGGCTTTCTCCAGCCCGTGTCACAGACGCCGACCTAATTTCCTTTGAGTGAAAATTGCGTATTTCACAAATGTGAATTATGTTAACATTTAGTAAGCATTGGTGTGTAAAACTGTAACACGGAGTCTTGAAGTGGTAGAGAATTTATGAATAGTGCTATCATTTTTATTTATTTATTTATTCAGGTACACCAACATGAACGGTACGGAACCACCCTCTCACAGAATATCAATGCTTCTTTTTCTCTTTAATTCCTCTTCCTTTTAAAGACTGCGGTGACTCTGTGCTCACTTACCATCTGGTGATCAGCACCCTTCTTCCTCCAGGTCCTACCAACTGCTCCTAGCATGCTCGCTTGTCAATCTCTTCCATATAAATAAATAAACTTTCTTATAAGAATTAATCAAATTAAAACGTGATGACAGTAACCTAACAACAAGATACAAAACACAAGGTTGTGTAACACCTACGTAACGCGTGTAATTGGAATAATGTCACCCTTATCATCCCCTATCAATAGAAATAACCGATGAAGTGGGAAAAACACGTCACTGCAGGGTCGCTGACCGTGGAAATAAACAGACCCCTAGATTAATGAAGTAAATACTGAAACACGAGTCCCAATGGCTATTTGATGTAATTCGAACTTCATTAAATACATGTATAAATTCAGCTGAATGAAGTTTAAATAATGAAAGGATTTCTTAAGGAGATTCCTGATTTCTGTTGTCAAGAGACTTTGGAAGGCTTTCAAGACATCAGTGATAATAGTTACAATTTGATTATACTTCATTAAAAGATATAAAAGTTTTTTATACTCAGTAGGTAAGTAAAGTGAAAACCACGACGTAATTAAGAATACATATATATTATCTATATTTTTAGGCGTAAGTATTGTGCTTGTATTATGATGTACCTACATACTTGGCAAAAGCCTACCCTTCCACACTCCGCACATTCCTGTCTAGGGCTTTTATCAACCACACTCCGTTAAAGTTTCTGATGTCGACAGACCTTCTCATCCGTGGTGCCCAATCATTTCTATATCTATCATTTTCAAAAATGTCTCATGTGAACAGAAATGGTACAGTCGGCCAATAAAAGAGATGAACAGGACCGTAAATATGATTCAAGTTTTCAAAATTTTGTATGAAGGGATTTACTCCAATTTTCATATATCAAATAGTATTTTTTTTTACCACAAAGTTGACAAACAAACGTACGATGGTAAGCATCACCGTAGCCTATAGATGCTTGCAATACCCAGGGTATCACTCACGCGTTGCTAACCCTCCCAACCCCCCCAAGTGGAGCTCTGGAGACCTTACTCACCGCAGGCACACAACAAGACATAGACCAATGCTATTTGGCTACGATCTTCTGTAAGGTCCTCCACCTTACAGAAGGTCCTACACCTTCCTTCCCCAGACGGGTTGCTCCGATTTGAGTGAATTATCCGCTGTGCCCTACCCCTCAAATAACTACTATTGTAAATTATACTATGTAATTACAAAGTTTCATAACGAAGCTTACATTATTAGCATAAAAATATTTCTTCTTATTTCTCTACCCTGCTCGACTCACCTTTTCATTGGTCGACTGACAGGAGTATTACGAAGTTAACCCTGCCCGTGTCTAATTGTATTTTATTTGTATAATAAATACAATATGCGTGCGAGTAGCGCTCCAAAACAATGAGTCACGCGGCAGTACCGGCCTCCGGGAAGGTCGAGGAGACGCTACTCTTGTAAACAAGAAGTTGGTGTCTCGAACAGTCACATGTTCGAGACTTGTACTTGAAGGATGTATTGTTTGTGATCATGTGCGTCTAGTGCGCGTGTTGCAAAGTTGTTTGAAGTTGAAGGGTTGATAAGATAAGTTATTTGTCGTTTGCAAACAATGATATATTAAATATAAGTTGTTACGATATAGTTTGGAGCTTCTGGAATATAGAATCTTCTTCTTCTTTTAATGTCAATGACTCAAATTAAATTCCTACACTTTACTGGCAAGATGTACAGCCAGTAAGATGGCATTATCCGCGGATTTCCACAAATCTATTAAGTCAGTTGGACAACCCGGGCTGGATAGGAGATGGCAAATCATCTACGACGCACCAGTGTAAAGGAATATTATGTAAATAAATTACACAATTCGCACAACGCCACCTGGCCTCAAGGTAAGCTAGATTATGAAAGTACAGGACCAACAGTTGCTGGCAGAAAACATTTCACGAGGAACGAAATAATATTCATAAAAAAATTGACCTTAACCTTCTTGAGGTCGTATTTGTTGTAAAACAACGGATAACCGTTTGCCAAAATGTAATAAATACCATGTTTCCTTGATATTAATTCTATTCATTGACAAGAATAATAAATTGTAGAATTAAAGCTGAACGCGCACCAGCCCGAGTCGCAGCTGCTATGTTCATCGTGAGCATATGTGAGAATGAAATAGGTTTCTTTCTCTGTGGCTGTTTACTTTTGACTCTTTCTTCAATAACTTTTTCGAAACTAATTGTTGGTATGAACTCAATTATCATACCAACAATAGTTCTTTCAAGGTTTTCGAAGTTCATATAATATTAATTTTAATTATAATAATAAAACAATTCAATTAACCTAATTTTGCATTATCTTTGAATAAACGATTTGACTTTGACTTTGACCATCGCATACGAACCAATGGTAATTAGGGGCCATCCATAAAGTACGTCACACGAATTTCATGATTTTTTGAGCCCCCCTCCCGTCCTTGTCACAGGTGGTCACATTTCTGAGACCCCCCTCCTCCCTAGTGTGACGTCACATGTTTTGCAATTTCACACCGAAAAATTATTAAATTAAAACAGCAGTTCCGAATTTAGTTTTATTTCCATTTAAATTAAGTACTTTTTTATGAAATCAACATCATATCAAATATTTGAAACAATAACAAAGCAATAAACTATTGAATATAAAGAAAAAGAAAAAGAAAGAAACTCAATCATCTTCAGTCCATGGACTTTGAACCCACTCCTTTAAATTATTTATAACTGGCATGGCAGTCACTTCGTTCTCATTAAGGTTTTCAAATTACACGATTACTACCTCTAGATATTATAGATTTTGAAATGTGATGTCACGAAACTTAGTACCCCTCCCACCCCTTGTCACACTATGTCACACTTTGTCGACCCCCCCCTCCCCCCTTTACGTGTGACGTACTTTATGGATGACCCCTTACATCTTCATTAGAATATTCGTGAAGAATACTGTATGGATCAACGATAATGCATGCGGGATGGTCCGGTCTGAACGCATCTTAATCTTTATACTGAAGTGTTTTTTTTATTTAAACAAACAAGTTGACACCAACCCACGTGATGTTGAATAGTACTAGACTCCAAAAGTAAGACCCATCGGCACCGCGGAAATGAAGCGCATTCACCGATCAAGTGTCCGCGATTCCGGTCAATGTGCGTTCACCTTTATACAGTTTACTGAGTAATGTACGACTATGTCATTGGCGTTCTTGTGGCCGGAGCAGATGTTCCTGGCATTGCTAATTGTCTGTAAAATAAAATGAACAGATGTGTCTCACCACCTCGCGACCTCACCGCGCCACTGAACAAAAAAGTTCCGTTTTTAAAGTCGATGACACTCTACAAAATAATAAATTAAAATTGTTTGGGGAAGGGTGTTGAAGTGTTGTGTTGTCATTTATTAAGAGCAACCCACATACCGTAATGTTTTCAGGGCTAAAACTACTGACCAATATTTTTTAATTTTATAATTACCTACTTATGTCAAAAATCTATGTTTAGCTGCTTGGATGATCATCCAGTTTGGATGTTAGGAAATGGATTTAAAAGTTTTTTTTAAACAAATAACGCTTCAAGAAAAAATGTGTTAACTTCGAGTCATACAAAATAACAAGCTCTTTGGAATCTGTCACTTGTTTTTCTTCCTACCTGATCAGACGGAATTTTGTACTAAGAAGCACTGCCAAGCATCTTAGCTAGCAGCTTACAAACTATAGCTGAAGAATATATAAATAATCTTTGTTTCCCTTATTGTGATAACTATGTCGTAGTACCTAATCTGAGTTCTACATATTTTCTATTTGCGTTTTAAAATTTTATGGAGCATGTACCATTTCTAGTTCCCTTTCAAGTCTGATTTTATAGTGTATTGTTAAAAAGGTAAATCATCTCAGTTGAAACTATAAAGAGAATGTTTGGAAACATGCATGAAGATATTTTTAAGGCGGAATCAAAATAAGAATTCTCAAGAACGATTACAACTACTACACATTGTTGTAAATAAGCGCGATCCAGTTTTAAATGATTCTGTGTCGTCTTTATATTTTAATTAATTATTTAATACAACGTAGTATTCCGTACAACTTCTGGGAAAAAGCTTCCCAATTTCTGGAAATTGGGAAGTACGACACTGATATTGAACATACGGTTCAATTAATTTGCGCCTTTTCATTCATTCTACAGCACTCAGTCGATCGACTAAACTTTTCACAAAACCCACTTTATACTTATTATAAAAAATAATAAGTATGGCTACCTAAGTATTTTTGTCCTTTATGTTGAAATTCGTGTCATTAGAAATGAAAATATATAACAATGGTTGTGTTTTGGTAATATTATTGGAATGATAATCCAGCGCATATCCGCGTGTAAGCCGCGCCGTGCGCGCCTATAGTGGCGACGACGTGGCGCGATTCAAAATCGGAGTTCTCAAGCATCCGCTGCTGTGACTGCAATTGGCTATACGCCAACTATGCTCTTGCCCAGCTAACACACAGTGGAATCTCCCGCAAATTCTCCAGTCGTGATCCTTTATAATGTCGTGAAAATTCCACAAAGGCAATTGACAGAGTTGAATAATAATTGTTATGGTTTGTACGGCATTGATGTTTAAAAAAAATCTCATGGTCACTAACGAACCTAGTTCTAATGACTGCATAAAACAAGTTCACCTTCAATAGAGTCATTAAAATTGTTTTCACATATTTTCTAAAGCTACTAATAATATTGTAAGGATTCCGTTATGTAGCGGAAAAATATGCCACTTTTATTTCATGCTAAATTGCTCTTTTATTTTCACTATTGGAAATTCCAATGTTTTGTAAACAAGAATTTCCCAATGTCGTTTTTTATTTTACAGAAATGAATATAATGTCCACTTAAATGATAGGCAAACTGGAAAACATATATTCTTACTTTATAATTCATTCGAAGTATGTTTGTGATCGAATAATAAAATTGTTATCCTGAAAAAATGGTTTATAACTCTTAACAACAGGTAACTCGAAAGTGAGACAGAAAATTTGTTCTACGTCTTCTCTTACTCCAGTGTTCATCAATACGAAATGAGCACCATAGGGAGAAATTAAATTTTAACTGCTTTTGGTGCGAGAATAAAACTTTGCCTACACTAATGCTAGCTCTACACTCTGGGGTAAGTTGAGCGAAGTGAAGTTACGAAGTTAGCAGACAAAGAAAATGTAAAGAGGAACTAGGACAGAGAGGCCGTCCACTCCACACTCGATTTCGTTCAACTTTGCAAGAGTGTAAAGTTAGCATTATGGAGTTGTCATTCGTCATTAATGTACACCACTCCATATGTGAAAAGTAAATTCGTCACATTTTTCTACGTCCTTACTCCGTGTCACTACGTGACGAATATAATTTGTGACGAATCTACTACAACCCGCATTTGCTTTACAAATTATTTACCACCACGCGATTTGTCCACTGCCCACATCTGGGCAGTGGACAAATCATCTTCGAAGGTACAAAACATTTCTAAAAACTCATGAGTTAAAAGTTTAGTTCAGTAAGCTTGAACTATACGTCATCAAATGTATAACTGACTCATCATAAGGTTTTTGAGAATAGTATTGTAAACATTGACATCAATGATATCCCTGTTATGTTTTCAAATGATTTTAACGATAACACTTGTTTTCGTAGAATAATGTCAAATTGTTGGCAATACGTCGTATATTATGAATGTTTACTAACAATTTTTGATGACGAATAAAATATCCGGGAGCGAATAAACTGGAATAAACATAATTAAACTATTTATGCATATTCCACTAATACTTGGCACAAAGTTTCCAGAGAAATTCAATGATAATGTTTGAAATATTTGGTATTATGGTAACGTAATGTTGTCTGTTTAATTGCAATAAAGTAATTTGTGCTTGATTCTTGTTTATTTTATATCGATTTATGTTTTAAATCAATACAATTGCTTTTTTATAGCTTTTGTCCAAGTAAGTAGGTATATTGAAATGAATTTTATATTAAATAGTAATTTTGTGAGAATATAGCCGTAAAATAAAAATAAAGTGACAGGCCCGTGGTCCAGTGGCTAGCAATAGTCACTTCATCTCAAGGGCCACGGGTTCGAATCCTGCGCAAGGCAAATATTTGTGTACATGAACATGTCTGTTTGCCTAGGTCTGGGTGTTTTGTATGTATAATAAGTATTTATTTACCAAAAAAAGTATTTAAGTATCAGCAATCATAATACCCATAGTACAAACTTAGTTGCTTAGTTTGGGACTAGATGGCGTTCTGAGATTCGTCCGAGAATATAAAAAAAAGTGTGAAAAATGCTTTTCTTTCGATGAGTGATATACTCGGAAGCCCAACTCCTTTTCCTTCATCTTTTCTTATCTATTATCTTCTTATTTTCTTGTAGCAGGCAATGCATAGGTAGCGCTAGGCTTTCTATTGGTAAAAGAATTTTCAAAATCGGTTCAGTAGATAGATCCAGAGATTATTTCCAACAACATCACAAACTCTCTTTATAATATTGGTATGAGTAAACCCATAGATATAAGAGTAAAACAAAAGTATACAACACAATATCATCAGCTCATGTATCACAAACAAAATGTCAATTTACGTTAAACAAAACATAACGCATCAAGACAAACTTTATAATAAAACTTTTTTTCTCAAGTATATCAACAGTTAACAAACCATGAAAGAGTCATTCATTCAGTCTTGGATCGTGCGATGTCGAAACATCGTTTGGTTTCACAATCGCCATCAGCAGACGCCATTAGGCGATGCTTCCGGAATATATTTAGGTCATGTCTAATAATATTAGTATCTATGAAAGGTACAAAGGAAAAGTCCGTTTGATTTATAATATACATGTTATAAAATAGGGATTTTGTAACAGCGTTGGGGATGACAGCTCTATGATCACGTAGGCAGTAATATTTGTATAAACATAATTAAAATACTAAATTACTTAAATGTATTATTTAATTATATTTGGAGTGATAGAGTACTCGTATCACCTCCATCAAGTAAAGTGGGCCCGCTCGCTTGTTGGCCTGCGGTTTGACAAAAAAATGGTTCTTTTCAATGCAATAGGACATTCTTTTTATTTGAGAGGTTGGACTGGACATAGGGGATCGCTCAAATCGGAGCAGCCCGTCTGGGGAAGGACCTCCATCTTACAGAAGATCGTAGCCAAATAGCATTGGTCTCGGCCATGTTGTGTTCCTACGGTGAGTTAAGGTCTCCAGAGCTCCACTTGGGGGGGTTGGGAGGGTTGGCAACGGTGATACCCCCGGTATTGCAAGCGTCTATCTATAGGCTACGGTGACGCTTACCATCAGATGGGCCGTATGCCGTATGCTTGTTTGCTACCTTTGTGACATTAAAAAAAAAAATTGATAATCAAGAAAGGATAAAGTATCCTCCTTACAATGTGTCTATAAGTTTTAATAAATAAAGTACCTACTTATTTTCACTTAATGGCAGTATTATGTCTTTGTTTCTCCACTTCATATTAAAAAATAATCAAACAGTTTGATTTGGAATAAAAATTCGAGTTTGTTTGATAAACCGATTTCATGGACAGGAGATGAATGAAATATCGCCAGAAATAATGTTCTCGTTGCTCTAACCTTGTTCAAACATATACAAAATAAATATAATCTGGTGTAGATTTGAATTATACTGTGAATTATGTCGTTAACCTTTCTAACAGCATTCACAGAGGAAACGGTGTCTAATCTGGCGACCGAATAAGAAAAGAACCCTTCGATATTTGATGCGAACAAACAATCACTGATATATAATTCTAGATGTGGCAGATCTTATTAACTTCCTAGTTATAAAAAAAATCTGTACTCAACTGTAATACAAAAAGTTAGTCCTATTTGACGTTCTCACACATTTAATTAGTTTCTATAGTAAAGTGAAAATTCGTAGCCGACTTCACACAGCAGCAGACGACCTGTGATCGAGATTCTCGAATCAATCAAAATTATGAATTACAAATAGTTTTGCATTATTTCAAGTGGCGACAGCTTTATTTCAGTGTAAAATGGTGAGTTGCCGAAATATGCATTATATGTAACGCTGTCATTGTCAAACTTTAAAATGTTTTGTGCAACTCGCATGTTTTTGTAAGACAAACTTTTCAACCCATTCAAAGCAGCATCGATAATGTAAGTACCGGTTATAAGTATTTACAAATTAAGTAAATTTTTTCTCTTTTTTTTTCTCTTTCTGCATTCTTTTTATACACGAAAATGAACACACTACAAATAACTATATTAAAAAAATATATATATCGATAGATTGTTGTGTAGTTATTTGTGTGTAAGGGCGACTGGTTTATGTAGCGGACTTCTAGTAATTCTTTGCATCTTGGTAGTGTGAAAATGGAATGCGTTGTGTCGAAATAGGGCAGACCATCCTTCGGGATTTCCGCGTACGAACGGCACGGAACGCAACGCAATCATTGGACTCAGCAAATCATATAGGCGGCCATTCCAGCACTTGGTTTTTCTCTCGAAATTCCGTTGTGATTTCCAAAATAAAAACTATCCTTTTCGTAGGAGACAGCGAGAATAGAGGAACCGTTAATCTGCAGTTGATCAGCGTGGCGGAGTTTGTTCTAAGCTTAATTGTAGTAAGAATTAAAGAGCTTTGCTGCTGGAGCGATAAAACTGTAATTAGAGCACACTTTTGACAGAATTGGTTATAATTTACTGTATGTATTAAAACGTTTTTATTGTTATATATTTATGTTAAGGGCGACACATAAGGGTTATGTGTCGTCCTTTACGTTAGAAAACAGGCGATTAATAAAAAATAAAAAAAATAATATGACTCAATCAATATGGATGTTCAAACTTATATTGATAGGTACTATTACGAAGACATCCGGGTTCTGTTTTCACATTTTCATAAATATTTTATAGAATTATGATATGGCTGTAAAGATTATGATAATTTTCCAGTTCAAATTAAGGAGGAAAACGATGAATAATATCAGAGAGTTCAATAAAATTTTGTTTATTATCACAATTTCCACTTGGCAATAAACTTGAACACGTGGGTTATATCACTGTTTATATAACAGAAAACACTTCGACTTCTTTCTAAATTCATCAAGATTAATATTACTTTTTTCTACCTAAATATCGTGCTAAGTTTAGGTCTTGTATACATGCGAATAGGCACGACAAGACACGAACTCGCAATTGGGAAAACTGTGACGTGAAAAGTATGTGTCGTATCGAGGCGCGTGTCTTTAACCATACTAGATCTTGATTAAATCAGTGACTAAGCCTTCACAGGCTTACTAGTCATATACATATTAATAATTAATTCCAATTAAATATTTAATATTAATTATTTATAGAAACTACAAAGTAAAATGATCACCGTTATATTAAATAGCGAAAAAAATACTTGTACGACCTTCTTTCTTAAGAGTGAGCTAGATGTGACAACGCGTGAGTGATACCCCCGGTATTGCAAGCGTCTATAGGCTACGGTGATGCTTACCATCAGGCAGGCCGTATGCTTGTTTGCCAACATCCCACGATACAAATTTGGTTACCTCATGAAAAGAGTAAACTCACCCAATTGTGATACTTGTGGGGTAGTAGATGACGTTTACCATTTACTCGTGGAATGTACCAGGTACGAGGAACAAAGAGAGATACTATTTAATAATTTAAATATTAACTTGTTGAACATAGGAGTATTACAAATTACAATCCATATTATCGGATCCTTTGTCATATAGAGCAATATTGATATATAAGTTTGTCGATATTTATTTATGAAGAAATTGTCTGAAGGTCACGATGGGGTTGGCATGGTCGCATGTGCGTACCAAAACCCCTAATTAAATACAGAATAAAAAAATAAAATAAGAACTTTGTGGCATAAAAAAAATGTATGAAACGATATGCTTTAGACGTAACACACCTAAATAGCACAGTCACAGTATGTTTCTAGCTTTACAAGCGTCTCAAAGTAAATGGTATGTAGGTCTTAAACATCTTAAATTAAAAAAAGTAATATGTTAAAGAAAACAAATGTCAAGCCAGCCAGATTCCATTCATAAAATGCTCACTCCACAACATTATGTAATCAGATTATTCGAATGAGGTTACAGATGTGTAGTAGATTAAATAGTGAACAGAGTGACCTGGAAATTTCATGATATTGATTAAAAATGGGTTTATTTCATTACTATTATATACAACAGATGCAAATTCACTGTCAGTATTGTTTATGCCTGTTGAATGTTAATTATAATAAATATATTAGATAAACATGCACTATGTTAACAGCGGGTTAAAATTTCTTATTACTGAGATGTGAGACACGAACGTCGATATGACTTATGAAATTGGAAATAATATGATTGTTCGGAAAATAAAGTTTGCTTCTAAGTCCCTTTTTCACTTCGACGTCCTTCCTTTATCATTCTTTCATACGTGGACAACGCATCCAAGATCTTGTAGTCGTGGATACCCATGGGCAGCGATGATTGTTTAACATCAGCTAGGTTACTCTGCATAGCAATCGCGATTTTAATTTCAATTCGGTATAATTTCAAATGCAAAATTAACAGCAAATCCTAATTCGTACCATTGAAATTTTATGCTTTACTTACTATTTGGTTAGCATACAATCCGATTTCATTTAGTTTAGTATTTAGTTAGCGCTAGTTTAGCTGTAAAGAGTACCTAAAATTAACAATCCAATGGCGATCGTGCGGAATTATCTTCAAGAGTAAGTGGGCAGGTAATCCGCTGGCTCGTTTATACTCTTTTATCATTAAAAAAAAACAATGAAATATACTGCCGTTAGGTCATTTTTCATGCGTTAAATGGCAAATTGCATAATGTTATAAAAAGTTTGTAACCTGATATTTTTTTAATTCCTTTGAAAATAAGAACAATGGTTTTGCTCGAACGGTATCGGCTTTTTAATAACTTGTAATGATTCAAACAAGTCTGTAATGAAAGAAATTGATAAGTCTTCAAGCGAAAGGTAGTTATTTGTTTGCATTTGTTATACTTGAACTGCGTAGGAATTAAACTGCGTAGTGTATTGTTATTGCGTCGTAGAAAGGAAAAACTTTTCTGATACGACAAAAAACAAAAAACAATCGCCGTAAAAATAAAATTGAATCTTGTTCGAAGAAGTTGTGAATAAAGCTGTTTCAAACAAATAAAGGGTAAATCCATTACAACAATTTTATTTCTTTTGAATTTCGGCACTTCCCAGTTTATTTGTCACAGATGTAGATGTACCATAGATAACGCAAGTATCACGATTTGTATATTATAGCAAGCGTGCCAACTTTTTACCATCAACTGTGACGTCACAGCCGAAAGTTAGTGATGAGAAATCCAAACCGATTCAAAAACAACCGCCGCCGCCTACGATTAAACTGAAGTATAACTGTTAGTACTAGTTTAGGCGGCCGTCCGAACGCAACAACTGATGTGCGCGGACTGTAATAAGCGGGGCGGCCAGCCACGACGCTTGGTCGGGGTTCGGACACTTGAAGTAGATTATATTTTGCGTCATCTATGGCATGTGTAATATGTTTAAATAACTAGCCCACCACTATATTATCTTCACATATTATAATTAAGCATACCAAAAGATTGAACAGCTGACCATTTCTGTAAATAAATAATCTTTGTTATTGTCTCTCACTGAGCAGATTCATTCAGTTGCACCATAGACGAGAACAGTGGGTTAGGACATGTTTATAGGCTAACAGTATTATGAGTGTGGCAACGGGCCCACTGTGTTTCACAATGCCGTTAATATTTTGTAAAAGAGATAATATATGATTTAACAAATTGTCTATTTTATATTTGATAGAGGAGGACAATTGAGCGTGGATCTTATCATAGTAAGCAATCACCTATTCCTATGTATTTTATGAAATATTAAAATAAATAATAATAAATAAATACTTGGCATAAGATTTCCAGTGAAATTCAGTGATGGTGTTTGAACTAGTGTTCAATCAAATCATATACTTAAATAAAATTCAAATAACAATAAAAACTTAATTCCCACGCTAATGACTATCAATTTGAATAAATAAGTACATAATAATATAAGGTGGAAAAACAGACTTAATACAAGTTAAGTTAACATTGAATCATCAATATTGCGTTTTTCACAAGAATTCTTTCATAAATATTAGTAAGTAATTGTATTTTTCTTGCTTGATTTGTTAAATCCAGACTCTTTGTTCGTCGGAAGAGTTTATTTGGTTACGTATTTTAAACAGGTTGAAAGAACTGTTATTGTAATTATGAAAGCGTAACTCAAGCATTTCAGTTGCACGTGGCCTGTAGCCGCACGTGCTCTCGAAAAGCTAATATTGACAATTGATTGACCTATCATTCCACTGGGTACGAAAAAGTAAAAAAAAATATGCCTTCACGTGCACAATAAGTAACAACTATCTAAAATCTAATTATTCAAGTTTAAAATTCGAATTCTGCCAACGGACACCCTGACAATAGTTTTTTATTTATTTATTAAGGCATTGGCCACTTTTTTTACAATAGAGTCTAACTCTTCTTTCTGAATTTTATTTTATACTAGCGAAACCCGCGCAACTTCGTTTGCGTGTATCCCGCTTTCCCGTGGGAATTTTTAAATTTTTCTCTCCGTAAGAACCATCCTCGTACTTCAAGAAATATTCTAAAAAAAAAATCTGCCAAATCGGTCAAGCCGTTTTCATGTTATGTCGTGACAACGGAAAACGGGTTTCATTTTTATATATATAGATTATATCAATTTCTGTCAAACAAAAAAGTAAGTCTGTGTAGGTGGAGCCTTAAATTACTATTGTAAATTGAGACGCTGTATCTATGCCGTTTTAAACATGTTGTATCTACCTATAATTGGCTTACCGTGCATCCATCAATACCAGTATCAATCCACACTGCAATTACTTTTTGTGGGGCAACATAATGTAATACGATAACATGAAGTAACATTCTTCAACTTTTGCGACTTTTCAAATAACTTTTTGTTATCGGATGTAGAAATGTTGCTCCACCAAAGGTAACTGTGGTGTGGATGCACGGTTATACATTCAAAATGTTGTGCTCATAGTTCATGTTGTTTTTAAGTTTTGTTTTTATGTAAAAGACGTTGGTGGGTGTTGGTGGGTGTTGACAAATAAATAAAATAGAGACGTGGACAGATCGATCGCAAAAAGTGCCCTCGAGTATGTACTTTCGCGAAATCCGAATCTTGCTGACCTCGGACTATGACAGTATAAATGGTTATAAATAATATACAATTGTGTTCATTTGTGAAATGTCATAACAACAATCACAGACAAGCGAAAAATTTGCTTAGATTTATTAATACAAGGCCTTGTACTCTGAACGTCCTAACGGTTCTGTCCAAAAAAAAATAACAAACAATGTTTGTTTTGACTTTCACGATTCGATTAATTACAGATTCTGAAACGACATAGTGTTTTATTTACTTCACCAAAATTTCCACTCCCGGATGGGGATGGCGTGCCAGACGGTACGGCAACCTTGCCGTTTCGTTCAAATAAAAAACAAGTTTTGATTTCTAACATTGGGAAACGAGTTCAACATTGACACTGGCCGAAAATTTTTGGTTTATTCCAATTTCAAATCTTATTTGTTGTTATTGACTGGTTTAAGGAAATTGACTTTTCTTGTTTTATATTATTACTCTCAGGCCCGTATTACAGAACGATACTCAAGCTTTGAGCTCAATTTAAAATTAGTTTTAAATCGAGCTTTAATTTCAGAACAATGCTTGAGTAGAAATTTACCAAGCTAAACTCAAATGAGTCTTGTTTATTTTTGAACGATGCTTGGGAACTAATCTATACTTAAATAATACCTAGGTCAAGATATGAAACGCTAGTAATATTAGTTCAATGAGCTGAAATGGATATATTTGAACTCATTGAACTAATATTACTAGCGTTTCAACTATATTTTATTTAAAACAACCCAAAGAAATTCGTAAACAACACCCAAGCGTACTCTCGACCTCACTCAGGCAAACGCACATCTTCCTTGACTTAAGTAGTATTTAAGTATAGATTAGTTCCCAAGCATTGTTCAAAAATAAACAAGACTCATTTGAGTTTTTTGACATTGACATTGACAGATGATAATTAGAATGTTGGTATTTAAATAAGAAATCAAGTTATGCTTTGACGGAGTTGATGTAAAACAGAAAATTTTGTACCAAATTTAAATGTATATTACAAAATATTAATTGTTAAAAAATAATTCCAAAATATGTACATTAACATCATATTGTTTTTTGTGAAACGTGCGTGAATCGGAATAAAATAATAAAATAATTATTTTTGTAATAGAAAACACACTTGAACCATAGACCAGAAATTATGATTTCGAGTAGAGATCAACTTTGCTACTCAAGTAAAGATCAGCTGATCAACTCTTTAAGGCCCGTATTATAGAACAGATCTCAAGTACAGTTTAAACGTCAATCACTTGATTACAACTTAAGAGTCCCTAGAAGCCAGAAGGCCAGAAAACCGAAAATACTACTTTTTTCAAGGCTAATTTCTCAATAACTATAAGATTACTGGTAATTTACTTAACACACAGTCATACATCACCTATTTATCTAGTAAGCTGACAATTTTTCGTTTTGATTATCATTCAATATTAATTAGAAAAACAAAAAAATCAAACATACGTTTTAACATTTTAACGAAACACGAGGTTTTCCAAGTCCTTTTTTAGCTAACTGGTAGTGAATATCAATCTCAAAAAAATTATACGTACTGGTCGTATAGTTTATTAGTAGGTGGACAAAAAAATATTTTTAAAATTTTTGAATCAATACTCAAAAAAAATTAAATTCCTCGCTGAATAACTCCAAGAAAATCGTGCGCGAAAACGTCATTTTACTCGTCAAAATACAATTATTTTGTCAACAACTTTTAAACGTTATGAAACTTGAGGTGTTTATCTAACCAATACAAATTTTTAAAATTTATTTTACTACACCTTTTTTTTGTAATAAATATTCAAAAAAAATGCTTATAATTCGGTGCGGTGGTAATAAATAAATAATAACCCATAGAAATGGTGCAATGTATTATTATTAGGGTCAAAACTGTTTGTTTCCGATACACCGTACCACTACGATGTTTCGGACGCTCGCACGCACACTACTCTGATAAATCGCACCACTGGTGGAAGATAGTCGCAACCCCAATTATGTCATTTTTTTTTTATTACACCAAAAAATCAAGAAAATTGTATTACATCTAGTCAATTTTTTTCATAAAATTTATCTCAAAAATGAAGGAAATAAATGGAAATATTTAAAATCCTGCAACATAAAATTTTACTAAATTCCCATATAATAACGAAGTTGATACATTTGCACTTGAACCAGCAATAAAATTCCATGCGACTATTATCATATTCAATCTTACGTAAATGTTGAACGAAAACTTTTGAATAAAACTTGTCACAACTAATTGTTGAATACTTGTTTTAGGATACAATTATGTAGGTGTCGGTGTGTAAGTTTAGTTGCTTATTTCTTCTACGAGACCTATAATGATATTATTTTAATTAACAACTGTCACTTATTTTTTCTAGGTAGAATTTGGAAGTGGTTTAAACATAAATAGAGATTTCTACGTTACATTTTATTTTACAAATTTCGTAATTATTGAAAATTATTTATTATCCGAGTATTTTAATTATGTTTAATAGCGCAAATACAATTACGTAAAATCAACAATGATTTTAAGTTATAAATCTTTGTAAAGATTTTCAGATATTGGCAGTGGAGCGTTATATAATCGAGATAAAACAGAGGCCCTCTCTATATCTTCACAACCTGATGTTTCCTTTCTTCTTCCGACCCTATTACAACGTTTTGTGTCTACAATTATTGGTGTTTCATCCTCGAAGTCATATCTTATCAGCAAGATTCCAGGTGACAAAGGATCTGCTGAAACCTCTTTTACATTTGTCCAAAGAACTTTTTCTCCTGACGCTTCCTTTGCCCATTAGTATTATTAGTTATTAGTCTTTTAAAATCCAAAAAGTCTTCCTGTGACATTTCTTTTACGTTATATTTCTGTCCTCGTACTTTAGCATTCCTAATAATTGCGTAAATTTCTTCTGCGTTTTTCTTGCTTTTCTCAATGCATGAATGCATAGAGTCAGTCCCCTTCATTCTGCGTATGGCCTTTCTGTAAAAACCTATGCGTGATTTTTATACCCAGTTTTACTGCTGCATGGACATATAAAATATATAAAAATATAAAAAAAAAAATATATAGGGACAATTCATACAGATTGAGCTAGCCCCAAAGTAAGTTCGAAACTTGAGTTATGGGATACTAACTCAACGATATTATATTTTATAACAAATACATATATAGATAAACATCCAAGACCCGAGGCCAATCAGAAAAAGTTCGTTTTTCATCATGACCCGACCGGGGATCGAACCCGGGACCTCCTGGGTGGCGGTCTGGCGTGGTAACCATTACGCCACGAAGGTCGTCCAATATAATATAACGCAAACACAAATCTGTTTCGGTTTTGCCCACTGCAATTATCCGAGTAAAATGATACTTCTTCAATTCCTCTGTCGGCTTCAGCTTTTAGATAAGCCCATAAACAGCTGGCTATCTCGTTAGCTCCTCTTTTTGCTATCTCGCCATGCAACGAAAAGTGTAATAGATCATATCAATTTGTTTCCTTGCAAAGAGTCTCATTATCTCCGAAAACAGACTCAAAGAGAATATTTGGATGAAAAACTGAATTGTGCGAAAATGTATCGCCTTTACGTGGATTGGATGAACAATTATCCACAATATCCAAATGTCCAGTTGGCAACAGAGCGATGGTATTACCATATCTTCTGCACAAAATTTAATATAGGCTTTTTTCACCCGAAAAAAGATAAATGCTCTTTGTACGAAGAGGCAGACTCAGAAAGGAAGGATCAATTAAAAGTGGAGTATGAAGTGCATATAAAGAATAAAGAGCTTGTAAGAAAAATTAAGGACGAAGAAAAGGAGAATTCAGACGCAACTACAAAAACAGTTGCCCGTTTTGATTTAGAAAAGGTGTTGAGTCTGCCCCAGTCTGAAGTTGGGGTATTTAATTATAAAAGAAAATATCCTGTTTACAACTTTACAATTTATAATATTTTGATAAAAAGTGGCTACTGTTACGTTTGGCATGGCGAGATAGCAAACAGAGGAGCTAACGAGATAGCCAGCTGTTTATGGGCTTATCTAAAAGCTAGGAATTGAAGAAGTATAATTTTACTCGGATAATTGCAGTGGGCAAAACCGAAACAGATTTGTGTTTGCGTTATATGTCCATGCAGCAGTAAAATTGGGTGTAAAAATCACGCATAGGTTTTTACAGAAAGGCCATACGCAGAATGAACGGGACTCTATGCATTCATGCATTGAGAAAAGCAAGAAAAACCATGTTTTGTATATTCCTGAAGAAATTTACGCAATTATTAGGAATGCTAAAGTACGAGGGCAGAAATATAACGTAAAAGAAATGTCACAGGAAGACTTTTTGGATTTTAAAAGACTAATAACTAATAATACTAATGGGCAAAGGAAGCGTCAGGAGAAAAATGTTCATTGGACAAAGGTAAAAGAGGTTTCAGCAGATCCTTTGTCACCTGGAATCCTGCTGATAAGATATGATTTCGAGGATGAAACACCAATAATTGTAGACACAAAACGTTGTAATAGGGTCGGAAGAAGAAAGAAAACATCAGGTTGTGAAGATATGGAGAGGGCCTCTGTTTTATCTCGATTATATAACGCTCCACTGCCAATATCTGAAAATCTTTACAAAGATTTAAAAAGTTTATGTAGAGGTAACCAACCATATCCTATTGCATTATCAGAACTTTTATAAGAATTTGCGCCCGCAATCTGCACGTAATGAGAATAATTCTAATGTCGATAGCGATGAATCCGAATAGACACATAATTTTGTATGATTTGTTGATTAAACACCATGCCAAGCAATAATTTAGAAGTTAAAATGTTGTTGATTTTATAAGTTGATTATAAAAGCATTAATTAAAAATATTTAATTAGAAATAGATTTATTTATTTCATACGTTCCCAACTGACATACACATACATAATAATATCATAAAACAATAATTAAATGAGAAAACCTGAATAAAATAATATACTGCCACTGTTTCTGAAGTAAGTAAACAAAGGATGAAGTAGGAACAGTCTTATTTTATGTAATTTAATAAATAATTATTACAGTTAATTGATTATTAGAAGGAATGTCGCTCGTTTCGTCATGAAAATAGGATTTTCATGAAAAACAATAGATTACTACGCAAAAGTCTTTGTAATTTTTCATTTTAAGTAAAGCTATAACTCCAAATGTAACTTTAAGTAAAGGAATCTTTCAGAAGGAAAAAGTGCGCAACTGATCTTACACAAATGAGTTGTTCGTGGAAGAAGCGTGTAAACCACACTTACGCATTGAATGTACTACCGAATTAGGGCATGAATAAAGTGTTATCTACAGTAATATCAAACAGCCAATTACCGTCCCCATGTCAATAATGCAATATTTACAATTACTGCTACGGATAATTTATTATGCTTCGAGGAATATTTATGCAACGCTCTTTTGTAAGTTTTTCTCTATGTACATTGTGTAAATGTTGAACATAAAAATATGGTGACTAGACAGCTAGTTTTTATTATCATTTGCTGTATACCACATATTTTTAGGACAAAAGATGTATTTTCTAGACAGTTTTTTTACGCTCCTGAAAAGTTGCTATTTTTCACTTATGACTTTCTTCCAGGAATGGTGCGAAATATCTAAATTAGCGCATCGAAAGGTGAAGGGGCTCTTAAGTATTGATTCGATGCTCGAGCATTTCTTTTATTTTTGAATATGACATAAGAGTTGATCAGCTGATCTTTACTTGAGTAGCAAAATTGATCTCTACTCGAAATCATAATTTCTGGTCTATGGTTCAAATGTGTTTTCTATTACAAAAAGAATTATTTTATTATTTTATTCCGATTCACGCACGTTTCACAAAAAACAATATGATGTTAATGTGAATTTTGGAATTATTTTTTAACAAATAATATTTTGTAATATACATTTAAATTTGGTACAAAATTTTCTGTTTTACATCAACTCAGTCAAAGCATAACTTGATTTCTTACTTGATTTATTATCTAAATACTAACATTATAATTATCAACTGTCAATGTCAATGTCAAAAAACTCAAATGAGTCTTGTTTATTTTTGAACAATGCTTGGGAACTAATCTATACTTAAATACTACATAAGTCAAGAAAGATCTGTGTTTGCCTGAGTGAGGTCGAGAGTAAGCTTGGGTGTTTTTAACGAATTTCTAATCTCTTTCTTTGGGTTGTTTTAAGTAAAATAAAGTTGAAACGCTAGTAATATTAGTTCAATGAGTTCAAATATATCCATTTCAGCTCATTGAACTAATATTACTAGCGTTTCATATCTTGACCTAAGTTTTATTTAAGTATAGATTAGTTCCCAAGCATCGTTCAAAAATAAACAAGACTCATTTGAGTTTAGCTTGGTAAATTTCTACTCAAGCATTGTTCTGAAATTAAAGCTCGACTTAAAACTAATTTTAAATTGAGATCAAAGCTTGAGTATCGTTCTGTAATACGGGCCTAAGTCATATTCAAAAATAAAAGAAATGCTCGAGCATCAAATTAATACTTAAGTTGTAATCAAGTGATTGACGTTTAAACTGTACTTGAGATCTGTTCTATAATACGGGCCTCAGAGCAGGTCAGAGCGATCAAGATATTTTCTTTCAAATTCTTACAGAGGCTTCGCCCGCGTGGTCAAGGGGATCTATCTGTGTATGATATGTGTATGTACCTGTACATATATGTATGTATTATATTTATTCCCATGGCAAACATAGTGGTTTTTATAACTTAGAATAAAAAGTTCGACTGTATAGTTAAGACTCATTGTGAGATTCCAAAATAGGACAACAATAATTTCCACACAAATGTGAAACTCATCAAGGATCTAAATATAACAAAGTTTTGCGCATGTATTAGAAAATAAACTTAACTATCATCATAAAGGATTGCATAATTCTATTTATTTCAAATACACGTGCATACTAAAATGTTAATCTTTATGTACCATTCAACGTGATTGTTTTCTCACTAAGAGACATTTAGATCCGTAAATAGACCGGATACTAATAACAGAGAGTAATCTTCGAGTTTCCGAACATAAATAAAATAACCATTTTATCTGCTTTCTCATTTCCACCCACAATAATGTCAATCTTTCGCCCCCTCAAACATGCAATAATGATTTATTTATCTGTGTGTTACAGACACTACTCTTTAAAGAGTTGAAATGTAATTGATTTTAAAGGCTAGTGGATATGTATGTATGTATGTATATGTCTACAGAATGAAATGCCTATATTCAACTAAATTCATAATACTATTCTATTGTACAGTCAACAAAGGAATTGACTGACCCCCCCTTGTAAATGTGATTAAAGATTTCTAAATATTGCGTGAAAGGATTTACTTAAAAATTTATTTATCAACAGTATTCATATTGTACTATGTAATTACAAATTTTCAAGTAAATCTCTTCACGCAATATTTAGAAATCTTTAATCATATTTACAAGGGGGGTCAGTCAATTCCTTTGTTGACTGTATGTGAAAGATTGCGATAGTTTATATAACTATCTATTAGTTTTATTTGAGACGCTATTCTTGATAAGCGACGATATATTTAGTAGAAACATATGCGAATAACAGCGAGTATTACGTCACCATGATTTTCTTTTTAAATATATTGTAAAGGAGCTGGTATTCCTTAAACAAAGTAGGTGATCCTAAGCAATGAACACTGACATATTGTTCATTTTGTATAAAAATGCGTATGATAAAGTTGTTCATTTGTTTTATTAAGCCTTTATGGATTCAGTGTAAACAAAATAAATGATTTCAAAATTACACAAACAAATCGTCCATCGGGCATCGACATTCGCAAAGTCAACGTACTCTGAACAGGGTTAAAAATTACGATGCCCTTACCTTAAATCGAGATCACTTTACAGTACAATTGCTATATTTCACAGCCACTTATAAAAATATTTAGTGCGAAATGTTTGTAAAAATCTCGGCGATTAATCATTTCGTGAGTCAACGGGTAGGTCGAAGTTTTTCTCCGGTTTCCTTCCGGCGTCTTAACGAAACTAGGTTGTCCTCGAGTGGCTATACTCGTACGGCTTAGAGAGAAAGGCCAGAACAAGGCCGCTTATCAACTTGAAGACATCAACTAATCTATGAAATTAATAACAGAATTCTATTGTTTTTGTATTCTACGCTGTATTTTATACTATGGTGATAATTCAAAATCTCTTGAAGAAAAGCAAAGGTGGTAGTGTGGTCAACAAAAAATGAAACAAAACTAGTATTTTTTTTCTTATTTCAAAACAAGTTACCTCTCGTAATGTAAAAAAAACGTCGAATTTCAAATATCATATCGTTTCAATGACAAAATGTGGTGTTTGGCGTTTTTAGATAATGCGTCCTTTACGAGAATAGTCAATAAATTACTTGACTTCCAGTCCAATCTTCTGGCATAAACATCCGTAAGGAAACGTAAACGAGATAAAGATATGAAAACCTAGCAATCAAAAGGTCTACAAAATAACAGTAATGTTTTTAAACTTACCACGAATAAATAGTAACCTTCATTACGTACAAGGACTTTATTGAAGAAGTGTTTAGTTATAGAAAGGCCAAAAGGAATTTACGTCATGGAATTCAAAGTCAAAGTGATTCGTTTATTTGTTTGTTCTAAATGCGTTTGTTTACAAATTAGTATAATAATAATATTGATCATTATTCGCTGTTGACTTTTTTAATAGTAGTACGTTAGCTTCGTCCTGCTCTATTTTACTGATAAAATGGAGCCCTTAAAAACAATGTCAAGGTATCCACAGGTTACCAGTTATGTTGAGTGAAGGCATCTTTGGGCGCTATAGTTTTTAATCAATAGTTAAAAAAAATGCTTTCATGTTTTACGTTGGTAATTATTTAGTTGTAAATTTTAAATAGTGAGTAAGTGTCTAAATAAACATATTTTCGTCATTTCTTATTGCGAAGACAAATAGTAAGAAATCTTTTCTTCGTAATTAGTTGTCACTGCTTGCCCTCCGACACGGAATTAGATTGATATTAGAAGGACTATGATGCCACCACATTCCTCCATTGGGCCGCTCTGCTAGGTTACTCTGCATAAGATGGGTCCACGGACACCCGCCGGCGGGGTTGCGGAAGTATCACCAGTGCCCGCGACCCCGCCACGTGAAGGCGGAGAAGGTGGCAGACAGTCAGGTTTTTAGTCGGTATCCCTCATTGGTTTAGAGAGGCGAGCCCGACAGACCCCCGTCGCTTCCCCCAAGTGGCGGGACATGCAGTAATGCATTTTCCTGACTTTAAACAAAAAAAAAAGGTTACTCTGCATAGCAATCGCGATTTTAATTTCAATTCTGTATAAATTCAAATGCAAAATTAGCAGCAAATCCTAATTAGTACCCTTGAAATTATATACTTTACTAACTATTTGGTTAGCATACATTCCGATTTCATTTAGTTTAGTATTAAGTTAGCGCTAGTTTAGCTGTAAAGAGTACCTAAAAGTAACAATCCAATGGCGATCGTGCGGAATTATCATCAAGAGTAAGGGGGCTGGGCTGGCCCATTTTCCAGAACTCTGCTCCATGTCACATACCTCGAGAGCCGCGTCGGAGCACGCGCGCAATTGCTCAATCATTATTGTATTAAAACCGTGGCAAGTGACAGATAATTACCTTAAATTTATTATGTAACAAAGAAAGCATTTGCGCAGAGCTATGAATCTCGAAAATCATTAAACCCACACGGAAGTCGGGAGCGCATGTGAAATTCCATACGAGTTGTGTTTTTATTTTTATGTCTATGCGCGTTAAAGACAAATTGTTATTTGATACTTAAGATGGCATATGGAAAATTATGCGTTTTTTTTATTTGGTGTTACAAAATAAATTATATAAAATAGCGATTTCATAGGTATGTTTTGTAACTCAATGGTCAAGTTTTGTTGAAAATGCACGACTGTATGAAAGTTTTCTCAATAAAAAAAAATGCAAAGGTCAGCCATTCTTTTCTCTTTTCTAAAATGTATGGCTTAACATGGCAGCTTACTTTAAAATTATATCTAAAACTATTTTAGGACTAATAATGAACTTTATTAGAAAAGAAGGTAATTCGTTTACGCAAATTCGTCGTTTAATACTTTCATCATACAAAGCCTACTTGCATCGCTCTCTCACTTAAAATTAGACGATCAGAGTCATACTTAACAGGGGTTGAGTTTGTAGGACAATAACCTCTAATATCATTGTTCAACTAGATATTCGGCCAAAGCTTAGAAAGCTAAGTAGCCTTCATAAATAATTGTGAATCCATTAGCTAAATAACCGCGCTGATTCACATACCTACATTAATTATTCAAAGTATTATTATTCTCATGTGAACCAATAACTGCTTCCGAATATAATTTAGTATAAGATTTATCATTGACCTGAAGATTAAACCAATAGAATGATTTTATAATGAGTCCAGTTCGGGCGCCGCTTAGATAAGCCGACACCAAATCATCTTCACATTTAAGGTCAATGTATTAGGTAGTCTTTGATTAATAGGAAATCGAAATCTAAGAGCTGAAGCACATGATGCGATGCGTAAAGACTTTTCCGTATTGGTTGATGTTCCGACGTGGTAGGACGCGAACAGCACCGGCGTAAGAGGCAGGCATCAAATCGCCTATTCCTGCCTGCTGTTGATCTTTTTTGCTAGTTTCTGTCTAATTTTCATATACTGCAGTAATGGAACATGTGGATGTGGAAATATGTGCAGTTGTATATATTATCATAAATATTTTTTTGTTAGTAGACACTTGTCAGGTTTGGCGCACCGCACCGTGTGACTCGGTTCTCAGATCGTATCGCTTACTCATATTATACTTCGACATGTCTAGGTCGGAAGAAGGCCGACATCGAGCACTCGCCTTGATTATTTTAGGCATATATTTCAGTTAATTTCTAAACTAAAATGCATCTATTTGATGAGTAAACATCGTAAATTAATGATATGCTTTGAAGTCTTAAGACGATTTTTGACGGATACTTCCAGTTATTTTTATGATTATGATTTCTTAAAACAGAGTTATCTTTATTTTCCTCTATTATTATAGAGAAATTGACGTTTCTGTATGTGGATTTGAATAATGAAATTAACTTTTTAATTAATGATTAAATAGAAACATTAATTGTACTTAATCAATAAATTCTTTTCATTTTAGACATGTGATAAATAAAAATAAAAATAGTTGTCAATTATAATTTAGTAACAATATAATTTTCAATACAGTACAAATACACTACAAATTGAAGAGATTGTAGTTCGCAAATAGCTTTCCAAGAACATTGGTATTTATTTTGGCGTGTTAAGTCTACCGATCAGTTTCTTGACTGGCATACCTACTTGACTGAAAACTTTGTAAGAAATATATTATAATGGTGGATATACACTCTAGTCTAGACTGATAGCTATTACTATATCTCCCTTCGTCATTTCCATTCTTTTGGTGGCGTGGTCTTTCGGTAAGTATTATTACTATATTAGTCATCTTTGTCCCTCATCATCATAAGAACATTACAATCAAGTTTCAAATGAATTAATAGCAAAATAAAAAATATTACACAAAAACTTCCACCTCACTTTTCATGAACTCCTGGTGATTTCAGAGATAAAAACTTCATTTTAACGTGGTAATAGACACACAGAATTACTTTTGTATTTATAATATGTAAGGATACGTTATTTTGGGTCATTTCTGGATTTAGCAATCAGACATAGAGCAAGCGGGGAAAATCGCAACCCGGGGGCAAGACTAACGCTGCATATGCATTCTCACACTCCACCTATTGTCTCAGCTAGTCTGTAATCGTCATAAGGTAAATGACATCAAATATATTTGATTAATCTTGTATATAGTCACGCGTACCTATGGATGGAAGGTCACATTTGTAAACTATTTTGGAGTTTTCATCACGTGGATTAAACTGGTGACTTCATCAATACTTCTTGATTAGCTTCAAACAAATGTCAGAAAGGTCGATGAACTATATGTACTAATTAATTTTATATACATAACAGACCTATATAAACTAGCTCTAATTGAATACTGACTACTAAATGAAATCGAATGGTTATAAATATAATGTTTGTTATGTAATGTACATTAGAGTTATAAAAAAATATATATACTATGTAAAATTGTAGAAACATATTACTCAATTTTTAAAATAATCTACTGAACGTAAAATTTTTGCTACATTCGACATGCCATGATTAAGATTAACTAATCAGTAATCAGCCAATGATTTGTATACATTTAGTATGGTAGTTTTTTATCCCGTGAGATAAAAAGTAGCCTGTACCAATGACAATCTAAAACACTGTTTTACATGACAAATAGCTACATGTTAAAACATAAACATAATATGACGTATGATTTAAGTATGTTAGTGAGTGGATGTAAAACTCTTTTATGAGAAATAAAGCTCTTAAGCTCATAAGCCTTCGTATGACGACCTCCGTGGCGTAATGGTTAGGTCGTGGAAGGTGGAAGGGGTCGTGGGACTCGTGGGTTCGGTCCCCGGTCGGGTCATGATCAAAATCGAACTTTTCTGATTGGCCTCGGGTCTTAGATGTTTATCTATATATGTATTTGTTATAAAATATAGTATCCACAAGTAATATAGGTACACAAGTTTCAAACTTACTTTGGGGCTAGCTCAATCTGTGTGACTTGTCCCTATATATTTATTATGATTTATTTTATTTATTTACTAGCTTCAGCCCGCAGCTTCGCCTGCATGGCCTACTAACAATAAGCATATTTTTCTTCAGAAACAAATTCCGGTCCGGTCCGGTTCGGTCCGGTCCGGCACGGCCCGTTACGATATGGTTTCATCCGGTCCGATCAGGTCCGATCCGTTCCTGTCCGGTCCGGTCCGGTCCGGTCCGATCCGGTCCGGTCGGTCCGGTCCTTATAAGGAACCTACATGCCAAATTTGGAATCTCTAAACCCAGCGGTTTGGGCTGTGCGTCCCTTCGCACCTTCGTTTGCGTATATCTCGCTTTCCCGTGGGAATTTTGAAAAATCCTTTCTTGGTACATGCCTAGACGTCGTAAGGAGCCTACATGCCAAATTTGGAATCTTTAGACCCAGCGGTTTGGGCTGTGCGTTGATATATAGTTAAGTCAGTCAGGCAGTCAGGACTTTGAATTTTATATATATAGATATACCCACTTTCGCATTCACCTAGTTAGTACAGTAGTATGATTGATTACAAAATTGTGAGAACCAAAAGAAACCTAACTTAATTGACTTCAACTGCTAAGTAAATTGATGTACATTTGAAACCAACTCGTGGTGTCAGTCGCTGAATTACCTTTAATCACAAGTAATATTATCGTCGCTAGAAAATCAATTACGTATCGAATTCGATATTTATCCATTAAATTTTATTGAATAACCTTTGAAGGCTTTTTTCAGTGGTAAAGATCATTTTATATACGTTTTGAAAAATCTACTTATTAAATGTGAGCCCGAGTGGAGTATTTTTTTCAAATAATCTCATTCCCATGGTACCATTTATTCTCATTTATTTATTTACTCAAACTTTATTGCGCAAAAGAAAGTACCAATTACTCATATATTTATTTACTCAAACTTTATTGCACAAAAGAAAGTACAAATTACTCATTTATTTATTTACTCAAACTTTATTGCACAAAAGAAAGTACAAATTACTCATTTATTTATTTACTCAAACTTTATTGCACAAAAGAAAGTACAAATTACTCATTTATTTATTTACTCAAACTTTTTTGCACAAAAGAAAGTACAAATTACTCATTTATTTATTTACTCAAACTTTATTGCACAAAAGAAAGTACAAATTACTCATTTATTTATTTACTCAAACTTTATTGCACAAAAGAAAGTACAAATTACTCATTTATTTATTTACTCAAACTTTATTGCACAAAAGAAAGTACAAATTACTCATTTATTTATTTACTCAAACTTTATTGCACAAAAGAAAGTACAAATTACTCATTTATTTATTTACTCAAACTTTATTGCACAAAAGAAAGTACAAATTACTCATTTATTTATTTACTCAAACTTTATTGCACAAAAGAAAGTACAAATTACTCATTTATTTATTTACTCAAACTTTTTTGCATAAAAGAAAGTACAAATTACTCATTTATTTATTTACTCAAACTTTATTGCACAAAAGAAAGTACAAATTACTCATTTATTTATTTACTCAAACTTTTTTGCATAAAAGAAAGTACAAATTACTCATTTATTTATTTACTCAAACTTTTTTTGCATAAAAGAAAGTACAAATTACCCATTTATTTATTTACTCAAACTTATTGCGCAAAAGAAAGTACAAATTACTCATTTAGGTATTTATTTACTCAAACTTTATTATACAAAAGAAAGTACAAATTACGAAATTACCCATTCATTTATTTATAAACTTTATTGTACAAAAGAAAGTACAATTTATTATTATTCGTCTACCGTCAACCATCGGATAATGCAGAGAACATTGTTGGCGGGGCAAAGTTACTCCAATTTCTCTATGACAAATCGGTAAATAGTTTTTAGGCAAATAGTTTGTACAGTCATCGACATAAAAGTAAAGACAAGCTGTCCGGTACTGAGATTTTGCGGCATTGCGATGGTGCACATGCACACCACCACACCACCCTTCAGTCGTTGCGAGTGAGCGAAAAGCTAAGGATGCGCTCTTAAAAACGAACACCGTATTATTTCTACCATACAAAAAAAAACGTCCGTCTCCGTCCTTCACGTGATAAAACGTTATATAGTGCATCTCTTTCGCTCTCACGACACGAATGGTCCTAAAATCTGTGTTTTAGGATCAATCACGTGAAGGCAGTGTACCGCGCTGACCGGCCAGTTGTTACGCTAGTAATCTATACATATAAAAGAAGAAGTTTACTAACTGACTGACTGCCTAAACTATAAGGGTTAGAAACTTGAAATTTTGCACAGGGCACAGCCTTTTGTAATGTAGGGGAGCAAAAAGAAAGATTTTTTCAAAATTCCCACGGGAAAGCGAGATATACGCAAACGAAGTTGCGAGGGATTTACTAGTATAATATAATAAGTAAATGGTTGTATTGTAGCTCTCTTTCTCCAACCAACCTTTCCTCTACCCAAAACTATATCCATCAAATTATTGTTAACTGATGGTCGTATTGTATTTGTATGGCTAATAATCGCTTGTTATTGTAATTTTGCAGTTATGTTGTCGTGAAATAATGAGAAACCTTTAGAGCTTCAGAAATCATGTATTTCCTCTCTTGTAGGATAGAGGTATGAGTCGTCACTCGCCAGAAGCACAAATATGCTTTGTTTCAACGTGAAATAGGTACCAAAATGTAAATCTATTGTTTTCGGTCATAGCCCTTAATCTGACAGATATTCACAGCCCGCCAGCGCTCAAGAAGGGGTTTTTGTTTTATAATTAAAATGTGTCCTGGACAAGGATAATTAATCATATTATTTTAATTAAATTATGCGATCTTAATGTTTTATGTTTACTGGAATCAAGTATGCCCCTAAAAATTCATAAGCTTTTATTCAGAAGGTTTTTACAAACATGTTCTCTCGTCAAAGAATACGTACAGCCTAGAGCTGTCCCATATATTTATTTATTACTTCAGAAATATATTTTTATATATATTTGATTTGATTCACATGTATTAAGTCCGTCTATTGTCATCATTACTTCGTATTGTGGTCAATAAAGTTAAATTAATAAATAAAATACCATTAGATACGGTTCCAAGTTAGACTTGAGCAGGAAACGCGTTGGTCAAACCCCTGGAGTTACTGAATCTTATAACATTTTCCATCAATCGGCTCGCATGCTTGTTTGCATGCGTTATGACATTAAAAAAAAACTTAAAAATAAATGGCAATATTTATTATTTGGCGCCATGTTTTATTATGGACTTATTATTGATTGCATTTGAACTTGCCAATTAATATTTAAAAGCAATCTGTGGTTATAAAAATTATGAGTTACCAATCAGTATGAGCTAACTGTTATTAAAATAGAAATACGGTATGATCACTTATCCGCTGCGTGTGATATCAAAAGATAACACCTAACCAAGGATATATTATTGCGACCACGGAAAATGATTCATCATTTATGTGGTTGCAATAAAAAGTTAAAAACTTCCTACTCTACGTTATAAATAGGCGAAGCTTAACAATTTTTTATAATTTAGAACCGATGTTACATTTAAAACTCATAGCCGATCAAAACAGGCAAAAGTAATTTTGACCAATGTAAATAAATATATATATAAACAAATACCTACATTTAGACAAATCACACTGATTTAGCTGGCCCCAAAGTAAGTTCGACACTTCTGTTATTGGATACTAACTCAATGATACTATATTTTATAACAAACATTATAGATAAACATCCAAGACACGAGGCCAATCAGAAAAAGTTAGTTTTTCATCATGACCCGACCGGGATTCGAACCCGGGACCTCTTGAGTGGCGGTTTGGCATGGTAGGTAACCATTACGCCACGGAGGTCGTCGGTCTTGTCTTTAGTCAAGTGGTTTTGCCTGATTTATAAACTGGTAAACAGTGAAGTGTTTCTGCCAATTTTCACTCACTGACGATAATTTTTAAGGTGTAATGCGGTCCCTAGTCGATCAAAAATGCTTGACAAGCACATGAATTTTACGTGCTTGTCAAGCAATTTTGACCGTTTGGAATCGATGCTTGGTGCGCTTGACAAGCATTTACGTGCTTGACAATGTTTGATGAAAAGTTAATCCGCATAATTTTTTGCAATGCTTGTCAAGCATGCTTGGTCGTCTAGGGACCGCATAACGTTGATTATGTACAGTCAGGCAATGAAAGAGGTGAATAGGCCATAAATATGATTTTAATTTTCTAAATATTACGTGAACGGATTTATTCGAATTTTTATTTATCCATAGTATTTATGGTATTTATATTGTACTACGTAATTACAAACTTTCATAACGATGATGCTTCCATTATTAGCATATAAATCTTTATTTACTTCTCTCTGTAACACCAAACTGAATTCATCTGAATTCATGCAAACCAAAGTAAGCAGGATAAAGGTTTTCAGTTTGTTCTGACTGCATCACAATAAAAAAAAAGTGCCGGCAGAAGTGAAAACTCAAACATCAACGTCCTCTCCATCCGTCTTACGCTTTTTCGATCAGGCTACGGATCTGACGCGAAATCTGACGCGAGTTTAATATTTTTTTACCCATCTAAAAAAATGACAAGCACCGCTAAAGAAGTTTTCACTTTAAAAATAAAAGCTAAATTTTAAAATTTTTATAACGAAAAAGTTTTTTTTTTAGTTAGGATTTTTTGGATCGGTTTGCTAAGATAGATTTCTGATAGTTCACATGATATGAAGTCAATAAGCGATTGGTGTTATTCAAGGAATGACGCATAATGCTGAAAAAACAAACAGATTCGGAAAGTTTTAATAGACTTGATACTATAATTAGACGAACGCCGATTATTCTGGTCCAATTACGACGTTAAAAATAGTATATAGGATTTATAATCAAACAGTCATTAGATTTATTGGACGAGTCTCTGACCCAAACAAAAACACATGTATATTTTATAAAAAACTTAATTTTTTTACTCACTGGCTCAAAGTTACTTCGCTCTACGCGTTTGTGACGTCTAGCGAGGTAACGATGCCAGAGTTTTGGGTATGGCGCCACAGAAACACTATCTTTTTAATTTTGAATATTAGGTTTAGTTTTATTTCAGTTTAATTTTTATTATAGTTTAGTTTCTAGTTTTATTTTTAAAGAACTGTAAAATATTTTGTGTTATAAATATTTTTTTATTTACTGCACGACTAATTTACTTATGTCCTCGTCACCATCATCCCAACAGACGGAAAATGGTCAAGGGGATAGCCAAAGATGCAATGCAATGGTCGGATGACTTGACTGCCTTTTGTGTAGATTGGGAGTTAAATGAAATAAATAATAAAAAACATTTGTTTTTTTTCTTTGTTTTTTTTTTCAAATGAATACTTGTAGGTATTCCATTAAACTATAAAACTAAACATGTATTCGTTTGAGTTTATATAATGGAAAAAAGGATTTTTTGTGTTCTGAATCGCGAATTATAGAGTTTAAGCACCTACTTACATTTTAAGTAGAAAAGGGTGTGAATTTTCTACGAACGTTGTGTATACGAACTCGCAGGATAAAGTGAATAATAGATATCACTTATACGATGTTTTATCGAATATTCTTGAGGGCATTCACCTTTGAAGTAATCAAAGCATCGGCACTCGACATAAACAATTTAATTAAATACTTAGTTATCGATTACAAGTTTATGTGATCTAGTTATATATAGAGTAAATTTATCGAGTGAGCCAACTCAAAACTATTCAAATACTTAGGTCTAACTACACTTTTTCGAATCGTCACTTTTTTTCTACTACCATTTCATACTATTGAAAAAACATCCTCATTAATATAAAAGCCAAATAAAAATGCAAAAAATCGGACAGAGCAATAATAAATCTTCTGGACTATTCTAAAATTTCTCACTAGAATACAGGAAAAATATAAGACAAAATTAAGAAATATGATAGATAAAGACTATTCGTCACTGTCAACAATGTAAATAAGGCTTTAACGGAAGAGTGAAAATTCACACAGGTTATTGACCTTAGGAGATCTTTCGGATTAAATTTGGCTTTACAATACCAAGAAGATATTAATACTGAGAAGTGATTGACGTATCTTATATTTATAATAGTAGTTAGCACAACAAGAAGATATTACGTACTTGGTACTACGTAACTGTGTACGTAACGCAAAAAACAGCAGTCAATGTGCTGCCGAAAAAGCGAATAAGAGAAGTTAGTGACATTGTCTTATAAAATTTTAAATTATCACCGTTTTCGTTTTAATTTTTATACGTATGTGTATGGCCGAAAGTCAGTAGTGAGAACTAGTTTCGCAAAACTGTTAGTCCACGAGGAAAGCGTGGGTTTTAAGATGCTTTCCGTTTATTTTGTCAGGGCATACAAGTGTGGGAAAATAAAATAAAATATTGACAACTCATTAAGATTTCCCGCCAACGCAGACGACTATTTTCCCTCAGTCAAAATACACCAACGTATAACCTCTGTGGTATAACCTTAAAGTTATAAATAATAATTTCAATTTGTATACAAAGGTTTAAAATACTTTGTTGCTTCTATTTTGATAAAGAGTTGCAAACTGTGGTAATTTAGTGATTTAAGATTTGTTGTTTTTAAACCAACTGCAGTGCAAATATCGCTAATGAAGGGTTAGGTAATAGTCATAAATAAACGCTAACATAGTTTTTCAGTAACTTATTAATCGCGAAGTTAGACGATGTAAGGCGAAGTGTCTTCTTTACCCATCTACCCTGTATTCGTCTAACCTCGGTAATATACCCAGAACTCATGTGATAAAAACAGTTTTATTCATGTTTTGTTTGTACACGCTCATGTTATTTTATGATATTTTCTGTTTAAATACATTTACTGAACACGTACACAACGCAAGTATGTAGGTATATTTTTCAGCTTAACTTAGTTTGGGACTAAATGGTGTTGTGTAATTCGTCCAGGAATATTTATTTATATGTCGGATAGCCTAGCGGTAATTCGATGTGCAATTCAACATCACAAGGGCGTAACGAGGGTAGTCGTGATATGAGAGAAACAACAGTTTTAGTTTTACCCAAAGAATGTTTATTTAATTTACTAGCACTTCGGAATGACCACTGATGGAAAAGAAATGCCGCAAGAAAAACCTCAGTCTAGGTCTCTTTTTCAAATCTTTGTTACAACACAATTTAATTAGGTACAGTATCTTAATTCAACCAAATACAAATAGACACTAGGTAAAACGCGACAGTTCCGTGACTACGAGTACATCTCTCGGTGGCGCTCGATAACCAACTGTGTCCAATCGAGCCCGCCAACGGCCACGGCTCCGCCCAAGCGCGCCAAAGCAACGTTTTCCCAACACGCCGCTAGATGGCGCACCCTCGTTTTGCTTAGCGTCCATGTCCATACTCATGACCGTATGCGACACTGCGACACGGCCATTCTGCAAGACACGCGTCCTCGCGTGTGATTCTGAAACAATCAACACTCACACAGCATCACAACGTTCGGTCACTCCTGACCACACATAGGACTTTCTCTCTAACTCAAATCCAAAGTTTCAATATCAAGTCCAATTTACTTCTATTCTAAGTAAACACACTTAGCTTAGCAAATCAAGTACCTAACCATGAAGAGCTTAGTACCAATAATGAAAATAAAATCAATTAACAACCGAATATAACGGAGTTCATCAAAAGCAAGGTGCCATAACCATCCCTGTGGTTACAGCTGATCATCCCTTTGACAAACCACTAGATCATCCCTGTGACCTTGTTCATCAAACAATCATGTACAAACAACAAACTGGTTTTAGAACCTCAATAATGTTGTATCACTTGACCAGCCATACAACTCCTTTTTTTTTTTTTTTTACACTATCACTTTTTTTTTTTCGTCGTTACTTGACTAGCATTGAATTTAGTAGTCACTTGACCAGCGACCATTCTAAAATTTTACGCTTAACCAGCGATTTCGCTTGACCAGCGATTTCACTTTACCAGTGATTTCACTTAACCAGTGATAGGATCCAAATGCATAGTTAGATGCGCATCGCGCACTCTTCGGTTAGACCGGAGCTACGACTACATGCCAACATATGCAGCTTGAAGTCATGAAACCAGTTTTGACAAAATTAAAAAAAACAAAACTAAATCACTTACAGTAAAATAATCATTACTCACGTCAATAAAATTGGTACTTAGACTTCATGTATTTTGCCAATACAATCTACTCAGTTCTCTTGGCCTTAACAACAGAGGGATCGGTTGTAGTAATGAGAAAACTTTACTCAAAGAAACTTAATTAACATACTACAATGCATTACATTGCATCACTTCTCATACCAACAGTGTTGGTCCAACACACAAATTCAATCCTATCCATAGGCATTGAGTCACACAATAAGTTCAGTCCATCGAACATACAATGTCAAGTCCATCGGACACATCGGACACAAAACGTCCGGTCATTACATTACATTTCAAGTCAGTAACTCGTAATTTAATCAACTAAACTTTTCTCATTACTCAAACTTATTTGTCACTATTTCACCAATAGAAACCTTATAAAGATTTGCCTTCGTTTCATCAAAACTCTTTTAAATAAAAATGACTCAATTTTGAATAATGGAGCTAACTCTCGCTCGGCTTAACCTGACTAAAAGGTTAGTAGGTACACAGAAAAATTAGGAAGAAAGTATGCCTCATAGTAAGTTAACATAGGTAATCAAAATTTTAAAATCAAAGTCACGCGATCAACACACATTACTAACAGGCCACAAACAAGGATTCCCACATGGAATCGGTATACTCAATATACATGGTCATCTGTGGTCATCACAATGACATGGTCATCTGTGGTCATCACAATTCTGTGGTCATCACAATGACATGGTCATCTGTGGTCATCACAACGACATGGTCATCTGTGCTCATCACAATGACATGGTCTCCCATGAGACATAAAGACAAGGATTCCCACATGGAATCGGTATACAACAAGAACTACCCGAGCCTACAACAAGTTTTTCGTTTAATTTTATAAATGCTGATACAATCCTCAAAACTTTTAAATCTCTGAACATCAAAAAGTCAGAGGAT
The DNA here is from genome assembly GCA_905163395.2 of Endotricha flammealis. Classification (NCBI taxonomy): domain Eukaryota; kingdom Metazoa; phylum Arthropoda; class Insecta; order Lepidoptera; family Pyralidae; genus Endotricha; species Endotricha flammealis. The sequence goes on along the minus strand of LR990856.1, from coordinate 13,654,610 downwards.
ATATGGGGAATATCTGTAGCTATCTTAAGTAATATTATAGATATCATAGCACCACATTTGGCTTTAATTTTCAATGAATGTATTTCAGCTGGCATTTTTCCTGATTTAATGAAAGTTAGTAAAATCATACCACTTTTCAAGAAAGGGTGTAGTAAGGATCCTAATAATTTTAGGCCAATATCTATTTTGCCAGCCCTCAGTAAAATTTTTGAAAAAATAATACTTGACCAACTACTACCCTATTTTCAAAATAATCGGTTGCTTCACCCGCGTCAGTATGGTTTCACTAAAGGTAAATCCACAACGGATGCAGCTGCCATGTTATTTAAAGTTATCGTGGAAGCTTGGGAGGAAAGCATGAACGCTGTTGGTGTTTTCTGCGATCTTTCCAAGGCTTTTGACTGCGTTGATCACAAGACCTTAGTTAAGAAGTTAAAATTCTATGGCTTGGACAGTTATTCAATCAGTGTCATGTCCTCCTACCTTAACGCCAGAATTCAGAAAGTGAGAGTAAATGAAGCGACCTCTGCAGGCTGTCCTACTAGTATAGGCGTTCCCCAGGGCTCAATTCTGGGCCCTTTTCTCTTTTTAGTCTATATTAATGACTTGCCTTATGTAACTCATAATTTATGCGACACTATTTTATTTGCAGACGACACTTCTTTGATTTTTAAAGTAGACAGAAAAAATTCTAATGTCGATAACATTAACAAGACGCTGTCTCTTCTACTACAATGGTTCACTGTAAATAATCTGGTACTGAACGCCAATAAAACCAAATGCATAGCCTTTACACTCCCGAATGCAACCCAATCTATTAGTCAGTCATCAGTCGTTATTAACGATGAAAAGTTAGAAATGGTTGAAACGACTACTTTTCTGGGCATTGTACTTGACAGTAAACTACAATGGCATCATCATATAAAAACCCTAGCAGGTAAACTTAGTGCGGCTGCTTTCGCTGTTAGGAAAATTCGACTGTTCACCAATGTCGACACGGCACGACTAGTTTATTTTAGTTATTTTCATAGTTTGCTGTCGTACGGCATTCTACTCTGGGGTAAAGCAGCGGAAATCGATTCGATTTTCGTGCTGCAGAAACGTGCAGTGCGTTCTATTTATAAACTTGGTTACCGGGTGTCTCTACGCGAGTTTTTTAAAGCCACCAATATCCTCACGGTCGCATCACAGTGCATTTTTGACAGCATCATGTTTGTTCGTAAAAACATTCATGATTATAACCAGGTGTGCGATGTTCATAGTTTTAATACGCGTAATAAGAACAAATTAGCTGTTCCTAAATTTAGGCTGAGAAAAGCGGGAAAGTCTTTTATTATTCAAGGCTTGCGTATGTATAATAAAATTCCCGATTACATTAAAAACCTCTCCAATAATAGCTTCAAATTAAATGTTAAAAAATTCCTAATCAGTAAAGCCTATTACACTATTAATGAGTATTTAAATGAAAAGTCTCCATGGCCCCTATGCGAAAATGAAATGCTCAAACTTGTCATTAAAAGCCAGTCAATGTTCGATAAACTCCATAAATAATAAATGTTCGTTATCATATTTTTTCTCATAATATCAATGGACACACGTCGTGGTGTCATCTAAATAGTGCTGCATTTTCATTATACTACTTTTAATTCTTTTTGACGGGGTTGTTTTTGTGAATGGGCTCTTCCGGGATTACGGTCGCATCGGGAGTCGGGTCGCTGTGTTCCCTCCAATATTGTTCATAATATTGTTGATGGTGAGCTCAGTGATGGAGGCTGGCGGGCCGACTCTCAGTTGTGGTTGTCATCTTGGGGGACTGGTCTGCTCGCTTTATTAACATCTACATATTCGACATATTTAGGATTTGACCATAGCGCTATTTGGATCGACATCCCGCGTTTTTAGCTTGATTTCTGTATGTACCTGGATCTGTATTTTATTTATTCTTATAAATGTACTTATACATTGTAACAAAAGAGTGAAAGGAAAAAAAAAATTGCTAAATGACAAAAAAGGCCGTAACCGGGTTTCTTTCGCCATTTCTTTTACCGGTGGCCATTTTGCTTGTGTCCGAAATGGTGGTAGTATATAACGTAGTATATTCTCTTTATACAAATATACAAATTGTAAATGACAAGAAAAAGTGCCTGTGAAGGTCTAATTTCTGAAATAAACGATTTCATTTCATTTCATTTCATTTCATTTCATTTCATTTCATTTCATTTCATTTCATTTCATTATACTCAATATACATGGTCATCTGTGGTCATCACAATGACATGGTCATCTGTGGTCACCACAATTCTGTGGTCATCACAACGACATGGCCATCTGTGGTCATCACAATGACATGGTCATCTGTGCTCATCACAATGACATGGTCTCCCATGAGACATAAAGACAAGGATTCCCACATGGAATCGGTATACTCAATATACATGGTCATCTGTGGTCATCACAATGACATGGTCATCTGTGGTCACCACAATTCTGTGGTCATCACAACGACATGGCCATCTGTGGTCATCACAATGACATGGTCATCTGTGCTCATCACAATGACATGGTCTCCCATGAGACATAGACTGCCACACCCTCAGCCGCGCATCGCGCCCTGTACGAAAATTCGCAGTTACGACTACGACTGAAGCGTGCGGTTTAATCAAATAAGTAGCCATGACAGTAAGTGTTCACACACAGTTAGAAGGGCCTTCACCGGCACTGTCCTCATCAGACTCAACATTATAAATTGGTACGTTAACTTAAAATGGCACATTACTTTCTGAGCACAATTTGAACTAAACTCTAAATTATACTCCACAATCGAAACCATTGAGCAACTATCTCTCAAAATTTAATTTTAAGTGTCTCTCACTTTACATGAAAACAAAACTTTTCAAAATTCAAAACTTAAAATTTATCGTCATTGCTCAGTAGTCTCCACTTTAAAATTATCAAACAATACTCTCCTCAAGAAATCCCGGGCACCTCGACTGCGCCGGTGGTCCCGTCTGCCTCGCCAGCTCGCCACCATCACGAGCAAACCTGGTCCACTTCAGAGTCTGCACACCGCTGACCCGCTGATCCCCGTCTCGCTCCATTGTCCGGAAATCGAAAATAAAACATTGTTTGAGTTCATTGAAGTTACTAAGTGAAAATAATTAAAAAAAACGTTTATCTCGAAAACGGTTGAAAATAATTAAAAAAAACGTTTATCTAGAAAACGGTGCGTCCTAGCGATAAAAGGATGAAAATTTTGAACCCCTTTTAAGGACCCCACTCTCCACGTGATACATTTGATTTTGACCTCCAAAGTCAAAAATCTCAAAGTCAAAGTTAAAGTCAAAAACTTTATTCTGTGTGTGCATTAACCTTTAAATGACCTTGACCTTTAAATCATTGTGTGCATTAACCTCTAAATCATTAGGTAGTTTCAATTAATAGTGCTAAATAACCAATGAGCTTAACTTCATACACAGTTTCAGCTTCAACTTACACAGTTTCAGCTTCAACTTAACACTTTAAGCTTAAACTTAGCATCATACGTAATCAACACTGACCTTTTTTTTTAAAAATAATATCGGAGGGTACACTTTACCAGTCCGCCACGGGCACACACACCCGTGTTCACTCGGGGCGCGTCGCCGCCTCGATTGCACTGCGACTCGGGGCACGCCGCCACCACGCCGCCGCTGCACCGCCAGTACCGCCACCGCCTGGTGCGCGTCGCGTCTCAGCCTCAGCTACCCGTCACACATCGTCGTGTATAGCACGGTCATACACCTGAAATTACACCATATTAGAATCTCCATACATTTTGAGGTTAAGCACCCACCATACGATACTCTTTGTCGGTAGAATCCGCTACTCGTAGTCCGCAAACTCCACCACTCGTAGTCGACGATAGTAGACTGTCCGTCGTACATCGAACACGTACTTTCTTGACTTGTCACGTCTTACCCGTCAACTAGACTGAGTGAGACCAGACTGAGATCTGTTAAACTCTCAATACCACGACTTGCATCTCACTTCTGATGTCGGATTGCCTAGCGGTAATTCGATGTGCAATTCAACATCACAAGGGCGTAACGAGGGTAGTCGTGATATGAGAGAAACAACAGTTTTAGTTTTACCCAAAGAATGTTTATTTAATTTACTAGCACTTCGGAATGACCACTGATGGAAAAGAAATGCCGCAAGAAAAACCTCAGTCTAGGTCTCTTTTTCAAATCTTTGTTACAACACAATTTAATTAGGTACAGTATCTTAATTCAACCAAATACAAATAGACACTAGGTAAAACGCGACAGTTCCGTGACTACGAGTACATCTCTCGGTGGCGCTCGATAACCAACTGTGTCCAATCGAGCCCGCCAACGGCCACGGCTCCGCCCAAGCGCGCCAAAGCAACGTTTTCCCAACACGCCGCTAGATGGCGCACCCTCGTTTTGCTTAGCGTCCATGTCCATACTCATGACCGTATGCGACACTGCGACATATATAAGACTTCCATTTACTTCAAGCACGCAAGCTAGTATGAGTTGACCCGTTTTAAATGCGTTGACCAGCTATCATACTGTATGTTTGTTATCCCTTCACGGCTTGACTAAGCAGCCGATCATTTTGAAAATTTGTATGCATATTGTCAGGGGTACTTTTTATCCCGTGAAAGCATGTCATTCCAATGGGAAAATACTTTTTCTACCAACTTTCCGGCCAACAGATGGCGCCACAAGTCGCGCTATGCGAGATCTATATTATTCGCATTTCCGGCCAACAGATGGCGCCACAGGTCGCGCCTTACGAGATCTTTATCATAAAATTAACCGCGAGCGAAGCCGCGTGGTCCAGTTCTATAAAGGAAACAGAAAAAACACCCAAAGGTGGCAAGTAAATCAGGCAAGATAAATGTTATATGTAATCTTCTATATACGAGAAGCTGACTGACTGACTGACTATCAACGCAGGGCCTAAAATATAAGGGTTAGAAACTTGAAATTTTGCACAGGGGTTCCTTATATAACGTATGGGAGCACTAAGAAAGGATTTTTCAAAATTCCCACGGGAAAGCGAGATATACGCAAACGAAGTTGGGTTTCGCTTGTATATAAATAAACATGATAGAATAATTTCTGCGACATAGATGACTTGAACAATTTAGCGTAATAATTGCGTATTATTCTGTTACCAGAAGAGATAGTACCTAATAAATAGTTTGCTAATTGTGTGATTCCCTAAATGTCGTTGACTCTGGAAACTAATATCGGGAATCTGTTACTGAATAGTTTAATTCACAGATAATTGATATTAATGACAGTTAATTGAATGTATATAGTTTCAAGAAATACCCCTTGTACCTGTATAAAAGAAAATATGAAAAACTAGGAAAACTTTCCCGTGGGAATTTCGGAAAAACCTTTCTTATCGGACACACCGAGTGAGATTTAGTTGTGAGTCAGATGTGTTGCAAGCGTCCATTCCATAGGCTACGGTGGCCGCTTTACTACAAACGGGCTGTATGCTTTTTTGGCACCTTAGAAAAAAAATAAAAAATCATTGTCATTTATAAAAAAAATATTCAGAAGCACACGAACATAGATTGCTTCATCATGTGAATGTCGAGGCGATCCAGCTCCTCGATAACACGGATATAGTGCGAAGACCCGTTCGAACTAGTGTCCTAGTATAGTGATAATGATAAATATATAAGTGATAATAAATGTAAACAAAGACACATGAACAAAGTGACTTTCCTTTAATAGAGACAGTGAAAAGTGTCGATGGACACATTCTCATATTACAACTTTATAAAACTAGGTCAATGTAAAATTATTCATTAGTCTGTGTTTAGGCTAGATTGTAATTATATTAGCGTATATAATAAATATTAGTATGCTAAAAAAAACTTATCAAGGGATTGATTGCTAATAGGTAAAGTTTTCTATAAATGTGATAATATTGTTTCACGATGTCGATAATACAATTTTTTCAATCAATGTAAAATTTGGTTCACTTGTTAAATTAAGTAGTTATTGATAATAAAATTTTCACATGTAAAAGTTTAGTTAAAAAAAAAAGGAAAGTACCTACAAAGACTCGAAGACATCATTTAAGAAAAACAAATAAACAATCTTACACGTGACTCTGTGTTTATATGTGCTGCTCACTTAAGGGATGTTGACTCGTAAGCGCGGATATCAAAAGTGATTAAGGTACCTAATGATACTTAAAAAGGCAATTAGATGCAGTGACTCGGGCTTAAAGGTCGGAGGGGCCGGGCGACGACCTACGGGACCTGTATTTTCGATAGACACTTCCGCCACTCCCTTAGTCACATATCAGTGATGTGATTGATAATTTTAATTACATCTACGGATACGGATCTCAATTTTTATGAAGGGATGAAACAGGATCGAAAATCCTTGAGGATCTATTGTTCTGTGTACCACTAGTTTAGGTTACTTCTTATGTAGAAAGAAAGAAGAAATTCTAAATAAATAAATTAAAACTATTTAAAATCAACAAATAAACGTCAGTGTCATAATAATTTTAATTAAGAAAATGCAAACTTGCAGTCATAGATTATGGTAACACATACCAAGAGCTAAAAATATATTAAACTAGCTGACCCGTCGAACTTTGTTCCGCCTTAGGGACACTACCCTACCCTACCCTACCCTACCCTACCCTATGTCCTTCTCCTGGTTCTAAACTACCTCTCCACCAATTTTCAGCCAATACGCTTCATCCGTTCTTGAGTAATAGATAGTGTAACTAATACGACTTTTTCTTAGATAATATGATTCCGACAACTACTACTTGTTAAAGTCCCGTTTAAAATTCCCATCAAGTAACAGAAAGAAATTATTTTTTTCTCCATCGGATATCCGTGCGGAGATGTCCCATAGGACATCACTATTTTGTAGACATGCTGCCAACGCTTGAGATCTAATCTCTTAATGTAGATCTCTTCATGAACCTTTTTGGGAATAACTGCTTGGGAGCACAACTCGGACATAAGATTAAGATAGACACATAGACCCTATCTAATATATAAAGGCTGTATTCGTTTAGAAAATCTGGGATTTTGAGGTCAGACTATGTTGAAGACGCCCTAAATAAATGTAATAACTGGAGGGATTCCAAATCACATTTGTAACTATCTGATAAAGGACTTTTTTTTTTTTTTTTTTTTTTTTTTTTTTTTTTTTTTTTTGTTTTTTTTTTTTTTTTTTTTTTTTTTTGTTTTAAGTCAGGAAAATGCATTGCTGCATGCCCCGCCACTTGGGGAGCGGCGGGGGTATGTCGGGCTCCCCCTCTAACCACTTGGGGTATACCGACTAAAAACCTGACTGACTGCCACCTCATCCGCCTAGATGGGCGGGGCTGCGGGAACAATGATACAACCGCTGCCCCGCCGGCGGTCGTCCGAAGACCCCCTTGTTGGGCTACGGCACGATTGGCGGCGCGCGCACGACTAGGCGCGCCGCGCCGCAACACTCGGGGACTTCCGTTCTAATGGGCAGCGGTTCCCCAACCCGCCGCCCGAAAGCCCCCGTTAGGGTGGCAGTCGCCGGGCATGGGCCAAACGCCTGCCGCCCGGTCTTTTTCGGCGGAGCGGGGGGGCGGCTGGATCCGCTTCCCTCACCCGCTCCGCTGCCTCCTTCTGCGTCATTATTTCGCCGCAGAAGGAGGCCATCGCATCCCACGACCTCTCGCTCTCGACCATTTGTTTGACAACAGCCGGGAGCGAGAGGTCATCGCCAACAATTGCCACGAGCGCGGCGCGTGGCGCAGCCCACGCCGGGCATTCCTCAAGTGTGTGCTGCGCCGTGTCCTCCACGCAGCCGCACTCGTGGCACTCCGGAGTTTCCTCTCTCCGAGCCACGTTGTGCAGGTACCAGCCGAAACACCCGTGGCCAGACAGCACCTGCACAACGTGGTAACTAAGCGCACCGTGGCGCCTCCCTATCCAATTTTCCAGGACCGGACAGATGGCGCCAACGGTGCGCCGCCTCGGTCTGCCGGCCCTCGCCAGCCCTTCCTCACATCTCAGCGCCCATTCCTGGATGAGGGACTCCCGGGCAATCTCCCTCCAACGCAGGACCCCATCCGGGAATGGGTTCCCGCCGGCACGGGATTCGGCGGTTAGCTTGTAGGCTGCCGCCAGCACCACAGCGTCTAGCTCCCAAGGCGGACTCGCCGCCAACACGCACGCTGCCTCGCCCGAGATGGTGCGGTATCCCCTCACCGCTCTGACCGCCATGGCCCGCTGTGGTTGTCGCAGCAGGGCCATGTTGCGCGGGGTCAGAGCGTCGGCCCATATGGGGGCTCCGTAGAGGGCCATAGACCGCACCACCCCTAGATAGAGGCGGCGGCAGGCGACACTCGGTCCGCCGACGTTGGGGAGCAGGCTGCCTAGCGCGGCGGCTGCCCCCTTCAAGCGCGGCACAAGTCGCCGGAAGTGTTCGGCGAATGTCCACCGACCGTCAAGTATAAGACCAAGGTATTTAATACTCGGCTCGACGGCGATGGACACACCCCCGACGACTATGTACGCTCCTGGAGGTGGCTTTTTCCGGGGCCCATGAAAGCACAGGGCCTCGGTCTTGTGCAAGGCCACCTCCAGGCCCAACCGCCGAATCCGCGCCACCACGTGTGCTACTTCGACTGTAGCGAGCACGGCCGCAGCGCGGTAGGATTTGCCGCGGGCCGTTACTAGGGTGTCGTCGGCATAACAAATCAAGCCGACGCCCCTCAAGTTCTCGCCCCGCAGCACCCAGTCATATCCGATGTTCCACAGGAGTGGACCCAGAACCGACCCCTGTGGAACACCGCAAGACACCGCTCTACGGCCCCATCCGCCAGGGACCGGAAAGACGACCTCCCTCGCGCTGAGATAGTGCGCTAGGAACCCCTCTAAGTAGCGTGGCACCCCATGATGCGCAAGCGCCGACCGAATCACCTCCCAGGGGAGCGTGTTAAACGCGTTGGCGATATCTAACGATACCGCCAGCACGACTTCACCCCGGGAGGTGGCCTCGTCCGCCAACGTTCGGAGCCTCGTGACCGCGTCTATCGTAGACCGGCCGCGGCGGAAGCCGAACTGCCGGTCGCTTAGGTCCGGGCCTACCTCCTCTAAATGCTGGATGAGGCGAGCCGCGACCACTCTTTCAAGCAGCTTGCTCGCCTCATCCAACAGGACGATGGGGCGGTAGGCCGACGGCGAGTCCGCTGGCCGGCCGTCTTTCTGTATTAGGACTAGCTTGCCGGACTTCCACCGCAGCGGCACACAACGCTGGACGAGACACGCGGTGAGCAGACTCCTCATCCGCGGTCCGAGGCCTTCCTCTTTCAGAGCCAGCGCCCACGCACGACCTGGGATACCATCCGGGCCCGGGGCGGCATTGCGCACAGACATCCGCGCCACCGCCGCCCGGAGCTCCGATTCGGACACTGGGGGCACCACGCTATCTACCTCCTCCGATGCCGCAGGCGGCGGCGTCATGGCCGGAGGCGTGAATAAGGCGTGATAAAGGACTTGCTTTAACCTAAAATAGGTACACAAATGGGGTGTCTACAAAATGTAAAGAAACGAAGAGTGAAAGAGCAGGATAAGCCTTGCTTACTTTGGGATCAGCTTGCGCTGTGTGAATTGATAAATTTATTATTTAAAATTGATTGTCTATCTAATCTATTCCCATGATAATGGACCGTATAATCGTATAAATTCTTCTTTTTAACAACAATCTTAAAGTCAATTTGATCCAGCTGTTTTTATATGTTGTAAACAAACAAGCCGGATCTCTGAAAATTTTGTAAAGTCAACGCTCCTGACTGAACGGGTGACACACTTTTCCGTTGTTGAAAGGAAGTGCGATTCGCTTTGACTCATAATTTTGGTTTTGTTCGCTTCAATGTTTAATTACAAAGCACACATTTTGTTTATAGCTTAATCAATGATTGAATTAACTGAATAATTGAGAATTAACTGTGCTAATACCACGTCACTATTTAAGATCATTGACTGCACTAAATCTTTAAAAAACAAGCCTCTATTTAAGACTTTAGAGAACTAGTGAAATCCGCGCATCGTCGTTTGCGTGTATTTATTTTTAAGTACAGTAGCGCCATCTATTTCAGACTTTTGATGATATCCTACGGGAATCGCGTCCTTTTCGCGATAAAAAGTACCCTATGTGTTAATCCAAGGTATCAGCTACCTACATACCAAATATCATAAATATTAACCCAGCCATTTGAGCGTGAAGAAGTAACAAACATACACAACTTTCGCCTTTATAATATTAGTAGGTTAAAATATAGAAAACACGCAGACTCGAGAACAAACCCAAATGCCGTCACATCTGCCCCGAGCAGGAATCGAACCCACGCTCTCTGATGCCAAAGGTAGGATCACTACCAGCTCACCACCGGGCTGTCAAAGAGTTTATGCTACTCACCCAGAACGGGTGTATCTCACTTTTTCTATTATGTACACTGGACGGGTGCACCCCAGTAGTATAATATTAGTTAGTAGAAAGTATAATAATGACAGTCTGAAATAAAGAAATGGACATAGGTATAAGTAATGAGTTATTGCACCTGTTTTAGCCAAATGACATTAAAATATGTAGATTTACAAAACGATTAATATCAGATCAGTAGGTAGGTACTTTTTAAACTTATGATTAGTTTATAAAGTACTAAGTAGCCGACTAATCCCCTCTAATCGAATTACTAATAAGTATCAAACATTTTGTTGATTAAAAAGAAAATTAAATATTCCTGACCCATTTTCAACATTTGCTTAATTTATCAAATCTTTTAAGTTTACTTTGAAATTTTCTTCGCAGATTTCATTGGAAAATTGTGAGGTCAACGACTTATGTAGGCGCAGCTAGACACGTTCTTATTCCACCCTTATTTAAGAGCGACCGAATTTTATACGACTGAAGAGACTGTATCTACCCGATTTTATGTCAAACCATTGAACAGAATGAGAATTTGCAATTTACATGCCCTTCCATCTGTACCCATCAGTGTCGTCAAACTCGTATTGATTTGACGTGAAAACACTAAAGATATTTTCAAATATAATAGTACCTTTTTTTGGCAAATAAATACGCTGTTTCATACTTAAATGCGTGTCGGTAGAGCCTTATCCTTTTTTTTTTTTTACCTATCTGGGTGAGCGAACGCTCGCTAATATATTTATACATTACGTATTGGGAAGCGAACCATAAGAATTGCGTAATGGTCAAACAGCAATGAATATTAAATACAGCAGAATTAATTTTAAGGATTTTAATTTTTTTCAAGATGTGACGGATGAAACTATTTGACAAAAAGATATTTATGCTTGCAGTTTGGAACCTGTTAAAAACCCCCTTTTAACCATCAGGTGGAATAGGTATTCCATCTTGTGGGGTGGGGAGTTGGGATACCTCCACGCGGTCCACCCTGGTAACGTCGGCGAGTAATTCCTTAGTTTCTGGACCCAACTCTGGAATTACTTGCCGACGGCCAAATTCCCGACGCGGTGGGTCTGCTCCCCGTGCTCCTACCTTGGATGGAGTACGTGGGATGCGGACAAATCCGCTCCCCCTTGCATCCGTACTGGTGCTGGGGGTGGAGCGACTGAGGAGACAACCTCGTTAAAAAACAAGAGGTGGAGCCGGCCGCGCTTGGCTCGGCCGGCTGTATGATGAGCGGTGGTGGACTCGTTCGCTCGCTGATCCTCCCCAAAAGCGTCTTCGTCCGGACTGGTGTCCGGGCCTACTCCACCCGTTGATACCGGGGGCGACCTCCGTATGGTGGAACGCGGAGGCCCTGCAGACACTGGGTCTCGCCAACCCAGACACTGCGGGGGGCGTTAAGGGTTGGGTCACATGGGCGAATGAGACCACCCTGGAAGAGGGAGTGCGCGGTGGCGCGAAGTGTCACAGAGTCCACTAAGTACGTAGTGGACGCTGTGGCACTTGGAGTGGCGCAGGAGGCGCGGTGGAGGAAGAAAACCTCGTTAAAAAATTGAAGAAGAGAGGCCGGCGGCTCGCTGAGCCCGGCTAGCGGTCGCACGTTGTTGCGACCGCAGAGATGGAGGGGACCCTTGCCCAGCCGAGACGGCGAGCCGGGGAAGGCCCGTCGTCTTGAGGGGGCAATGGTCCTCGGTGTCGGCAGTGCACCTGGATGCGGTGTGCTGCTGACGGGGCGTTCCGGGGAGAGCGGGTCCGGCCAGTTTAACTTTGGCCGGACGGCCCTGGCGGGGTCGCGGATGTATCACAGTACCCGTGGCCCCGTCACTTAGGGGGCGAGTGGCATCCCGTCAGTTTTTTAGTGGTAAGTCCCACAGTCCCCACCGCATATTCCCCGGGCGGTGGGGCTGCTGCAAAGCATTTTTCTGACGATAATATAAAAAAAAAAAAAGGTATTCCATCTTGTAATAAAAAAGAAATACTTTGTGTCACCTAAATATAATACATGGTTGTCGACGTTGAAATATAGGAGGTCGTTTTGAAAATTCATTTGGTATCTGACTTAGAATAAATTCACAAGAAATATTCCTTTGGCAAATGAGTGGCACGCTCTAGATATTTTTAATGTTACAAAGACTTTTAAGCATGTTATTTACCTTTCGACATCATGAAATGCGTAGTAGAGTTTTGACGTAGTATCATATTATTTAATTTTATAAGGTCTCTTATTTGGAGTGAGCGTTTATCAATGAAATTTAATATAAAAGTATGAAAAAGCAATGATAACAACTTTGGCATTTATTCAAAGGTTAAGTGACTTGATTATAGGTTGTAATAATATGAAATATATTTTCTTAAAATACACTTTTCGGCTTTAATAAATAAACTAGCGGCCCACCCCACCTTCACATGGATTTTAGTAAGGATCTCATATAAAATATATATAATTATATAGCCTATGTAACCCGGGCATTGCTTAGCTTTCCAATGGTGAAATAAATTTGCAAATCGGTCCAGTGCTTTCGCATCTTATTCAATGCAAACAAACAATCAAATCGTATCTCTTTATTATATTAGTATCATAGATAAGCAAGCTATAGAGCGCGCTTGAGCAAGTATGAACGGTAAGCACGAGTATGAACAAACAGACGAACTCAAAACAGCAAAAAATTTTTATAAAAAAAAAAAAAACCGACTTCAAAAATTAATTTAAATAATATATAATTTCATGTGCTAGGTACCTACTGTTCTAATTGAAGTCGGTGCCACGCCGACGCGATCACCCGTACTCGTCGTAAACAGCCTTCCATTCATGCATGTGGCCTAGGTAATATTTCGTTTGGTTGGCACCGACTTCAATTAGAACAGTAGGTACCTAGCACATGAAATTATATATTATTTAAATTAATTTTTGAAGTCGGTTTATTTTTTTTTTATAAAAATTTTTTATTTACTTAATACTTTTTAGTGCATTTTATACAGCGGTTTTTTAGAAGTCTGATAGAAACAGTAAACCCTGGTATGTCTGTATAAGTACTGTCTGTTTGTTTGTCTGTTTGTTTGTACACATCACTTTTAGCTCACTTTTTAGCAGTCCTTTTCGAATACTATGTCGAGCCTCGCTCGCTTCGCTCGCTCGGCTGTTGATAAATAATCACAAGTCTAACCTAACCTAACCAAAAGTTCCCATATGAAAATTTGACAGATTCGATATACCGGCAGATCTCGATCGGCCGGATTGACTGATCTGCATACGAGACGACATATATAAGCTATTCGTATTAACTACTATTAACATTGATACGAATTGTGACTATGTGTAACATTATAACTTGAGAAGGCATACTCTCTGAATAAGCGATTTCACTTTCATAATACACTATACTGCAATTCATGGTGTGAAGCAACCTTTTCCTCTTCGGTGCTAATAGCTGGTGCTTGAGTGTCAATTTTATGGTATAGTGAGCCTCCTAATATCGTCACTCAAGAGTCACTTGTTTACACGTGTTCCCATCATGATAATCAACGGTCTAATATATACCTACAATATTTAAAGAATTATCCTCTAACTCCTATCCGTTTAGGAGTTGTACCTTCCATTATCACCTCACCAACATGGGATGATGACTCCAGACTTAAATACATGAATAGCTAACGAAAACATAAGTAACGCGTTGTACGTGCCTACCAAATTTAAGGAGTGCCCTCGATTTACCTGGGATCCCATCATCAGATCCTGATTTGGTGACAAGTTATGATGGAAAAAAAAACAAATGGTCTAATCTAATACATACCTACAATACTTAAAGAATCATCCTCTAACTCCTATCCGTTTAGGAGTTGTACCTTCCATCATCACCTCACCAACATGGGATGATGACTTCCAGACGTAAAAACATGAATAACTTACGAAAACATAAGTAACGCGTTGTACGTGCCTATAAAATCTGAGGGTTGCCCTCGATTTGGCTGGGATCCCATCATCAGATCCTGACTTGGTGACAATGGGACCAACTTGGGAGTATGCACTTTCGAATAAAAAAAGAATTTTGAAAATCGGTCAAGAATTGACGGAGTAATCGGCGGACATACAAAAAAAAAAAAATATACAATGAAACATAGAACCTCCTCCTTTTTTGAAGTCGGTTAAAAAAGAAGCCAGCAACGAACGAAGCTATTAGTCACGCACGCTGATTGTATCTCTCGATGGTGAAGTGTGAAGTATGCAGAGCTGTAAAAATGAGGAAATGGAAGCAAACTAAAAATTTGCACTTTAGAACATCTGCTAGCAGCAGATGTTCTAAAGAAAGAGCGTTGCGCGCGCTCTATGGCTTGCTTATTTAAAATAAATTGCCGGGAAACTAAGTTGCTCGTGCGTTACCTCTATAAATAAAGTACAACAAACCTATATAAACATTATGGTTATCACGAACTTTCATAAATATTTCACTGTGACATCAATTTTGACTTTGACGTTACTATTTACAATCGCCTCTTTCGGTTACGCTGTTTATATTTCAATATATAGATAGCTGTTTTTATCTGCCTTACTTTAAATGTTGAAATAAAAATGTATACAACAATTTATTCGACCAATGGTATTTTCAAGGGATGCACCAACAAAGTGAAGCATCTACAAGTGAACTTCAAAATACAAAAAATATTGGTATAGAACCATTTCCGAAACCTGAAGAAGAACAGTTTTACCTGGCTAGTGTTCAGTTTCTAAAAAAAAGACTGCAAGACAAAAAGAATCCAAATTTTCAAAGTTCGTCACAGAGTTGTTGCAACCTAAAAGATGTATCACAAATGAATGACCATATGGGGGAAACGCTGGACGACCAATCAGTTTTGGTGTCATTGGTAACGGTAGAACGTTCTCTTTCGATGCACCAAGTGCTACCATTCCCCAAATCAAACAAGGAGGGCTTATTTGCTAGATTAAAGAAAACATTCAGAAAGTACAGGCTTTGTGATATTATTATGAAGAAAGTGACGTCCGAAGGTTGTGATACTCCTAAATCCTTGTCAAACTTCAAGTTGCCCGTATGCGAGCTGAACAAAGTAATTCATTCGTCATGCATGGTAGAAGTATATGAAGAGTAATCCCACGAAAGTTTTTCGTGATTGATTGTGAGTGAACTCGATGAAGGTCATTGAATCCAAATAATTGTAATATTATTCTCTTATAATGATGATGTAATGGCAAAAGAGTGTATTGCCATGAATTAATTAAATATTCTTATTTTTTTTTAAAGGAAAACACTATCTTTACTGTTGTATTAAAAATCAAATATTCTCACTTAAGGTGCGAGTCCATACGGGGGCGAGACGCTGCGTGTTAAAGTGTGTTTTATGACGTGCTCTTCTGTGGTCATGCACTATTTGTTGACCACGTTACGTACCATTTTAAAAGTGCAAGTGCTAAGTATCTTGCCAGTTCTTCTTAGTACAAATCTACGGTCCGACCTGATGATATGATAAAATTGTGACGATTAGAAAGAGCTTATACACGGAATAGGCCTAAGAATAAATAAAAAAAACACTTGAAGTTCACTGATTGACAATGCGGCGGCGCGCGTCCAGTAGATCTCCGATGATATTGTTTAGAGGACGCTTTCGGGTGTCACTGGGGGGTGCGTCCATGACGTAAGCAGGGTTTCAGGGTCAATGTCCGCCACTGTCTGCCACTAGGTCGTGTTCTAGCTTCAGCATGGCCATAAAATGGTATACGAATTCTACGTTGCAGTTACTAGACAGTTTAATTATTTATTCAACTGGTGCTTCGTACTGAAATGACAATGCACTATGTTGCTATTGAAATGTAAATCATATGATTACTAGTCAATCCCGTAAAAGTTTGTTTGCGTGTCTCCCGCTTTCCCATGGGAATTTCGTATCGGACGCCTACGTTATACAAAGAATACATCCTCCAAGATTCAGATCTCTACAATCAGCGGTTTGGGCTGTGCGTTGATTCTCAGTCTGTACAAAGCATTTTTTATCTATACTAATATTATAAATGTGAAAGTGTGTCTGTCTGTCTGTTTGTTTGTCCGTCCTTCACGGCAAAACGGAGGGACGAATTGACGTGATTTTTTAAGTGAAGATAGTTGAAATATATATACATATATATATAGATTAGTGAAATACGCGCAACTTCGTTTTCGTGTATTTATTTATGCACAGTGGCGCAATCTATATCAGAATTTTGACCAAATCCTACGGAAATTGCGTACTTTTAGGGATAAAAAGTACCCTATGTGTTAATCCAAGGCATCAGCCACATACACACCAAAAATCAAATTAAAATTGGGCCAGCCAACATTTCGCCTTTATAGTATTATATTGAGCAGGATATTCTCTATGATTACGAATTATTATATACGTTACCTTAATTTACTTGGTTGCCTTGAAAAGATTGCTTTTAGCAATAAGGCCGCCTTGTTGCAATTTCTCTAGTCTTTATGATGTCAATACTGTGACCTAATTGTTGTGGTTTGCAAATAAAGCATATTTTGTCTATCTATCCATGAAATGAGTGATCCCTAACTGTCTTATGGTCTGATAAAGCGAACGTTTACATCAAAGGTCAAACGAAAATAAAAATAATAGCAGTCGCCGGGGCAGAAGTTCACTCCTATGACCTCATTATTATTCTATTTCTACCTTCCCACAGTAATTAAAATATTACTTTAATAAAACTTTTAATCAAAATGATTTGCTTTATAATTCGTTGGCTACACGGTAGGAATTTAGGTACACGTTTTTATAATTTCAGATTTCGTGTTGTGTTCCTACAGTGAGTAAGGTCTCCAGAGCTGCAAGTATTGCAAGCGTCTATAGACTATGGTGACTGCTTACCATCAGGCGAATGCTTGTTTGCCACCGTAGTGATTTAAAAAATGATGTTAATGAAATAAATGGAAAGTCCATTTGGACTTAGGACGAACGTAGCGTCGATTCGCTTCGTTCTCTTAACCTCGGAGCAGCCCGTCTGGGGAAGGACCTCCGCCTTACAGAAGATCGTAGCCAAATAGCATTAGTCTCGGCCATATTGTGTTCCTACGGTGAGTAAGGTCTCCAGAGCTCCTCTTGTGGTGGTTGGGAGGGTTGGCAACGCGTGAATGATACCCCCCCGGTATTGCAAGTGTCTATAGGCTACGGTGATGCTTACCATCAGGCGGGCCATGCTTGTTTGCCAACTTTGTGGCATAAAAAAAACCTGCCCCTTAACGCCTTCAGATATTTTCTCCAAAGTAAAGGAAATCTTTAAGAATTAAGTTAACGTTGGTTGAGGTTCATTGAACTACTAGCTGTCCAGAAAACAGAATGTTTCTTTTTCAAAATAATGAATGAAGTGGATGAAAGAATTCCTATTGCAAATTTTCTACCTCTAACAGACCTCTAAATCCGATTAAGGGGAGTTGGGTTAAAGATTTAAGGAGATGTGCTTTCGTACATATTTATTATAATTGTACTAGCTTTTCCCCGCGGCTTTGCTCGCGTTAATTTTATGACAAAGATCTCGTTTGACAACAAAACAACCGATAGCGCGACTTGTGGCGCCATCTGTTGGCTGATAGCCCATCCCATACAGCGCCCTCTATAGTAGAAAAAATATTTTCCCATTGGAATGTCATATTTTCACGGGATAAAAAGTAGCCTATGTTGGGCTCTGTACCTCTGACATATGTATACAAATTTTCATAATGATCGGCTGCTTAGTCAAGCCGTGAAGCAATAACAAACAAATAAACGAACAAACTCACTTTCTCATTTGTAATATTATTATGATTTGAACATTTTTATAAGTTTTACGTTCGTTACGCTTGTTACTAAATCCTCTTCACGACTCAATATTGTTTATTTTAAAACTGTCTTACAAAAAAATATATATTAGTTCAGGAATTGTGAGATTGGTGTTCATATTTCGCCAGGCGTTTTTAAAATCATGATACATTTAAAAAAAATGTAAGAACTATGTTAACCATTTTACATAGCTATATCAACTATTATAACAATATTATTACAAACTAGCTTTTGTGCCCGCGACTTCGTCCGCGTGAAGTTCCGGGCTCGTTCCCGTGGGAACCACATTGAATTTCGGGAAAAGCCTATGTCACTCCCTGATAACGTAGCTTTCTACTGGTGAAAGAATTTTTGAAATCGGTCCAGTAGTTTCGGAGCCTATTCAATTCAAACAAACAAACAATCAAATCTTTCCTCTTTATAATATTATTATAGATTAGTATATTAGTATAGATTTTATTTTCTTCTTAATTCTTAAAACTGTTAAAAAGTTTTGCTCTACAATTAATTTCTCTTTCTACTAATTCCATAGGGAATACACACACACAGTTTACAGAACGTCAACAATCACGACCAATGATCAAAAAATGATTGATCTGCATTTTTTTCCAAATGACTTCCATATAAAAGGACAAATTTTAACAACCAATAATAAATAAAATAAATAAATATATAGGGACAATTCATACAGATTGAGCTAGCCCCAAAGTAAGTTCGAAACTTGTGTTATGGGATACTAACTCAACGATATTATATTTTATAACAAATACATACATAGATGAACATCAAAGACCCGAGGCCAATCAGAAAAAGTTCGTATTTCATCATGACCTTACCGGGGATCGAACGCGGGACCTCCTGGGTGGCGGTCTGGCGTGGTAACCATTACGCCACGGAGGTCGTCAAGAGAAGTTTACTTCAGGTTGGCGAATCAGCATACTTTTAGCTTGGCATTCTTGTCCGTTTCTCTATCAAATCAAAATTATCTATACCTACCCATTTAAATATAACTCCTTTGGCGGCGACTGTGATCTCAGAGACGTTTTAACAATACTTAAAAAAAAATATCAATACTCTTTATAAGCAGTACCCAAGTTTATTTATAAAAATACAATGAAAACTGAGCCTTAAAGGACACAGTAACACGATGTACTTGCAGATGTGAATGACCTCCGTATTGAGGAAATATCGTAGTATTTCACAAAACGACAGTCATTTCCCGGAATGTCTCCGAAACTTGACGATGTAAACTTTATTACATATGGTGGTTACATATATTCAAACGAAGATATTAATAATCTATATATTATCGGTGTATAAAAGGTATTTAATATAAATAAAGGGCAAAGTCCTAGCAGACTCAGATCATCAGCTAGCTCGACAGGGGAAGTAATATCGTTTCACGTTACTATGTTAGAGGATCTAGTAATAAAAAGTTAACTATATTTTTTATTGTTTTTATTTTTTTTATCTTTTTTAGAAATGTGTACATTCCGACTTACGTTATTCTATGCTTACGTGCTACACCACAAAAAAAAAACAAGTATTCATAAAAGTATTACATAAAAAAAACAAATCTATCAAATGTGTCAGGAATGTTAAATATTTTTTTTCATATTTATCAGAATCAAATAAAATCATGTGGTTACCTCTAAAGAAATTGCCAAGCGCCGCTAAAGAAGTTTTCACTTCAAAAAAATATTCAATAGATGGCGCTGTGCAGTTTCTGCTGTTTCTGAATCGCGCAATTTTCTACGATCAGGATCTGACGATCTGACGCGAGTTTAACATTTTTTCCCATCTAAAAAAGTGCCAAGCGCCGCTAAAGAAGTTTTCGTTTCAAAAACTAATGAATATTTTACAATAGGTACAGCTATGACATATAAATTATAACCTCAGACTTAATTAATACCTATCTTATAATAATATTATGTAATTTCCAACATTTGTGCGTGAAACACCCAGAGAACCTGCGCATATGTATATTCAGTGTATAGGAGGAAATCCCACAACTTTCGTGTGTCTTTCTTTCAGGCTTTACACTTATTCTAACGTCAAGCTCAATTTAAAATAATTATTAAAACTTTACTCTTAAGAACTATAATTTTTACCGAAGTAAACGCATTTTTTGTTCCACCGAACGCACTTTTATTATCACAGGTTTTTGACGAATTTTATAATTAATTAAGTTTTATCATGTACCTATACATTTAAACAAGTTATAAAGAAATTATTTAATTTGGCGCATAGTTTATTTAATTGTTATTATGTTACAATAATGATATGCAAGCTTAATGTAAACAGTATACATAAAATAATATTCTATTAAAAATAGTGTCAAAAATTTTAAACCCCATATTTAATAATTTCTTTATAACAACTTACGACTAACTTATTTAATAAATAATTTATTTACATTTATTATTAATAAAATTTCGTATCCATTACAAAGCCAAACCTAAAGAAATCCCTCCACGAATTCATTAATATTTTAAATCTTGAATTATTGATATTGAAGTTCTGTATCAGTATCGGTCAGTTTATTTGCATGTCCACCTATAAATGAATAGACCCAGTTTCATAAGCTTTTGATATTTGTTTTAATATCGCAGTGAAAATTCTATTTGGTTCTTTACCCACAAGAGACCCAAGATATAAATTATTCGCTCATTTAATCTTAACTTTTTCTTTCTACTCCACTTCTACACTAAACACCTTTATTGAAAGGACAAGTTTTATGGCATTTGACCTGCATTTGACAAATATAAATTATTTTCTTTTATCTGTCAGCCAGTTGCACAGGCTCATCTTAAACATGATTCTACATTAAGTTTCAAGCTATCTCTTCTTCTCTTTCTTAATTAGAGTCAGTTTATCATGTCATTAACTTTGAAATGTAACACAACATTGTGGTATTTATCTAACATTCACGTTCTTAGTAATTTAATCACTTTTGTAACCTGAGATTTAGGCCATTTCATATAATGTTATCTAATGTTGTCTAACCTCTATCGTGTACCTAACAAAGTTATCTAATAAACCTACATTCAAATCACGCTAGATTTATCTTACGAGACTTGTAAGAAGGAAGACTGCAGACTCTACCTCCTTAATTTAGATATGTGGAAGACCTACTTCGTAACATATTATAGGGAATAAGCAAATAAACTGAATTTCAGAATTATGTTATATGATACTTGCGGGAACACCCCGACCTACTTTCCCGACAACGCAATACCCTCTTTATTAAGTTTCCTCACAACTTCTGGGCATAACTCACACTCGCGAAATTGATAACCACTCGAAATCAATTCTTTTGCTACAACGAAATTTTTCTTCAATGATTCTAACCAGATTGTGTAAGAATAGTCGGGCCATATACCGCCGTATCTCTCTGGCAAATGTTCCGGGTCGATGTGCTTGTGGAGGGATGTCATGTCATAACCATGGAAGTAGATTCTAGATCTCATGTCAGCATTCAAGAACGGCTTGAAGATGTTATATATTTTGTCGAAGAGCCAAGAGTGGTTGACGACGTGGATTGCATAGGTTGTCGACGGGAAACAAGACTGTAACACACAATTTTGTATTATTTAAAAAAGAAAACTAAAAATAAAGAAAGGATAAAACCATAGAGATTAGTATTTTACAAATTTTCGAATTAGATTTTATTATTAAAGAAAATAAATGGTAACATATTATAGTTTGGAGAATGCGGTTCTCCAAACTATAATATGTTACCATTTATCTACACTACTACTACACGACTACATCAATACCATAAAAAATATTACGGGCGAAACTGTATAAACTATTATGATATTAGCAGTTTCCGTGTCTTCGCTTGCTTACACCACAGACTGGGATCCACTATCCCAGCCTGAGGGATTGGCGAAGATTTTTACATTTACACATCTTTTACATTTAATTTTTAAATGAAGCGACATCAGACATCCAGAACCCAGACTCAAACTAGATCTCAAATCCAAAAGCGTATTTTCCAGATCTAATAGGTAGTTCTTGAGATTGGAGCGCTCAAAAACAAACTATTCAGATATATTTTATTAGTATAAAATACATTGGATTAATACTAACCACCAACAGCTTAACAATTTTGGATGCGACTGAAGGTGTGACTTGCCAAGCGTGTTGTGTGCCAATGTCCTCTAAATCGAAGATTGCAATTCCGCCCAGGATTTGAGTTCTCTGTTCCATCATGCCCAACTCTAATGCCATAACCGTTGCCTTGAACAAGTCTTCTACGGGTATCACTTTTGGGTCCCAGCATCCTGTGGAAAAAGGCCAGTGTTGTATTAGGTCTTTTATTAAATAAAACTTTGAAATTTAATTTATGTCTACAATATTTAATTAGTAAAAGAGTACAACAGAGAAAAATGTATCCACGTAACATAAGTATACTTTTGGTTAAATATTATTTTGTAACATGATAACCAGGTTAAATATTTATTACGTATACGTTTGCAGCCATTATTTGTGGGTCGACTTGTTACCAGCCAATAACATAATTTAAAAGAGGCTTTCGATTTGAGATTCTGATCTTTTTTCGCTCGCTCCATTCCCGGGAGACAAATAAAAAGGATTCAATGGATCCTCGAAGTAGATTTTTGACTCTATATAGATTCCAAGTATACGTATGACATTTGATTGTAAACAATTAGGTACAATATTCGAAATATGGTTATTTTACACATCGTTAATTTGGAATTAACGAACCGCCGACGTAATTAAACCCAGTAAGTAGACTTGATGTTTACCAAATTTAATATGATTGTTAATGTGACCTCAGTGCGACCCTTAAAGTTTAATTGGGTTGTAATGAGAAAATCGTAATAAGAGAGCAGGTTAAGATACTTGAGGTCAACACAATGCTTGTTAACCACCAACCAACGAAATAATATTAAAAAAAACTGCTTTATATAAGAGCAAACTTAGCCAATATTAATTGGTCAGGAAAGAAGATAAGGCAAGGTTGAATTACCAATTCGGAAATGCATTAGTCTCCGTCCATTTTGATCTCGGTAAGGTGGTACTGCAAGGGTGTTGGTGTCACCAATGGTGCGAAGATCCAGCGGGTACACATTGTCGAAAAGTTCAGAGTTCTCTTCTTTGAACTGGCAATAGTTCACAACCTGTAATAAAGAATTATGAATAAATTACGCAACGCAATCTATTCCCATTACAAATGATTTTTTTAATTTATGGGTAGGTACTCGATTTTTAGTATCAAGACAAAAAATGTCCATGTACACTAATAGTTGTCTTAGGATAGTTTTACAGTTTCGCTTAGAGAGCGCTGATTGGTTAGCGCCGAGCCCGATTAACCGGGCGACAGCAGTGCCCTGACCGCGGATCAATCTTTTGGGGGAATTCGAACACGGCTTTTGCGATAAGTTTTATGAAACTTTACAACTCTGTGGGCCGGAGTGGAGTTATGTTGCCAATAATTTAACTGAATAACTGAGGGAGTAGTCGCCCTTTACAAAAGTTAACTTTAAGGTTATTGGTATATTATTATAGTCAATCATAGTATAAGAGCAAGTTGTTTTGTTAAACTTTAAACTTTATTGTTTGTTGTATTTTGCATTTTTGCATTAAAATAAATTGCTATTTCGTAAGTGTTTTGTTTATTTAAAAACAATGTAATGGTGACCCTGACCATACATATCCCGACATGTCGCTTCAAACCGCCTCCTATTCAATTTAAATTACCTGCCTTCGCATGGTCACAATTTAATTTCGTTTGCCTTGAAGCAAAAACTCGAAAAGTTGAACATCTGCTCTGTCTGTTAGCTACAATTAAATTCGTTATAGGTATTATGTAGTTTAATTTAAATAAATTTAGTAAATATTATCAGATAATATTTTGTTTTTCGTATTTTTTTTATGCCACAAAGTTGACAAACAAGCCTACGGCCCGCCTGAAGATAAGCAT
This sequence comes from Endotricha flammealis, assembly GCA_905163395.2. Taxonomy (NCBI): domain Eukaryota; kingdom Metazoa; phylum Arthropoda; class Insecta; order Lepidoptera; family Pyralidae; genus Endotricha; species Endotricha flammealis. The sequence continues at coordinate 13,630,373 of LR990856.1, read as the reverse complement.
CACTGTAGCCTATCTTAGACGCTGGCAATACCAGGGGTATCACTCATGCACGCGTTGCCAACCCTCCCCCCCCCCCCCCCCCCCCCCCCAAGCGGACCACTCACTGTAGGAACACAACATGGTCGAGACCAATGCTATTTCGTATTTATACATATTTATAATATTTTTTCTGTCATTTAAAGACCCGTCAAACACGCTACTTTTAGTTAAGAAGCTAAACGTAACGAAAAATCAAAATAAAATGGCTAAAATGCTAAATATTTTGTTACGGCGTAGACGTCTCGTCACCGTACCCTGTCCGATGAAAATATAATTTTAAATAATGAATATCTTAATTATAACATACCAATCGGTGTGCTCTTTGAGGTATGAACTGGCGTGCGCGCAGAAATCTGACCAAAAAATCATCATCCATTCGATGTGGCAAGCACTCACCACGCTCTGAAATAAATGGAAATCATTCAAACTTATTTGTGCAAACAGATCTAAAAAATGCTCTTTTAAATCTCCACTGATTTCCCTAACAGTTTAGACTAGATATTTAAATCTAAAAGCAAAAAATATTTAACAGAATATAAACTTTATCAATTAAAGTCCAGTTTCACAGGGTCCTCATAGTAAGTAACAGTTAGCCTCTCACTTGGATAAATTGTCGAAAAATCGTCCAAACTCTGGCAGTAAATATAACATATCGATTGACACCTACTACTTATCTATGGTACGGCGACGACGAGCATTGAGTGAAATGTAAACTCGGAAAATAAAAAAATCTTTGTTTTCGTCTTTTTATGGGAAAGTGATATCAAATCCCTAATAATTTTATTCATTATCGGATCACACAAACGTTTTTAGGTCGAGGCTTAAAAAAGTTTCATTTAAGCAACATATTGTTAAAAAACCTTTTTGAAACATTAAATTTGTAGTGAATCCTGTGTCATTTAATTATCTACATAAAAGAGTGTTTCGGACTTCGCCCTGTAACAAAGGTTTGCTCCAAATACTGTACGTTCACCTGGGACGGACATTAAAACAGAATATTTACCGAGGTTTTTCCTTATATTTGCACAAATGAATATATCTGCGATCCCTTTGGCATAAGGGATACCAAAGTTTTAGTCGATGTTATTGGGTGATTCTAACTTCCAGAAATGTTGTGCGGTGAATGGTGATAAAAGCATTCTAGGAATTCTAGCTAAGAAGCTTGCTGATGAGCTAACTTTTACCAATAAAATCTCGTCACATTCCTATGGACTTTTTCGTCGCTCGCCTCTCAGCTGTCTTTTTATGCCACGAAGTGTGCAAACAAACATACGGCCCGTCTGATGATAAGCATCACTGTAGCCTATAGACGCTTGCAATACCGGGGGTATCACTCACGCGTTGCCAACCCTCCCAACCCCCCCAAGTGAAGCCCTGGAGACTTCAGTCATTCAGCTTTTTTATGGGCTTTCGTTTCGTTTCTCAGCTTAAATATCTTTTAATAGTATCACACACATCACTAGGACATTGACTTTGTGGATTTTTCGTAGCTCATACTCACTTCTCTTTGAATAGCATCCTTGGGTAACCTATAATTTTTAGAATCACCTTATAGAGACAAAATGCAATTTCACAGCTCATCTAGGATCTAAGTGCGTAATGCACTTTTACAGCATTTAATCTTATGCAAGCAAGAATATCATTTAGTAGGCTTGTTGCATCTTTGTGAGGAAACTGTTTTACGAAACAATATTGAAGTTACTCAAATTTCTTAGATGCAATACAATGCTTTTCTACATGAAGAATATTAAGTTCTTTAAAATATAAAGCTCATTTCAATGAAACTCAATAAAATAAATCTAAAATAAAATATTAATGATACATAACCTTGTGTCTAATATCTACTATACCGCATAATCAACAAATGCCGATGACATAAGTGTACAATATGCATTTAGAAACCTATATACTCCGCCACGCTCTACACCACTGCAGTTACCACCTCGAAAATACTGTCTCCCGTCAAGCAGGGGTGTATCGATGGGCATATTTCAAAACTAATCGGAATTGTCCGTCGGGCTAAATCTGCCTTTAAAAGTCGAAATACAAGCTAAGGGTCATTATTTAACTTTTGTGTTCATTTAGCTCGACTCACGTAACTATGCCATCAAACTCCTCATGAAAAAAAGTTTTATAAAAAAATGGCACACGGAAATTATATACAGACTTTGTATCAAAATTAATGTAGATCTTGTTAATGAGTTTTTAATCCCGTATACGCGGGATGTAGGTCGCGTGAATTTTAATGAGTGTTTTAACTTTTAATTGCTAACCTTTTTAATATTTGCAATACTTTATATTTTTTTACGTTCACTAAGGTTCACTAGCATATGGCATCGTCCTTATCGCGCGAGTAAGCGATGCGATGCGACCGTCGCTGAAAAAACTGGGTGTGATAATTGATCATCGTTCATTCGCGCGAATATCGCCTGCGCCGCGCCGATGCAATTCGCGCGTATTTCAATTAGGACACCTATTTGAATTCAATATGTTTGATCGCGCGTTCGTACGAACCAAGTTCGCGCGAATGGATTTACAAACATTTGAGTCGCGCGACAGCGTCGTGCGATTGTCAGTTAGGACACCTATTCGGGTTCAATATGTTTGATCGCGCGGTCGTACGATTAAAACTCGCGCGAACCTACGATGATCGCGCATTCGCGTTCTATTAGGACGATGCCTTCAGGTAGTTGGACCGTAATTTGGTTAGGATAATATGTGTTACTTCCAATGATATTACATATAAACAGGAAAATATACTATGAAATATCTTTGGTTACTTCTGTTTAATCAAAACGCTTACATTTCTGTTTAAAAGGAACCTACTTGAACTACGAAAAATTTCCGTTGATTTCGCTACCTCAAAGAAAGAATAATTTTGTTATATTGCGAAGAGTGCCGGAACAACGCTAGTAAAGGGCATGCAAAGACGAGAGTATTTGATCTGCGCCGTCTTCCTGCTAGACCCGCTATGCTGTAGAAAGACGTGCAGATGGAGAGGAGAGGGGGGGGGGGGGGGGGCGGCGACAAAACTTTGATATGACTTACCATAGATCATGTCCCTCAGTTCATAAATGGCCTGGAGCCGCGTGCTGGGATCCTCGCCGCAGTGCTTTTTGGCATACTCTTCCAGTTCTGGAGGAGTCTCCCCCATCTCCAACTCCACGCAGTAGTCTGGTGTTGGCATTTTGTTATCTGAAATAGACAATATTAAATGTATTATTTATTACGGACTTGTAAATTTAATAGACACAGAAAATTCGATGTTTCCTCACCTATACTTTTGAAACAAAAGGATTTCACAACTCGCTGATAAGCTCCAGTTAGCCTAACTGTCAGATAAATTTGACTCCTTTTTAATTACTTGATATAAATTAAGGTTTACACAAAAAGTTAAAGTTATTTAATTAAAACTGCTATTTAAAGTATTTATATAAGTAGTAAAAAATAAAAATAAAAATATTACAATTTCTTGTTACAAATCATAACGTGTGTACTCTGATAGTCGGAAGATATTATTGCTGTGTGATTATCTAATATTATATATAATTTATGCAAACCTCTTATGTTTCCGTAAAACAAATGTTTGCAAAATGGTTGCAAATTGTGGAAAATGAGCTATCTATTAGAAATACTGAGTACTTTTCTCTTTACGCAATAGTAAACAACGGTTTATGATATTCTTTCGTTTGTGTCGGCTGCAAATGCTACAATGCACATTTGTTCCTAAGTGTATGTTTATGTATTAAAGTCTTAATTTGTTTACTTAATATTGCACGTGATAGTTCAATCATAACTTCAAGAATTTATTTAAAAAAAGCGGCCAAGTGCGAGTTGTATTCGCCCATGAAGGGTTCATATGGGTTTGAGGAAAAAAAATTTTTTGACTTTCAGTTCTAAGTATGGGGAACCCCAAAAATTTATCGTTTTTTTTTCTATTTTTGTGTGAAAATCTTAATGCGGTTAACATAATACATCTACTTACCAAGTTTCAACAGTATAGTTCTTATAGTTTCGGAAAAAAGTGGCTGTGACATACGGACGGACAGACAGACAGACAGACAGACATGACAAATCCATAAGGGTTCAGTTTTTTGCCATTTGGCTACGGAACCCTAAAAAGGCAATGTGTCCAATTCCCTTAGCCAATTCCATTGTATGTACGTTGAATGGTTAACTAAAAATTCACTACTGTATTTGTTTAACCTGTATATATCTAGGGACTTGTGGCCCGCAGAGATGAGTAAATTTTTTAGTGAAAATTATTACGAGCACATCTTTCGCGAGCAGCGCTGGCGCTCGGACACTGACGCCGATACATTTTCTTACTAAGAATGTTTTATTTTCATAAATTTTTTGTGGTTAGCTACATGAAATTTTGTAGTGCGGCCCGTTGCGCCTGCGAAATTCTGTTTCCGAATTTTGGCCCTGCTGTCAAAAAGGTTGGCCACCGATGCTGTTGAGTAGATGATCGGTTAATCCAATAATATATGTATAGTTTGAGTAGTTTGGCATTTTTACTCAATTATTTACAATACTATTATAATACCACTAAGTGATGTCTGAAACTACAAAAAAATCTAGAGAATTATGAGACAAATAACCAATTTGATCGAGCCTAAAAAAAAAAACAAAAGACAATCGCTGCGTCGAACGTTCCAGAACAAGAACAAGAAAACAAAAGAATAAAGTATAAACAGTTTAAATTGTAGTATAAAATCAAGACAAAATGATATAGGTAGGCTGCCCATTTGCATATTTTATTTTTATTTACAGGGGGGAAATCACAACCCATCAAGTTCGTTGACACATAGTACAATGCATCGCGATCGGTGGAGAAAGGATCTGCACAATCTGTATTTGCCATAAACTACTATGATAACGTCTAGACCGGCCCTGTACAACGACCCAGGAATACTTTACTATTTGTAAAGATTAGCTTCTGAATATGCATAATTAAATTTTATTTGATGTTATAAATCAAAACTAAGAACAGTTTAACGTCTGTCATAAAACTCAAGTAAGTACTTACTTGGATCGGAAAACTTTCTTACGTGGTTCATTTGTTTTCTATTGAAATATTAATAAAATCTCATTCCAACCTCTATGGCCAGGATTATCTATGTATTCCGTTTAATTAAAGCAAATACTATAGAAGACTAATACGCACAGCTTCGAAAGGATTCGGGCAAGACGCGACACTAGCGCCCCTACGGCATGAGGGCGGCATGAGGTGAACAATTTCAAAACTTTTGTATGCAAAATGTTATAGCGCCCCTAGCGGCATGAGGTGAACTGTGCGTTTTGTATGCAAAATGTTATAGCGCCCCTAGCGGCATGAGGTGAACGGAGGTTGCCAAGTCATTGTATGAGAAACGTCAAGAGCTGTGCGTATTAGTCTTCTATAGTATTTGATTAAAGTTACTAAAATGACTACGAAGGCTTTTAGGCGGGTCACTTGTACAGTATTGTGACCTACCTAAGGTTCCTGATAGACTTGAACATTCATTCATTCACGTTTGTCATTAGGAATCAATGGGAAGGTTCCAATGCCCTAAAAAGCTACCATCCCGCTAATTGACGGAGCATTATTATTTTCAGTGTCGTAACTATCTAAACAAAACGTAAATAGGATAAAGGAAGGGACATACATACTGCATATAGAAAACATTGTGTATGCAAACAAAGGATGGCAGTTTGCACTTAATAGCCTATTACGTTTGTTATTATATAAGATTGTTTACGATACCTTCTCGCATAAGCGTGTGAACTTTACTTAAAGGCTTGAACACATCATAATGTCTCATGGTTTATGCCATGTTTGTTGTTTTTCAACCATTTTTGTTGAAATATAGATGAACTAGCAGTTACCCGCGGCTCCGCCCGCGTGGTCAAGGGAAAATGTCAATAATTTTACCCATGGAAATCTCCTTATCCCGTGGGGAAAAAGTAGCCTTATGTCACTCTCCAGACCTTAAATTATCCCCAATAAAAAAACATATCAATCCGTTCATTACTTTCGACGTGAAGGGAGGACAAACAAACAAACAAACAAACACACTTTCACATTTATAATATTAGTATGGATTTACCTTAACTTTAGGGACGAAGAATTAATAATGAAAGAGTAGAACTTTAAACTTTTAAGTAAGTAAGTACTTATTTTATTAAAATGAATCTTTTGACACACTTTAACCCAAAAAAATCACTACCCACACTCATTTTTATTAGCTAAGTGATAATTTCTTATGTAACCATTTTATTTTTATATACGTTTCGTTCGTGTGTGTGACCGTTGCGTTGTTTGTTTACTAAATAACGAGTTTCGTTTCGTTGCGTTTTTTTCGAATCAAGTTGACCTGATGAAATAACAGCCGCGAGTAACAGACACAGTTACGTAAAATTTTAATATCAGATTACGCATAACACATAACTATAAATATAACTGTGACGAAAATAAATCGTTACGTTTCTTAAAATAGATATTTAAACTCTATTCTATTTTTAGAAGTAACGTTAAGTAATAAGTTTTCATTCATTTATTCACACACTTATTCGTTACAATTTGTTTGATAATAGTATATTGTTTACTTTATTTTAATAACATTGTATAAGATACGAGGTAAACACGAGGAAAAAAAAATGGAAAAATTCATTTTTCGAATTGATCGCTGTTCGTGCGTCGTTCGACAGTTTTTGGTAAACAACACGTTTCATAGAATTCGTACAAAAAAAAAATTAATTATTAAAAATTATTGTAAGTAGGTATATTATACCAGATGCAAAAATTCGCTTCCATTTCGTTTCGTGGCAGTGTAAATTGAACCTTATGTTAGGTTATGTACATCTTTCGAAATATAATTTTTTGGAACGTGTAGGTTTCCGCACGATGTTTTTCTTCAGCAAACAAGATAGCAATAGAAATACATATTTACATAAATTGGTATACATTTGATTTAAATAAAGATCTTTAATAAATAAGCCAGCTTATTCACCGTGAGCTAACATCACTTTTTGTGCTCTGACTCTGACAATCTTCAAAGAAATGTATACCGTATAGACAATCTTCAAAGAAATTATTTCCGTATTGTACCTTTACCCGACCCAGTCAGTGACCTTTCTCTGTTTTACAACATAATTGTCAATAACGGACTGTCACATGTCAATTTACAACCAAATGACGTAATAATATTTTATAGAATAGGTAATACCTATTATACATTATTAATATTTGACCATGAGTTAAATAAAAAATACCTAACATACAAATAGCAAAACATACTCTTTTGCTGCCTATAGTAAAAAAAATACATAATGTACCTACATGTATGTTGTCATGTCATTTGATATTAAATTCACAAAAGTATTGTGTTTTGTATTTACTGAGGAATAAAAGTTAACTGATATAATTTTGTAAATATAATACTCACATACAATACATGGAAACACCTAGACTCGTGACAAGAGTTTGCCCCGTGCGGGGATTGAACCCGTGTCCTCTGGTCTGGTGCTAAAAATAGGGTCACCAACGTGCCAACGGGCTATCAAAATATTATTATTACAACCATTTTGGATTGATTAAGCTGGTAAAACCAATCAGTTTAATATGTTCATAATAATGTAAAAACACTAAACGTTTATATTAACTGCATTGAAACATTTAATCGGTTTAAACTTTAGTTAGGGAAACGGTGAAAGTTAGTGAAATGTCAGGTTAGGAACCTGCTCCTAGTAGGAGGCTAGTCACGATGCCTGTTTGATGGAAATTACTTTCCTAAGGCGGTTGTTTACGTCACGAGTGTGTCGAGGCAAGAGTCTAAGAAATTACAGCTTGTGGTACTAGTCTGACATGAGTAGGGTTTTAAAAATGTGTTCAGAGAAATAAATATAAAGAAATATTAAAAGTACTTTATGGAACTCAATATTTCAATCAGGTTCGAATACCGCGAATCAAACGTTTGTGTGAGAGAACATGACGTATGCTTCTTTTAGTCCGAATTATATCTAATAAGTAGGTAACAAAAAAGTATTCATGTTTATTTATCAGTAATCTATAATACAATAAGTTAATAAGCTTTGCTTAGTTTAGGTGTGATACTTGCAAAAATATTTATTAATATTATTTATTAAAACGTAGGATATTTTTTTATCAATACAGCATTACTATTGTTATCCCGTAACAATAAACCTACTCTGCAGTCGATGACCTCTATTTGTTATACATAACTAGAATAAGTTAACGTTAAAATATATTAACTGAGTAGTTAAGTTTAATAGCAAATTGAGTATTATATGGATTATATAATTTTATTAGTTTAACTTAAACTTTTAAAGTACCTTATTTAAATTCGTAAAATAATCTTAAAAATGTTTTTAAACTTTTTATTGTTTGTCAATTATCATTAATCAAATATGTAGTTATGATTGTATTACAATTGAAAAATGAGTCCTTATTGGATCCAATTAAAGTTATAACATAATAATTTATTAGCACAGTTGCTTAAAAATTGGATAAATATGTCCATGAAAGTGTTTATGAATAAGTAAGTTTACTTTAGAATTTACGTCATTTATATTTACACCAGTAAATCTCTCGCAACTCGTTTGCGTATATCTCGCTTTCCCGAGGGAATTTTGAAAAATCTATTCTTAGTGCTCCCCTACGTTATAAAAGGAACCCCTGTGCAAAATTTCAAGAGTTTTTCCGGATAGATTGAAGATCTCTCTCGTAAAACCTCTGTTTAAAAAAGGCGATAGTACTGAAGTTGGAAATTACAGACCTATTACCCTAATCCCTGTGTTAGCTAAAGTTTTTGAAAAAGTGATGGTTAAGAGACTCAATAGCTTCATTGAAAAACACAAAATAATCAAATCGGTACAGTTTGGGTTCCAAAAATGTAAGTCAACGACATTAGCTTATTACTCCTTAGTTGGACATGTCGTTGAATATATTAATGACAGAGCACTAACAGTGGCCCTATTCTTAGACATGTCTAAAGCCTTCGATTTGGTTAATCATAAAATACTATTAAAAAAGATGGAAGGTTATGGAATTAGGGGAAAGGCGCTAGACTGGTTTGACAGCTACCTGAATGGAAGACAACAATGCACTGAACTCGGTAAAATTGTTGAGCAGCAAAAAAATACTGTCCGTTCCGAACTTAAAAAAAATAATTATGGCGTACCTCAGGGAAGTATTCTTGGTCCACTATTGTTTCTTCTATATATAAACGACTTGCCGGATTATATTGACCAAAAGTGCATATTGTTTGCTGATGATTGCACACTTTTATTCAAATGTAACGATGCTAATACATTAGAGTCTCCATTGAAAGGTTGATAATGTGACATAAAGGAAAAGCAAATTGGCGGGCAAACATCTTAAGGACTTTCGTGTTTATATTATCGTACCCAATTGAATTTGTGTTGTTAAGTCCCATTATGGTGCGATATATTTCCTCTTCAGTAACTGGTGTCAGAAATATGCTACTACATAAATTGAAATTACTTGAATTAATGTCAATAGAGTGATTACTTATATTACAGATGTCGGTGAATTTATTATTAAATACTTCCGCAATGTCATGAATGTTATTTAATATTTTTCCATCATTATGTATTTGGGATATTGCGCTTTTAACAGTATTAGTATTAGTGTTTCTTTTAACAATTGTCCAGGAAGCTTTGCACTTGTTTTTTGATGCCGATAAGTATTTGTTATGGTTTATTTTTTGAGCTCTGTTAATACATTTTTGTAGCATCTTTGAGTATTTAGTGTATATGTTTTTATGTGTTTTTTTGTTTCTGATCCCTGAAGTTACATAGTTGTAATATAATTTACGCTTTTTATAACAGCTTTTCCGAATGCCTTTTGTGATCCATGGCATAGATTTATTTTTCGTACTGATTTTAGCGTTAATTACGGGAAAACATAAATCAAAAAATAGTAATACGAGATCGTGAAATTCGTTAAAGGCAGCATTGACTTCAGATTTGTTCATTACTTCCAAAAAGGATAAACTATTTATGCAATTATGAAATTTATGCATGTTATCCTTGTGAAAGTCTCTTCTATATTCATACCAAGTGTTTATGCTATTCCGATTGTTAACTTTGAATGACAAAATTTGCCCTGTGTTGTGATCTGAGAGTGCTAATTCGTCGGTAAGCCCTATAGCTTCAGGTATATTTGATGCAAATAGGTCAATGCAGGCAGTCTTCCTAGTTGCCGAGAATATATTTATATTTATATTAAAGTTTAATAGTATGCTTTTGAGTGTTTGTGTATTTTTATCTGTTTTTAATGTATTAATATTCCAATCACCACATATTACTATTTTGCTCTTTTTTTTAACCAATCTGGTTAACAATATGTCAAGATTTTGAAAAAATATTGTAATATTTGAATTAGGAGTTCTATAAATGCATATAATAATTATATTTTCATTTTTTAATTCGATACCACAGCATTCAAAGTCATAAGCCACTGATAATTCGTCGGCAACCAACAATCTACCAAAGCTCAGACCCTTTTTTACCAGTATACAAGTACCTCCTCTTTTTTCATTTTCTCGCGACCAAGAGGTAGCTAGATTGTAATTATCAATTGCAACATTTATTTCTAATCCTCTTTTGAGATATATGTATAGTTAAGTCAGTCAGGACTTTGAATTTTATATATATATATAGTCCGGTCCGATCAGGTCTAGTTGGTCCGCTCCGGTCCGGTCGGTCCGGTCCTGATAAGGTACCTACATACCAATTAACATATATATTTCTTCAGAAAAAAAAACCGGTCCGATCCGATTCGGTCCGGTCCGGCACGGCCCGGTACGGTGCGGTTCCTTCCGGACCGATCAGGTCTGATCATTTCCGGTCCGGTCCGGTCGGTTCCGGTCCGGTCCTTATATGAACCCTACATGACAAATTTGGCATCTCTAGACCCAGCGGTTTGGGCTGTGCGTCCTCTCGCAACTACGTTTGCGCATATCTCGCTTTCCCGTGGGATTTTGAAAAATCTTTTCTTAGTACATCCCTAGACGTCATAAGGAACCTACATGCCAAATTTGATATAGCCTCGCAACCTCGTTTGCGTATATCTCGGTTTCCCGTGGGAATTTCGAAAAATCCTTTCTTTGTACACCCCTAGACGTCGCCGTCGTAAGGAACCTACAGTCCAAATTTGGAATCTCTAGACCCACCGGTTTGGGCTGTGCGTTGATATATGTATAGTTAAGTCAGTCAGGGCTTTGAATTTTATATATATATATATATATAGTCCGGTCCGATCAGGTCCAGTTGGTCCGCTCCGGTCCGGTCGGTCCGGTCCTGATAAGGTACCTACATACTAATTAACATATATTTCTTCAGAAAAAAAAGACCGGTCCGATCCGTTCGGTCCGGTCCGGCACGGACTCGGTACGGTGCGGTTCCTTCCGGACCAATCAGGTCTGATCCGTTCCGGTCCGGTCCGGTCCGTTCCGGTCCGGTCCGATCAGGTCCGGTCCGGTCGGTCCGGACCTTATAATGACCCTACATGCCAAATTTGGCATCTCTAGACCCAACGGTTTGGGCTGTGCGTCCTCTCGCAACTTCGTTTGCGTATATCTCGGATTCCCGTAGGAATTTTGAAAAGAAACATACACTAAATGTTAAGTTGAGCAAATCGCCACATATTAGTGAAAACCGCATCCAAATCGGTTCAGCCGTTTCTGAGATTAGCGTGTGCAAACATACATACAAACATATAAACATACAAACAGACGGACAAAAAAAAACGGTCCGGTCCGGTTCGGTCCGGTCCGGCACGGACTCGGTACGGTGCGGTTCCTTCCGGACCGATCAGGTCTGATCCGTTCCGGTCCGGTCCGTTCCGGTCCGGTCCGGTTCGGTCGGTCCGGTTCATATAAAGACCCTACATGCCAAATTTGGCATCTCTAGACCCAACGGTTTGGTCTGTGCGTCCTCTTGCAACTTCGTTTGCGTATATCTCGCTTTCCCGTGGGAATTTTGAAAAATCCTTTCTTTGTATATCCCTAGACGTCGTAAGTAACCTACATACCAAATTTGGCATCTCTAGACCCAACGGTTTGGTCTGTGCGTCCTCTTGCAACTTCATTTGCGTATATCTCGGTTTCCCGTGGGAATTTTGAAAAATCCTTTCTTAGTACATCCCTAGACATCGTAAGGAACCTACATGCCAAATTTGGAATCTCTAGACCCAGCGGTTTGGGCTGTGCGTTGATATACCCTCGCAACTTCGTTTGCGTATATCTCGGATTCCCGTGGGAATTTTGAAAAGAAACATACACTAAATGTTAAGTTGAGCAAATCGCCACATATTAGTGAAAACCGCATCCAAATCGGTTCAGCCGTTTCTGAGATTAGCGTGTACATACAAACATACAAACATACAAACATACATACATACAAACAGACGGACAAAATTTTACGAAATTCTTGTTCTATTGCTTATTCTTCATCGCCCTAAACAATTTTTTTGGAAATATATTCAATGTACAGACAAACTTTTTTTACACTTTTATTATATTATAGATATAAGTATTAGTGTAGATTACAAAACAGATTTTAATTTAATTAGCCATGGACAACCATAGACATGTATTTTGTAACTAGACTTAAAAAAAGTTATGTAATTCCCGTTTTCGCCAACCAGCCTTAACACATATTCAATACTTTCTTCTTCATCTAAGTATTTTCATTCGTTGTGAGTTCCATGAAATCTGTAGTTTCTCCCCCGGGACGTCAATGCTTCATTGTTTATTGTCAATAAGGTCAATAAGGTCGCTGTTGTTGATCATAGCTTTTTTTATGCCACTAAGGTGACAAACAAGCATACGTCCCGCCTGATGGTAAGCATCACCGTAGCCTATAGACGCTTGCAATACCGGGGTATCACTCCCGCGTTGCCAACCCTCCGAACCCCCCCAAGTGGAGCTCTGGAGACCTTACTACGTAGTACTATTACTAGTTATACCAAAATATGCAAAGTGTTTGTAATAAAAAAGACTTACTAGAGGTTTTCCTAGATCAAAACCCAATGTATCAAGCAATTTGCATTTCCGAATCGTGGATAACAGAAAACAAAAAAGACTTAATATATTTTGATGGATACAAAATGGTAACGTCTTTCATGAGAAACAATCAAGCGGGCGGAGGTGTGTGTATATTACTACAAAATCACATCGAATGCATAGAAAAATGTGACATTAAAAATCTTTCTCTTCAATACGTACTGGAGGTGTGTGCAGTGGAACTCGTGAAAGAAAACGTTATTATAATAGTACTTTACTGGAATGGATTAGACGAGGACGCGTTTTATGAACGGTTAACTTTATTACTAAATCATATAAAAAGTAAATATTATAAATACAATATTGTTCTTGGAGGCGATTTTAATATAGACGTTCTAAAGCGTGATAGTGGGTCTTTACAACTTTTGGACTTCATGCTAGAATATAATTTCACTCAACATATTGATAAACCAACTCGTATAACTGGTAAAACATCACGCTGTATAGACCACATTTTCACTAATTTTGATACAAAATACATTCTTCAAACTAAAGTAGAAGAACTCGGCTTCAGCGATCATGCATCTACTAGTATAGAACTAAAAATACTACAGGTAAATACTATCAAAACAGTTTGGTATACCGAGAAGCGGTTATACAATAAAAAAACAAATTTAAAATTTAAACAACATCTACACGCAATAAACTGGGACGACATATTAAACCCATGCAAAACCATAAATGATAATTACGAGGCATTTCATAATACACTTACAAATTTACTAAATGAACATATACCCAAAAAAAGAATCAAATTAAAAACTACATTTAAAAAATACTGGCTTACAAAAGGAATAAAAAAATCATGCAAAAATAAAAGATTGTTAAAAATACTTACTATTAAATCCAATAATCCCATCATAAAACAACATTATAAAGAATATGAAAAAACTTTTAAACGAATAATAGCACTTTCTAAAAAGTTGCAATACATAAATAGAATAAAATTAGCAAACAACAAAACTAAAGCTATGTGGAGCATAATAAAGGAGAGAACGAACAAAACCGGTTTTAAAGAAAAAGTAAATACTAAACTAAAAATTAATAACACACTTTATACGGATCCAAAACAAGTGGCTAACTCTTTTAATAATTATTTCGCATCCATCGGAGAGGCCGAGCCGTCGCCAGGCCGCAGCCGCGCGCGCGGCCGGCCAGTGGTCAGCCCCTCTGAAAATAGTATGTTCCTCGGCCCGGTAGACATTAAAGAGGTATTAAAAGCCATTAAAAGTTTAAAAAATAAGAAAAGCTTTGGAATTGACGAAATACCACCTTATCTATTTAAAGAAAGTGCAGAGGATTTGACATATCCACTCACGGTTTTGATAAACCAATCATATAGCGAGGGCGTATTTCCTGACCTATTAAAAAAAACTATTATTAAACCGCTTCACAAAAAAGAAACAAAAACGGACATAAATAACTATCGGCCCATAGCACTTTTACCTACAGCTTCAAAAATATTTGAAAAAATTATCTGCGACCGAATCTACAAATTTTGTGAGAAATTTAAAATATTTGATGAGTGTCAAAACGGGTTCCGTAAAAATCGCTCGACAACTCTAGCAGTGTATAAATATTTTCGCGAAATAATCAATCTACTAGATGCTAGGAAGTATGGACTTGGTATACTATTGGACATGACGAAGGCGTACGATAAAGTCCAACACGACATACTACTTAAAAAACTATATGGAATAGGAATACGTGGTGCGGCGCATGGATGGTTTGCGTCATATCTAAAAGATAGGCAACAATTCGTTGAAGTTGAGTATTACGATTTTAAAACTAACGAAATACGATCAGTCCGTTCCGAAGGCAAAGTTATAAACGCATCAATACCTCAAGGCAGTGTAGTGGGATGTCTATTGTTCTTAATATATGTGAACGATCTCCCAAAAAATGTGGATGAGCCGTGTGTTCTATTTGCTGACGACATTTCACTACTAACATCCTGCCAAAATGAAAATGAAACTTATATTAATAATAAATTACATTCGTTGCTTACAACAGTCTCAAAGTGGATGAATGAGCACAACTTAGAAATGAACTACAAAAAAACGAAACTTATGTGTTTTCATCCCTATCAAAAAAGACCGTTGAATATAAACTTCTCATTCAATGGAACTAAAATAGAATGCGTAAATAAATTCACTCTGCTTGGTCTCCATATAGATAGCCACATAAATTGGAAAACGCATGTACAGAAAATTAAATCAAAACTATCGAGTTTTGCATACGCGCTCCATGAGGTTAAGAAAACAACAAATATAGAAACAGCACTGACTACGTATTATGCCTATGCGTATGCATGGCTAAATTACGGTATTATTTTGTGGGGAAACAGTACAGACGCGCACATACTGCTCACGCAACAAAAGAAATTAATTAGAATTCTTGCAAATATCCAACAAGAAGATAGCTGTAAACCATATTTTCAGAAATATAAAATACTCACCGTTCCTTGTATGTATATATTTGAAATCTGTAAATTTGTGCGAAGATACCCCGAATTCTACACAAAACGAGGTGATGTAAAAACTAAGTATGCGCCGCGTGATAAAAACAAATTAATGCTACCGTCTATACGTCTCAACCTAAATGCGTCAAGCGCCTATGTCATGTCTATAAAGATATACAACAAACTACCAAAACAAATAAAAGAGGAAAGTAACAATAATATTTTCTTTAAAAAAATAAAACAATTTCTCATAAACAAAACTTATTATAATATAAATGAATTCTTTGACGAAAAACTATAATATTCAAACAATATAATCCTATAATAAAATTCGATGACTTATTTAATAAAACTATTGACATTTAATATACAAAAATGAAATATAATTAATAAGAATAATACATAATTTTTTATAACACTATAATTATATAAAAACTAAATAATTCACTTTTAATATAAAATCGTTCCAATAAATAAATAATTTTGTAATTTTGTAACTTATTCAAAAGTATGTATAGTGCTAGTAGGTTTATTTACATAATAAAATTAAATTGTATATTTGATAACCGTTTAGAACAATTTGTAATAAATTTAAAGTAAAAAAATATATTTAAAAACAAGCTTTTATTTAATTGCGCTAAAAAGAATAAAATAAACTTTTCTTTTAAAATTTTAACTATCAACTTATAACGTCATTACACAATTTATATGACATAAAAGCTTGTCGCGTGATTTAATTACTAACATTTACTCGTACTACAAATAAATGTTAGTTCGATAATTATGTTTTCTTATACAAGTAAATCTCGCGACAAGCTTATGTACCCATCAAAAAGTAAAATACCGACCAAGGGCAAGTAGAACTCGCGCATGAGGGTTCCTTCCCATAATCATACTAGTCATCATCATCATCATCATATCAACCCATAATCATCCCACTGCTGGTCTCAGGTCTCCCTTCAATCGAAGGTGATTAGAGCGTACTCTGCCACGCTGCTCCAATGCGGATTGGCAGAGGTCGGTGTTTTCAAACCGCCCTAAGGCCACCGACTTGGCTTAACGACTGTCATCTATCGACAACAGCCGGGACCGACGGCTTAACGTGCCCTCCGAAGCACGAAGAAGCTCGAGATAACGAAACCCATCCAAACGCTGGCTAGGGTCACCGTCGCTTAACTTGTGTGTTCATATTAGAGTGTGACACACAGCGACGCCATCGAGCTCCTCATACTAGTCATACTATCATACTAATATTATAAATGAGAAAGTGAGTTTGTTTGTTTGTTATTCCTTCACGGCTTGACTAATCAGTTGATCATTATGAAAATTTGTATATGTCAGGGGTACAGAGCCCAACATAGGCTACCTTTTTACCCGTGAAAGTATGTCAATCCAAAGGGAAAATATTTTTTCTACTATAAAGGGCGCTGTGTGGGATGCTATCGGCCAACAGATGGCGCCACAAGTCGCGCTATGGGTTGTTTTGTTGTCAAACGAGATCTATGTCATAAAATTAACGCGAGCGAAGCCGCGAGGAAGAGCTAGTAATAGATAAAATACATTTTAATTCATAACCGGTATAAAAGAGCCATGTACCAATGTAAAATGTACCAAGGGTAGGGTCACATTATATTGGTTGTTTAAAGAAGAAGAAGTAACTACAAATTTACGATTTTCAGATTTATTCCTGTACTTGTACTACATCATCTTGCTTCTTGCCAAATTTCATGATTCTAGGACAACCGGAAGTACCCTATAGGTTTTTGGTCGGAACGGTTTTGTACGAAAAACGGAACACAAACGGCTGTATCGTAATTTTGTTATCATAATATTGTATTGTCATCTGATCTACAGTTTTAAGCAAAATTTCAGCTCAATCGGTCTTCGGGAAGTGGTTCAAATTTTCGTTCCAAGATTCCACCCTTACATACATACATACATACATTCATTCATACATACATACATACATACATACATACAGGTCAAGTTAAATAAAAGCTTTTAAAAAGCAGTGGGTACTGTAATATTGATTTTGTGCGTCCTCCTCTAATCCTCTAATCCAATGTTGCTGTGCCCAACAGGGTCCATAAAATGTTCATAAATTTAAATTGTCATCCTACTATTACTTTATGGTTGCAATAAATGTTGAGTATTGAGTATTGAGTACTATTATTTATTCTGTGATCTTACTCACCGCATAGAATAAATAAAAGTACTACGTACTCACCGTAGGAACACAACATGGCCGAGACCAATGCTATTTGGCTACGATCTTCTGTAAGGTGGAGGTCCTTCCCCAGACGGGCTGCTCCGATTTGAGCCGGCGGCGGTTTGAGCTATAGGTACAAGAGACACAACGGTGTGAATGTGTGGTGGGCTCTTTCTTACTAATTAGTAATATCTATTGATTTGGGAAAAACGCATATGTCTACAAATTGAACAAAATATTAATCTCGTGCAATTTGGGAAAGAAACTCGTTGTACTAATATAGGGATTTGGTTGCTCTAAAAGTTCAGTAACTTTAGTTAGAAATATGATAAATTCACCGGTTCCATTCTAGCCCAAGCCCAAAAATTGTATTGGCTATGCTTGTGTATATTATTCTATTTTATGTGTCATTATTATAGAAAAAAAATTGTACGTACCTATAATATTAATGATACATAAAACATACGAACATATTAACAACATGAAACAAAATGATACTGTTTGTTTTTGTGTTATTGTGTATTTATACATTTAATATCAGTTTTATATTCACTAATTATGTACTTATTGATTTTATGAGCAGATATTATATAGAAATCGCCTTTCTCTTTATTTATGACTTTACGCATTTTACTTAATTAAATTAATTATAAGAAAATGCAATGTGCATACAACAGCTTTAAATAAACAAGGAGAAAACAAGTTAGTCATTTAATCTTAAAAGAACTAGGTGCAATCTTTTTTGCATAGAATCTTTTTTAGCAGCCCGTCTGAGGAAAGACCTCCACCTTACAGAAGATCGTAGCCAAATAGCATTGGTCTCGGCCATGCTGTGTTCCTATGGTGAGTAAGGTCTCCAGAGCTCCCACTACTTGGGGGGGGGGGGGGGGGGGGGTTCGGCAACGCGTGAGTGATACCCCCGGTTTTGCAAGTGTCTATAGGCTACGGTGACGGCTTACCATCAGGCCGGCCGTATGCTTGTTTGCCACCTTTGCGGTATTAAAAAAAACTAAATAAAATCGTTTATAGAGTAGGCCTACACAGCCACTTTCTTTAGTCATAAAAGTACATCTTTAACAATAAAATTATTTATAATTATATAGTTACAGATTTTTTGTTACAGAATTTTTATATCTCTTTTTTCCAATATTCACTAAAATATACATGTTTCATACATGTATATTTGACATGACATGCAAAACTATCTGTTTCAAATATGGATAGGAATATAAGGGCCTTGATATTATATAATAATTAATATAAAATTCAAAAACCAGTTTACAAGGTAGATAAGCATGGGTAAAAATCATAGAAAGTAAACATTTCCTTTTACCTAAGTAAGAAGTGGATTACATAATGAACAGGTTAACTTAGGGATTACTTTGTAGCGGGAGCGATGGCGATGTGCTCGACCGCCACAAAGGGAAGATCTTCCGGCCAGGCTGGGTGTCATGCCTGGGGAACCGCGGCTCCGACAATGTATGTGTCGGAGGTTGTATATATATCTCCATATCGTAGAAACTTCGATAGCGTGATTCAGGATTTCTAAGTATCGTCGTATATGACGTCATGTGTTCGCATTGTGAACTTTTTCTTCACTCTGTAGTTCTTCTGTATGGCGATAGATGTCGCCACAACTTAAACGCAAATAGCTCGTGTGTGTTAATAATAATCTTACGGCCTTTATTGTTATATTTCTTTATACAGAGGAAAAAAACGTTCTATGAATACACGTGACTTGACGTGCGACATAAAACACGTCGTCTTAAACAAAAGGCATAATGATTCCAGTAATGGAAAAAACACAAAAAAAAACAACCCGGGTTATGGGTTAATTTGTACATACATCATACGTTTGAATGAAGCAAACTATATTCACTAAACGCTCACGGCATTTAAGAAAATGAATAAAACATTTTTTGTAGTAGTAGACTGGACCGAGGAAGTATCCACTCACAGAATATCGATGTGAAGCAGCAATACATTTCGTTTGGTGAGATCCGGAAATCCAACGCTTTTCCTATATCCCTATTCCCTTCCTTCCCCCCTATTTTCGTAATAAAAACCACTTCTATTTCGATTCGAACTTGCTCGCTGTCGTTCAATTCCTATTTTGTGTGAGTGAGACGGCGATTGAATTTGCATCGAAATAGAATCGGTTTTACGAGAATAGGGGGCTTTTAGTGGCGGTAGCGCCGCTGTTGTTGCTGATGTTCGTAGGCGTCAGTAACTACTTGTCTGTACTGTGTCAGCATGCTTCTTCACATAGTATAAAATGAAGTCGCTTCCCTGTCTGTCTGTGTGCTGTCTGTCCCTATGTATCCTTACTTTAATACTACTTATCGGATAATATATAATATATTATATTATATATATATAATAATTCAGGGATCCTTAGTAAAACAGTGCGAAGAGCGGTCCGCTAGTTTGTTATAAACCTTATCGCAATCTACTAATGTGATGTTGTATTTATCCGCGAATCAAATTGATGACCGAGTCGCATTACGTGCGTATTACGTTCAATGGTTAAGAGACCGCAATTACGCGTCGCAAATGTCATTATTGATCTTGTGCCACAGAATTCATAATACTTGTGCGGTGAGTCATACGTCATACCATTCATTAGATATTATGTGTGAAGTGTGGAACGTACCGTTTAAAAAAAGTACTGAATGGTTTTTTGTGATTAGTTTTTGTATTTTTTATCCTTAAAAAATATGGTAAATTTTTGTGCTTTTTATGCGCGTATCATTGTGGACAGTGCCGGATTTTCCACTAAGGAGCCAGCTTTAAAGGTCATTTGTTAAAATCCAAAATAGAATGAAAGAGATATGGAAGGAACCCTCACTACTCACGCACGTCACGTAACGTGTCAATGCCCTGACGCTAAATAATAAAAAAACATCTTATAAATTGTCCTTGTGATCTTAGATCCTCAGTGGAAAATTATCAACTCTAACAATATAACTTTATTAAATAACGAATTGTATAAACTTAAACAAATTTAGTTCGTAAATACAAAATATATATTAGGGTGCCTTGAATGAGCTGGGATTTAAACAATCCTGTTTCAAATGCCAATGTTATAGTAACAAGGTAAACTATTATAACTTTAAGCAAACTATTATAATTGTGGGACTATTAATAATATTAAGTAATTATTTGGCACACAGATGAAAGATTCTTATAGGGGGTCAAGAAGACCACAGGAACGAACTGCAGTCATATCGAGATAGATTTTAATTAGACAGAAAATTGGCTAAACCAAAATTACGATAATATCATCTCGATTCAGTCGTTATTGTACATTTCACTCACGCAAGTCCCACTCCCAACTCCGACCAAACAATAATATCATTTGTATTTACTATTCTCCATTTTGAAAGGTCTAATGCCACACGCATCAATCACTATAATCTTACAATGAGTGATGGTATATTATTTCGTACTCAAATAAGCATAGTTCAATGACGAAACACATTCAGGTTATACTAGGACATTGGGACAATGGACTAGCATTCACACATTACCTATGATTGGAAGTCTCACATCTTGCACAAAGCACTGATCATAATGCTGATAAGTCGACGTATAACAAAGATATATATACATAAGTTTCGATATGACATTAGTTACGAAGTAACTATTAAGTAATCTGTGACATTAGGTTAGGCCGTCCTCGAAATGACGTTAAACTGTAGCACGCTCTCGTTTTGAAGAGATGTGATAGTCAATTCAGTTATCTATACTTATGCCTGGTCCTGAACCAACGTACAGCCTAAACCGCTGATGGTAGAGTCCCGAAATTTGTAAGCATCCAATTTGAAAGGATTTTTCGATATTCCTACGGAAAAGAGGCATACACGCAAGTAAAAATTCGTTAGTTTGTACTTAGAAAATATTAGTCATAAACAACACACAGCCCAAATCGCTGATCATACTTGGAGGTTGTATTCTTTGTATGACAAAAGCATCCGATACGTAAGTCGAAATTCCCACGGGAAAACGGAATACTCGCAACCAAAGTTGCGCGGTTCTCACCATTTTCGTTTTACAAATTTATTGTAGTACAGATACAGCACACTGTCACAAACAGATTAATTATACTTAAACTTATAAGTGCGTGAGTTTATTTTTTAGTCTGCGAGTCGCGAGCAGAACTTAATCTTATACTCATGCAAAAATTACAAAAGCGTGACTTCTACATACTAGGTCAATTATATTCTTACACATAAACAAACATCACTTAAGTATAAGATTTATTAACACCTGAAGTAAAATTAATACTTAATCAAATGTATTTAATATTACATATACAATAACAGAAAAAAAAACATTCCGAAAAAATAATGCTATCATAATTTAATAAATCTGACAACTGAATAAAACACAATGGCTTTTTCCACAACAAAGAATCAATTCTTATGTTTGTAAACAACGTAACAAAAGCTTCTTAACTATGTCAAGAAGTCTCCAAGAGTCACAGTCATGGCTCGAATGGACCCAAACATTACGCAACATATCGAGAGCATTAAACGTGCAGTGTTACGTATAGTGCGTTCCATTTTTGTAACGTTGAATAAATTATGCTTTTTTGCTTCAGACATAATTATAGTTTATATGCAATTATATGTGTAAACTTGAATTGTAGATGCAATATGACGTATGATACCCGATGTAACACTAGCTCTATGCTCTTAGGAAGTTTATCAAAGTGAAGCGAAGTTAGACACGAAGTTAGAAGGCAAAGGAAAAGTGAATGAAGTAGTATGAAGAGCCCGTCTACATTCTCGTTTTCGCTCAACTTCGCGGCAGTGTATTCGCTCAACTTCGCGACAGTAGCAGCATAAAATCTGTGACATTATATGTTTTTATTTTTGCCTTGTTTTTCTGTGTGCTATCCATAGAAGTAATAAGTACTACGTACAACGTACTTATTACTTCCATGGTGCTATCTAATTTGTTTTTTGTTACTTTCATATGAAAAAAAAAATAATAGTACAAAAATGCAGTCCATTTACTTTCTTAGTTCCATTCCCAGTCTTAACATGTTGGATCGATACATTTTTTAAACTGCGTTATATTTCAAGTCGGAATATATTCAAGCATAGTGATCATACTTGCTTTGTAAATCAATATAATATAACGCAAATAATTAAATATCAAAGCAAATGCTTATTGCACTTAATACAATTAGAATTAATTATGCAATGCTAAAAATGTTTATGACGAGAGAAAGTGCTTGTGATAAGGAAAACCTAGTCTCTCAATAAAATATTTGATTCAGGCTAAGATATGGGAATATTGCTACCGTTAGAATAATACGCAATGAATGAAAGGTATTTTTTTTTTATTGCTTTGTCATTTTGTTTAGTTCATTGAACTGCCATCATGAATGTTAAGTGCAATATTATGTTTCTAAGAGCGTGATTCATTCTGTAAGTACACTATTTGTAGTTCAATATGTTTTTATTACGTATTAGTCTCTAGTTAGCTACGGATGTAAGAATTAAATTAAATATTGTATATTATTTTAAAGCGAATACGAAATTGATTAGCAAATGAAGCCAAAATATTATTTTTAATAAAAAAAATCATAAACAAACCTCTATTCCTAAAAAAATTATCCTATTTTATCACTGTCCGTCTTGAGGAGAAATAAATTGAAGTGCGAAGGTGACGAAACAGTTTTAGTTAAACTTTTGCTAATCTTTGTATTCTTTAATCTTTTTATTCTATAAGAGGGTAAGCGATCAAGCAGACGAGACGGTTTCTTGCCGGAGCTAGCGCCGGCTCACCTCACAACCAGGCACGGCGCTAGCGCCGGCGCGGCGGCGTCGTGTGATTGGCATACAAGACTGACGACCGGACGTAGACCCGGTTTGAAGCCGGGCTTAGCTCCGGCGAGAAACCGTCTCGTCTGCATGAGCGCTTAAGGTTGCTACTGATCATAACATCAGCTTCTTTAAAAAGGGTGTAAAAAGTTATAATATTGTTAGCAGCGTTAGTGGTGCTTCAGGTATTGGAAACGTCTGCATGCTTTCCAGCAGGGTCGTTTCCTAGTATTATAAACGTTCTTACGGTTGCGTTGGTTGGGCTGCTGTGACCTGTTGGTCACAGCACAGCAGCCCAACGCCATGTCAGTTCAGTAGCATAAAAAAATTTGTAACAGCCGTCTGAACTCCACAACCCGGTGGGTCAAACATAATATACGTAACAGTTTATTAAATAATAAAATCTTTAAAGCTGCCATCACCAATCATTAAAATACATTGTTAATATCTCCGTTCGTAAAACCCTGAAATGCAGGTCTCGCATTACATCTTCCTACTTTCTAATTATGATAGGTGCAATTTTTTTTAAATCGGTCACAATGAATTAGGTAAGCATAATGTTTTTTTTTTTATTAATTGCTTAATGCATCTGTCTGGATTTATTTAGTTACAAAATAAATGTATTTAAGTAAGTACGTTGCATGGGGTTTCACTAGTACAGTCAACAAAGGAATTGACTGACCCCCCTCTGTATATATGATTAAAGATTTCTAAATATTGCGTGAAGGGATTTACTTGAAAATTTATTTATCAATAGTATTCATATCGTACTATGTAATTACATTAATTACGTATCAGCCAGTCTCTGAAACGCATTTTAATTTTAATGCCAGATTAGGTATCTCTTTTTCTTCTTTTATTTGGCAGTGATATCCATTATTTAATGTGTAACTTTAAAAAATTATTTGAGAAACTGGCAGTATCTCTTCTTTTTTCTTCAATTAGAAAATGATAGCATGACATTCAATGTGTTAACTTTAATATTTTTTGACACTGATATTCTAATTAAAAATCTTTTTTTTTTAATTATTTTACTCTTTGCCAATGCCTCGGTCACGACCAGTGTTGGAATAAATAAGAAAAAAAAAACTTTACAGTGATTCAATTCAACCTGGTCGACCTTGGTTCTTCCACGTCTCAACAACTCGGTAATATGCAGTTGGCGCTCTGTAATTTTTATGCATACTTAATTTTTAGAATGTATTTAGTTAATTTTAGTTATAAAAATAAACAAAAAAATATGATTTTAACCTTCAGCTGTAAAAATTAATTTTAAGGTTGTATCTTTAATTCTAGATTTTAATATACCCTTTACACTTATGTTCGTCTGTCGACGAGGAGATTCCGCTGGCATCTGGTATCGAAAATCAGTTATTTTTGATGGATTATCAAATCTTTTTCATCCATAATGTCTACAAAATATAATTTGCGCAAAAGGCGAATAAATATGTTACAAGTAATTATAACTAATATTATACAGAGGTAAAGTTTTTGAAGTTGTAGGGGATAACCTCTGGATCTACCTTTACCTCTTAACCGATTCTGAAAACTCTTTTACCAATAGGAAGCCACGTCATTTGTGAAAAGCTACTAATAAGCTAAGAAAAACTAGGAAGTCAAATATTATGTTAATCATTCCCTATTATCCTATGACTGTATATCTGTCTGCTGGGTCAAAGGTATACAAAAGCTATACTATAGGCACTGTTAATAAAATTCATTTTAATTACCTTATCAAATATTAATATATTTGAAAAAAAAAAAAAATTTGCTAAAGCGATCTTAAAAATTTCAAGGTGTTAAGTAATAGTTTTAGTGCATTAGCCTTACTAATAATTAAGTATTTTACCCTGAAATACTAATTATAATTTCAAGGAATATGACTAATAAGTATTCAGCGGATATGAACCTGGCGCAAACATAAACATAAATAATTACACTTACTGAAACAAAAACTAGTAAATTATTTAAATATGAATACTTAATTTTAACTCAAAACGAAAGCATGTCAATGTAATGCACTTTTAATAGACTGTTAATTATATTTATCTTTAAAGTGAACGTGTAATTTTAAAATTACGTAATGCGTTTATAGCATTTAGTAGAAAACAACGAAATACACGAAAATGATATAAAATCTGTGTGACGAAATACAATTTTAGAATTAATTGACTAATTGGTAAAATTCTTCTTTTAAAACAGCAAGTGCTAAGTTTCTTTCTTGCCAGTTCTTCTTAACAAAATGTGCTGTCTGAACTGGCGGTAAAAAAAAAATGTGACGTTTCAATTTATTTGAAAAAAAATATTCAAAAAAATTAAATGAAATTTTTGTGACATAACAAAAAAGCAAGCGAATTTCAAATATGAATATCGTATTGACTCGATCAACTAAAAAATCAAGACAATAGCATAGTATCGAAATAATATTTTGAGTTTGTCGAAGTTTCTTGTTTCAAGGTTGACC
Source organism: Endotricha flammealis (assembly GCA_905163395.2). NCBI lineage: Eukaryota > Metazoa > Arthropoda > Insecta > Lepidoptera > Pyralidae > Endotricha > Endotricha flammealis. The sequence continues at coordinate 13,604,272 of LR990856.1, read as the reverse complement.
TCCCGTCGCATTTGGCGAAGCAGACCGGCCTGGAAGGAACCGGTTGCAATGAAAAACGAGCAAGACCCGCCTATGGGACGGGTTCTGAGCCTCCATACATCCCGATTATATATATCATAAAACAAGTGAATGTGAACTATTCTTACGGAAGAGGAATAATGCAGTTTTTTTATAAGCGTGTGTTAATTATTCAAGGTTCAATACGTGACCTTCCTCGCATTGTATTTGAGATACAAAATATCTTTAAGTTCTTATAAATAAAAGAAGTTCATCCAAATTTAAATGTTTGACAGCGGTATACTAATTTACAAAAGGGCTAGCCCGATCGAGAAAATACTACTAAATAATACCATAGCAATGAGTTTCGTTTGATGAGTGAAATATACGGAAGCCTACCTGTTTTACTATGCCTTTTCTGATAAATTCTACCTGGACAACGCATTGTTAGAGCCCCTGGTATTGCTTAAGTTCATAGACGGAATTTGAAAATATGAGAATTATGTTTGTGTAACATTAAGTTAATGTCAACTTAGAAATATGTAAGCACATGTTTCTAAGTTGATATTAACTTAATGTTTACTGACAGACAGACAGACATTACAATTTAGTTTCACAGTGCAATAATATCATAGGATTTTAACTTAGAGCACTTGAAAAATTCTCTAAAGATTTTAAAGTATTGTAGATTATGCTTAACACGGGTGATACTATGTGTTTCATTGTGTATTACTAATCAAAATTACAAAGTAGATACTCAATATCGTTACGACCTTCATGAAACGTATTCTAGAAACCTGTAGCGTTACCAGTTTAAGAAACCAATAAGGAAGTAGAAGTGCGAATAGATTCAACGTAAATGTTACTGACATAAACTTTGCATGACGGATTATTACAACATTTATCTAATTTTGTTATGATCATATCATGCATGTCTCTCTTAATAACTTTAAAGCGATCGTGAAAGGCTAGCCTTTGTTGTATAATAATTTCGTAATAATTCTTGTTCCTTGTCTACACTACGAGGGGTGTTCAATAAATAATGAGAATGCGATACATTCTCCTTGGAAAGAAAATAAATAAATACTGGTAGGCATAGCCCAGTCATTAGATATGATAATAATAAAAAAAGCAATAAATTCTCTTTTGTTTTTTAGAAATAGAAGTCATTTGTTTGCGTCCTGTCGGAACGTGTTCTTAAAAATGGATAAAATTGACGTTCGTGCGGTAATAAAATATCTCTGCTTGAAAAATTTTACTACGAAGCAGGTAAATCAAGACTTGAGAGCAACATTAGGGGTTCATGCTCCTCCATATTCCACGGTTGCGCGTTGGTGTGCTGAGTTCAAGCGAGGAAGAACTTCCACTAACGACGACCCACGCACGGGACGCCCAACATCAGTAGTGACTGAACAAATGATCAAAAAAGTTGAAAACATTGTCTTGGCGGATCGTCGTGTTACTATTCGTTTTATAGCAGAAGAAGTGAAGATTTCGATAGGAAGGGTCCATAATATTATACACGACCACTTGGGTACGAAAAAAGTGTCAGCGCGTTGGGTGCCCAGAATGCTTTCTGACGCGCAGAAACAAACGAGATTGAGAATTTCACAAAGCTGTTTGGATTTGTTACAACAAGATCCTGAGCGATTTTTGGCTCGATTCATAACTATGGACGAAACATGGCTTCACCATTATGACCCAGAAACGAAAAAACAGTCCATGACTTGGAAAAGACCGTCATCTCCAACTCCGAAGAAATTTAAGGCGATTCTATCCGCCGGTAAGATCATGGGCTCTATTTTCTGGGACAGCCAAGGGGTAGTAATGATCGAATACCTTAATCATGGAGCCACTATTACGGGAAATTTGTATCCAGAACAAATAACAAGGTTGCGTGAGGAAATACGCAAGAAACGGCGTGGCAAACTCGCTAAAGTTGTTTTGTTTCACCAAGATAACGCCCCCGCGCACAAGTCCAGAGTTGCGATGGCTGCCATTCAAGAATCCGGCTTCGAATTGATGGAACATCGTCCATATTCACCGGACCTTGCTCCTAGTGATTTTTACCTATTTCCGCGGTTAAAGGAACATCTCAGGGGCCAGAAATTTGAAGATGATGACGCAGTAGTCGCTGCCGTACACGATTTTTTAAGGGATCAGGAAGAAGATTTTTTTTGAAAGGGAATTTTAGGTTTAGAAAAATGATATACAAAGTGTATAAACTTGAAAGGTGACTACGTTGAAAAATAAAATAACATTTAATAAAAGATAATTGCGTCATCCTCATTATCACTTTTTATTGAACACCCCTAGTATTAAAACGTATCCTGTTGGCGACTCTACGAAAAATCAGTAACTTAGTTTAGGTAGAAGACTCGACAAATCCTAAATGACTAGGAAATGAGATAACGCTAGGAATAAAAGTCGAGTATTTGTATGCGTACACAAGCTTACCTACATATAATTAAAATTTAACTTCTCTGTCATCCATATTTCTTCATCCATCCATAGTTCTTTCATCGTTCTTTATTACTCTACGATTATATTGAAATTATAAATAAATATTCAACAATCATATCATCCATCACCTGCGATTCTAATTCGAATAGACTAACTGACTTTTGAATAGCGGCTATGTTCGCGCCGCATTTGTATTTTTCAGACTTTCATTATATTTGAATTACATTCATATTAAGTATATGCATATTATCATGTACAACAACCATCGAGTCTTCAAAAGGGTTACGTACGCGATCACCACAACGGTATATTATGCTCTTTTGACAGTGTAATATTTAAGTATGCGTAGGTATTTACAAGATATATAGATAAAGATATAAAGATTAATTCACACCCCAACTATTATCCCAAGACTTGCCTTCCAAAATATAATATAAGGTTGTATTATATTTTTACATATTTTCTGTATCCACCCGCCTGCCAATAAGGAAAATCATTAGGATACTACGTGTAATTGGTAGGGGGCCCAAAGAAAAAGTTTGTATTAATTTCCCCGGACAATTTCCAATTCGGAAAACTTTGCCGACTGCCCTAACCCTGTCTGGATAGGGGTCACATAAATTATTTATTACATACGTGCAATGACCTTATATCACCTTTTGATGTTATCATAAATATTATCATATGAAAACATAGAGATACTGAGAGTACTGGGACGGGACCATATCTGTTGAATATGCGTGATACAAGGTCTTTCCAATCGCCTATGAACGCCTATTGCAAGCGTTTTCTCGTCGAACAGGATGACATCGGATAAAACCGAGCTGTACTTTTAGTATTTGACCCTTTTATAATTACTTAATACTCAAATACATTATATAAACATGCTTTGTTACAACTTATGTAACGACAATTATACGACAATTTTAAAAGGGCATATCTATTGTCGTAATCCGCTAATAGGAGAATATAAAAAAAATATCCATCGATTTCGCAACTTTAACCGCACGTAAGTTAATCAAATAACTCCGTAACAAATAACCAAGAAAAACAATACTTATGATTGTTGTTACAACTTATGCAACGACAATTATTATGACAATTTCAAGTGGAATTTTTATATTGCTCTTGATAGTATTATGTATAAAAAATCTTCTGCCGACGTAACCTTAACGGTACAAGTTAATCAACACAATAACATAAATAAAGAAAAGGAAATGAAGGGTACATGAATTGTTACAAGTTATGTAAGTACAATTATATAAAAATATATTAAACGGTGCATTTACTTCGTAAGTGTACTACTAAAAAAATCATCTGCAAATGTCGCAAGTCGTAACCTAGAAACATTACAAATTGACGACCTCCGTGGCGTAATGGTTACCACGCCAGACCGCCACCCAGGAGGTCCCGGGTTCGATCCCCGGTCGGGTCATGATGAAAAACGAACTTTTTCTGATTGGCCTCGAGTCTTGGATGTTTATCTATATATGTATTTGTTATAAAATATAATATCGTTGAGTTAGTATCCCATAACACAAGTTTCGAACTTACTTTGGGGCTAGCTCAATCTGTATGAATTGTACCTATATATATATATATTACAAATTAATCAACCAACTAATCACGCGAGTATACACAGGCATTCAATTTTAAATCTTAACACATTGACTTAACTAGTTAAACATTTATATTTTTTATTAGCCATCTGTATCTTCTGAACAATAAAGACGCTTATGTAATTACAATCTGTAGATGGTGTGAATTCTGTGTGTCTATGCTTATAAAAAATGGGGCATAATTTATCTGTTCGTTACATGTTCGTTGTTACTTATTATTGCTATTAGTCATGTGTCATCTACATCCATAATGTCAACTTTTTACTAAGTAACATCATCATTATCTATACATATAATAAAACAGTAGACCCCGATATGTACAGACATATCGGGGTATAAGTACAGACTTTGAACATATTTGGCAAAAATGGAGAGGGAACAGTTAGAGAAAGGTAATAAAAGCGAAAAATTATTTTTTTGAATTTTTTGTCTGTCTGTCTGTCTGTTTGAACGCTACTAAGTTACTGAACGGATTTTAATGCTGTTTTCACAGGAAGCTAGAGCTCGGCTTGGAGCAGAATATAGGCTTTGTTTCATTTAAATCGCATGACAGGAAAAGGAGTTATCCTTATTTGAACATTTCGACGCGGCGCGACAGTTCGTAAATAATAAACTAAATAAAATCGGCATCTATTGACACTATTTCGCACCGCGTCCCAACAGAGTGATTTTATAAAAAATCTCTGCGTGTCCTAGTGTTACACAAAAAAATTCATAAATCATAGATTTTTTTTGCATTTTTTGTTTAAAAAATCCGTGACGAGGCAGGCTGCACCCTGCACCCTAAACGTCACCTTTAAAAAAATCGTAAAAAGTACATTAATTAGTTTAATAATCAGTTCGTCACAAAGCTTTTTATGTACATTTTAATGATTAAAACTTTTCAGTGCGATTTGCCAAGTGCACAGTACAGAAACTTGGGTTCTTCTCTTAGTCCTCCAAGTAATGGAACCTACAAACTTCAGCGTTTCATGTATGTTATCGAATGTTTCCCATAACTCAAGACATACGAGGTATAAAATTGTTTCGGAGCTACACGCCTGCTTCCCGCCCACGTCTCAACTCATCTCGAAGAAGTTGTGATACTTAAAGAAAGGTGTAGGTGTAAGGCATTTTTATTTACAGGCATAGCCATTATGAAATGGTCTCTCAATGAACATCAGTGAAACATTCAGGTTTCTTTCAGATAAGTGATAGGAACCTTACTGTACTTTTGCTCTATCGTCTATAACTTGTTAAAAGTGCATAACAGGATAAAGAGGCAAAAAACCAACTGTTTAGGTGACTTGTTTGCACTATACCACCATAAATAAGTAGAGAATAGTTAATAAAAATTACAAATGAGTATCTATCTACAGAGGACATAGCTAAACTGTAAATTCAAAATGATATTGACAATTGCAATCAATCAAATACTTGACAGTTCACCTATTACTATACAGAATTGTATTTTTTTATTTCAGTAGGTGACAAACATGCATATCTTATTTATAAAGCAAACCAACACTTTGGTGTAAATTAGGTAATTAATGTGCCATAACGGACAATCATAAATTGCTTTTAATCTTATGATTAAATACTTAGATATACATGGTAAATAGATGGTAAATAGTGACTTTTTTTTTATACCACTTTTTTATTATATTTTGTGGCAATCAAGCATACGATACGGCCCGCCTGTTGGTAAGCATCACCGTAGCCTATAGACGCTTGCAATACCGGGAATATCAACCCTCCCAACCCCCCCAAGTGGAGCTCTGGAGACCTTACTCACCGTAGGAACACATGGCCGAGCCAATGCTATTTGGCTACGATCTTCTGTAAGGTGGAGGTCCTTCCCCAGACGGGCTGCTCCGATTTGAGCGGATTATCCGCTGTGCCCTACCTATCTTGTTTTATTATAGGAACAAGTCACATTTTTATCGTCATATATTGTAAGATATTGAATATACTTACAAATATTTTTGTATTGTATTGTATAAATATGTAATACCTATTTCAATAAGAAGATTGAATTAATTAATAGATGGTTAATATTCAAAATGTTTATTTATTTTTATATGTTTATTGTATATGAATATATAAGACTTTGAATCTCATTAAATTACCTATCAATCACTTAAATTGGTTGACACTTGATATATATTTTTTGATAATTATCTGACAGGAAGGCTAGAACTTATCATGACATATATGTTTTCTTTTCAGTTTTATAAGACACTTTAATTTTTTTTGTATTTATGTAGTATATACTTAAATTAATTTAGTATACAATGAGGCACATCATTCACACAATCTCGAGCTACAAAATCATTTTAAAAGTATTGCGTAACTAATCAAACGAAAGCAGCCCTTACCTCCCACAATTAATTTTATAATAGGCACTTTGCAGGTTTGATTCAATCAAGAATAACTGAATCAAAAAATATTTTACTTTAATTAGTTTTATTAGCTAATAAATATATTATATAAAAAAATAACAAATATTTAAAATTAATTTAGAATTTTTATCTGATTATTAACTGTACCTATATGTAAAAGAAACACATAGGTGTTTCTTTTGTGCATATATTTTTTTTAGTTTATAGTCAGGAAAATTCATTACTGCATTTGCCGCTTGGAGAAGAGACGAGGGTCGTTCGGGCTCTCCTCTCTAGCCAATGAGGAAACGACTTAAAGCATGACTATCGGCCACCTTCTCCGCCTTACCAGTGGGGGGGGGTCGCGGGAACTGGTCATCTTTCCGCAAGTCCCGCAACATGATAATCTCAAACAGATTTTTCTTTTTTTTTTTGTCAATTTTCCTGTATTTTTTTAAATTATTCAATTCTAATGCGTATAAACAATAAAATTAATTATACACGTGCTATTTCCCGAATAGAACATCTACATTATTATACGAACAAAATCGTAGGCATAACTAGTTTTATAAATTACGCATAATTTTATGTAAGTGGATGCATAGATACGATGGTCGCATGGACCGACCACCACGTGCGCCAATAGCCGATACGAAGGTCACCAGTCGCCGGTTGCCAAAAGCGCACATTTACGATTTTTTGCGTTCCGACAACAATTGACTAAAAAATACTAAAATTACACGTGAACTCAACTTAGTCACGTTTATTTTTAAAACTATGTATTTCTATAGTACGCGCCAAAAAGACTCACAGTTTATAAAACAATTGATAATAGATTATCGTTATAGGTACACTGAGTAATAATAAGCATGCGTTTCGAACTTCGTTTTACATCTGCGCGACTCAGCCGTGTTGGCGACTAGTATTATTAATATTTCAAGATTCAGTTGCAAGATAAAAGTTGCACTAAAACATTATAAAACGGTTGGCAATATATACGAATAAGAAAAGAAGCTTGAAACCTAAAGTTGAATTAAAATCAAAGCCCGTTTCAGCAAATGCTGGTTAGACCGAACAATCAACCACTGGCAGATCTTAGAAACATAACGTTCTACACAGTGACTTCAGAGTGTATGTTAAATATTGAATGAATAATTAAAAAAAAAATGTTTTATCTTTTATTTTGTTTATATGCAATAAAGAGTATATAAAATATTTAAAAAATTATGGATAACAAAATATTTTGAAATGATAACCTTTTGATCATTATTATGCACATATATTTAAATTATTATTGTTTTTAAAACCATTGTTTTTAAATTTAATTGCGCGGTGGGCACCACGCAATTAAGTCACCAGCTAATCAAATAAGTAAAATTATTTTACAATAAGTGTAATATGGTATAAAATATAATTATTTTATATTTTTATTAAATTCGGTTTCTAAACAAACACACTCATTAAACTTATGTAACAGAACATTATGGTATAATGATACTAATATTTCTTAATTAACTAGCGAAAGCTCGCAATTTAACTCGCACAGTTTGGTTGTACCCAATCCTTATGGAAATAATATTTAAAATGTTAATAGAAACAAGTACGGCTCAAAAGCCGAAAAGCCGAGCCAAAGTCGCCCGACTATAGCTTGGCTTTCTGGCTCTTGGCTCTTCCATTGTTTTCGTACCACATGTAACTTCCGGGATAAAAACTATCCTTTATGTTAATCCAGGTTAAAAGTTTACTGTGTACAAATCAGGTAAATATCCATCAAGCCGTTTTTGCACACATCTGTCCACTCAAACAAACAATTGCGTTTATGTGAATAGAATATGAGTTTGTTAGGATTTGTGTGTGTACTGTGTATTATACTGTTATACGGAAAAATAGCTGGATGGGTTTGACATTATATTAGACGACTTCTGGTCGCGACTTCGCCCGCATTTTTATTTACGAACCAATTGTAATGAAACAAACACTAAGTAGAGCAAACCGCAACGCAATAGTGAAAACCTGATGATTAGATTAGCGACCAGTTATGACTTTATTATAAATCTATTGATTGATTGATATTCTGTGAGGTTGGTACTTCACCAATCGAGCTAGCCTAAAATGCTCTACTATTCTATAATTTATTAATTACTGCGATGACGCAAATGTGCGCTATTAATTATGTACGCTTAAAGAAAAAATCTGCTGACTACGTGAAGGCAGAGAAGGTGGCAGACAGTCAGGTTTTTAGTCGGTAATCATTGGCTAGAGAGGTGAGCCCGACAGACCTCCGTCGCTTCCCCAAGTGGCGGGACATGCAGTAATGCATTTTCGTGACTTTAAACAAAAAAAAAGGTAACTACAATTGAGCTTGTAAACTTGTAACACTTTTTTAAATCAAAAATATCGTGCCCAATATTACATTACCAATATATTATGTCCTTGAAATAAATAATTGTCAACAGAGATATCATTATCTTTCTGTTCTACTTTAACTAATGCAATATTATTTCGTATAATCACTAAATAAGTAGACACGAAGTAAATATTTAATATTATGTTTCATACTATATTATCGACTTCCCGTAGAACTAAAAAACGCTCGCTGGAAGTATGTCAGATATTTTTTATATAAACTGTCAAAAATAATTTATCTGATAGATTGGCTAACTGGAACTTTGTGTAGTCTGGAGTTTACCAACTCTTCCTTAAGCGCTTGTTTCATAAGCGCTTAAGAAAGAGTTGGTAAACTTATTCTAGATCATTTAGTCAAAAGATCCCTTTTTATAACGTACCTACCTAAATCACATAATATTTATTTTATTTCAATTTGTTCATTGAAATATACAAATCCATCAAATAGTTACACATTGAAATAATCAAAAGGTCATAGATTTATTTAAATACAGAAAATAATATTTAATTACTTCCTCTTTAGACTCTGTCACGGTCAAAAAATCATAATTAACCAATCATAATTAATCAAAGAAAATATTAAAAATAAAATTTATAAAAAAAAATGCTAAGAGTTATTTCAACTTACCAGTGAAAAAAATTATTTAAATTGAAACAATGCGGTTATCAGCGCGCGATCGTTATAAAGTCGCGATATAGACTGCGCGTGCGACTCGTCGCGAACAATCTGCAGTACTGACTGCGGTCTCCCTGACCTGAACTTAGCTCATTCGTATATCACATCCATCCCACATAATCTGACTTTCCACCTGGCTTCTTCTGAAGCTCATCTATACTGATATTATAAAGAGGAAAGATTTTTATTTTTGTTTGTAATGAATCAGCTTAAAAATTACTGGACCAATTAAAAAAAATCTTTCACTATTGGGAAGCTACCACTATCCGCGAGTGGGCTATATTATATTTAAAAAAAAATGGAGATCCTTACATACACCCGTGCGAAGCTGGGACGGAGTGCTAGCTATTTATAATTTGGCCAAAATTTGTCGTAATAACATTTCTTTTTAGTGTACACATAGACAAAGGTCACATTGATTCGTAAGTATACAATTTTTTTTAAAATTAATGACACGTTGAAATAAGACTCTAAATAAAGAAGAAAAAGAATAGTTTGAGACTAATGTCGAATTAACATTAAAATGTGTGTTTTTTTAAACCAATAAAAGGTTATAGGTCCCGAAAAATTTAGCGATGGGGGATGGATGGGGTAGCTATTGAGCTCTACCAAATACCTTTGATATTGGACAAGCAAGCGTGGTGGATTATCATATCCAAACCCCTCCTTTATTTTCACGAATGTAAGGAACTAATAAGGCCTAGCAGTGAGATAGTTAGTCTAATAAATAATTGTTCTAAAATAACCTAATGACTAAAGACCAGATTATATGCAAATGCATATGCAAATATATGGACCCTTTTCAGCGATAGTTGCATATTTTAGTAAAAATTAATAAATCTTGCGTATTTAGCACGATCTCACACTCGTTCATTGTTCAGATGCCTCACACAGACATCTGATCGCACATAAACTCAAAGAAAAGTTCAAAAACATACTGAAATATAACCCAGGGTTGGATGGACCCTTGTGCCAAATTGATAGCTTCATCAACGGGGCAGGTGAAATTTGGCCCGATACAATGAGTCCAAATATCGCACCCAAATTTAAATTCTGCCCAGTCACCTCAGTAGACGTAGAAGAACGCTCCTTTTCCACTTACAAAAATATATTATGTGATCGTAGACACAATTTGTCTACAGAACATCTAGAACAGTACTTAGTCATACAAATAAAAATAATAAAGGTAAATTTCATGTAATTTTATTGATATTTTTGAAAATACGATTGTGTTCCTTAAGTATACTTACCTACTAAAATAAAAAAAACATTTAAAAACACGATTTCCTATTATTTTATGTTGCATATTTTGGGCTTTTTTTGTTGCATATAATCCGGTCTCTACTAATGACTAAGGAGAGGTGCATACCACTTCACCGTGTTTTAAGAAAAGGCGACGGGAACTCCTCCACTGCTCCGCCTGCAGCGGCCGTCCTTATGGAAGGATCCCTTTTTTGGCTATCTCAAAAGACAATTTGCTTGTGTTTATAGTATCACAAAATATCATTAACAACCGCCATCGTCCCACTACAGCTGGGATAATACAGCAAGAGGCACAGAATAAAGGTACTCATCCTTTTAATTGAAGAGGTTGCTCTCCACTAGAACCACAGCTACATACAACACTACTCAGTAGAGTCAGCACAGCGGAGTATTATTTTCTTAATACTACCAACCTACCTCTTTAGATGGAAAACACCCAGATATAAGCCAAACATTTAATAAATATTGTTCGGGGATCGAACCATTCGAACCCACACCTGTACCCGAATCAACAACAGACTTGAGGGTCACCCATAAGTCTGTTGTTGATTCGGGTACTGTGTGTGTTTCGTTTAGTGAGTGAGATTCTAAAATGCAACTACTTCCTACATTTTTTCTCCCTATTCGTATATATTAGCCAAAATAAGTATTAATTTGTTGTACTGATTTGTGCATATTTTTTTATATCGAAATTAAGTTTTATTGCAGGATATTATGTAAAAGCGATATCTATAAATTTGGTGTAACACTACTAAAATAATTTAATTCATCATTCCATACTCTCTCACTGTTGCTTTTACTAAGTGTATTTACCGCTGACCGCTAGATGTCGCTAAAATTAAACTACTCGTTTGTCGTAAACATTATAAAGTTGCTACATAAAGTAGTCGGTTATTGTTACAAAATATGTATGTGTTAAATATTAAATGTCAAATCCATCTAGAGCTGCACTTGGGGGGGTTGGCAACGCGTGAGTGAGCGCGGTATTGCAAGCGTCTATAGGCCACGATGGCGCTTACCATTAGGCGGACCGTATGCTTGTTTGCCACCTTTGTATAAAAATTAGTCATAAAAAATACGTTCATTTATACGAAAATCAGCTGACTCGCGTCGACTCGCACTCTACTCCTATGTAGAGAATTGTTCATGGTAGAGCAATATTGTCACAAAGTACTCAGTGCACACCAAACGCAACGCCATGCAACACGCCTCACTCTGTGTGTGGGTTGTTTTCTATGGGGAAAACAAATGATTTGTGATAAAAACTTATGGTGACAGAAGCCATTTCAGATAAATATTGACTAATAAAACTAGTTTTATATTTATACATAATTTCGCCACGCTTTGCTTGTGATGTAAGATGCACACACGTAGCCGTTGAGACACCCCGCAGATGACTGAATGACCTGAACTGAAATATTGCACATGTATACAAAATATATTATATAACGAAAAGAAATGTATTTCTATAAAAATATACAAGTTTGACACAATATTATGTAACTAATCTTGTCTATTTATATCTACCAAAAAGGTTAAACATCTAGACTGGGGTTCTAGACTTGACTTGACTTGAATTTATAAGAAAATATTTGATTTATGGTTTTTGTATGCAATAAATATTTATTACCATTTATTACTCAATATGTATTTAAATCAAAATTACACTTAGTCAATAAAAAATGCATATTTTATTGCTTGACTGTTCATCGTGCAAAATTGTACGGATTTCTTTGCATAGTTTGAAACAGTCAAAAGTAGGTCAACCTTTACATTTACGACTTTGTACCATTCTTAAGTTCTATGTCATAAGAGCCAAAATTGTACTAAAAGTGTAAAGCTCAACGTGCACCTGACTGAAACTATATTTATTTAAAAATACTGTACTTTAGACCCGATCCTTGGGGGTCGAGGGCAGGGTACTCCGATTATTATGGGTCAATTGATGCAGCCGTTTTTTTAGTATTATAATTTATCTTAAGTTATTTTGGTTTTATATGCCTTTAATTGTACACAATTTGGAAATTTGGTGGAAATTAATCTTATTTTTATCATTAACTAGGAAACCCCCGGCAACTTCGCGTGGACCCCGCTTTCCCATGGGAATTTCGGAAATCCTTGTATTTATTATATAAACAGTCCTCTTGAATCACTCTATTGCTGGAAACAGCATTAAAATTCGTTGAGTAGTTTAAATCTAAGCGAACAGACCGCTATCTACATAGTATAAAATGATGGAATATAAGGAGATATACCTACCTAGTCTTTAACAGTACTTGTGCATGTTGTTTTAATACTGGATCATATGAAGACATTGTATGCCGTAACCTAGACATTGAATCGCATCTGGCCGCCAGCCAATTTCATACGATTTCCCATTGAGAATCTTCCCAAGCACTTTCATCATGACGCAAATCGCAGTGTTTTCAAATGAGCCATAATGCAACGATGACTATAGCCATTAGTGAATATAATAAACTATTGTGGCCTTATAATAAGCAATTATAAAAAAAAGTCAATATTTATTGAAAAGGTAGCAACCAATTATAAAAAAAAGTCAAACCCCTATGTTTATTAAAAAAATAGTAAAATGACAACATATTTATGCCGCTGACTGACTACATATGCAGTAACTTTTTTTTCTAAGTTGTTAATAAAGTTTATATAAGTAATATTTTAAAAACGTGACGTAAAAAGTATTGTTTTATTTTAAGCGACCATTTAAAAAAATAAGTAATAAAAGATAGAGTACGTGAAGGATAATATGTGGAGAAGGAATGTTACGGTCGAGATCACAAAATGATAGGGCGAAGTGAAAAAGATATGCTGTACTAACCTCACGTAAAGTGTGATATGGGTAAAAAGAAGAAATATTTCAAGGAAATTAGTCGCCAATGGACGAAGTCTGCCTAATGTGGGAACCAGGACCTGGGATGGGATCATACTACAAAAACTATAAAATTGGTCTAAATTTAAATTATTATTTTTTATAATTTTTAATTTTTAATAGTGTTTAAATTTTTTATTATTTCCTTTCGTTTGATTAATAACGTAATGGTACATGGCATTTTATTAATAGAAATAAATGAAAATGCAGATGACCATGAAAAAAATCTAAATCCGGATTGCGAAAATATAACCTCTAAATAGATAATATTTTTATTATTACCCTATTGTCCCACCTAGAGTTTTGATTCTCCCCATTCTCAGAGATAGATTCGCTCTATGCTATTTTTTTTGTTTTTTAGAAATCCCTTTTCCACTATTATATTGTAGATAAAACCAGACTTAATTGTACATTTTCCTCATAAAATATGTAAATAAATATTTACACCAAAGTTTACAATGATATTTTTATGTTTATCTATGTAACATTTTTTACAGAAAAATGAGATTATGTGCACATTGATTTACATAATTCTTAGTTTAATAAAAATGTAATCTGTGGTAATAATATATGTAAATATATGTATAAAACGCGTAATGTTAATCACAAATTATACTATAATATTCGCAATATTAGTAGGTACATTGCGGCACGTTCAAGCCGTTCAAGGTTTGGTAATCCACATAATGTATTGCCATTATTCATTTCAACCCACAATCATCTCAGTGCAGGAATACGGGTCTCCCTTCAATCAAGGGGATTAGCCTGCCACGCTGCTTCAATGCAGATTGGCGGAGGTCAGTGTAACTTGGCATATCGACTGTCATACAACGACAACAGCCGGGACCGAAGGCGTGCCCTCCGAAGCATGGAGAAGCTATCGAGATAACGAAAATCAACCAAACACAGGAACATTGCTTAACTTGTGTGTTCATTTTAGACTGCGATACACAGTTATGCCATCGAGCTCCTCAATTTTCTCATTTCATTTATCATAAAATGTTTAAATGTATACTCGACAAAAAAACTATCGGACATAATAAATAACGTTCCCATTATTGCAGATAAAGCTGTCTGAAAATGCATTTCCACGGGAGTACTTGACAATGTTTCCAGTGAGTGAGAACAGGCGTACAAATCATCAGTAGCGCGCTTGATATGAATATAAACAAACACATCTACATTGACTGTCGTCGCGGAGCGCAGTCTCGCCGTAACCTTACAACGCGTTACGCGTATCGCTGTGAATCAAATAACCAGCTGTTTAATTGAGTTAAAAACATGACATAAGATGAAATAAACATTGTTCTGTAAATTAATTGTTATAAATTCAACAAGAGCAAATTCTTTTCGTTGTCCGCGTGTTTGTCTAACGGTTGTTAAGTGCGTGTTAAAACCACAACAATGCCGGCCGAAATACATATGGAATCTAGGATAGTGCACAGAAAAGTTACACCGGAATGTAAGTTAATTTTTTTTAATCTTCAGAATTTCATTATTTAAAACAGTACAGTAAAATCAATCAATGAATTAGGTGAACAAGGTAGAGAAGAAAGCCAAGTACCTACAAAGACTTGCTAATAATATAAAAGCATCATCGATATAAAACTTTTTAATTACATACAATACTAGCTTCTGCCTGCGGCTTCGCCCGCGTGGCCTACTAACAATAAGCATATTTATCTTCAGAAACAAATTCCGGTCCGGTCCGGTTTGGTTCGGTACAACACGACCCGGTCCGGTCCGTTCGGTCCGGTGCCGGTCCTTATAAGGTACCCACATGCCAAATTTGGAATCTCTAGACCCAGCGGTTTGGGCTGTGCGTCCCCTCGCAACTTCGTTTGCGTATATCTCGCTTTCCCGTGGGAATTTTGTAAAATTCTTTCTTAGTATATCTTTAGACGTCGTAAGGAACCTACATGCCAAATTTGGAACCTCTAGACTCAGCGGTTTGGGCTGTGCGTTGACATACCCTCGCAACTTCGTTTGCGTATATCTCGGTTTCCCGTGGGAATTTTGAAAAATCCTTTCTTAGTACACTCCTAGAAGTTGTAAGGAACCTACATGCCAAATTTGGAATCTCTATACCCAGCGGTTTGGGCTGTGCGTTGATATATAGTTAAGCCAGTCAGTCAGGACTTTGAATTTTATATATATAAATGAAAACAATTAATAAATAAAAACTCGACTCAATCCGTCAAAATTTAGGAAACTTGAATCCTATTTACGGCTCATATCTTTCATTAGCTGACTGTACTGGTCAACATTGTATGTTTGAAAATTTTATTAATTGATAAAACCAGTCGGTGTATTAATCTTTTCCATAAAGAAACAAATTGGAACTTTGGAACGTTTATGTAAATGTCAAACGTAAAGCATCGAAGAAATTATTTTTAAGCTATAACTTTAAAAAATATTTTCAAAATATTTTAAATGCAAATATTCTTAATAATTACTCAAGGGTGACTGACGAATATTATTTATCTGAGGAGGAAAAAGTAGTGCCCGCGCATTATCAATGTTAAATGATCGCTGAAACATTTTATTTTTATGGAAGAAGTTGGCAAACGGCATCTGTTAGTAAGTGATCACCGCAGCACAGTCCATGGGGCTCAGTATACGAAGTAACTATTAAGTAATCTGTGTCAGTACTAGGAATATTCCTGAGCAGGTGATGACCTTTTACGACGAAAACGAAAAGAAAGAAGAAAATAATTTGAATAGTGATAAAACCGATGAAGTATGATGCTCCTGCTTCCTCTCACAGAATATTGGCGTAAAGCAGTAATGGATTTCGTTCACTAAGATATTTAAAAACCTAACTTTTCCTATCCATTTTTCAAAGCATTGGTAGCGCCCTTGGTGGTTCTGGTAAATTGATAGATCGTGGACAGCGGTAAGCACTGTCCATGACCCAGTTGCTTATTGTCTGCCGAATGACATAAAAATTCTGTTATTACATTTGTGCAATAAAGAATCATCTTTGATTGGAACAATCCAGAAAATAAAACCGGCCCTAAAATACAAAACATATGAATAACTTAATTACCGTTGCTGTAAAAGGTCAAGAAAGAGACGATGACAATCTAAAGATCGGAGGTCCTACAATGCTGACTGACACCATTCCAATACATATACAATGTGGGTTACTTTTGAAAACAATTCCAATCGGCATTGAATTTTTAACTTTTTATCTTCAGGCTAACTAAACACTAACTACACTAAATGAAATCTGATTGTACGCTTACTCAATAGTTAACATTTCAAGAATTTGAATTAGGATTTTCCATGAATTTTTTTATTGAAATTATACAGAATTGATATTAAAATTTCGATTTTAATTTAAGAGCTTACTCTTGATTAAAATTGAATATAGCTCATTAGACGTTATTCATTAAAATGAACATGAATCGATCATAAATCACTTTATTACGGTAAAACTCACATCACTATGTTATCACAATAAGGTATGACAAACTAGTTCGAACACCACCATTGGTATTCACTGGATATCCTGTGCTAAGTGTAGTGGAACGGATTATAAACATAATTACTTGTGTTAATCGTGAGTCTGGTATAAAAGAAACTGTCAGATGAATCGACAAATGATACAATATGTAGGTATAATATGTAAATAATCAAATAATCAAACATATAATATTGTTATTTGAATAGGTACATACAATAATAAAATATATGTGATAATACATTCATAATTCCACCTGGGATCCAATTATCATAGATTACTTATGTGTACTTAATTTACAAAACACATGTGTTTTACAATAACGGCTTTATGTCTTTAAAAAAATACATTGGAAATCGTAAACTAAATCCCACTAAAACAATTCATGTAAAATGTTGCCAAGACGAGACCATATGACTCGCACTGTTAAAAAGTTATCAGATCTCATGTAGAGCCAAGCTTCTAACTCTACACGCCCTACCTCTACAAGGCCTGACTTCATAAACTCTACACCTCAATCAAAATATGTGGCTTGGCCATTTCGCTACAAAGATAATGGTTTCACTTCGAAATAAATGTATCCTGGAATGGCACCGATGGATTAACGTGAAAATAAAAGTATCCTGGGATACACCGATGGGTTAACGTGAAATAAAAGTATCCTGGAATGGCACCGATGAATTAACGTGAAATAAAAGTATCCTGGAATGGCACCGATGAATTAACGTGAAATAAAAGTATCCTGGAATGGCACCGATGGATTAACGTGAAAATTTATTTATTTACTAGCTTCTGCCCGCGGCTACGCCCGCGTGGCCTAGTAACAATTAGCATATTTTTCTTCAGAAACAAATTCCGGTCCTGCACGGCCCGGTACGGTACGGTTCCATCCGGTCCGGTCGGTCCGGTCAGTCCGGGCCGGTCCGGTCGGTCCGGTCCTGATATGGAACCTACATGCCAATTAACATATTTTTCTACAGAAAAAAAAACCGGTCCGGTCCGGCACGGCCCGGTACGGTGCGGTTCCTTCCGGACCGATCAGGTCTGATCCGTTCCGGTCCGGTCCGGTCCTTATATGACAAATTTGGCATCTCTAGACCCAGCGGTTTGGGCTGTGCGTCCTCTCGCAACTACGTTTGCGCATATCTCGCTTTCCCGTGGGATTTTGAAAAATCCTTTCTTAGTACATCCCTAGACGTCGTAAGGAACCTACATACCAAATTTGGTAGAGCCTGGCAACCTCGTTTGCGTATATCTCGGTTTCCCGTGGGAATTTCGAAAAATCCTTTCTTTGTACACCCCTAGACGTCGCCGTCGTAAGGAACCTACAGTCCAAGTTTGGAATCTTTAGACCCACCGGTTTGGGCTGTGCGTTGATATATGTATAGTTAAGTCAGTCAGGACTTTGAATTTTATATATATATATATATATAGTCCGGTCCGATCAGGTCCAGTCGGTCCGCTCCGGTCCGGTCGGTCCGGTCCTGATAAGATACCTACATACCAATTAACATATATTTCTTTAGAAAAAAAAACCGGTCCGATCCGGTTCGGTCCGGTCCGGCACGGACTCGGTACGGTGCGGTTCCTTCCGGACCGATCAGGTCTGATCCGTTCGGGTCCGGTCCGGTCCGTTCGGGTCCGGTCCGGTCCGTTCCGGTCCGGTCCGGTCCGGTCCGGTCCGGTCTTGTCGGTCCGGTCCGGTCCGGTCGGTCCGGACCATATAAGGACCCTACATGCCAAATTTGGCATCTCTAGACCCAACGGTTTGGTCTGTGCGTTGATATACCTTCGCAACTTCGTTTGCGTATATCTCGGATTCCCGTGGGAATTTAGAAAAGAAACATAAATGTTAAGTTGAGCAATTAGCCACATATTAGTGAAAACCGCATCCAAATCGGTTCAGCCGTTTCTGAGATTAGCGTGTACAAACATACATACAAACATCCAAACATACATACATACAAACATACAAACAGACGAACAAAATTTTACGAAATTCTTGTTCTATTGCTTATTCTTCATCGCCCTAAACAATTTTTTTGGAAATATATTCAATGTACAGACAAACTTTTTTTACACTTTTATTATATTATAGATTTATTGAGAAAACCAACAGCGTTACAAATAATAAATACATAAATTTTTAGACAAACAATAAAGTTAATGACAGGTTTCCCTGATTATGTAGATAGTTGCGTACATGCAGGAGCAAGAATATACTTTTTAAAAAAACTTATAAAAATCTTACAAAAACTTAAAAATTACCATTTGGCAAGTTTATAACAAAATAATTGTTCTGGAACATCGTGAATGATTAACAAAAAAGAGCTATAACTGACATAAATAAGAAGAGAGAAATAAATTAAAAAAAAAAGTATCCTGGAATGGCACCGATGGATTAACGTGAAAATCAAAGTATCCTGGAACGGCACCGATGAAATAACGTGAAATAAAAGTAGGTATCCAGAAATGGCACCGATGGATTAACATGAAAATAAAAGTATCCTGGGATGCACCGATGATGGAATCACATGGAAATAAAAGTATCCTTTGATCCATCGATGGATTCGCGTGGGATTATCTACTTCAAAGTACATGAAAATGTTTATACTTTTCAATACAAAGAAATTCACACAGTACATAGAGAAAGTGGTGAAAATATTCCCACTGGGCTATTGTAGTCACGCTATTCAAGACCTTCGTCGTGCTATCATGAAATCTATATCTATACACATAAAATTGTTGTATGTTTGTAATGTCAAACACATTTCTTTTTGATGATATGACATGGATGTAGTAATTACTGCATCCATGTGATTGGTTATTTTACATGTTGTTTTGACTAATACTCAACGCCAAAGCTTCTGGCTTACTTTTAAAAAAACAATTGAAAATCGATTTTCGTAAACGTGAGTAATAAGTTTGTATGAGTTTCAAACTTCGATTTATGACTGTTCAGGCCAGGAGAGTTGGCGTTCAGATGGTTAATAAGCTAATAATTTATGTGTATGGTCACTGTAAAATTGTCCTATCTACAATTGAATTAACGTGATGAAATAAGTATACATAATTACAACGAAAAGTTCGAAGGACTTTACGTTATTTTGCTAGTAATATTGCTACTGTTACTAACAGACAACTAAAAGAAATTTTGATAAAATATGTCATTGTGCACTTACTATAATTACTTTAACAGGGTCCCCTGTAAAATGAATCATTATGATAAATGCGCGCGACTTCGTTTGCATGAATTTATTTAAACACAGCGGTCTTATTACTCCCGTTCCCGTGGGAATTTCGGGATAAAAAGTACCCTATGTGTTATTCCAGGTTATAGTCTACCCGTGTACCAAATTTCATTAAAATCCGTTCAGTAGTTTTTGCGTGAAAGAGCAACAAACATACATCCATACTCACAAACTTAGGCCTTTATAATATTAGTAGGATAGGATATAAAAAAAAGTGTTCCAATTTTTCTAAGCCCATGAATTATGAACAAATTCTTATACTACTAATTGGTAAAAGTTTTTCTCTTGGACGTTGCTGGACAAATACGACGGTATGGGGACGTTTAGGATAAATTGACTAAATAAAAAAAATGGTAAAAAATTAAGAACAAAAAATTACAATGCCAATTTTATTTAGATTAAGGAAATTGAAATGTGTTTTGTAAATTGATTGATGTAGGGGTTGCAAAGATTGCGTTATATAAATAAATAAATATTCTTGGACAAATCACACAACGCCATCTAGTTCCAAACTAAGCAAGGCTTGTACTATGGATACTAGATTGCTGATAAATATACATATATACTTTTTTTTGTAAATAAATGCGTAACATAGGAAACAACCAGACCAAGACATGTTCATGCACACAACTGTTTGCCCTGCGCAGGATTCGAACCCGCGGCCCTTGGGACAACGTCGCCATTGTTAGCCACTCGACCACAGAGCCTGTCAAATATGGGTACGGTACAGGGAACCTGTTAAAACATTAACTTAACCCTAACCCTACTTTTAAAAATATTATTGTTGTCAATGTTGTCATAGTTCATCATCATGATGTCATCTTTAAAAAAATCTATAGTTTTTACCGTCGCGTATCGTAAAGTTAAACAATTTTTTTAAGAATACGATAGACGACAGTCATTAAGCAAAGTTGTGATCTTCAGGTGTCCTGAAACCTGTACCAAAAAATTCTTAGAAATATTTATCGAACAATATTTTCTAATTGCTCCGTAAGTCATATAATTTCATTTGCTGTTCCATTTAGCGAACAAAATAAATGCTTCTGCTAGTGGTCAATAACTATCTAGTTTGTTGAGAGTTAAAATTGTGATTTACTCTTGTTTTTTTGTTGATGAAAATCGTTAGAAACTGTGTTGAATCGATTTAGTACAGGCCATGAAAAACGATGTCGTTAGCAACTAGTGCACTTAGCGTACCTATATGGCCTATTTCCATAGAAAATGTTTAGATAATCATATGAATTACGAAATGCATTATGTAGAGCAAGGGCTTTTGGTGCTGATAAGTTTCAGTTAAACAAAATTATTGATGGTACGTAAAATCTTATGATATTTGGACATTAAATTAATTCAAATTATATTATTGTATGTATATAAAAATTCATATCAAATTACAAAAACATAGTGGACTGTTTATACAATTTTCCACTATTTTCTGCCTATCCTATCCATATTATATGCGTGATCATTGCGTGGGCGTATTTAATATTGTTTATATCTTTTGACCTAATTGTTAATACTTAATACGAATCTTGGCGTTTTTTTTCTTCTAAAAATACAAGTGATGAGGTCAAAGTCATCCACAGTCGAAAACTGGTTATCGAATTTAATGGTAACCTTGAATAGTGAAAGTGGCATGGTTTTTTTAACCGACAGCGCGAAGTAAAAGAGCGTAATGTTTTGTGGTGATCTGGAAATATAGTGGAATCACTTTTGATGATTTTATAAATTACAAACGCCCCGTCCCAGCTTCGCAAGGGCTTTTGTAAGGATCCATCTATTTAAAAAATCTATACTAATATAATATTATAAAGAGGAAAGATTTGATTGTTTGTTTGCATTGAATAGGCTCCGAAACTACTGGACCGATTTCAAAAATTCTTTCACCAGTAGTAAGCTACATTATCAAGGAGTGACATAGGCTATAGCTTTTCCCGAAATTCCACGCGGAACTTCACGCGGACGAAGTCGCGGACAAAAAAAGGTAGTATAAAATAAAAGTCAAAGTCCTTCCTGACTGACTTAACTAAATATCAACGCACAGGCCTCTATAGATTACAAATTTAGAATGTAGGTTCCTTACGACGTCTAGGGTTGTACTAAGAAAGGATTTTTAAAATTCCCACGGGAAAGCGATTATTTTACTATTATTTAATATAGCCTATGTCACGCGCGTATAGTGTATCGCAACGGTGAAAGAACAACAAACAAAAATAGTAATATTTCCTCTTTATAATTTTGGTATAATTTTTCCTATTTGTACTCATATAACTGAAACTGTAAAGTAGTAGGGCATTTATGAAATGAGCTAGCTCGACCGAAAGTACCACTCTCTCACAGAATATCGGCGTGAAGCAGCAAACGTTAAAAAATATCAGACAGATCAACAAACAGACTGTGTTTCGCATTACATTGCTATAGATTTTATAGCGTTCCACGCCCATTTATTCCCTGTATTTCTCGAACAAGTTCAATGAACGCAAGATGGGTACATTACATTGGGTACACCCGGTACACCCAATGAACTGTCAACCGAAATAGCCTTCATTTATATCAGTGTCAACGAAGGTGTCAATATTGGATACTGATATTAGATATCGGAAAATTACACTCTTACGGTAAATGGGTGTTTCTTGAAAACCTGGATTTTCGTTGTCCGGAAGTAAAAAGTGTACGTATAATTGAAATAAGAGTATGAAGTATTTTTTTTATTAAAATTTAAACTGTAATCTAACTGAGTCACTACGATAATTAAGAAAAATATAAAACAAAGTGAGTAAAAAAAATATCTGAAGTGTTAAAAATTGATTCCACTGGCGTGTCCGTACTCCAAATTTGTACACAATATCATTTTTTCCATTCAGTTCATAGATATTTCAATATTTTATATTAGATCCCAAATTGATAAGAATTAATAAATAAAATAGATGAACCACGTATTTATAGTACATTTAATTATATGAATTTTTTAAATGTTGTCCGGGCCTTAGCAGTGATTCCACTGGTACATCACTAAAATGTACGTACGTCCTTAGTGACACAATTTGGAAGCAATGTGTACCCCCCGAGCGTTAACCGTCAGTCATGTTTTGAGTGTCGAGGGAAGAGATGCACGGCTGCTTGCTGCATTCCAGAAATATAAAGGTAAGTATCTGATTCCACTGGGTTTGGTTTGGTACATCGTTGATTACTTTGACCTCAATTTTACCATCAATTAATTTTATTAGACGACTAAAAAAAATTATGCACTATCGCCACTCTAATGACTACCTAGGGTGTAAAGGTCATTGTACTAGATACAGTCATTTAGCGACAATCGATAATTTTGCTACATTTTTTGATTCCCTGACATTGATTACTCTGTTTCTAAGGTCAGTGAAATCAAAATGTGATAAAGTTTTTGACTGAAAAATTATTTCATCATCATCATCTCAGCCACAAGAAGTCAACTAGGCCTCCCCAAACGTCTCCAGTGCGACCTGCTGGCAGCGGCCTGCATCCAGCGGCTTCCTGCGACTTTCCTTAGGTCGTCTGACCACCTTGTAGGCGGGTGTCCTACGCTGCGCTTGCCGGTACGTGGTCGCCATTCCAGAACCGTTTTGCCCCATCGGCCTTCGGTTCTGCGCGCTATGTGATCTACCCACTGTCACTTCAGTGTTTGGCTATGTCAGTGGCTATGTCAGTTATTTTGGTTCTGCTACGGATCTCCTCATTTCTGATTCGATCTCCCCGAGCATAGCTCTTTCCATGGCTCGCTGAGTGACCCATAGCCTTCTTATGAGGCTCATAGTGAGCGACCACGTTTACGATCCATAGGTCATCACTGGCAACACACATTGCTCGAAGGTTCTTCGTTTCAAGCACTGAGGAATTTTGGACGAGAAGATATGCCGTAATTTCCCGAAAGCTGCCCAGCCAAGTCGGATTCGTCGATTGACCTCTTTCTCGAAGATGGACCTACCTAATTGGATGGTGTGTCCAAGGTATACGTACTCGTCAACAACTTCGAGGATCGAGCTCCCAACTGTGACCGGGGCGGGTGCGACATGGATATTCGACATGATTTTCGTCTTGACCATGATCATTTTTTGACCCACCTGTTGGGAAACTCAATTGAGGCCTTCGAGCTTGGTGCTGAGGTCCTCCAGCGACCACGATGTCATCGGCAAATCGAAGGTGAGTGATATACTCGCCGTTGACGTTGATGCCGCATCCTTTCTCGTCCAAAAGTTGAAGGCATCTTCCAGAGCGGTCGTGAACAGTTTCAGAGATATGACATCTCCCTGTCTCACGCCTCTGTGTAATGAGATTGCTTTCGTGTTCTGTTCCTGTACTTGGACTGACATGATGGCGTTTTTGTATAAGTACGTCAAAGGTTCGATATACCTGCAGTCTATGCGGCATCGCTGGAGAGACTGTAGCACGGCCCATGTCTCGATCGAATCGAAGGCTTTCTCATAGTCCACAAACGCTAAGCATAATAGCAGATTGTACTCTTCGGTCTTCTGTACAATCTGCCGCAGCGTATGGATGTGGTATAATTCTTTAAGATGGTTTTATCGCCCTTTTTAAAGAACAGAACCACCACGCTTCTGTTCCACGCCTCAAGCGTTTTGCCCTCGACCAACACGGAATTAAAGAGCTTCTGCAGGACTTTAAGCACCGGTGTACCACCCGTTATCAGAAGCTCTGCTGTGATTCTGTCCTCGCCTGGCGCCTTGTTGTTCTTAAGCTGGATTAAGTAACATTTTTTTAAACTTTATTTTTGTAAAACATTTCTAAAATTTCGCAATTTTCCTAATATTCCTTTTTTTATTGCAGGAATATGACAATAATGTTGTACAAATGGGGTGCTCTCAAGGAACACGAATGTTATTACGACACCAATAGATTATTAGATATTTATGTACCTATGTCAGACGATTGTTTACAAAAGTAGATAATAATATCTGAAAATTGAAGAACATGTTCACATTTGTTAATTTTATTTAGATATGTATAACTGAGAATTAATTTTGTAATTTTTGATATGTAAAAACTTACAATTTCTTTAAAAAAGTACAGAGTTATTGATTTTTGATTCCCCTGTAACTGTTAATTGATTCCCCTGGTCATGATTTTTTTAATGTCTAATATCTTGGAATTTATAAGTTCAAAATGAGTGCCTATTCGAAATTTATACTTCAGGTTTAGCCTATTTTTACGTGTAGTACCAGGTTTCATTATATTTTGAAAAAAAAAACTAGCCAGTGGAATCAACCGAATAATCGCATTTCCAAGAATCACCCAAATGATTACATTTCGAAATCTAGGAAAAATACCGGCACTATTTATTTATTATTTACTAATATTTCTACCAGATTGGGATAATTTTTACAAGACTACATTTTTACGAGTCGGATTTGCAAACTTATTCGATGACTTAATTAATACCTAATATTTTACTTTATTTATTTTTCTTGACAAAATGGCCATAGAAATACAATTCTGTTAGCCTACATTACAGTTCATTCGTCTCTACAAAATATACTAAAAAAATGCCCCCAAATCGTCATCCCAGCCACAAGATGTCCACTTCTGGACATAGGCCTCCCAGAACGTTTTTACGATAGTTGGAAGGGGTCCTGCAGTGGCTTCATACTTTTGTCGTCCTACCACCTTGTATTACTTAAGACCGACCTTGTTGACATAAGACCACCTGGGTGGTCATCAGACGCTATATTTTCCGGTACGTGGTCGCAATTCCAGATCCTTCTTGCAAACTTAAAATCTGTGAAACAGCTGATTCACAGTACAGGAAAATCTATGTTACTGTGTATTTATTCTTATTTACAAACAAAGGCGCCCGCCGCGCCGCGCCGGCGCATTTGGAGTCCCATAAAGAGTCACGCTCGGATAAATTAGTACATTGAACTTTTTAAACATGATGCCCTATATTGTAACTGATAGATTAGTAATAAAAACAACTGCGTAGATGGTTAATTATTATCTATGTTTTTAAATAGGTCAACAGTTCCATTTAGAGCATCCCGTTGATAAAAACAATAGTCACTGACTAACTGTGATTGATTACTAATGCAAAGTCCATTATGATTCATCCCATTGCTGGGGTATGGGTCTTCTTTAATAGAAAGGACTTAAAGCCTACTTTGCCGTGCTCCATCGATGTAGACTGAAGGAAACAGTAAGGATCTTAAACCACAAAGTCTACGCAAAACTATATAAATAGAAATAATCACATAATGTAAAATTGTCCTACATTACCTTATTGAAGAATTCAATGAATACATTGCAGACTTTGCAGATGTAAAGAGAGTTCACTAACGAATAGCCGACACAGCTAAAAGTCCAGAGGAAAATATAACACCTACTGGAGAAGAATGTTGATTAAAAAAAATGCGTAAAGGCATCGAGTTATAAGTACGTAAAGGTATATTTATGACGTAGTTCACTGAGATTTTTAGAAATTAATTTGGGATCGGAAATAATGTAAATGGATTTCATACCGATAGTGTCCTTTAGTCTATGCTAGATACAATTTATTTCACAGAATATTTTTCAAAACACGAAAAAATCCGTGACCAACAAATGGTGCGACTTGAAACCGATGTGATTGTGATGCAAGCGATTTACCGTTTCAGCGAAAGTATGTTTGGACATTAGCACTTTAATGGTGTATGTATAATCGTGCATTATATTGTCAATGATCAAATAGTGGTATGTACTGTTAACAACTAGCTAACATTTGGTTGCTAAGGTTAGAGGTGTATCTAAAAAATATTTCTAAGTATTTAAAAATAATAATGAGTCTGAAGTGTAGATAGTCACAATCTACACTAGGTTACTTAGATCATATTTGCAGTGTAGTGTACATATCGTCGACGATACATCTTATTCAATATATGTACTCAATAAAAGTAACAAAAGATTAGGTAGTGCCCATGTCACCACTTGCTAATAAGGTCCCGATGAGTCTATTTCTCAAATAAGAAACGTCAAACACGCGTCAAATGCACAAGGTGTGGTGAAATCTAATTTTGTAACAAATTAACTGGAACTCAAACAATCGACAATCGTTATCTATTCAAACCAAAATATCACGTAAGATCTTCGTAAGATGCATACAGTGATAAAGTATCTTATCGGTCGTGTTTGCAATGAATGAAAAGATTGTCACGTCTCACATCAATTGTCACGAAATCGCTCCATAGTTGTCACCACCTTGATAAACTGAATGATAACGCGTGAAGACCCACTAAACTGAGCCATCTCAACCTCATCCATCCATACCATTCATTGAGGAGCTCGATGGCGGCGCTTTGTGTCGCTATGAAAAAGAATTCTCAACGAAAATGCTTAAGGTTAATTTTGCATTTTATGCATATTATGAACTTAATTTTCCGAAATTCCCACGGGAAAGCGGGATACACGCGATTTCCTAGTTTTTCATATTAATAAAAACGCACTACTCGATTGGTTAAGTTAATACGAGTATGATTATTCGTGGTAGGAAGGATTCTTTATTAATAGACGAAGTAACACAAAATACCTATTAGTATTTCCATAGTAATAGAAAGTAGGGTGAAATGCCCAATAATCAGGACCCTGGCGCCAATTATCAGCAGTAATATTTTAAAAAATTGTTTTAATTAATTATATTTATTTATAAAAAAGACAACGATATTCTACATTTCCTAGGAACAGATATTCAATTGAAAATATGATAATAGCAAACATAAACTTAAATTTTTAAACTGTTTATTAGATGCTGATAAGATGGAACACTTTTAGCATTTGGGCCTTTCACCCTATTGTTGAATCGGGATGTGTTATAATTATTACTAGCGAAACCCGCGCAACTTCGTTTGCGTGTATCCCGCTTTCCCGTGGGAATTTTGGAATGTATGATACTTTAAAACCTTCCCCTTGAATCACTCTATCAATTTAAAAAAAACCGCATCAAAATCCGTTGCGTAGTTTTAAAGATTTAAGCATACAAAGGGACATAGGGACATAGGGACATAGGGACAGAGAAAGCGACTTTGTTTTATACTATGTAGTGAAGTACAGTGCAATACGTGTGTTTGGTCCAGTGTAACTTCTTAAAAGGAATTTCGCAAAAAATCGAAATCCACTAACAATTCTTACTTCACTAAGACCGGTTCACGTTGTAGGTCGCTTCGCCTGTTGCCGGTCACCCCACCGGTCTAGTTAATATTGTCCTCTTTGGAAGCAATCTATGCATTACACGGTTGCACACATAGGTTTCTGACGCCATTTCTAGTTCCGGTGATAATTTTTTGTTTCTTTAAAATGGTGGAATAGAGACAGAAGAAAAACTCTCCTGCAGTATCATATTTGGATATTATTTTCCAAAATACGCCAAATGACCGGTTTTGGTCAAAGTAACTCTAACTAAACCAAAAATAATATAATATGATTATTTTATCTACAACCCAATTAAAATTCAGTTACGATAAGAGATCAGACGGGATATCCACTGACATGTTTTTGTGTCATCAACGTATCCAGATAATTTGTATATATTTTTGTGCCACATAATTTAATCTTTGAAACTATTAATGCTAGAGATGCGATGGTTTTACAGTCCTGTAGCACTTTTCACGGACATCACGCCTATGGTGGTCTTTCATATTGAAATTAACTCCACTGCCTTGTTTGGCATCGGAGGCAGAGATACTACCAATGTGCCACCAGACTGTCAAAATCCTTTCAATTAGGTAGAATTACCGCAATTCAAAAATTCTAAATTTTTTCAGAGAATAGGTTTTCACATACACGTTCTCTTGTCAGAGTATACAGTAATAAATTATTTGTATAAATTAATCTACTCTATAAACTACTACCATTTCGGAAACAAAAGCAAGACAAGCAATTTTCTGGTAACCCAACAGACTGGTTGATATTCAAAAGAACCTTGACCTCACTTTTTTTCTCTTTCCTTCTCATATTATTGATATAATTCTTCTAGTAACTATTATTAGTTTTCTTCTAAATATTCCTATCATCCGCAAAATTTATGGATCTCGCTCTCGATGATGATATTTACAAGCAGTTACCATTTTGGTACTATTCATTGGTACATAGTGACAGATCTACATTTAATAGGATAAATATTTGATTTTACGAGTTACAACTAATGCTTTAATTAAAGTTGCTATGACAAGGTTGCATGAGTTGTCATATTGAGGTCAAAAAGACTGCAATAAATTCTACTTAGTACATCATTAACTGCAGGTATTGGCTACCATGATATTATGCAGATTAAAGGTTAGAACGTAAATCATTGAGTCAGCTTGGTCTATTCAACCTAGAACTAAGTTACATGTGATTAAGGCAAATTAGACAAAAATCCCAGACCACTAGTCCTACTACTAAAATACTCTTTTCTTTTTGTACAACAATAAAATAAAATACCTACATCATATAAAATACGTACAATACTAATTACTATGGATCCTGTAGGGCACTGCAACATAAGTGCACATTGCACAACATAAGTGCACTAAAGACTTTAAGTGCACTGACTCTTTATTTAAACTAATGAACAAAAACTCTTTACACGTTGTTTGTTATCAATAAGTACGTCATGTTTTAGTTAGTTTTTTTTTTCGATCCAGCAGAGATCAAATTTAATAGCAAAGATAAAATTATAATTAATAGTATGTATATCAGCTAACCCGAACCGAATAATTAGATCATAACATAATGTATTAACATAATATTGAAACGTTGAAATGTTATTTATTGTGCAATTGCATTTCAAACTGTGTGTATTTAGCGTGAGAAAGTTTCTTGAATCAATTTTTCAAATATTCTAGGAGTCTACAAAATGTTTCATAATAATATAATGAAACTCTACATCTAGATTCTAGCTAGACTCACAAAATACATCAATGTTCTGACATAATCCTCTATTTTACTGTCCAATAACGTAATCAATCAATGTCAAAATCCCCGCTAATGCGAAAGTGGAGATCACACCAAGGATCCACGTACAAAATGAAGGTTGGAGATGCATTCAATTGTTATTTTTAGAGCGACAAATGACGTAATTATGCGATTTGTATGGCCACGTGTCAACGAGCAATAACCCGCCATTGGCGAGCTCCCAAACATGTGCGAGTTTCAAGACCAATCGCAACAGGTGAATTCTATTGATCGAATGACTATAACGTTCACTGTATCACCTAGTACCACGAGATTTTATAGCCTTCCTTCTCGTCAGTGCCTTTTTCTTGATTTGGGGTCTGCAGTGGGTTTCCTCCTTTCAAACTGCTATGCAGCCATTTAAGCAGTCTCTCTAGCTATTTTCATGATTTTTTCACGAAATCCCTCATCCAGATTCATTTCTCAACACTCTGAGTCACGTTTTTCTCGTACCTTACGTGATATTTGTTGGCCTTTGAATTCGCAAAATCACATGGCAAAAGGGTAAAAATGTTTAAGCCTTCCATTAACCTGCCAATGTGGTGGCCAAAGTTGAATTAAAGGACGGCTATCCACCATGTGTTTTATGCATCATGGTTTTATGATAAACAGGACTAATAAAATGTGGGCATAAGTAGAAAAGTCAAAGTGTCTTTGTTGTGACATCGAAGGTCCTCAACAGGCCGTTAAGGTCTTCATCACTCCGTGACGCTTGACGCTTCACGCCCGCTTCACTCGCCGGTGACACGGTTGAGATTTGTTTCGTAGCATAATGTCTATGGTGGTTGAAAATAACGAGAGCCGGATTTCCCCTTAAGCCTACACGACCCCGTCCGAGGTGCCCGAGACGAGACTGTCCGTGACGAGTGGACCGATTTGTGTATTTTTGTCAAAACACACAAATCGGTGGTGGGCATGACAAGACACACACTCAATGGTGGTGAATGACGCGAAATATTTCGGTCGCGTTTACATATAGTCAATTTTAGCAACATAAATTTAAGTTAAAAAAAACATCAAGTATATATAAATAAATGTGATTTGAGCGTCAAAGCGGGAGATGTGTTTTGAGTGAGTGAGTGAACCTTTGATGGCAACATCAAACTTCACTGTTTTAGTGACTATCTAAACTTCTAGACTATTGTAAAATAAATTGTATAAACGATTATTTATTTTAAAGAAACTATTGCCTCCTCGTTTGTGACCACGGCCGATGTAACTGCAGCTCACTGTAGGTAGTTCGCAAATAGCAATCCCTATCGATCGATACAGGAATATTTAAGTTTCATACCCTTGACATACTACGGTGAAATTGATTTACAATTTTGTATAGTTAACTGAAGAAAATAGGTCTGTTCTGTACGTTAGCCGGTAACCAAGGTTTATTTAAGGAGCACAAAATAGGATTTAATTGAAATTAATTTATCATTGGTGGGAAGTATATTTACTGCAAGTGAAATTGTGTCTACAATCAAGACTTAAGACTACATCTATTGCTGAAAATTGCATTCAAATCCGTTTGGTAGTTTATGAGATTTAGCGAACAGACAGCGGAAGCGAGTAGCGACTTCATTTTATACTATACTGCTTCAGCCCGCGGCTTCGCCCGCGTGGCCTACTAACAATTAGCATAATTTTTTCAGAAACAAATTCCGGTCCGGTCCAGGAACCTACATGCCAAATTTGGAATCTCTAGACCCTACGGTCGTTGATATACCCTCGCAACTTCGTTTGCGAATATCTCGCTGTCCCGTGGGAATTTTGAAAAATCCACACCCCTAGACGTCGTAGTAAGGAACAAGGAACCTACATTCCAAATTTGAAATCTCTAGACCCAGCAGCGGTTTGGGTTGTGCGTTGATATATAGTTAAGTCAGTTAGTCAGTCAGTCTGTCAGTCAGGACTTTGAATTTTATATATATACAGGTAAAGAAGTATTTATAATGTCGTCATTCATTAAATAGGTATTAGAAATGAGGCATGCTCCAACATGTGCAATATATTTCTATTTACAACAAAGTATAATAATTACTTTCTACGTAAATAAATAATTGACGTAGCACTTGCGCTGATGCAAGGAATCTGGCAGATGACGCGCCAACTACTTTCAACTGCACAAAACGTAAATGCCTATAAAGACGAAACGTGAGCAGTCGAAACAACTGCATAAGAGTAATCTTATAGTTCTGTTAGACAATGGAATTTGGACCTATATCGCACCATCAAACCGTAATGTCATGTAGAATAATGTAAGTAAACGATTCGGTTGGTTCGACCGAACCGTTTCTCTACAGCTGCGGTGACCGTTCGACACCGCACGGTTCGGTGGTGCGGGCCGGATCAAATTCGATCGACTAGCATTTTTATGATTAGAGCAGTTAATTTTTAGATACGAACGCATAGGAACAGCTTGAGTATATTTTCCTTAGTATCTCCTTCATGGTATTTCCAATGTGTATGTCAAAATGTTGTATTATAACTGCAGATCGCCCAACAGCGACCACTTACGGCCGAACCAAGTAAGCGATCTCAATTCTCTATCGATGATTGTCCGTGATCGACGGACCGACTGGTAATTTTTGTCCAAATAATTTGTCTTTGAAATGAAATGAAATGAAATGAAATCGTTTATTTCAGAAATTAGACCTTCACAGGCACTTTTTCTTGTCATTTACAACTTACTTTACTTTTGGATTGAAACTTCAATCTGACAGGAACAAAAGGATTGAGATCCCATATTGTGTTCGGGCGTTAATGCTATTGCTACTGACTGCCTAAAGCTGTCCGTGTGTTTAGGCTCTAATAAGATAATTAACGTCAGTAGAATCATCGATCTTTGACCTATATCGATTACTAGAAGTTCGATTTGATTCGATGAAGCGTCGGTTTTAAATAGGCAGTTTAACTGGGTCAAATAGTGTTTAAACGTAACCTCAGATCACAAGGCCGCATACTTATGTAACTCAGTTAGACCAATTTTAAATTATGGTAGGAAAAATATAAATTCAATCGAAATGACGATTATGTTAATCGGGCCTGTATAAATATTCAATGACATCGATCTTAATTGTTAAACGTTGATCTAGAAAATAAAACTAGTATTTCTCTGCAGAATGACTAACTATAGTCTAATAGACAGAAATAGAGATACCTGTATGAAAAGATTTGTAGTGATTTGTTTTTTTAACTAAATGTAATTGTTGCGAAATAAAATCTGCATGTGATTTTCAGGGTGATCCTTTTATGAAAAACCAAAAGAATATCGATTCTAAATGTGTGATTTTTGTGACAACGCAGGTTATGGTTCCAAGCCCATTTGTTCGATTGCGATGTTCAAAGCAAAAATTGATAGCTTCATTTGCTGTTGACTGAACATCAACTAGTTTTAAGGCTCGTTTAAAACTAAATAGAACGCATGCAAAGTTGCATGTAATAAAAAATATATTTCAGTTTTTATTTGATAGACATATCTTCTCTGAGAGCTATCTGTAAATAGAAATATCAGTGTATAACAAAGACACATTGAATTTGTCTGTCCTGAAAATGATTAGTACATGAATTCGGGGTTAGATTAGGAAATAGGAAAGGAACTAAAGTATGCTTACCGTTAAAATGGTAACGCATATTATTATGGTTAGCGTTCGCGGCGCAACGAACCGGGCACAATGCCCTCGCTGTCCGCCGCCGCTGCAGTTCTAGGTCAAGACGAGTTACCTAACATTTGTTGATGCGTGTCCTAAACAACATTTAAACTATCTGAAATCTTAGGTCACAGACGAAGGATGAATGTAATCAACGTCGTAAAAATTACAAATGACTTAATCACGTATCTATTCGAATTTTTGGATATTCATTATTACTTAATTAACGTAGTAAGTTACAAGGATCTGTCAGTTTCTACAACACACTTTAATTTTAATTGACGTTTCAAGCTGTCTCTTCGTTTCTTCTTAATTTATTGTGTCTTACTTTTATTTAAATACGGAACCCTAAAAACTGATTGATAATTGTCATAGGTACCTATTCTGCAGTCAGAACGAGATAGAATATTGCATCCTGGAAATCAATTTATGTTCTCGTCTTTGGTCGTCAGTCATGTAGTTGTATATATGACAATCTTAAGGTAGGTATTAAATCGCTGGCTGCAAAGTGCTAGCCTGTTATGTGGCGTGGGAGTAATGGATTCGATTGCAGCGCTCACGGTGGTCAGGAACGGTAACTGCATCGGAAATTCGGAACTAAAATCTATAAACTCGAAGAATAAAGTAATTCGGGTATATATTGATGCCAAACAAAATGTATGGCGATATTTTATTATTTCGACAACAAATAGATCACAATATTTATTGGTACTGGAAAAAAAAATAGAAGATATATATCTCAATATGATCTCAATAGCTACTTGGAAGGTTATATCTAAATATTTACTCTCATAACAAGCTGAAAACTATAATATATTTAATATATTAAACGATATAGGAAGAATTATTACCGACAACGCTAGGTGGCGCTGACTTCGGGCACTGTGTATAAAGTAAAAAATAAAACAAGTCTATTTTCAGTTGCCTTATTTAATAACATGTATATTATTTTTTTATTTTTATATACCTAGTTCATAAAATATAATAAAACTGTGCTGTGTCGAAAATAATTCTATCACACGTTGTCAACGCCAT
This sequence comes from Endotricha flammealis, assembly GCA_905163395.2. NCBI lineage: Eukaryota > Metazoa > Arthropoda > Insecta > Lepidoptera > Pyralidae > Endotricha > Endotricha flammealis. The sequence goes on along the minus strand of LR990856.1, from coordinate 13,569,257 downwards.
CTGTGAACGTGAAAGTTATTGTGTTATGTTATATTTTATTTGCGTGCTTAAAACTGTACAGCGCCATCTATTGATAAAATATTACATTATTTAAAAGTAGTTGTGCTACTTATACAACAGATGGCAATAACTGCTATCAATGAGCAATAATAATTTTATTTCATGTTCGGTATCGTATTCTATCATATTTTGTCGCTCAGTTTTAGCTGCTGTCGTTAGTTGCAATACAGATTATGAATGAGTCGATAAGTTAGTGCCAATTAGGCTTATATACACTGACTTCAGTCAGGGCACAGTATAATAAATAGTTCTAGCGTAGTCAGGGGCTAACCAGAAGTTGAGTGTGGCGACCTATTGCACTGTTTTATCTGTCATGTGGGGGATTTATGTCTTTTTATTACATTTAAGTATCTTCTTCTTCTTACCCTTATCCCACTTTACGTGGGGTAGGTACAGCATTCCTTACTCCTCCAACTTTTATGTCCAATACCTTTCTGACGACATTCCCTTGTTCCCTTCTCATAACATCCCCAAATCATCCCAATCTACTACCTATTGTGTGCTACTTTCGAACTCCCTCTCACATTTAAGGACTTATATCTTCTAAAAATACGAAGAGCCTGAGGGCAACCCGGCAGCCTAGGGGGCAGCCTTACCTTATTCAGTTTATTTTTATTTTAGCAGTGGTGTGGTGACATAAATAATTAGAGAACTGCCCCAATGACATAATTTGAAGACGCGTTAAACTGGTTTGAAGTGTTTGGGTTGGTATGAGTTGATATAAGTAATGACGCACTTTGAAAGTCAACTAGACAAACAATGCAATAACACTAACACTAAAATTTAATTTTTGGGATGTTGTAAGAACCCAAATTAAATTATATAAAAAATTTAAAGTAACCTATTTTTTTGGTCACTATACTCGCACCGGGCTATTATTTTTATATATTATATGACAGCCCGGTCGCGCGTTGGTGTGAGTGGGTCACTCCTACCTTGGGTACCTTGGGCATCAGACACATCAGAGGGCACGGGTTCATCCGCATAGGGTAACCCTTTCCTAAAAAACTATTGTTAACTCTACACAATTTTCGAGATGACTCTTAATCTGAAACAAAAAAAGTAAATAATTTTAAGCAATATTATCCTCCATTACGATTTATCGTAGATTCTAACAAAAAAAATTGTACTTCACAACTAAGAATACGCCTTTTTATTAGAATCCATGTATTTTTTTTACTAATTCAATGATTAAAATCCGTATTTGCAAATATCATATTCTATTACCTATATTCTGATTTGACAATGTTCTGTGAAGGTAGATAAAAATGAGACAAACTACTTTAGTAATTATTTTGATTTCGGTAAAAATAATTAACCGGCGATTCCATCAATATAAATCAGTGTTGCGTTTGCTCGGAATGCGCAGTCTCTCGCGCTCTGCCGGTCCAGCGCACGCGATATTGCTACGAGTATCGAAACTGCTTCGTACACTTCCTAAATTTCAGATTTCACACGAAAATGGGGAAATGTAAGTATTTTATTGTATAATAAATAACAATTAGGTACTCAATACAATAGTATAACACTTTAGTGCCAAAGTTACCATAGCTTCAGAGTTTTATAAATGTGATCGAAGGCTTCAGGGTTCAGATGAAAATACAATTTCAGTTTTTATTTTATTTTTATATTGTTATTTTTTTTAAATAAAACTTGAACAAATTAATGTAACTCAAATAAAATATTTTTAACTTGATAGATTACCTATCTAATTTTTTTCACATTTTTACCAATCTATAAAATGTGGAAAAAAGAAGTTTTTCATAAAAATCGCAAAAGTAAGAGCAAATCGAGAATTAGGTAGGTATCTGTCAATTTTCATTTTATCCTGAAACCCTATCGCATTAAAATTGACAAAACTTGTCGCAATGTCATAATTATTTTTGACTTATCCATCAGTCATAGACGAATAGTGCTCACTCTAATCACGTACAGCAGTAGATACTGTTTAAGATTTTTAATATTAAATTCTAGAAATAATTATAGTTGTGTTAGTGAAGATAAAAATATTTGAAAGAAAATAAGAGAAAGAGAGAAAGAATCAACTTTTCTTTGAAAGTAACTGACTTGATTTTAAAATAAAACTCCGTTTATTTAAAAGTGATGGTTAGAATATTGTGCGTGATCATCTTATTATTCTATTCATAATTCAATCTTTCATTTAAAATAATATATAACTTGCTCATGCTTTGGAGATTTGTTCTCTGTTATGTTAACTTGCTTGTACTTACCATCGATAATTATATTAGCTAATTATATTTTAACGAAAAATTGCGGGCACTTAGACACGTCACTTACAATGAGTTTTAAATAAATAAGCTCTTTAAACTACCACCATTTCGGAAACAAAGCAAAATGGCACCGGGGAAAGAAACCCAGTTACGGCCTTTTTTGTCATTCCATTTTTTTTTTCTTCTTTCAATTTTTTTATACGTACAGACCATACAGTACATATTGTAAAGAATACAAAATTAATAACATTATGTAAAAAATAATGTAAAAAGCAAAAAAAAAAAGGGTTAATAAAAAAGACAATAAACAAAATACGCGGTATGCCATCAATAAAAGTGGTTTGTAAACTAAGGTAAAAAGAAAAAAAAAAATTACTGATATAAAAGTCAGGCGGCACCCGTTTACGAGTTGCGCGAGAGCCAGCCATCACTGTGCTCAACTCAATCAATTAGTAAGCCCGCCGGTTCGTTTCGTACGTATTACGCGAGGTGGCTTACTATGGGTGCTTCACTTTTTAGTTTCATTGATGGTGTCCGTTTTTTCTAGGTCCATGCTTTACACTGTTATTTTATTCTTTTTATTTTTCACTCGTCAAAACTGAAAACCACTTTTGATTGAAAAAATCAGACAAAAGTGGTTTTGAATGATTTTCGCACGCAAAAATAGGTAGTTGTTCTCAGATAAAAGTGGTGTTGCCTCATATAAAATTCTAACTAGTTTATCGATCGAAACCCTTATATAGAAGTTATGGCTACCTTAATTTTTAATTTTAGAAAAAGGTGTAACGTCAAAAGTGGTCTTGACAACCCGACATATTATTTTGTCATGATTTTTGACAAATTGTCGCCTTGCCAAACTTTATGAAACTCTAACTTAAATATTTTTATATCTAAACAAGCCCATTCCGCCCATTCATTGAACCATGAGAACAAATTACTTAAACTTAAAGTAAATATATCAAAAATACAAGGAGGTAGGTACCTACATGTACATTTAAAGTGGTCTAAGTTTCAGTAGGTTGTTTCTAACTATTTTAATAAGTATATCTATTTATAACTAGGTATGCATTGTTCGAACCGCATAATTTGACGGCAACAAATACCTATTCAGTTTAAATTCAAAGAATTCACTTCGGGTACATTAGGTACAAATACTGTCAGGTATTGAGTACCTATTGATTAAGAACAAACTTTACACCACAACACGCAATATGATTAATCAGGAAATATGAAAACAAATTCTCATGTAATGTTTGTAGGTACTTATTTACTTATATTACCCTCCTCGAGTCGAGTAAAAAATAAAATGGATATTTCGGTGGGAAAAATACAATTTAAGTAGGTACTTGTTGTAGCTACAAAAAGTTGCCAATATTTATGACGACACAAAACATGTGCCGACTTTATGAACCGGTTTCTCCTTTGCGGTCAGTTTAAAAATAGAATCGTTTCTACGTCATGAATAAAATTGATGATGTAGAATTTTGTCTTTAAACTCCTCATAAATTTTTTGCCAGTATTTTTGGATATAAATATATTGCTACAGATAATAAAAACTTTCACCTGCCACTTCTTGTAAATTTCCATAGATAAATCATCACTCACGTCGAAAGACACCAACGTATAGCCTTATATTTTTATACTAAAATAGTAGGTAGTTCTAAGATTTGGGGATTGTGACTATTTGTGAAGTTGTGCTACTTTTCATCCCTCGAGAATAAGCACAACTCATTGGCACTTTCTCTTGACCACGCGGGAGAAGCGGGTAGTAAGTAGTTTTAAAAAAACTTAAGACTAAATCTTCGAATATCTATCTGAAAGAATAATTATAAACTTTCTACGACATGTAGACAGCGCACAGTTTCTTGCAGTTGCGAAAATAAGTTCGCAACTTAATTCTATTTTTCATGTATGTATTAGCGTATAGTACGCTCGTGGCACCACGTAGTCCCACTATTCTTGTTCTTATGAGAATTTAGAGTCTTTTCTTAGCCTTATTTCTTACCTGGACGCCGAGTTACCAAAACTTTTGTGTTAATCTTATTTTTAGGGCCTGGTAGGGTTGCACATTTCCAAACAACAGTTTTGCTGGCAGGCGGTAGGGAGGACACTGGGGTAACAAAATCACGGCAATAATAATTGTGTTATAACAAAAGCTCACCAAAAACTTACAAAAAACGTAAGTTATAAATGTTCTATAAATACAATCGGAAAGTGGAAGTTTTCAAGGTGTCTCGTCAAGTGTTTTCCTGGATTTACATAGCCGAAGGTCGAATCGAAACCTACCACTCATTCGATTTTTAATAATTTTGCCAAGATAATATTCGACTGACAGAAATCAATGTGAATATTTTAGGACATTCTTATTAAGTATACCTTTTATTTTATTATTAGTCAACGAAAAATAAATATTGTTATTACTGACAGGCTTTCAAGGCAACTTTCGTAACTACACGAAAATTGCCATTTGCATTGGATCCATGCGGACCTTTGTCACTTTATTCACAACTTATGTCCAAGATGCACTTACGAAATGCATCTACAATTATTCATAAATCCTATCCTACTAATATTATAAAGGGGAAAGTTTTTGAAGATGTTGCTCTTTCACGCAAAAACAACTGAACGGATTTTAATGTTTGGTACACGGGTAGACTATAACCTGGAATAACATATAGGGTACATTTTATCCCGAAATTCCCACGGGAACTGGAATAATAGGACTGCTGAGTATAAATAAATTCACGCAAACGAAGTGGCGCGGGTTTCACTAGTCTTCTATACATATAATAAAACAGTAGACCCCGATATGTCTGTACATTGGACATATTTGGCAAAAAATGGAGAGGGAACAGGTAAGGTAATAAAAGCAAAAAAAATTATTTTTATTTTTGTGTGTGTCTGTCTGTCTGTTTGAACGCGCACATCTTTTAAGTTACTGAACGGATTTTAATGCTGTTTTCACAGAAAGATAGATCTCGGGATGGAGCAGAATATAGGCTTTGTCAGGAAAAGGAGTTATCCTTATTTTAACATTTCACGCGGACGAAGTCGCGGGTTACAGCTCGTTAATAATAAACCGGGAATGAATGCGATCATTATTCATATTTATTTCCAAAATTTTCCGCAAAAATGTCACGAACCACTATTAACACTTTAATTGGCTTTCCACAAAACACTTAAATAATAAAACAACATTTTTCCTTATATTATTTCTAGTTTTGGCACCTAATCGGTCCAATTACAAATTACTTAATCGAAGTCTAATGACCGTGATGCGTGGACTAGTTAGAAATCACATTAAAATTAAATGTTGGAATCAATATGGACAACAAATTACTTCATTGAATCATTTTAGTCAGAGAGGCTGTATAACTAGGGCATCGAAAACCGGACCAATTTTGAAAACCCGGGTTTTCGGGTTTGAGTATAATCAAAACCCGGCTTTACCCGAAACCCGGGTTTTACGGGGTTTTTGTTTTAATTATGAAAATATAAAAAAAACATTATTTATCTATCTTTTACAATTAGATAGTAAAAAATATAAAGGTAAAGAAAGAAAGAATAAATGAAACAATACATTCCAAATCACAGAAATCCTACTAATATTTTAAAGGCGAAAGTTTGTGTGTATGGATGTTTGTTACACGCAAAAACTACTGATATATAGATACTATATATATATACATAAATATATATATATATATATATATATTTATTCATTAAAGTAACAAGGACACATAATAATATAGTGTTAGTATACTTATCAACTACGGGTTAGTAAAAATTGAAAACACTTAATACACAAACAACTACACTTTGGGCCATTCCTGCACTCGATATGGTACAGCAATGACCCTTAAATAGGCAGTCAAGTCTGCTGGCGATAATTGTCAGGATACTGTTGGGACTCCTACGCACCCTGCGCACCAGGGACGCGCACCTTTTTCGCATCGTTGCGTAAAAACAATCTACTCGCGCTTCCGCAACATGCCTGATGCACTACAGTAGCGTGGCAGTCCCATAAGCACCCAGAACACGTTATTGTATTGTACGCGGAGGGCATTGTAAGCTTTTGAGTATATTTAGCCCACAGACTACACGTATTAAAAGAAGTACAAAAAGCTCTAAACAGGGTTATTTCCTGTGAGCAACGTGCAAATCTGCGAGCCAGCATGTTCGCTCGTACTGACATTGCCCTCCGCTCTCTCTCGATGTCCTCATCATCTTTAAGGTCAGGAGTCAACATACGACCTAGGTATTTGAATTTGTACACTCTCTGCAGTTTGCAGTTCTCTCTAAACGGTTTTCGGATTCGGGTAAACCCAGGTTCGATCCCCTAGCTATGTATAACTAATCAACATGATTTAGTCAAAACTAATCGCGGTTCATTGACTCAAAATTAACGACTACGTGATTCACCTAAGTACATACATTTCGTAATAATCGATCCCGAGTATTAGAACTTCTGGAGTCTTGCTCTTGAAAATAACTCCGCTCTAACTCTCTAGTTCTAATTAAATAATAAATGAGATCGAATTGCTCACTACCCAAATACACTGGGCGTCAAAAATAAGTAGTACAGTTTTAAAATTGCAATATCTCCTAAACTGCAGAAGCTAGACCTTTGAAATAAAAAAAAGTTAAAAGACAATTTAATTTCATTTAATAAAAACTTCATGCATAATATCATTTTTTAAAGATTGACTGAATAAAAACTTAATAAATAAAAACACAATTTTTTTAAACTGTTGGCTTGTACTTTTGTTTTTTATTGTTTTCTTTATTGCTGATAAATCAATTGCAATTCAAAAGCAAATGTGTCTTCAGCGAGTAAACTTTACTAATCATGCCTCTTTCACCAGAAGAATGTGCAAGAATCATAACTTTTCTCGAAGTAAGCATCAGTATGCGTCGTACTGCAAGAACGGTGGGTGTAACTCTAAGAACGATCCAGCAAGTAAAGCGAAGATACGAAGAGACTGGAAACCATCTAAGGAGACCAAGTAATGTCAGACCCAGGTGCACTAGTACCCGAGAAGACCGCTTAATTGTCTCTACTGTGTTAAGAAATCGTCACCTTAATGCAGTTGAGGTCCAGCAACAGCTTCTTCAGACCCGAAGAGACTACGTTAGTGAGAGTACAGTGAGGAGAAGACTTGCTGAAGCCAACCTGAAGTCGTACAGGCCAGCAAATGGCCCCAAACTTGAGACAGGGCATCGAGTAGTAAGACTACGCTACGCGCGTCAACACGTACAATGGGGCGAAGAAGAATGGACAAGAGTTTTGTTTACAGATGAGTCTCGGTTTTCTTTATTCACTTCCGATGGAAGGCGGAGAGTATACAGGCGACCTGGTGAGCGATACATTCAAGGTTGCATCTCGGAAAGAGTTCAATACGGCGGGGGCTCTGTACACGTATGGGCTGGCATCTCTTCAGAGGGTCGCACAGAGCTAGTGGTCATAGAAAATGGCACTCTGACTGGTGAAAGATATGCATTAGAGATCCTTAACGAGTATGCAGGGCCATATTTAGCAAATATGGGTGATGGAGCTATAATAATGCATGATAACGCCCGGCCACACACCGCTCATCTCGTACAAGAGTACATTCAGGAGGTTGGCATCAGCTTGATGGCTTGGCCATCAAGAAGCCCAGATCTTAACCCGATTGAACACGCCTGGGATGAGCTTGGGAGGCTAGTCAGAAGACTCAGACCACCCCCCGCCACCCTCAGGGCTCTAAAACAGGCCCTGATAGAAGAATACCCATTCCCCAACACCGCCTCCGAAACTTAGTGTTCAGCATGCCAAACCGGCTCCAAGCTGTCATCAGAGCCCGAGGCGGCAACACAAGTTACTAAAGTGGGAACAAGGCCCAAAACGTAAAAATTAAGTTCTTGATAGTTCCTTCAAAATGGTTAGCTTTTTAGTTTTTTCCTAATTTTCAGTGTAAAACTTTACTAATGCTAAATAAAGTATTATTTTTAGAAAACTTTGTTAAATTTGCTATAAAATGACTTTTATTTCAAAACTCTTAACTTCTATAGTTTAAGAGTAATTGCAATTTTAAAACTGTACTACTTATTTTTGACGCCCAGTGTAGTTGGTAAAGTTTATCGCGTATTGGTCGTGGTCCACCTGCGTGGTACACCTGGGTGGACCACGGGCATTTTTTCCGCGTATTGGTCGTGGTCCACCTGCGTGGTACACCTGGGTGGACCACGGGCATTTTTTCTTGCCCGTGGTCCACCTAAATGATTTGTAATAAGAAATTCAAATATTCAATGGGCCATGGTCCACCTCCATCCGAGTTAGTGTTTATTTCTAGGATTATTTTGGAATGTTTTTGGTGTAGTTTATGAATGCTTTTTGGATGGATTAGGAATTCTATTAGGATTATTTTGCAATGTTTTAGGATGGATTAGAAATGGTTTTAAGATTATTTTGCAATGTTTTAAGGATGGATTAGGAATGCGTTTAGGATTATTAAGAAATGTTTTTAGGATGGATTAGGAATGCTTTTAGGATTATTTGGCAATGTTTTTGGGATGAATTAGGAATGCCTTTAGGATTATTAAGAAATGTTTTTAGGATGGATTAGGAATGCTTTTAGGATTATTTGGCAATGTTTTTGGGATGAATTAAGAATGCCTTTAGGATTATTAAGAAATGTTTTTAGGATGGATTAGGAATGCTTTTAGGGTTATTTAGCAATGTTTTTAGGATAGATTAGGAATGCTTTTAGGATTACTTAGCAATGTTTTTAGGATGGATTAGGAATGTTTTTAGGATTATTAAGCAATGTTTTTAGGATGGATTAGGAATGCTTTTAGGGTTATTTAGCAATGTTTTTAGGATAGATTAGGAATGCTTTTAGGATTATTTAGCAATGTTTTTAGGATGGATTAGGAATGTTTTTAGGATTATTAAGCAATGTTTTTGGGATGGATTAGGAATGCTTTTAGGATTATTTAGCAATGTTTTTAAGATGGATTAGAAATGCTTTTAGAATTATTTAGCAATGTTTTTAGGATAGATTAGGAATGCTTTTAGGATTATTTAGCAATGTTTTTAGGATGGATTAGGAATGATTATTTTCGAAATTTTTTGATATGGTTTAGGATTATTATAGGTAATTTTGACGATATTTTTGTTATGTTATTAAAATAGTTTTGTGATGGACCAAAAAAATGATTTTCAAAAAAAAAAACTACTTTTTAGCATTGATAATATGTGTATCAGTATATGTTACCGGAAATGTATGTGTCTGTAAATAAAATAATTGAAACATGTTGTTCATCAGACAAACTGGGTTAGGTTAGGGTTAGCTTGTGACCATTGCATTGCGCTTTATAATAACACATTTCCTAGGAATTGTATATGTTACGCTCAAAGACAGAAAACGCCCAGTGAGCGGAAAAATAGCTCACAACGCGTTGATTGAACCGTAAGAAAAATTTGCGCCTCACTCGCTTCGCTCGCTCGGCGGTGTTATGATCACAAGATAACCCTAACCTAACCCACCAATGTCTCTTGGTATTCAAACAAACATTGGTGGGTTAGGTTAGTATTCAGACTGACATTGGTGGGTTAGGTTAGGGTTATCTTGTGATTCGTTGGAGGTGTGTCCATCGCCGTCGAGCCGAGCATGCAATATCTCGGCCTTACACTCGACGGTCGGTGGGCCTTCACCGAGCACTTCAGGCGACTGGTGCCGCGTCTGATGGGAGCAGCCGGTGCACTTGGCAGCCTGCTCCCCAATATCGGCGGACCGAGCCTCGCCTGCCGCCGCCTCTATATGGGAGTGGTGCGGTCGATGGTCTTATATGGTGCTCCCGTTTGGGCAGACGCTATGACCGCCCGCAACAGAGCTCTGCTGCGACGTCCGCAGAAGGTTATGGCGGTCAGAGCCATAAGAGGGTACCGAACCATCTCTTACGAGGCGGCGTGCTTGCTAGCGGCGAGTCCACCGTGGGAGCTGGACGCCGTGGTGCTGGCGGCCATATATGGGCGCACCACTGAAGCCCGCGAAAGGGGCGAGCCCCCGTTCCCGGACGGTTTCCGACGTTGGAGAGATATAGCTCAGACGGAGCTCGTCCGGGAATGGGCGTATCGTCTGGAGGAGCCGACGGCTGGGCAGCGCACTGTTGGCGCTATCCTGCCCGTCTTAAACAATTGGATAGGGAGGCGCCACGGTGCGCTGTCATACCACGTTGTGCAGGTGCTCTCCGGTCATGGGTGTTTCGGCCGGTACCTGCACAAAGTGGCAAGGAGAGAGGAAACACCGAAGTGCCACGAGTGTGGCTCCGCGGAAGACACGGCGCAGCACACGCTTGAGGTCTGTCCAGCGTGGGCTGCACCTCGCGCCGCACTCATGGTGGAAGTTGGTTCCGACCTCTCGCTCCCGGCCATAGTCAAACAGATGACTGAGAGCGAGAGATCGTGGGAAGCAGTGGCCTCCTTCTGTGTCGAAGTCATGACACAGAAGGAGGTCGCGGAGCGTGGTAGGGAGGTGGATCCTGCCGCCCCCCCGCTTCGTCGTAAAAGACCGGGTGGTAGGCGTTTAGCCCATGCCCGGCGACTACCACCTTAACGGGGCTTCCGGGCGGTGGTTAGGGGAAGCCGCCGCCCATGGAACGGAAGTCCCCAAGCGGAGCAGGCGCGCTTAAAGCGCCGCTGAAAGAGCCGTGACCACTGAGATTGGGTCTACGGACGCCCGCCGGCGGGGTTGCGGAAGTATCGTCAGTTCCCGCAGCCCCGCTGCTATATGGCGGAGAAGGTGGTAGTCAGTCAGGTTTTTAGTCGGTTTATCCCTCAAGTGTCCTTGGGAGGGAAGAGCCCGACAGACCCCCGCCGCTTCCCCAAGTGGCGGGACATGCAGTAATGCATTTTCCTGACTATAAACAAAAAAAAAAAAAAAGGGTTATCTTGTGATCATAACACCGCCGAGCGAGCGAAGCGAGTGAGGCGCGAATTTTTCTTACGGTTCAATCAACGCCTTGTGGGCTATTTTGCCGTTTACTGAGCGTTTTCGGTCTTTGAGCGTAACATATACAATGACAGAATTACATAGCTAGTATACATTTCCGGAAACAATACATACCGAATTACAGCTTTCTAGCATTACCTCTGAAACTATAATGGTTCCTTGTATTTTACTACTGAACCCTAAAAAGTTCAAAAAGGTTTGCAATAGTATTTCATATATTATTAAAAAGGTGGACCACGGGCAAGTAAAAATGCCCGTGGTCCACCTAGGTGGACAGAGGTGGACCACGGGCAAGAAAAAATGCCCGTGGTCCACCCAGGTGTACCACGCAGGTGGACCACGACCAATACGGGAAGTTTATAGAAATTGCCTGTAATTTTAAATTGAAATTACACAGAATTATATAGATTATGATATGATTAAGAAATAGAATTATTACGCTAATTCATTGCAGACAAACCTAGCTGGTCTGTCAGGTTTCATTGTCGTGTGCAGTTCTGAAATAAATTAGATTTCAATTAATAGACGGTTGAGTGTTTTCCTTTTCATTTGTTTCGGAATAAATGAAAAGGATATTACATGCTTAATAATATTTCAGAATAAATGATTAATTAAAATGATTGTTCCAGTATCTCAACACATGCTGTCGGATATAGAGAAGTTGCCTGGTGTACAATTAGGCGACTTCTTACTGCAGTTCGAGCTGGACGAGCCCAGGGAGTCCGTGCAGGAGATCGCCAGGAAAGAGTTAAGAGAATCGCCAGAAACTGTTAAAAACGCCGTAGAAGAACTAAGAAAATTGCTAAAAGGTAATTATTTATATCATTGTATTGTATCTATCGCCATTCGCAAACTGTAGTAGGTACGTCAGAAAATATAATTATTTCAGATTCATTCTACGGTCAGCAACAGAAATAGACTGTAGTACCATGTCATGACAAAGATTCAAACAACAGCTGACGGCAGGGTGGGTTAATTCGTAACAAAAATCGTTCAAACTTATACAAAATAGGTATTGAGTTGGGATAACGATTGAGATTACACGACATTTGAACGATTTATTTTTTTTGACGATGTTGTGCAAGCTAGTGAAGCGCTAACGGGATACGCTTCACCAGCAACATTGGTTTTACGTGGGCGAGGTGTCAACCCGCCGCACAACCCCCGAAATGCTGGAGGACCACACCCGTCGTTGGTCAGCGAGTCCATCGGACTTAGCCGGTTAGTGTAGCTAGGCTGTACTACCGACCATTCCCCTATCCGCCACCTTGGGGACGCTCCCCTACGCTGTGAGGGCCAGCGCGGGGGATTTGAACGATTTTTGTTGCAGTTGTCTAGTCTATATTCACAAAGGCAATAGTTGGGTTTGAAAAGAAACTAAAGTGTAATTTGTTTCTGTTGGGACTGTACCATTCCGCAACTGACAAGACCGTAGACCGCAGGAAGGCAGCGGCAGACCGCAGGCGACAATAATGATTAGGTACTATGTTACTCTTTGAAATGACTTTCGTAGTTAGAATAGCTGGCGATCTTATGCGGTCTGTCGTCAACTGCTGCGTTTCATGAATAATGAACGATACGTATAATTAAATAATTAATTAATTACCCGGCCCTAACTAATATCCAAATTATTTTAAGTCAAAAATACAAGCTAATTGTGCATTAATTCCATACAAATATCCAAGTTGTCTAGAATTAATACAACAGTAAGTACAGCCAAGAGCAGGTCGACCTTTACATATTGGACATTGTACCATTCGCAAGTTCTATGTTTTATGAGCCCAAAATTGTATTGCAAGTGTAAAGCTTGACGTGCACCTAACTGTACAGTTGAAACTTCTTTGTAGCTGAAATTAATATGATACAAAATTAGAAGTGGTAGTCCTTTTTAAATCTTTTAATTATATCTTAAGAACATGTAAAGTGTTAACCTTTCAAAACAGCAATTTCAGCACTAATCTCCTGATGAACGGTCCAAAAACCAGATTATTATATTTTATGTTCGTAGTAATTACAGATTTAATGTTTATTTCCGCATAATTTAATACAATTATGTTCTTGTGTCGCGATGATTTCTTGACACGGCCCACGGGGCAGACCCATTAAATTACCATAATTCATTCTCACTTTAATCTACAATAGAATTCTATTGATGTCATGACCCGCGTCATTTGTATGTATCACTATAAAATTGTTTGAGGGTATTTTATACGTAATTATGTATAGGAAAACATCAGTTATTTACTTAACAAGTATGAAGCCATATACTTTTATTAGTTGCTTTTATTATTTCTGCCATATGCTAGCTCGATATTTAATTAGGTACCTATTAGATGCTATTAGTTACGGTTTATATGGTTCTCTATGTAAATGGCAGGGCGTCAGACTGCCCCGTGGTGGCCCCATGCCGGTGCGATAGTAAAAAATATATTGTAAAAAATATTGTGTACGTTAAAAACACTACTCATCCAATAGACGACCTCCGTGGCGCAATGGTTACCACGCCAGACCGCCACCCGACCGGGTCGGGTCATGATGAAAAACGAACTTTTTCTGATTGGCCTCGGGTCTTGGATGTTTATCTATTTAAGTATTTGTTATAAAATATAATATCGTTGAGTTAGTATCCCATAACACAAGTTTCGAACTTACTTTGGGGCTAGCTCAATCTGTATGAATTGTCCCTATATATTATTCATATTTAAAAAATAAAATAATAAGCGCCCACACATAGGAGAAACTTCTTTGTTCTATGAGCACTCCGAACGCGCGTTCTTAATTTAAAGTTTGGTCTTATGTTTTTTTTTTTTTCTCTAGTATGGCCAGATTTTGTGGAAAGTACCATAAACACAGACAACAATTACAATAGACAGACAAAAACTAATGTTAATTTGGTTACGTGGTCATATAATTTCAAAGGTCAATATCTCGACGCTGAGTGCCGTAATTCCGGTTTTATACAGCACAATTTTTATAAATAGACGATAGATTTATAAAAATAGAATTTTCATTCATGGCGTGATGTTAATTAAAACCTTTTTTTAGTACTAGCTGTACCCGCGGCTTCGCCCGCGTGGATACTGCCTTTCCCGTGGGATTTCTATAAATTGCCGTCTTTATCCTTGTCAACATCATAAAGGGAACCCATAAACAAAATTCCAGTTTTCTAGGTTAAGCGCTTGCGGTAATACTCTTACAGTCCTATTACTCCTGTTCCTGTGGGAACTCTATTAATTTCAGTCTTTATCTTTGTCAACATCATAAAGGGAACTTTTATACAAAATTCCAACTTTCTAGGTTGAGCGCCTGCAATAATACACTTACAGTCCTATTACTCCCTTTCCCGTGGGAATTCTATAAAACCCCATCTTTATCCTTGTCAAAAGAACCTCTATACAAAATTCCAGTTTTCTAGGTTGAGCGCGTTTTTGAGTTTATCGCGAACAGACAGACAGACAGACAGACGCGCGGGAGGACTTTGTTTTATAATATGTAAGGATAAGGATTACTTTTTACGTCTAGGTTAATGCTTATAAGACTTGTAATTAAACCAACTTCTTATCATAAGAAATAGTAGCTTCGATGAATACTTAGTTGTAGACTATGAACCGTACATCTTTGATTGTATAGAAAAGTTACAATTAATGTTTTTTGATTTTTCATTTAAGTAAATTCTTGCTTTTTCCCTTTCATTTGAAAGGAAAAAATTTACTCCGTTATCTACAAAACGTTACAAAACAAATTAAATAATCTATATTCTTCTTACTTATGGTAAACTAGTTTTTCTCCGCGGCTTCGCTCGCGTTAATTTTATGACTGTATAGATCTTGTTTGACAACAAAACAACCCATAGCGCGACTTGTGGCGTCATCTGTTGGCCGATACAGCGCCCTCTATAGTAGAAACATTATTTTCCCATTTGAACGACACAATTTCACGGGATAAAAAGTAGCCTATGTTGGGCTCTGTACCCCTAACAATATGTATGCAAATTTTCATAATGATCGGCTGCTTAGTCAAGCCGTGAAGGAATAACAAACAAACAAACTCACTTTCACATTTACAAATATTAATACTTAAAGGTTTGTTTATTTTTCTGTAAAAGAGGCTAGAATTCTACCTGTGAGGTAATGATAGCCTAATTAATGACATGCTATGAGCTCATAGGTATAGATATAATTTGCGTTTCGCACCTAACAAGGCTTGACTTCTGGCCTCTCTTACAATGTTATAAAGTTAATAATGTTTTGATAGCTTATTTTCTGAGATCAGGGTCTAAAGTATTAATTGGAGTAGCGAGAATAAATAATTTATACACTACAACTAATTGCCAAAAGTAAACTTATTGACAAACAATTTTTACGCTTCCATAAACAATGATAGACAAAATTTTCGAGAAAAAAAAAGTTTTGGAAATCATTTTTCATGTAAAAATTTAATGTTTATATTTAAGTTCACCTGATGTCCAGTCAACCAATGAAAGAGGTAACTAGAGTCGTAAATATGTTTCAAGTTTTCTAAATAATAAAATGGCATGAATGAGTTGACTCAAAAATTTATTGATCAATAGTAAGTGTTCATATTGCACTATGTAATTACAGTGTTACATAACGATGCAGATGCATAACATTATTAGCCAGGAAATCTTTGTTCTTTCTTAGTTTTCGACCCTGGTTACTTCCACCATTGCTTCCGTGGCCGTACGACCTCCGTGGCGTAATGGTTACCACGCCAGACCGCCACCCAGGAGGTCCCGGGTTCGAATCCCGGTCGGCTCATGATGAAAAACGAACTTTTTCTGATTGGTCTCGGGTCTTGGATGTTTATCTATATATACACTTCCGGACACTTGAATCGAGCCACCCAGCAGTTTCAACTTTGATTGCTAGTAACTTAACAAAAGTATATGATCAACGAAAAAGTTTTTATGCAATTTGGAAGCTGGTACACTTTACATTAATAAGGTATACTTAATTCCAAATTTAAATTTCAATAACTTGATAAAATTACAATTTTAAGTGAAACTTGTCCTGTATAACGTTTCTCAAAGACAAGACTCGGGTTGAATTTTTGAAAAAAAAAAGGAATTATTGGAAAAAAAAATTATTCAGTAACTTGTATTGCCTCCGAGAGCGTTTATGATTGCAGTCATGCGATTTGGCATGGAGTTAATCAACGTCATTATGAAGTGTTGTGGAATGTTCTCCCATTCCTCCTCGATGGCAACTCTCAGCTCTTCCAAAGTTTGTGGTGCTGGTTGGTGAGCTCGAACACGCCTCTTTAATTCGTCCCATAGACGTTCGATGGGATTCATATCAGGGCTCCTTGCTGGCCATTCCATTGTCGTGATTCCAACATCATGAAGGTATGCCCTGACGATTCCTGCAGTGTGCGCTCTTGCATTATCATGCATAAAGATGAAGCCTTGGCCTACAAATCCAGCATATGGCATCACATGAGTCTCTAGGCAATGGTTAATGTATCGACGGGCATTTAGTGTTGGTAGACGTGGTCCTGTCACAACCTCTAGCCCAGTTTTACCATCGGCAGATATTCCTCCCCAGACTATCCACGAGCTCCCGCCATAACTCACTCTCTCTTTAATACAACACTGAACAAAGCGCTCTCCCCGCCTTCGGTAGACCTTCCTCCTTCCATCATTACCATAAAGCATAATCTTAGTCTCATTAGTAAAGAGTACCTTGCTCCATTGGCGTTGAGTCCAATGCAAATGTTCGCGTGCAAACTGTAAGCGCGCCATTCGGTGAGCTCTTGTCAGTTTCGGCCCGTTGGCTGGCTTATGTGGGCTCAGACCACGTTCTTTAAGTCTTTGTCTAATTGTTCGCGCGGAAACAGCCACTCCATGAAAGTCTCGAAGCTGTTCTTGGATCTGTACAGAGGTGAGGTGACGATTTCGTAAACTGGTTGTCGCGATAAATCGATCCTGTCTTTCTGAAGTTACCCGAAATCGCGGTCTTCCTGGACGGCGCACGTATACACCAGTGTCGAGGTATCGATGGTTTACCCTTTGCACAGCAGAACGGCTTAAAGCAAGCTGTGATGCTACATCGCGCTGACTTCGGCCCGACTGTAGAAGCGCCACAGCTTGCGCGGCTAGAAGAGGCGGTGTATCCATAATTTTAACGTTTAAATGGCTCAAATGAAAAAAACAACAATTTTAACGATGTCTTAATTTCAAAACAATTACGGTGAATTCAAAATTATGGAGTTAAATAAAAAAATTATGTTAATTTAGATCAACTTTTCTTTTCAAAAGAATGCACTAATTTGGATTTTGTTTCGTTTTTCCATTTGATAAATTCAAAATTGGAACAACAGCACTTCAAAATCATTATGAATATACCAGCATCAAAACTGCATAAAAACTTTTTGATTAACTTAAGAATATTTTTATGTTCTATGTCATTATACATAAAAATGTAGGGTGGCTCGATTCATGTGTCCGGAAGTGTATGTATTTGTTATAAAATATATAGTATCGTATCCCACAACACAAGTTTCGAACTTACTTTGGGGCTAGCTCAATCTGTGTGATTTGTGACTATATATATTTTTATTTATTGGTTGTCTGTACAAGGCAAATATCGTCGATTAAACTATCCAATACAAAAAAGAAATTAAAATAATCTTTTTTGCGACACCGTATTTTAATATGTTTAAATATGTAAAAAAAATACTGATTGCTAATGAACCGATATATTTACTTTTCCAGAAGACAAAGACCTGCATGTTCCGTTGGATAACGAAGCATGGTTAATAAGATTCCTGAGGCCATGCAAATTCTACCCAGAAAGTGCTTACGACCTGGTGAGTCCCTAACATAAAATAAAATTGACATTGTAAAAATATCGAGAGCGAGGTTCACAAAATGATTTTTAGAAGAAAAAAAATCGTGTATTGACGTCAGAACTAAACATCAACCGAGTTTGCTTTTGCATTATGTCAACAAAACGTGAACAGTGTTGCCTGCCAGTCACCTTGCTTGCGACCAAATAAGATGGGTAAACTTTTATTTTCTTTTTAAGTGATAGATATCCTGCCTTATATTTAGTCACATACACATATAGATATTACGAATTAATTAAATAATCTGTGCTTTTATCTCAATTAAGAAGAAAGCACAGATTATTAAATACTGTATAAAAGTTAAAAATAAAAAGATTGGTAACTTTGTTTTACATCAAATCTTTTAATATGTACATTATGTACAAAACAAAAGGACAAAAAAACGAAAAAGAACACTCGGAAGAGCACTCGGTCGGATTCCGAGAGATTTTGGTTCGAAATTTTTATTTTTTTTATTTTTATTAATTGAAAAGTTCAGTTCGGGTGTACTAACACCCTTTTCTGAGACACCGGACTGCTGCGGGAGCGTAGGGCTCTCACCGCCAAAAATTTACAGTGTCATTGGTTCGAAATGTTCGAGGCGAGTAATTTTATATATCTTAGGCCTTCGAGCAGTCTTTCTCAAAGAGGGAAATAACGCTGTGGGCGCTTGAGGCGATTTGAGATTTTTAAAAACCTACGCTCTAGGCTCTTAAGGTTTACAGCGTAGGTAGGATTACATACATATTTATAAAAAATCTCTAAGTTATATACTGCCAATTACCAAAGCACCCGGAGAAGTTGAAGGAGAATCTTTTCCTCATTTTTTTTAAATTGGAACACAGATAACAGAATGTCCGACTTTCTAGATTATTTACAAGAAATTCTTATTTCCAGATAAAACGTTACTACGCATTCAAATTGAAACACTACAAACATTACGATGGGCTTGTGCCAAGCAAGGAGACCAATGTCTTCAATCAGAATGTCCTCACGGTGTTGCCCACTCGCGACCAGTATGGGCGACGGGTGCTTGTCTTGGAATTAGGAAGTAAGTGAAATTCATTTTATTATGGATATATGTATTTACTCGTTTTCACCAACAAATTTGTTTCTAAAATTTTTAAGTCTCTTGGCATCTTTCTCTATGTATAAATCCTTGTTTTTGGTACATGTATTTGCTCTGAGTGTAAGACAAATAAATACTTTTTTTCAAAAGTTTTTCGTTTTCAATACACTCCTTTCGTGAACTTAATATTACAATATTCGATGAAAAGATCTTAAAACTAATATTTTTCACCACCTACATTTTACATCATATTCATACTAATATTATAAATGGGAAAGTGTGTGTCTCTGTTTATTTGTCCATCTTTCACGGCAAAACGGAGCAACGAATTGACGTGATTTTTTAGATGGAGATAGTTGAATGGATGGAGACATAGGCTACTTTTTGTCTCTTTCTAACCCCCCACTTCCCTAAAATAGGGGGTGGAAGTTTGTATGGAGCATTCCGCAATTTTCAAGGTAGAAAGTTAAATTTGGTATGCGGACTATTTGTATTGTGACTAACAAAAAAACTTGTGCATCATTTTTCTTAAATTTGCCCACAACCTCTTAAAAGAGGAGGTGAAATTTTATATGGACTTTTCACAGTTTTCAAGGTAGGAAGCAAGGGGAACCGTGTTATACCCCGAATTAACGCGAGCGGAGCCGCGGGCAAAAGCTAGTAGGCCATATAAGTACATACATTTTATTCCTTATAAAATTATAAGAAACGTCACCGGAAAATATTAATCAGATAAGTTGGCGAGCATGACATTACTGCCTCATTACAGTATAATGTTGTTACGCAAAGCTAAATAGTATGTTATTATTCCTATCTTTCCGTCGTTTCGTCATGTTTGCAATACCCAAGTAAAGAGCATGGGACCATGCATCTGCGTCATATAACATAGCAACTATTTGTTCTTGTCATGTGAGAATATGAACCCGTATTGTTTACAACCAGGAATATGAGTTACTGCATGCATGTCATGTCCTGCCGCTTGGGGAAGCTACGGTATATCGGGTTCTCAACTCATACATAACAACAAAAAATATTACTGTCTGCCACCTTCTATAAGATAAATAAATTGTATATTATCCAAAATAGTTTTATTTAATGCATTTTCTTAAACATTTTAAGTAGTAATTAATGGAATATTACAAAAGGTAATTAGGAATATTTCCGTATGAATCACAAGAACATTGTAAATAAAAACTTCAGATCAGATAGGTAAATATTCAATAAAGTTTACATAGTTTTAAGAACTTACTGAGGTACTACGTGACTAGCCAAAAGTTAAGTGTATTTTGAGACTATGTTAAAACAATTTTACGTCAACAACAGTGTTATGTTTACACTGAATTAACAAATCAAGTTTTTTTTTTCTATGGAAACAAAAAAGTTAACTTTGTAATTTTCATGTTAATTTTACATCCATGTGCAATTTCTAAAGCTTTGTAAGTTCACTTGTAGGAGTCAAAAGAAACTTGATTTATGCAATAAAACATTGTGTTTTTACCAATATCTCTATAGTTGGAGATAAAATATCTTAAATCAAATGTTATTTCCAAAGATTCGCGCATTCCAAAAACTCTAATGCCTTGAAAATATTGCTATTAGCAGTAACAGGCAGCGTTACTGCTGTTGTAATTAATTAATTACAAATGTTTGTATATTGACCTCCGTGGCGTAATGCTTACCACTCCAGACCGCTACCCAGGAGGTCCCGGGTTCGATCCCCGGTCGGGTCATGATGAAAAAGTACCTTTTTCATCATGACCCCGAGTCTTGGATGTTTATTTATATTATATATATATGTATTTGTTATAAAATATAATATCGTTGAGTTAGTATCCCATAACACAAGTTTCGAACTTACTTTGGGGCTAGCTCAGTCTGTATGAATTGTCCCCAAAAAAAAAATTTGTCTTTTCATTCATTGTACTTTTTCAATGTCTGTGTATTACAAATATAGCATATGGTTATCTACCTATTCTCTACAGGAGGATTGATAATGTTTCATGTAACATTACAGAGAAATGGAAACCGAACAAGTGTAGCCTCGATGAGGTGTTTAAGGGCTGCGTGCTGTTCTTGGAGGCTGCTATGCTGGAGCCCGAGACGCAGATCTGCGGGGCTGTGGTCGTCTTTGACATGGAAGGTCTTTCAATGCAGCAGGTGTGGCAGTTTACGCCACCCTTCGCAAAAAGAATCGTGGACTGGCTTCAGGTAATTAATGAAATGATAACTGCTTACCAAAGTCTGAATCAGTTTCAGTCTTACATATTACAGTTGCTGTTTATAATCTATCATGAGCTTGCCACAAGTTTATTTGATTTCTTTTATATAAAATAAGAACAGGACTATCATAGTTTACTGTTATCTCCGTATATCCTATTGTTTTCTATATTACACGTGTAGTTTTTTCATAACAATGGCGAAAACACAAAATAAAAAAAATATTTTTAATGCAGGTAAAATTGTTTAACTTTTATAAATAGAGAATGACGAAGTATTAGCTGTAGTATAACCATGGGTAGTTCACACCTAACATCAGTTTGCGTATAAATACACGATAATTAACATTAAAAAAAACTTTTTGTAATAGGATGCAATAACAAAACTGATGTTAATTTAATTATCGGAGATGGTAAATACTAACTTTTACGATATTTATTGCCTAGGACACGACTGGTTCCGAGTTCAAAAACTATAAAGATAACAGATTTTTTTTTCTTTTTTAAAGAGATGTTTGATTACCTTGAAATGTCTCTGGTATCCTGCTTAGTATCCATTGAAATCCTCAGGAATTTTGAATGCAATATCCATCTTTAAGTTGAACAAGGAAGACTATTTTTACTAAAAACTGTCAATTATACAAAACTGTGAAAGTCATACAAAATCAGTCAATTTGTTTGACTGATCGTCTGTCTGTATTATCAAATACTATAGAAGACTAATGGCGGAAACACACTACCGTGTCGGGGCCTGTCGTGTCGCGCTCTGTCGTGACGGTGGGTGTGCACACTTACGTGTCGTGTCGGGGCGCGCTTCTGTTCAGAAATGAACGAAATAAACGCCAGACGTTTATTTCTTTCATTTCTGAACAGAAGCTCGCAGTGTTTGCCTTTGTCTGGGTGTTTTCTATAATGTATAATGGTATTTATTTACAAAAAAAAGTATTTAAGTATATTTATCAGGAATCTAGTACCTAGTAACTCATTATCACGCTGCAAAAATAAATTTAAAAAAAAAGCGTCCACTTGTTCGCGCCACGAGCCGCGCGCGGGTATAGAAACACATTTGCAGGGCGTGTCGTGTCGCGTCATAACCCCCACCACCGCCGTGGCGCAATCGGCGGCCAGCAGTCCGCGCCACGACAGAGCGAGTCACGACACGACACGCCCTACAAATGTGCTCCTTATGGCGGAAACACACTACCGTGTCGGGGCCTGTCGTGTCGCGCTCTGTCGTGACGGTGGGTGTGCACACTTACGTGTCGTGTCGGGGCGCGCTTCTGTTCAGAAATGAACGAAATAAACGCCAGACGTTTATTTCTTTCATTTCTGAACAGAAGCTCGCATTGTTTGCCTTTGTCTGGGTGTTTTCTATAATGTATAATGGTATTTATTTACAAAAAAAAGTATTTAAGTATATTTATCAGGAATCTAGTACCTAGTAACTCATTATCACGCTGCAAAAATAAATTTTAAAAAAAAGCGTCCACTTGTTCGCGCCAGGAGCCGCGCGCGGGTATAGAAACACATTTGCAGGGCGTGTCGTGTCGCGTCATAACCCCCACCACCGCCGTGGCGCAATCGGCGGCCAGCAGTCCGCGCCACGACAGAGCGAGTCACGACACGACACGCCCTACAAATGTGCTCCTAACCATATAAAATGTATGAACGCGATATGCTTCTGGCGCGACACGACAGGCCCCGACACGGTAGTGTGTTTCCGCCATAACCATATAAAATGTATGAACGCGATATGCTTCTGGCGCGACACGACAGGCCCCGACACGGTAGTGTGTTTCCGCCATAATACGCACAGCTCTTGACGTTTCTCATATAATGACTTGGCAACCTCCGTTCACCTCATGCCGCTAGGGGCGCTATAACATTTTGCATACAAAACGCACAGTTCACCTCATGCCGCTAGGGGCGCTATAACATTTTGCATACAAAAGTTTTGAAATCGTTCACCTCATGCCGCCCTCATGCCGTAGGGGGCGCTAGTGTCGCGTCTTGCCCGAATTCTTCCGAAGCTGTGCTTATTACTCGTCTATAGTATTTGGTATTATTACCATTACCAGAATGGTATTTAAACTTGTCCGCAATATGCGTCAACATTTAAAAAAGGTTGGTAGCCACATGCGAGCCCATGACATGACATACAGAGAAAAAACGAGAAAGCTGCGCGTACTTTGGCTCATAATGTAATTTTTTTTTTTCAGGAAAGTATACCCCTCCGTGTAAAAGGCTTGTACATAATAAACCAGCCTTACATCTTCAATATGGTGTTCCAACTCTTCAAACCGTTCCTCCAAGAGAAATTGCGATCTCGTATCATATTCATCGGGAGTGACAGAGATGTTTTACATAAACACGTAACCCCCAAATGCTTGCCGGACTGTTACGGGGGTACTCTTAACCTACCGAGGGTCACTGGTGCCCAATGGCTCGAACTACTTCTAATGTGTGATCAGGAGTTTAACGGTAAGTACAAATTATATATTTTCCTGCATTATTATTTTATTATTACTACGTAGATACGGAATCCTCGGTGAGCGAGTCCGACTCGCACTTGTCCGGTTTTATTTTGCATAGAGTTCAGTAGGTGTAGGTGGGATAACACCTTCTGGATTCAATCGCCTTTTTATAGCGTTCACCTTTACAATCTGTCTCTTTGATGAATAGAGATATAATGTCTGTGGCCTGATGGGAATAAACATTCCCATAACCATAACATGAATCCCGCCTTGGGCAGGCCTCTTATAAAGAGGCTCATGAACCGTGTTACGGATTTTTAGTGAAGAGGCTAACTGCGACCATAACTAGATATTAATATGATTAGGCGTATGCTGTAGACGTTGATGATAGGTAGTTCACGAACTGTCTACTGATTTATGTGGCTTAAATTAGTAAGAAAGTCACTCATCACTAAAAAAAGCAAAATTGTTCATTTGGGCTCTAGACAATATATAATCAAAACTTAATATAACAATATTTAATTTGTTTCAGCTATTAATGCATACGGATATAAGAAGAAGTGAAATCAACAAAGAGAAGTTCTAGTGTGATAACGGCATATCGTGATAATCCTAAACGTTATAGTGAAGTTTATATACATAGGTACAAAGATATTAAATGTTGGGTAAATGCTAGAATTTAAGAATTATTTTCGGTTGTCGATATGGGCCTAGTGCAACCCGTTTATATAGGTAGACCCATAAACTAAACGGGTTAAGAAAGTCTTTAGGCTGATTGAAACATAAAGGTGCTGATAAACTTGAGCATTCACTTGTAACAGAACATCGAGCATTCGCCGTTTTTATATTTGTCGAACTGAACAACAAGCCGAGCCAAGCATAGAGCCAAATATTGCTACGAACATATCAGAGCATTCTTGCGAACGCTCTAGTCGATGCTCGTCAAAGACACTGGAGAGCAACAGTTGGAGGAGGGACGTTGACAGAAGCTTGGCTCGGCAAAAAGCTCGAAGCAAATTGTTAAACTGCTCGCCAGAACGCTCGATAGAATGCTCGCTAAAATGTTCTCGTAATTTTTCTGTAATGTAACATTCGCGAGAATGCTCATCACAAGTGAATGCTCAAGTCTGTCAGCACCTTATGAAATGGAAAATCATACAAAGGGTCTTTTTAAGAATGAATCCCTCTAAATATCTATCTAGTTTGTAAATAAAATGTTTGTATATTTTTAAAGGAAACTTAGAAGTTTATTGGAAGAATTCCTAGTAAAAAGGTGACTAAACTACCTTTTGATAATTTTGTTGCGTTGACATATTACTACAATTTTTAATTTTTACTGATTAGATTAATAGAATTTTCCTCGATAAAGTTGTTGCACATATTTTTATGTACTCGAGTAACTTTGTCTTAGCAAATTGTTATCTATCTTTCTATATAAGTTCAGAGATTGAATTAGGTTTATTTGACAATAGAAAAGTATTTAAAACAAATTCTAAATACACACAATTTATTTACAAACTAGTACAGTCAAGTGCACAACAAGTTTTACGTATTGGACAGTGTACTTGTCTATAGTTTAAACGACAGAATATGTAAATTTTTAATTGCACATGACTGTACATTCGATATCTACCACCGACATTAAATTTATTTCGTTTATAAAATATTGCATTGTGTAAAAAAAAATTAAAAATATACAAGATACTCGTAAAATAAAGTGTGATGCACACAATGCTATTGATGACTGATTGGAGATGTATGAATTTTAAGCTTTTAAAAAAAAACTGAACATCAAAATCCGTTGCATAAGATCTAAGCATACATAGGTTACAGACAGACCGATTTAATTTTATAGTATGTGAAGAAGCTATAGAATAAATAGTATGCTATCACAAATTGGAGTAAATGTAAAGTTTTTTTATTCTACCTTGAAAATTATGCGTGGTTATGCTATCATCACAAAATCGTAAATCTAAGTAAATAAACGAGATGTATGAAAATTTAAAATCAATGAAAAATATTAGCTTTTTTTTAAAGTAAAACTTTTAAAATTACAGTAAAATTTATAATTGTTCCAAATAATAGTGACATTTGAGTTGTAGTAGCAAAAATAACACACTCAAAAATAAAACAAATCACATCGGAAAAAAGACTGAATCAAGATGTTTATTTGTCTAATTTTGACTTGGAAAAATAAGTACTTACCGATGATTGGTTCATGTTCGATCACTCGATCACTAATCAGTCCTGCGCGCTGCGTTTCAAAAACAAGAATAACTTCGTTAAATGCGTTATTTAATAGAAACAATTTGTATACGCATTTATATATTACCGACGATATTAAATCTATGTTTCGTAAGTGGTTATGTATGACTAGTTTCCAATTAAACGTTACATTCCAATGTACTCTCAACTGAAAGTGCCAATAAGACTGATAGATAAAATATAGTTTTGGTACCTATGTTCTCTTATTGGTACTAAAGTTGGCTGCAATCTCATCTAGATGTTTTAGTTCTAAGTGATTCATATGCCATTTTGTATACCTCTATAGAATTGCCGTAAAAATATCAAACATATGTAAAAAATTTAATCGCACATTTTTTCTTTTGAAATCAAGTTTGTATTAAGTACCTATAGAAAATGTTATATGTAGTATTGTTTTAGAATATTTGAAAATAATCCGTAATAATTTCAAAATATTTTAGAAAATCACGAATTATATCCAAATCTATTCCTCGTTATTATATTACGCTGAAAACCCAAAAGACACAGAGAAAATCGCGTGGAAATAATAAAATTGAAGTGGGGATATTATGGAGGAGTGGAGACACATTTTAACACTTTGCAAGTAAAAGCAAACAAACAAGTAATTGCATAGCAACATGAAAGACATTGTGAAGTGTAGTTTGTCCTTATAAAATACTTTAACATACTTTTTTATTAAGTTTTGGTAGATTAGACTTTCTTTTGAATTCATTAAGGTGATGATACTTAAAATTACATACACTTTTCTTTTAGCTAAATCTTTTGTTTTTTTTTATATGAAATGCATGTTTTCAAAGATCTGATTGTATTTAGGCATATCACAAAATGTGTGATAATGAGATGAAATTCAAAAATATTTTTTTAAGAGGAGATAGTTGTCTCGTGGCAAAATTAAATTTTAATGTGTAAGAATATTCTGCATGTTAATGTTATAATAATATAATAATTTGATAAACTTTATTTGATATACACGTAAATTATTTTGATAATAAAAGAGTTTTAAATACAAATGTGTTTCACTTTTTGTTAGAGACACTATGCAAGGCTTTTTCCGTCCATTCCCTGTCATATGACATTATCTCGGACAATACAATAAAAATACTCTCTAATGCACCAAACAAAAAATACAATGTAGCTACACGGACATACAATTCAGAAGTATAATAGGCGGTACGCAATTTCTTCCAGACAACCTCAGATACAAACATAATGCAGACGATAAAAATAAATGGTGGCGCAGTAATTCTAAATTAAACTAGTAAATAAAAACAACAAATAAAGAATAATAAAGGAAAATAACAATATGATCAACATAATAATTAATAATAATAACTACATAAATATTATAAATAAGCAAGTACATATATAAATTAAATGGAGAGATAGTGACCATCTTATCCTTAGCATTCCTTTATTAATACATTTGTTTATCAGTTAAGGGGCTCCTTCACCGCGAGCATTTGCTTGTAATGTAACATTTTAGATTCGACTTTGAGCATTACATTACAATACCCCTGGCTGACGAGAGTTCGCCTCCCTCACTGCTGCTGTAATGCTCGAATCTGAGCGTTACATTACACGCGAATGCTCCCGGTGAAGCACCTTTACACTTGTCGTAAAATCGTAAAAGACTGGATCGTGTCGCCTAAAACTAAACAGTTTCTCTATGGCAGAAAATATGAGATATTCACAGTTGATTAACGCTTACAAAATCTAAGGGGGTATATCTTGAATATAATATATTGTATTAATTATATGTGTAGTCCAGCGGCAATGAAAAAACTCTTGTTGATGAATAGGTAAGATCGAATTTATAAAAAATAAAATTAAAAAAATATTTATTTCATTCAATTTTAATATATTTCAGTGACAGTTTTATCATACAACCAATACCCACAACAAAATCTGTGACCCATACAAATCATAATAAATTAATACCATTATTTCAAATTGCTATAAAACGAATAAAACATTATATTGACATGTTCTCGCATTTTGTTGTTTGCTTATACCTACTTATCATTTTCAGAAATCTATATTTTAACAAAATGTTTAAAGTTATGCATCTAAATTGTACTATTTAATCTCACATTGATACCTCATCTTTCTAAAAAGATTTATACAGAGTTGTTTTAACGAAAAATGCTTGCCTTAAATTTTAAATTGTATAAAATACCACCCACTAATATAAGAAAAAACCCACGATAATTTTCATTCAAAAATCGTGCCATCAACATAATCTATTGTACTCGTTATGTAAATATGTCATGGTATGAAACTTTCTTTGCATACAAATTATGCCATTTATCAACTAACAACACAGACTTAAACATCACAGTTGAGGTAGGCACAAACGTGTTTAAACATTTTACATCCGAAGAATAAAATTCAGACTTCAATTGGTCCTTTTCTATGAGTATTACTCGAAATACACAATAAAAATAACCTACAGATTCAATAGCTACAATAATAGTTATAATATAACAAGGTTATGACATTTTTTATATTAGAATTTTCATGCTATTTACCTCTATCATTTTAAATCAAAAGCCTCAATAAGGCTTTAAATTCGCGATATTACTTCATCACTTATTGTTGTTGTTGGAGTACCCGTAAGAATTGGCCACTGAAAACAGAAAAACATAAAATTTTACAATTGTTGTAAAAAGTTAAAAGTCATTCATACTAACTGGTAACAAGGATCTTTAGCTTATTATAATATGAACTACAAAAAAGGCAAAGTACGTCAAACGATGACCTTATTACGCAAGTTTTTTAAGATTCTATTTGTAAACCACAAAAAAATTCAATGCCAAAATGAAGTGTTCTCGTGGCATCAAATTATAGTACCATTGTTCCATAATGATCACCGTAACAACGTTAGAAAATAAATTAAAAGTAAAAAAAATATATTTAAAAACAAGCTTTTATTTAATTGCGCTAAAAAGAATAAAATAAACTTTTCTTTTAAAACTTTAACTATCAACCTATAACGTCATTACACAATTTATATGACATAAAAGCTTGTCGCGAGATTTAATTACTAACATTTACTCGTACTACGAGTAAGTAGTAGTAGTTCGATAATTAGGTATGTTTTCTTATATACAGGTAAATCTCGCGACAAGCTTTTATGTCATATAAATTGTGTAATGACGGATAAGTTGATAGTTAAAGTTTTAAAAGAAAAGTTTATTTTATTCTTTTTAGCGCAATTAAATAAAAGCTTGTTTTTAAATATATTTTTTTTTCTTTTAATTTATTTTTTACTTTTTAGTTAACACAGGACAGGTTTCGCAGTGCCATCTATTGTCGAGAGGCGGTACTAGTCTAATGAATTTATTTGTTATAACTAGCACCAGCAATTTGAATACCTATATAATTTCCTGATTTTACTACAGTCACCCTGCGACAAACTAAACGGGTTTATGTACCCATCAAAAATAAAATACCGACCAAGGGCAAGTAGAACTCGCGCATGAGGGTTCCTTCCCATAATCATACTAGTCATACTATCATACTAATATTATAAATGAGAAAGTGAGTTTGTTTGTTTGTTATTCCTTCACGGCTTGACTAATCAGTTGATCATTATGAAAATTTGTATATATATTGTCAGGGGTACAGAGCCCAACATAGGCTACCTTTTTACCCGTGAAAGTATGTCAATCCAAAGGGAGAATATTTTTTTTACTATAGAGGGCGCTGTATGTATGGGATGCTATCGGCCAACAGATGGCGCCACAAGTCGCGCTATGGTGGTTTTGTTGTCAAACGAGATCTATGTCATAAAATTAACACGAGCGAAGCCGCGAGGAAAAGCTAGTAATAGATAAAATATATATATTTTAATTCAAAACCGGTATAAAAAGAGCCATGAATCAATGTAAAATGTACCAAGGGTAGGGTCACATTATATTGGTTGTTTAAAGAAGAAGAAGTTACTACAAATTTACGATTTTCAGATTTATTCCTGTACTTGTGCTACATCATCTTGCTTCTTGCCAAATTTCATGATTCTAGGACAACCGGAAGTACCCTATAGGTTTTTGGTCGGAACGGTTTTGTACGAAAAACGGAACACAAACGGCTATATCGTAATTTTGTAATCATAATATTGTATTGTCATCTGACCTACAGTTTTAAGGAAAATTTCAGCTCAATCGGTCTTCGGGAAGTGGTTCAAATTTTCGTTCCAAGATTCCACCCTTACATACATACATACAGGTCAAGTTAAATAAAAGCTTTTAAAAACAGAGGATTAATTTTGTGACCAATATTGAGACTAGTCAAATATTTACTGTACATATTATACATAGGTACTATGAACCTATATGGTAAAGGTTAATGAAAACGACCCTAAAAATGACATAATCTAAATTCAATCTACTTGCATTTTAAGGTTATCCCTATCCTCTAAGTTTTCCTTGACCTTTTTAAAGATGTACAAAGCCTTGACATCTCTTTGGCTTTGGCAGGTCTTTGGTTTGGTATCAAAATTAGTTTTTTATTCATATCATCTATCATTAAATAGATGATATGAATAAAAAATCTATTCATTAAATATCATCGCAAAAGGCGACAAAAGGATTTCACTTAGCCTTGCTTGATGTTGTTTGCCAAGAACTGATCAAATCAGACCTAAAAGTATGATCTACTTTTAAACAGACCTACCTTTGAACTGTTCCTCATAATGCTGCAGCATTTTCAATAAAGTTTCTCCAGGTATTTCTGGCTCTGGCAGATCCCCTCCGTGCCTTTTCCTTGTAGCCTTAGAATCAATATGGGACAACAAAGACTCCTTATCAGTTCCGTGGAAATGGATTCGCGAGCGAAGTTTCTGCCTCATAAACGGTTTGAAGATTGCAAATAACATATTGAAAATGTACGGCTGGTTGACTATGTGTACAGCTTTTAGGCGAATTGGTACGCAGTCCTGGAAAAAACAGAGTTACATGTTGTAAATATCCCCGTCTGTGTTATAATAGACAATAGAAGTAAAACGAGGAAATATGGTGGTGCAGTTCTGTTATAGCCACGACGAGTTTATTAGAAACATTATAGAAGGACAGATTAAAAGAGGAAGAGAACCGAAAATAAGACTGGTTTCATCAATTATAGAGAGGCAAAAGAAGAAAGAACTGGCACAGGATAGATCAAAGAGTATAAAGAAAGTTAATTAAAATTTAAAATATAATGAATTATCAAAATAGGATTCCTATCATCAAGCTGCTCACGAAATATCAATATCGCCACAGATTAATAAAGGTCAATCACAGGGAATTCTAGTATGGAATTCGGGGATACTCAAGTGTTATATTTTTTTTTAATTTAAGAACCATCTATATATATAAAATGCTTTGTCCTGACTGACTGACTGACTGACTGACTGACTGACTGAGAATCAACGCACAGCCTAAACCGCTCATCGTAAAAATCTGAAACTTGGCAGTTGGAACTATTATAAGACGTAGGCGTCCGATAAGAAAGGATTTTTCGAAATTCGAACTCTAAGGGGGTAAAAAAGGGGGGTAAAGTTACTATGGGACAACTTGATTCCTTGGTCCAATCTACTTCAAATTTTGCATAAAAATTGTTTAAGAGAATTTATGGAAGATGTGATTCTTATTTTATTGAAATTCTTGAAAAAAATGCATTTTGTGGGTAATTTTCTTCGAGTTGATATCAATACTCATACTCCTTAGTGCTTTATTGATTTCAATTTACATTTCATTTTGACATATCCGTGAAGTGAAGTGTGTCATCTGTCATGTAATATTTTTGTAAATTGTGAATATTCAAACAAAATGATTTCATAATGTCGTCGTACTATTTATTCTGTTCGTGATCTCGGAAAAACAGCTAAAATTCTAACTACATCCTAGCGGACTGAATCATATTCATCGATAATAAACAGTAAGTAATTAAATTTTATAATATTTGACAGGGTTCAAGTTAAATTGGTTACTGGTTAAATGGCATATTGATATTGTCTCTTTCTCACTTATAGGAAATCTCATTACGTCGACTCGCTCTAATATTTCGTAGTGTTGTTGTAGGGATGGTTGTAGGCCGAGGTTGTATGTATTGAAATACCGATATACTTAAATTTTTTTTTACGGAAGTGGTTGGAAAACAAGCTCAGGAATATGGATCATTTGATGTTAGGTGATTACCGTCGACTATGGAGCACATAGATTCTAGGGTCCCTGACCCGTAGCCGACCTATAACAGGAAAAAACAGGATATAGCGAGAAATAGTATAAGGACGGAGCTAGATTTTTTTTATGTCACAAAGGTGGCAAACAAGAATTTCGGATATTTCACTCTCCGAACGAAACGCATTGCTGCTTCACGTCAATATTCTGTAATAGGGTGGCACTTCACCGGTCGGACTAGCCTATTTCATAAACTCCAAAGATTGTAATGAGAACTACCTATATAAATAGAAAAATAGTCATCAATATATATGAAAATGTTTTGTCTTGATCGTAGAGACCTGAAGCCTAAAACCTGGGTGTGTTCTGAAAAGTGTGGTGTATGATGTAGGCAACCGATAAGAAAGAATTTTTTTAAATTCCCTCGGGAAAGCGGGATAAACGCAAACGAAGTTGCGCGGGTTTCTCTAGTCATAATATATTATTATTAGCTTAAGTTTCTGTATGTAAAAATTGTTGTAAATGAAGATCATTTCACTAAATAAAGACCATTTAAATTAAATTAAGATAAATCTAATAACAAAATTTGATGAAAGGCGATGATTGCAGGAAATAATAATAGTAATCTGCAAAAAAAATTATCTTAATTTATGTCAAAACGAAAATATTTACCGCTAGGTACCTACTTATTATGATATGAAGTAAAAATCATGATTGAAATTTTACTTGTTACTACCACATTACTACTACTGCCAATCATTTGGATCCGCCAAAATCATAGATTTCAACAAAAAAAACTCTCACCTGGATCCAATCTACGACCATTTTGGCGAAAGAGGGCGTGAAATGCATGACTTGTGTGAGCGATAACCCCTTCATATCCAGTATGGAGACGACACCGTTGACCTGCGTTATAGGTTCATCCATTGCAGCCTCCAGTCCCATCTGCACTCCCCTGAATACATCTGGAAGGGCCACTTTACGAGGATTCCACCTTTCTGTAAAAGTATTATAATTTTGATTTATACAATTACTGCGAAAAGTTTTGAAATCAATTCATTATTTTCGTAACCTTCATGTGAAATAGGTCGTACGTAATAGTCAAAAACCCATATTTTGTTTCTTATACGCGGTATTAAAATTATTTAGCTTTGTTTTTTTGTTTCTACAACTTAAGTATATACAATAATTTTTTATAGATATTGATAATTAAAATGAATAAATTGAATGACTACAAAAAAATTAAAATAAGTAATTATATTTTTTGTACCTGTCAACGGTGGAGGTCACTTACACCCATCTTTTGTCAACAATATAATTTGTTGTTATATCATAAATCTCTTTAACAACAGATATAACAAACCTAACCTACACTTAACTTTTAACGCGTTAAAACATTGCAAGTCAAAGATATACCACTACAATTAAATACTGTTTTTATAAATATTACCTATTAAATATTATACAGAATTCCGTCACCTCGTAGCAAATGCCAATCACCTTTATAAAAAATCCATTCAAACTCGCACGAAAAACAATTCTTTGTGCAAACCTAATTACTTGTTAAAAATACATGAGAGTACCTGCCCAAACGGCAATGCATACATAAATAATATACTTAATGTATTTTCAAATGTCTGTATGGTATTTAGTAACGTAATTTTATGTGTGAGAAGTGAGGTGATTGAAAGTGACATCCACACCTATTAAATAAATGATATAATTTTTTGATGACGAATGATCGTGACCGAATATGATATTATGTTGTAATACGCACACATCTAAGTCGCTGTATCAACAACATCGAGATATTGAGAAACCGTTTACAAGACCTTACTTCTCCTTTGATAGATGTCGCAGGTCGCAGCGATCGAGGCGAAAGGAAATCAATGAGTTGAGCACAGCGAAGAGGTAACCGACATAGAGACGTAATGTTTGTAATTTTTTATTATTAAGAAAAATAATTGTCCTCAAATTTCAAACAATATTGTACAAAATACCAACACATTTGGACAAACCCATTGGACTTGAAGGCGCCTCTATTCCAAAGGGCTGCAAACAACTCTAACTTAGAATTAAGTTAATGTAATGTCTCAATATGTACAGACAAGTTGACTGTTACCACTTTCATTACCGTTAATATAACTAGAGTTTTCAAATATTGGATAAAAGGATTAACTCGAACTCCCAACAGGTCAGACAGAACTTCATATCGAGATGCTCACATTATTAGCACACAAAACTTTGTTATTAGTTCTTTACCCTGATTACGTCTTTCATTGGTGTCTATCTTTTTATCGTTCTGTTTGACAGACAGCCATTTAATATAATTATCATAAACTTTAAATATGTTTGTGCAACTCACCAATACAAGTCCTTTATGCTCTGGGTAACATAACCAGGCTCTAGATGTCTCTTGTTTCCTTTTCACGACTTGTTGATAATTTAGTTTATAAGTCAGGTAAATTAACAGATGGTTACGATTTTGACTTTTATTTAAAAAGTTCTTGAAACCTTGTTATATTCTCGAAGTTCTTGACACCTTAATGATCAAGTTACTCACCAATAAAGCATAAAGCACACACTCGCTCACAATATTAATAATAGCTTCATGAAATAGCAAAAATAAGTAGTGTGAGCGAGTGCAGCACCCAGGCCATAGCCTAAACTGACCACCTGACTCCACGAGCATGATGCGCCGCCCGTGCTGATCCCTTGGAGAAAGTATGGAGACTATGGAGTGGTCGAAGGCGGGACGAACCGACGACGGCGTCAGGTCATGGCAGTAATCAGCGTGTGCTTTTCTGAACTTGTAATATGATTGTATCTAAAAAAGAAAATATGTACATTGTCATACATTTAAGAAATACATACATTTTAGTACTCATTTCACTGCTGGGATAATCATTTTTAACACTTACACGTTTGTATGCACTTTCTGGGTAAAACTTGCATGGTCTCAAAAATTTCATTAAGAATTCATCTTTTTCAATAGGAATAACAAGGGCCGTTTCACCTGAAAAACGAAAATAATTAAAGTTAAATAAAGGCGGTATTACACAGTCCACTTCTGCCTTTCAATTTGGATGAAGCAACCAAATTGAACAATGCAAACGTAAAAGTGAATCATTCAATGTCATATTTTCACTTTTGCCGTTCAACGTTCACCTAAAGTGAATCAATTTGGTTGAAACGTGTAATTCCGCCTTGCGATTATTTGCATGGAGATTAATTTTTAAGTTTGACTTTCTTTCTGGGCTCGGTCGGACGCCGAAGATTGTGGTCAATCCAAGTTTGCTTTAATTAAAAATGATTTTTTAGGGTTTCGTACCTCAAAAGGAAAAACGGAACCCTTATGAGATCACTTTGTTGTCCGTCTGTCTGCCAAGACCCTTTCTTCCTCGTGGTCAAACTTTTTTGACAAACTGGTTTGACGACGAGGAATTTTAAAATTCCTCGTGGTCAAACTATCTAATTACATCCTGTGTAATAAATAGTCTGTTATAGCCAATTTTGAGATAGATTAGGATTGACTTTAGGATTACTTTCGAATGTTTTTGAGATGGATTAGACCCTTTTTCTCTGGAATGCATGGAGGTATCAAGCTGAAATTCATATCAAATACTCAGGTCTATAATACTATGTCAAGTCAATATACCTACAGGTTTGTACGGAACCCTCAGTGCGCGAGTCCGACTCGTACTTGGCCGGTTTTTTATGCCACAAAGGTGTCAAACAAAACAAGCATACGGCCCGCCTGATGCTAAGCATCACCAGACGGGCTGCTCCGATTTGAGCGGATTATCCGCTGTGCCCTACCTCTCTTCTTCTTGCTTGATTGTAATATAAATAGATACACTAGTCTAGGTGTTGACCGAATACGAACTGCCACGGATTCCGTTAAAACATGGTTAAAATGATCTAAAGTAAATGAACTAGGACCGAAAATCATGGAAAACTTCTAGAGAGTACCTTCAGAGATTATTACGTATGTATATTATTGTGACCATAATAAAGGTATTATAGAAATAATATTTACAGTTGAACATTAAATTAAATGTTTATATAACAATAAAATAACGAAATAAGTACTAAATAGAAGTAAGTACTTCCTATTAATAAATTGCATAATAAAATTAAATATAAGTACGTATTATTTATTTTACAATTAACAATGACCTTTATGAATAAAAATGTTCCGTATTTTCGATATTTATTAGGTACTCATTATTTTATTAAACACTAGCGCCCGCCCCAGTTTTACCAAATACTATAGACGAGTAACGTACAGCTTCGGAAGAATTCGGGCAAGACGCGACACTAGCGCCCCTACGGCATGAGGGCGGCATGAGGTGAACGATTTTAAAACTTTTGTATGCAAAATGTTATAGCGCCCCTAGCGGCATGAGGTGAACTGTTTGTTTTGTATGCAAAATGTTATAGCGCCCCTAGCGGCATGAGGTGAACGGAGGTTGCCAAGTCATTGTATGAGAAACGTCAAGAGCTGTGCGTATTACTCGTCTATAGTATTTGGTTTTACTAAGAATCCCAATAAAATATAAAAAATACAGCCTGTGTTACTAGTGGATAGTGTTAGCTTCCAGTACTTTTAGAGTTTATTCATTACAAACATACACACTAAAACAGAAATCTTTCCTCTTTATAATATTGGTGTAGATAGGACTAAAGCTATATTCAATTCCTCTATAGTTGGCACACGATTTCCAATGTTTAATGGTGCTTGAACTAGTTTCGGGACAAGCCAAGCCAAGACACATTCCCACCGATGTGTCTCCTGTGTAGCCAGGATCAACAACGGCGACCTCAAATTGACAATAAGCGATGAAGCTTATGGACGTCCCGGGGAGAAACTATACAGCTGTCTTGGAACTCACAACGAATTTAATCAGAAAGAAGATAGTCGGAAGAGGAAGTATTGAAAGGACTTGAATTAGTTTGTCATGCCTTGTTGTGGTACCATACTTAATGCTGTATTTAAGAATAAAAGTAATTTGTGATTTACGTTTATTTCATATCGTATAAATCGGTCGATCGTTATGAACTTTTGTGCCAAGTACTTAAAGTATACTATAATCCCTACGTAATATCACTAGCTAATTAGCTATGCAATCGTACGTAGGTTTAGCAAAACTAGCAACTATTGCGAGAGTAAATTTAAACTTTCATTATGCAAAATCTATCATATCTGGGTCAAATCAAAACGCATTAGCATAACTTGTATAACGCACAATAGTTTATTTTAATCTATTTCTTAATTTAATGTGAAAAGCGAAAGCGGCAACGTTCGAAAAACAAAAATAAATTACTTAGCTTTATGCCGCTTCCTAATTCTATCAGTAGGGGTAAGAGTAACTTTAACCAAAACTCTGGATGCAAAACTAGCACTTACCCCTTTATTAATCAAAAAGATACGTAAACCAAGGGTTAACTAAAATCTAATTTAATAAATAAAGTGAGAAGTTTTAGTTACAGATTTGGCCATAGTGTACTATTTCTACACATAAAAAAAATATATACGTTGAATAAAAATAGTAAGTTGGTATAATCTAAAAATATTAGCAAAAGAATTATTGTTAGTATAGAGCACATAGTATGAGCAAAGTCAATGTTTACATTACATACTCTTTGACGATATTTCGCCTTCAATTAGCACTTTAGATGTTAATTCATTTATTTATGTTTGGTAAGTATATAGACATAGCGTCCCTGAATAACAATCAATTTACGAACTTCCCTTATGTGATTTCCAGTATAAAAATAATTTGTATTATTATAATAACCCTATGATAAATTGTTCTTATCTCGTAGCAGAGAGAATGAAGACGGCTTACAATTACAATCTATATTACTGGAATCAAGTAAACAACAACAGCTCACAGCATTAGGTCCCAATAGTATTGTAACTTTATTAGTCATCTTTCTACGCTTTAATGCCTTATATTTCAATACTATCTCTCACGCAGTTGCTAAGGAAGAAAAACCTTTCAATACTTACAATTTCCTCTAATTTCTCTCAGATTAAATTCGTTGTGAGTTCCAAGACAGCTGTAGTTTCTCCCCCGGGGCGTATATAAGCTTCATTGCTTATTGTCATTGAGGTCGCCGTTCTTGATCCTGGGTTTACAGGAGACAATGGTGTGAATGTGTGGGCTTGCCCCTATATTGCGTTAATCTACATATTATATGATAAATAAATAACACACGTGTACCAAGTTTCAAGTAAATCTATCGAGTCGTTTCATTGCGTGAAAGATAACAAATATAATGTTCATAACAAAATTCCGATTGAACTCGAGTTTGACATTCTTTATAATGTTAATGTCAAGCCTACTTCAGGCACCAGCATCTCACACAATCGATAAGAATTTGTAAAATGCATTCTATAGTGTAATCTAAATTTGTTTGTGAGATGAAATAAATAAAATTTATTATTAATTTATTATTACATAGATTCACTTATTACATAATTATACGCGTACAAATTCCTACGGCAGGTATTTAATATGAGAGACAGATGATTGTCCAACGACCTTATCTCAGTGAGTACGTAATTGTGCGAGGAACTGGAACGATTTATGCTCTTAATCAACTCCCTGTTTGTTATAAATAAGTATGATATAAGAAACAGGCATGTCTGTCATTGCAATAATTTATAAGTACCTACTAATAAATTATATTATAAATGTGAAAGTATGTAACTTTGTTTGTCATACTTTCACGTAAAACGGAGCGACGTGATTTTTAGGGTTTTTCTTTGTAAATTGATGTGTATGTATACGTAGATTATGATTGAATAATGAAATTATAATAAAGAGTGTTTGTTTATCTATACAATCCGCTCCTTGACGAGACTTGACGAGTATGTATGTGGTTTGACTTGCGCAGTAGGCGACTTCTATACCATTTTAGCAGAAATCGTCTTCTGCGCAAGTCAAAACACGTACTCGTCAGATCTCTTGAAGTTTGTGTATATGTTACAGCCAAAGTAATTACATTGCTATTATACATAATGACTGGTCATTATATAAATATAATAAACAAATTGTCTAGACAATGTGATAAATTAATCACTTTGTCCGGACATTATACATAACTGCGGGTCAATGTTAGCCAAAGTAATAAAACGCGGAATCGTAAGAAAAATTTGCGCCTCACTCGCTTCGCTCGCTCGACGGTGTTATGACCACAAGATATCCCTAGCCTAACCCACCAATGTCTGTTGGTTTTCAGACAATTTACTAATTTTTCTTACGATTCCGCGTTTTATTACTTTGGCTAACTTGACCCGCTGCTGTTATGAATAATGTTCGGACAAAGTGATTAATTTACTTGTCTTATTACTTTAACCAAATCTTCGAATATCTTCGAATTCGATCATATATTATATATAATTGCTAGTTAATGTGATTAATTCTGTCTCTTTTATCACTTTGTCTAAATTGAGTAGACATTATAAATAATGGCTGGATAGTTTAAATAATATCCGAATTTATTACTTTGGCTGTAACATATATTTAAATTGGATTGGATAAAATTCATAACTTAAAATAGAAAACAAAATGAGTAGAATAAATATTTCATTTTTCAAAAATATTCAAAATTCCTTTTCATTTTACCCAGGAGGTCCCGGGTTCGAATCGAATCCTGGTCAGGTCATGATGAATAACGAACTTTTTCTGATTGGCCTCGGGTCTTGGATGTTTATCTATATAAGTATTGTTATAAAATATAGTATCCCATAACACATGTTTCGAACTTACTTTGGGGCTAACTTAACCTGTGATTTGTCCCCATATAAAAAATATAAAAAAAGTTGTGATTTTAGCAGTTTTTGATTTGATTTTATGTTTATGATAAAAATTTAAAAATCAAATAATTAAATATCGATGAAAATCATTTTATATAATCCAAAGTGACCTTTGTTAACTAAATATTGCACTCAGTAACAAGCACTCTCATACATTTGAAACAATCATTGGCAATAGTTATTGGCGCAATGACCTCTGCTTAGTTAGGAGATGCCCCTATTTGAGAACAGACTCAAGTAATGTTTCATCTATTTACTGACGTCAGTAACTGATCATTTAGTATATCTAATAGAGGCAAACACAATTATAAGTGCGTTTTAGGTACAAGCCAAGGAAAAGCACTTTTTGATTACGATTTTTGACTATTCTTTAATTTACTAATTCAAACTCAAGTCATTTATTTAGACACTAGCCCATCACTAGCGTCATTCACAACTTGTTTAATAAAATTAATATAAAATAAACTATTTTATGAGCTAGCTAGCACCATTTCAGAAACAATCAAAATGTCCTAAATATAATAAGGTATATAAATAAACATTAAATCGCGACTAATGATTATTATGATTATATTTATAGGTACCTATTATATTTATGATAAAAATGATTATAATTTTATATTTCCCTTTCCGTTGTTATCATACATACTTACATTATGCTGGGGATAATCACCCAGTATCTAAATTCGTTAGACAGACTTAATGATAATGTCATTCAATTATTGTGAAATAGATCTGTTTGTGTTGAATAGGAAATAATCGAAAATGATGTTTACCAACCTACTGTTGTCTAATAGACTCATACTATTAAATTCTTTTATGCTATTTATAGTAATAACGTAAAACTTTATCTAAACTTTCACTAATTAATATTAATTCATCAAAATCTAGTGCGTTTAGGAGGAACGAATATTTTTATTTATAACTATCTAGAACCTTTATTAGCTACAAAAATTGAAGTAAAAAAGCTGCAAAGTTATTATTTGTTGATTTGTTCTTGTTTTGTAGTAAATGCATATTTTT
Organism: Endotricha flammealis; assembly: GCA_905163395.2. NCBI lineage: Eukaryota > Metazoa > Arthropoda > Insecta > Lepidoptera > Pyralidae > Endotricha > Endotricha flammealis. Next base: position 13,528,094 of record LR990856.1, on the reverse strand, counting down.
TCTATCGAACGTGTGTAAGTATTAATCACCCGCATTCTCGATTTTATAAATAAATATTTTTTATTGTGAAAAATAGTACTGACCTAATTAATTGAGTTTCAAAAACTCGGTTTGTAATATGAGACGCAATTACAGTTTTACTATATAAACATAAGTTTACTAATTATAAGAATAATATTAGGTACATTGTTCTACTTATTATATCGACTTGCCTTTCAAAAGTTGCCTAAGCTCCTCCAAGGCCTTCTGAACTATTTCCGGGGTCTCTCTTAGTTCTCTCTCTGCTTTTTCTAAGGTAAATTTATCCGACACACTGTCATTTTCAAACTGAATTTTATTGTCACCCCACATAACAAAGGGTACTCCATCTGCGTTATATTGCAATTCCATCTTGAAAAACTTGCACTTTTTATAATAGTTTCACAAATAATGTCTATTAAAGTTTTTGTGTTATGAAGTTTCGCGTATAATAATTTTTAAATCGCAACAGTCACAAAATCAAATCAAAACAACAATGCAAATCCCTTCACTGACATTTTAATTTCGCAACGGCACAAATACTGAAGATGTGAGTTCAACCGCGAAAACCAAGTTAGTTTGCAACAAGGTAAAAACTTGTTTTAGAAAGCTCTATGGTTTATCAGAGACATTTATTAGATGTCTGTACGTTGCTGACACTGCATTGGAACTGACCGGCAATCGGCGTCCGCGCATCATAACGGTATCCCACCACTTCATCATGACACTGGTCCACTCCACTCACTTGCTCTCAGTAGGTAGGTTAACATGGAGGCCGCGGTCTGCTGATGGCTCAGACATTTAATCGCCATATTTGCCCTACTTTTCAATTCACTTTTGGAAATAGAAATTAAATAAAATCATGAATCAAATGGAATAGGATGACTAATAGGTGTACGAGAAATGTTTTATTTTAAATTCAAATGTTAGTTTAGTTTTAAATTAAATCATGTTATTATGTAGTAGTTTCCTACCTTCATTTACTTGAATAAAAACATTATAATGTTCAAATTAAATGTAACAATATCAAGTCTTTCAGACCTGGTGACCTGGAATACAGGCACCAGTCTCCCACTATTAATTGATTGTATTTGCTATTTTAAACTGTTGTTCTCTTCTCTTTACATTTTAATCAACTTCAAAAAAGTATGTTTGAACTTTGAATATTAAATTTTGTGCTTTTTTTATTATTATATTGTAACGTGATTACTATGTATATGTACCAGTTCAAATGTCAGATAAGGAGCAATTTCTTATTTGATAATATACTATGATTTTTTGACTTTTAAGATAATAGTACAAATTTTGTCCTTGGTGGTCGATTAAGTAAGTAGGTCTGTAGGTTATACTTGTAACAGATCAATTTCTATTATTTTTTCATACTAATTATTTATTGCCTGTAATTTTGATTATTTCGTAATGTTCTATTACTAATTAGATTCCTTTGCTGAAATTTTTTACATTAATAATATCAATTGAAAACCATTTTTGAGACCAAACAAATATAATACTATAAAATAATCTAGTATTTACAAGTACAGTCAAGAGCAGGTCGACATTTACACTTCTGACTTTGTACCATTCTTAAGTTCTATGCCATAAGAGCCAAAATTGTACTGCAAGTGTAAAGCTCGACGTGCTTCTGACTGTACATATAAAATATATCGGAACTGTGGAAATCAAACTCATCAAGGATCCACTCACTGCTATTATGAAAACCCATTTCCTCAATAAACCATCGCGGAAAACGCCTTCATGTTTGTAATCAGCAAGATACTGGCTAGTGAATATAGACATGATATATTATATACATGGTAGTCACAGCGATGGGAATTTGCGGTGAATAAAACATATGGCTTTTGCATTTCTGCCTTCTGCTTACGAAGGTGCTTGTGCTCCAGCGGTCACAGAATTTTGAGCGTAGTATGCGCAATTCTGTTTGCTTGCATTGCGTTTTTATAGTGTCATCATACTGAAAAGTACTTCTGCCGATGTTTATTTATTGAGTAATATATTCATAATTAAAAAAAACATCATAGTTATACCAATGACCTTTATTATTATTTATTTCATACAGAAATAAACAGTTTCAAAACTAACTACTTGAGCAATCCAGGCATTAATGATAAATACAAATTAAACATATTGTAATATATTTTTGGAATGCATTTCTTTTGCAAGACTAACGTATTTTCTTAAACAAATTAAGGCACAAAACAGTTTACTTAAAACTACATTCTTAATTGGTAATTGCTTTGCTTCCCGCCCAAAATATTGTTTATTGATAAAATTATATTCTATTTTGCTTATTATATTACAAATAATCCAATTACATTACATACACAGTCAACTTTTACGTGATTTATACGCTAAATATAATTTGGTCAATAAAAAAATACTACTTTAATTTTTTAATTACGCGCAATGAGTTCCCTTAATTTAGCAACCTCTTCAACAGCTGACAAAGAATACCACTATTTGGAGAACCGATTGTATAGTCAAGGTCAGTCAAGGACTAACTATAAATCTCTCTTCATATTTTGTCCAACGATTTTGTTTATGATGCGAACGCATCCTTTCAGCTATACGGATAATTATGTCTAAAGGGCCTGTCCGCACTGCGACCGCGCAAAATTTTGTAACACGTTACATCTAATGGAAGTATCCACACTGTGATATTTTTTCGCAGAGCGGACATAGCCATACTGATTTGATACTACACAAAACATTCGCGCGGATATAATTCGCACCGCAAACGTGAAGTTTTGCAGTACGGAACTTTGCTGTAGGATTGTGGCCCTGTGCAAAAGACAAGCATGGTTAAGTCCTATACTATAACATGCACTTGACTTTACAAATTTAATTAGGTAAATATAATCTATTTTATAACATAATATTTATTTATAATCTAACAAAGCACTCTTTATTCACAGCCTGAGTACATTGTCAAAAATTTCATTAAATATTTTAAATAAATCGTCATGTATAAGATAATAAAAAACATAAATTTAAACAGTTTATGTATGAAGAAAAGTAAATTTATCTTTCCAAAGTATAGAAGTATTAAAAAAAAACCTTCTGTAACGAGGTCATTATATTTTAAATATCTAACAGTATAAAAAATTTATATAAAATTTCCAAATATAAGATAATAATGTAAGAAAATCTATCAATAATTTTGAAAATAAACAATAATTATATAAAATATTATGTCTTTACCGTACTAATTTCAGACTAATTAAATTTTTAAACATAATTTTCTTTATCAAATCACGATATCAAATTTACGTTTCAATACATATTTAGCAAGTCGCCTTGATACCCAACTAGAAATAGTCATTCTCACATTATTTCTAGACTATCTAGTACGCTAAAAATTCTTGTCTCCATAGACCAACAGTTTTGATGAGTTAGTGCCGACTTCAAGCCCTTCAAAAATATGGGCAATTTGACTGGCTTAAAAATATATATTTTATTAGTTATATTTGCAATATATATCGGACTACACAATACTAGACCGTGCAATTTCGTTGTGTTGACGATATACAAACTACGCGTCCAGTGGTATTGTATACATGACGATAATATTAATTAAAATAACATTTTATGCTTAAAATATAAATTATTTGTAACTACACAATCATTATCAATATTTTATCACATAAATTCGTACCTAACAACCAAGACTACGCATATTACAATCACTTCTCATTATCTCATAATTAATTATTTGTGGAATATTTCGTCAAACTCTATGGCTCTTCGTCCACGTAGGGACTCGACTGGTCGACTTTGATACGGGTGTCGCTTACGACGGGACAAGCTTACGTAAGACACATTTCCAACGCTGTGTAGGAGACCAGACAAAAGTCAGGATAAACAACGGCGACAGATTTACAATTAGCAGTGAAACTAATTGCCGTTCCGAGCCAGTAACTAAAGCTGTCTTGGAACTCACAATAATAATCAGGAAATAGGAAGGAAGTAGGAAATAATGAAAGATTGAAACTGGTATCTATAATATTTGTCACTCGTAAGTTTCTACTATACATTTTAGTTAATAAAAGCGTAGAGCATATCCGAAGTCGAATCCCAGTCGAGTCGCAGTCAAGTTGACTCGTGGACAAACGGCCTATAGAATCATCTGACACAGCTTCAATAGCAATAAGGAACGTTAATGAACTCCAAACATTCATAAAATCGCACTTCCACACACACATTTGCATTAACTGGCCTCTAATCAGATATAAATTTTCTGTTCTTTATGTGAGAAAAATTTATGACGGAGTTGATACAAGTATTTGTAAGCTATACAAAAAATCATGGTCTAAATGAGTCTAAATAGGAGAGCCTGATGACGTCAGTGCACGTGCACTAAATGACCTGGATTTAAGCAATAACGATACCGATGCAGCCGGTTATAATGTAGATAGGTTTAAACCTCAAGCTTGCTTTGCACTATAAGCAATCGGCCGGTGTTTTCGATGGGAAAATGTCGTTAATTTCAAGTCAGTGCAAAAGAAAAAGAACATGAACACTGTTTGACCATTGAAATCATTCAACGATGGTTCACTCCAACATCCATATAAGAGATATTTTATTAAATAATTTGTTGAACTCCTATCAAAATTAAAAGTCGTTTTCATTTCTAAATAACTCTACGATGATAAAATTTATACATTAAAAAATAATATTACTTACACTACTGGTGCTCAAATCATGGCATTTTAATATTAAAACTAATATTTTGTTCACTATGATCATACTTAGAGAGCGGTGATAGCAAAGTGCATTTTACCACTAAATTCGTGTTTTTAAATTTTAAAATCAACATTAACAGCCAGTTGCAAAAACACATTATGTATCTATTTCTTTAGTTTAACAGTAACAGCCATAATTTAACGTGACATTGACTTTAAAATGTTTTTGTGCAACTCACAATGAGGTACCGTTTCACAAGTTCCCGATTCCTGACAGCCTATTTATCAGATAATTATTACATATTAAGAACCTGTGAAGGAAATGTGTGATCTTATCTAACTTATGAAAAGAGTTTTCCGTTTAGGATTGCTGGATTTTAATGAGTTGCTTCATTCCTAGGTTTAGGCAGCGGATCCCACACTTAAAGGATAATGGATTAGTAAACCTGTCACTAGGAAGAATAAGATCATTTACTAAAATTTTGGTAAAAATCACTGTTTTCAACACTAGAAACAAAACATGCTAAATAATTCATTTTTGTCACTACCTAGTGGAGTAAGAAAAAAAATTCAATGAATTTTAAATTTAACCTTTACGTAAACCATTGCTTCCGACGCAATTTCTGACTACTTACAAAACAGTCTACAGATAAAATAAACACTATTCTCTGCCTATTTTCTAATTGCCTTTAATTTCATAAAACAATATTTAAATTTACTCTATCCAAATTAGACGGGACAATCGATGGTACTAATCGATGAAATAATTATTGGCATTTCTATCGCTATAATAAAAAAATCTTGGACTTCTTATGGCTTCTTTAGACCATGGATTAATGGAGCAGGAAATATTGACCAGCTCATTTGTAGTCAAATAAATAAATAGTCACTTCATAGTACAGTACGATTTGTCATTCAACATGCTTAAAGAGTAGGCAAACTTCGAAATTCCTCAGACTTCATCGCAACTAAAAACTAGGTTCAATGGAAAAATAGATAAATTACTACTAAGAAATTATTATCTAATTACGTCTTCATTGCCTCTTGCTGCTTTGTCGATGGTATATTTTAATTTAATTCTTTTTGACATAACCAAAGGTGTTCCATCTGGCGATGTGTGGAAGTGCGTCGTTAATGGCAGGGTACCAGTCTGCACCGGAATAATCAATGGCTGGTAACTCGCCACCGTAGTCGGCGGGAAGGTGACTTGGAGTCAAGTGCTTGTGGAGGGAAGACATCTTGGAGCCGTGGAAGAACATCTGTAACGTAATTATCAGTTTTATGTAACAGAAAACCAGCAGTGGATTACGCTCTAGACCTCTTTCATTAAAGTACAACCTATATCAGTCAGCAGAGAAGTAATAGTACTTAATATGGCAGATATGGATATCATATTAATAATCATTCGTTCGATTGGGTTAGTGCAACAGTTTACCTAGATAGACATTAGATTTTTATTTCTGTGACATCCCACCTGACAATAGTGATGATGAATTTTTGTTATTATTTCGAATTATTGAACAATATTGTGATAAATACGACGACGTGCTAGTGATAGATGATTTTCATTTGTATTCGTGTTCAAATAATGTAGCCAACTATTTTGAATATTTTCAAGCTTACTGTGAATTCACTCAGGCTAATAATGTTGAAAATTGTAATGGTCGATTTTTGGATTTAGTGATATATAAGTTTAGTGGCTGTGACAGTATGAATGTGCGAGCGTCGGACAGCCCACTGGTGCCAGTGGATGCATACCATCCACGTCTTGAGGTGGAAATACAGCTTCGCTTGCGCCGCGCCGACGCGACTTTGGATAAAGACACATCCACATCGGGGGGAGCGAGCGAAAATCAGGTACTCTTGCAATACAATTTTAATAAAGCCGATTTCCATTTGTTATATTCACTAATTGAAACATAGATTGGTCTCCAATTTACAGTTTAGATAAAGAACAGAGCTTAAATTATGTTTATAATACTAGATATAATGTGTTCCGAGAAAAAAATCGAACATTGTATCAGCGTTACATATTTATCCCGAGTGGTATACCTGAGAAATTATACGCGACATAAAGAAAAAAGCCGAACTTCATAAAATTTATAAGAAAAGACGTTTAAAAACTGATTATGATGAATTTTCAACATATAGGGCTGAGGTAAAGAAAAAGACAGAAGAAATATGGTGTAGTTCTATCGGGAGAAAAATGTGTAAAGGAATTTGCGAGTTATTTTCATTCAGTATATAGAAAGGAACGGGCTAAACTTGATGTGCGTAGGGCGACAGTAGAAGCGGGGGGAAGAAATGGAGCGGCGAGAGTGCACCTGGACCGATTGCAACTGGAAGATGTAGAAAGAGCACTTCAACAACTCAAACCAAAGAGGTCGACTGGACCAGATGGCATTCCGCCTTACATACTAAAGGATTGACGATCGGTATTGGCAGAGCCCCTTCTTCATATCTTTAATAGGTTCTTGGAAGCTGCAGTATTTCCAGAATCATGGACTATAAGCAAAGTCGTTCCGGTTTCCAAGGGAGGGGCGAAAGCAAGTGCCGACGGATACAGGCCAGTGGCAGTTCTGTCTAGCCCAGCGAAAGTGCTGGAGTCTGCGATATATAGAAATATATACGGTCAAGTAAAAGAGCAGTTCTCAGAGGCTCAACATGGTTTTAGGCCAGCTAGAAGTACGACAACCCATCTATTGTGTTACGTAAATGAAATTTTACCAGTGGTAGATAGTGGGGAACAAATTGACGCGTAATTGATTTTTAAAAAGCATTTGATGTAGTCGATAATGATGTGTTAGCCAGCGTAGGTTTCACGGGTTTCACCCCACATTTACAAAAAAAACTTGCCGATTATATGAGGGACAGGATGCAATATGTAGAATATGATGGTTATAGGTCAAATTAATATTATACAATACAAGGTCAGGGGTGAGTCAAGGAAGCCTGGTCCTTTGGAATTTATGTTAATGATAAATGACCTGCCAGAGGTAATCAAGGACGCCAAGTGTCTCTTATTTACGGACGACCTGAAATTATTCCAAACAATTCAACACCGCAAAGTGTTCTATGATTACTTTCTCTCGGGCGCATAATCCCATACAGCACAGCTACAAAGTTGAAGAAATGCCGATGACCAGGATAGACAAAGTGAAAGACTTGGGAGCATTGTTTGATAAAAACCTAACATTTAGGGAACACATAGTAAACATCTGGAGGAAGGCGTACAGAACGCTGGGTTTCCTTCTACGAAGGGTGACTCATTTCACAAATATAAAAGCAATAATAGCGCTTTACAACGCATTGGTTAGGAGTCACCTGGAAAGTAATGCGGTGGTCTGGTCGCCACGAGAAACCAAATACTCGGTAATGAATAAAATAATCAAGCGTATTAGAACGTATTAGCTTGTGTGTCCCGGATAACTAGCTATGTGGGAAGGAGGCGACAACGGCCGCTAATTGTAATTCCTCGCAGCAGAACCAAGATGTGGCAAGAGGCACCGTTTACGCGCGCACTTCGTACTGTCAATCTAATGGCCAACCAGGTAGACATATTTCATTGTAGCTAGAGTGAATTTAAAAAAATTGCTCTTTTTGTAATTAGTTATAGGGTTTAGATTTTTTGTGTTGTCAATATTATTATTATTATGAGATTATTATGTTTGTTGTTAATTTTTATTTGTAAAAACTCTCTTCAGTATTGCATTAAGTAAATCACCTGTAATGATAGCTGTAAGTTTGGTTGAAATAAATCATTTTGTATCAATCAATCAATCATCTCAGTCACAACTGTCACAAGGCATCATTTTGTATACAATGAAATAATTTTAATTTTAGCACCATAATATTACTCAAATCCAAACAACTGAAATTTTATAAGAACAAACGCAGAAAAATCAAATATGCCTAATGGGCTAATTATAGGTATAAAGAAACACCAACAGCAAAAGCAATTGAAAAGATCTTTGTAAATGAACATAGTGTGGTTCTTTATGCTCTGCTTCAAGGACTCGATGACACAGAAGTAATGCATTCTACAAATGTATATAATAGTTATTTGTAAAATGCACAACTTATGTGTCATCTTGCATAACGTCTAAAGAATCTTGCAAAATATTTCCTTACCCTGGTCTTAAGCTTCTCTTTAATGAAAGGCTTGAACATATTCCAAACAACGTTGAACACCATGGGTTGCTTTACGAAGTGCACCTCCTTCAGGCGGCCCGCCATCGCGTCCTGGATGAATGTTAGGAGCCTCTTCGAGAAAGCTGGTGACATACCCATTATCTGAAAACGCAATCGATTATTTTAGTATCAGAGCTCGAGATACGACTATCGATAATAATAAAAGTTCTTTAATAGTAAAAGCAAAAATAAGAAAGTAGTCAGAGCGAAAAATAGTGAAGTAAGGTCTGGTTTCTTCATTGTTTCCGTATGAGTCTTGGAGGTGTGACGGAAGTCCCTTCATGATAAAAATCTGTTATGTTTGCAAAATTCCTAGATTTGCTAGGACACCAGGCAAATTGAGGGTATAACATAATCTTAAAAGATTTATCTATCTATTTTCATAATATCAGCTGTGTCAAGTGCGGATATTAAATGTTTACTAAATAGAGGGCAAGAAACTGCGCATGACTTTAACACCTGTCGAAACAAACGAAAATTGATTATTTTATTTTGTGAACGAAGTCTTTTCATTACTAATGTTTATTATATCAACCAAAATTTATTCATAATAAATATCTAGCTAGACGTTCATCGATATGCGCCATTGTGGTTTATTTACATAATATTTACTTCAAAACATTGTTACGAGTACGGGAAAATAATTGTAAACAAAACAACTACTTAAATACTTTGTTTTGGTGAAAGTGTCAAACATTACATTTCTCTGTAGTTGTATTAAAAAGTACTGGCGCTGGCGGTCAGCCAAAATGGCTGATAGCAATTACATTTGTGCATACAAGCCAAAATGCGTTGAAATATCGTTGACGATGTCATTTCTTCTACAGAAATTTGTTAATTTTATATTTTTGTGCCTACACCTTCTGTAGTCTCGCTTTGTCCTAAAAGATTTTTAAGTTTACGAAATTTTTGTTCTATAGTTATAGTCAACAGTAATGAGTAATTCCAGTTAGAAAACAAAGAAGCAGGGGTTACTTAGTAGGTATCATCAACGATAATTATTGTCGTGAATTAAAAAATAAATATAATAATTAAACAGAACTTGATATAAACAAAACATAAAAAACAAGAGAGATGAATAATAATGACAGTAAGAGATATAGAAAAAAATATAAAAATTATAGACAACAAGGCCAGTCGCCAATAATAGCACAATTATAATAATTTAAATAAAAAGTAACACGCAACCACAATAAGTGACATTAATTGGCTATTTTTAACACAGATAAACTTATTATAAACGGTTTTTTTAATGCAAAAGTTATAACCGTCATAATTTTAAAACAAGTCATAATGTGGTTATTATATTTTAAGTCTCTCTCAGCGTTCGAGCCGGCTCATACATAGTGTGACCGGAGCGGACTTAAGAAAAATTTATGTATCCATGCAGAAGACTTCCTAGTTTCCTTCTAGTGAACGTGATTTCTTTTTAATACCGGCAGATTGATTAATGCATAATATCCTCATCTCTGTATGCTAGGCTTAGCAGTAGCGACCACAACTTGACAATGACTAACGAATCTCATGGACGTTCCGCGGGTAATGTTCTAGTAACTACAATCCTACGCTACGAGACTCAAAATTGGTATTGATTTATTCATCATAAAGATGAAGAACCTAACTTAATGTTTTATTTTCTAAATATTTAGGATTAGCGGTGATTCTGATTTTGAGCCTTGACAACCCGATGGAAACCAGTCCTTTCTTAGTCATACACATGCATGACAATACCAATGACAATTGGTCACACGTTTTCGGACATAAAATTTCCTGGACGTGGGCGTTTTCCTGCAATATTTTTCACCTGGACGTTGTAAGGTGGCGGCAAGTGAGAAAAAGAAATGTCAAAATCCGTATTTCGAAGGTATTTCGTGATATGCAAGCACTAGGACTGTGCCATTGTTCTATCAATTTGTATTGCAAAAGATAATTTAATAAGCATTGCCCTTAGATAACATTATGTGACCCAATTGCGGCTAGAAGCTAGATACTTGACCACGAGATCGGCCCTGAACATCAGGTAAAGTTAACAAGGTGGAACTGAGAACACTTGTTTGCGTATACGGTGTTTATTGTGTCCTTAAGAGGTGCCAAGGAAAACCAACTTCCTTTCACACGACAGGATGTTTTGATAAAATATTGATATTCTAAATGGACTAAACGGAAACAAATGAGAATGTTTGGCACTTAGATAAGAGGTCATTGTGTCAAAGTTTAGTCTATGTAATGTATCCACACTTCAAAACAGTCCTTTCAATACTTCCTCCGTCTAATTTCTTTCTGATTAAATTCGTTGTGAGTTCCAAGACAGCTGTAGTTTCTCCCACGGGACGTCAATAAGCTTGATTGCTTATTGTCAATCTGAGGTCGCTGTTGCTGATCCTGGCTATACCTACAGGAGATACTGCGTTGGGATGTGTGATTCAATATTCAAACAATGTAAATTGATAACTTAAGATAGGCCATTGTCAAAGGCTATCTTTTTATATTAATCGCGTCTTCTTGGGATACTATAATATTAGTATACTCATTTGATTGCTGCATCTAAAGGAGGCTCTATACTTTCGCGAAGATCGTCTGTTAAACAAAGCATACAAAGCTTTTCCAATTTCAATGGGAACCTGATCGCTAGGATATTTCAGACCTCTGATAGCTTAAAGTATTTTTTATTTATAGGCACTGTAAAACCTTATATTTTACTCGTGTAAAACCATTAGTGATGCAGTACGTATGTTAATTATTTCTTAAAAACTTTTTAGAATTTAAACATTTTAACTTCTTACGTAGTCTAGCTAGGACTAATGGCACTTAAACATGTCGCTGACGCCTGACGCATACCGTTCCAAAGGTTAGAACGAAGTTTCAAGAGAAACATGGCTGAAAAAATATTTAAATAATAAAAGTCAATGTAACTTTATACCCTATTTATTTGACGTAAGTATGACGTCATATTATGCAATCAAATATTCGCAATAATTTGCAGGTAACAATAATTACAAATTGCAAGCCATGCGCTTCACTCTTCGGTAACGCATTTGAGATTCAAATTGCTCACTAGATACATAGTCAAAATCAATATGCTCTTGTTCATCAGAAATTTTCCATACGCTCTTTGGTTCCATGAAATCCATTTATATTTGTATAAGACCAATAACAATGCCTATTTTCGTCTGACAATATGTTCTCACAACCTCGGACGTGACGTCCCTTGAACTGGAACATAGTTCTCCATTATCCTTACAAAGACACATGATCCTTGCGGATGATGATCAATTTAAACGTTCTCAACGCATAGTTTTCAACCAGTATTTGATTATTGTCTAAATTTAAAATAGATGAATGTGTGATTCTTATTTAGAAACTCTCCGCGTTCACCCTAATATTTATTTCATACCATCATTATTTCATAGATAAGTTTACTAATATAGTTTAGCACCTTACAATAATGCCCCCATTATTGTAAGGTGCTAAACTATATTAGTAAACTTATCTATACCTGGTGACCCGTCGTAATACAGGTTCTTCGGAAACCTAGCATAGGAACCAGCCCCCTTACTCTTGAAGATAATTCCGCACGATCGCAATTGGATTGTTAATTTAAGGTTCTCTTTACAGCTAAACTAGCGCTAACTAAATACTAAACTAAATGAAATCTGATTGTATGCTAACCAAATAGTTAGTAAAGTATAAAATTTCAAGGATACGAATTAGGATTTGCTGTTAATTTTGCATTTGAAATTATACAGAATTGAAATTAAAATCGCGATTGCTATGCAGAGTAACCTAGCAGTTCTCCACGATTACTTTTAATGTATTTTTTTATGAAAGACTGACCGTTTGATCGATTCGGTTACAGTCCGAAATCATCACCGTCTAATGTAAAATTTTGGTTAGTCGCGTTCGACTACAGACTTTATTTGGTCACCGACTAGGAGCAGATCGATCTCGCTGACAAAATCAGCTATAACGCCTATAACACGTCACGTTTAGTAGTAGTAAACGCGCTCCGAAGCACGGAGAAGCTTGAGATTTTGAACCCGGTCAAATATTGGGGACTAACCGATAATACATACAAATATTTATTACTTCCTCTCAACCCTTGACCTTTCTGCAAACGTGGTTTGGTTGCATGAGGTAAAACTATTTTGCATGTCAAATTAGGTTCGGCGGAAAAACAAAAGCAAGAACAATTGTAACGTACTATGTGTAATAGTAGATTTTACAACAAGTGCACAAAACGAATCATTTCTATCCGAGGGCTGATAGTAATGTCGAGGATAAAAATGGTTTTGTGGACGAGTTATAAACTCTGCTTTTCACTTCGATTGCGAGGAAATAAATTAATAAACGCACGAAAAAACAAGACTTGTTTCCCGCCGCTTTTTTTTTAAATCTTACGACATTGATATTAGGCTTGGGCTGCAGACCTATACAGCCTACTATTAAATAAATTTTGTAATAAAATAATTTTCTTAAATTAATAAATAACCTACCGTACTTTAATTTAAATTTTAATATCTTTTATGACTTAAAAAACACATAAGGCAAATAAATTAAAGTAAATATTATAAAATAACAAATTCTATCTCTGAACTTTTTATTGTGTTTGGCTGTATGGCTCATTTCCTTTGCCTTAATATAGATACATTTATGAGTAGATACGTGTTTGCCCTTGTGCACAAAATCGATTTTGTGAAGCCTATATCCTGCGCAAATAAGCATTTTCTGAGCATGAGAAGTGAAAAATGTATTTAGATTTGAAATAGTTCGTTTATATTGATCTGAAATAATTTTAGATAAATAATTGCGTTTTATATAAATATTGTATTTCACTATGTTTGTAGTTTCTACTTCTACGAATCAGAAGTTACTACACATATTCTTTATTTAATGTTCATTCAGTTTAAATAAAATTATAAAGCAATACAATTTGATTAATTCCAGATATAAATTACGTTTTTATACCAATAACCTCACTAAAAGGCATGCAAGTGCAATTTTACGTAAGTGTTGTAAATATAATACTGCCAGCTTATTGGTTAATTTATTAGACTTTATTTATAGTGCATGTAAAGAGATACCGTGATTACTCATGCATGCATGAGCCACTGATAACTAAACAATAGAGGGAGCACTAAAACATATGTTACACTTTAAATTCTTTGTTGCAGTATACAATCGTGTTGTTGGTCTTTGGAACCGTTTGCTGATTAAATACATTCGTGAGGGCCGTGAGGGCCTATGATTCATTGGAACTTTAAACTTAGAACATCCTTTGTCGTATCACCAGCCTTCATTCTTTTAGCAACCGCGCAGGCTTTATTGTCTTAATAACAAAGGACTGTCGTTTTTTGACATCCAGCAATAATATAAAACCTCTTTTATGTTTATTTATTTGACATAAACGCAAAATGTAAAATACTTTTTTACCTGTATTTTTAATAATGGATGACAAACAAGCATTGAAGTCTCGATAAGAATATTAATTTGCACATTTTTATAAATATTTTTCGACGATTGTGTCGAGTGTTGTTAAGCTGGTAAACCATCGAAGTATTATTGAATCAATCAACATAAAGTTAACACCAATATGCATAATACACTTTTGATTGACGATGACCACCTAAACGTAATCCCAAACTTTACAATGTAAATAACGAAACGCGAAAAACAACACTGACCTACAAAACCTCTAAAACTTCCTGAATAAAATCACACGCAAGTGTGCCAAACCAGTACAAGCCGTTTAAGTCTTTGTTGCTATTGCCATAGGGGTCAATGACGCGTGCTGAACATCTTTTGTCTCATTACAAACCAGTATTTATGAAGGCGTGCTTGATTACAACTAGAACTGGGTGATTGCAAACTTTTTGAACTATTTGTACATACAAAACATACCTATAAAGTATATGAATCTCGATTTAATATACGTTACTTCTTGCAAGGTTGTGTTTACATCTTCACGTCCTCGAACTCGCAGAAGGTTTGCATGATTCTATTGTAGCTACGAATGCAAGAAATATACGGAACTACGACAATTCACTTCAGTATTTTCATGCAATTTATTAGGAGTAAACGCATTTTTATAACGTTTCTACTTGGGGTCTAAGAAAATGTCTTAAGGAAAATATCACCTCTAAAAAAGAAGTTGTATATCGAAAAACAGGTGAACTAAGTATAATATGGTTCTGGAGGACTGATAAAAAAAAACCAGAGAGACCCTACTGATATATGGTAGTGTAGTGAGTGACTACATATTCAGTTCTTCCGAAAATCTATAATAGACTATGTTTAAACTTATCCCAGCATTTCTAATTTATTAGAAAACAAGATAACGTTACAAAGATTTACTGTAAAGATTAACTTGTTTGCAATATTATTAGTTTAAAAATAACGAATCAAAATAACGTAATCAATCATGTTAGTACATGTATTGAGCAACTTTCTCTATTCCATAAACATTAATAAGCACCTTCGTAACTAGATTCAAGAGAGCTAGATCACTTACTGGGCCCTGGCTGTGATATGCATAAATAAATATCCACTATTTATGATACCAACCACTTAGACATAGTGGTTCTTATCACAATGTTTTTAATAATAAACCAAGAAGAGTGTGTAGTGCGAAGTCAAAAATGTGTTGGAATTACCGCATGAATTAAATGAAATGGAAAAAAGAAAGGTAAATCCAAAGATCTGACAAAAAGAGAGATCTCTACATACAGAGGCGTATTTTAAAGTTGATAACACATTAAAATAGCTGTCACAAAGTAAAGAATAAATAAGGAAAGAGATGACTTAAGACTTAACGTGGAATAAGATTTTTTTGAGCAGACAAAATCTATCCAAACCCGCTGCGGTATTTTGCGCGACGCCTATATTTCATTGATATAATTTTCGTATATAAATTGCATAGATACTTTTTCAAACATTAAGTGCCAGTTTCGTAGTAAGTACCAGTCCCAAACAGCTCATTCGTCAAAAAAACTAACAGCTTTTTTCTGTTATTTTTGACTTTCATAATTGGCAAATATTATTATCTAATGGTGATAAGTAAGTTTCAATCATAAAGTAGAGGAAAAATTTTACCTGTGACCACCCCATGCTATCGAAGTCCATGATCACAACACAGCCCCGTACTTGTGTTTCGGGCTCCAACATCGATGCCAAGTGGATGAGGTAGAACAACCGGAATAACTGGTCCGCACTCACTTTCTTTGGATCCCAAGAACCTGTTATAAAGAAAAATATTATTAGGAAAATTTAGAATTTCTAGATTGTACAAAAACAATATAATTAACATTTTTCATTATAATAAAACAAAAAAATTTGATCTTATTTTTAAAGTAGATTTAATGTCATTTAGAAACGCATAAAAACGCATTTTTTTTTCATTAATTACATTAATTGACTCGCTTCGCACCCGATATGTTTGTCATGTATACCCTGGCTGGATGTCGGTAATTTCTCGAAGGAAACTTTTCTGAAACGTTTTCATTATTGTATTCATTTATAATTTTGTGAATATTTTCATAACATTTCCTTAGAAACGTAGTCTTTTGTTTTATGTCATTCTTTAATTTGAAAATTCGAACAATGAAGTAAAATAAGGCAAACTAATTACTTAGCACTGGCTAAATTGCAATTAAAATGCAGAAGCCATGACAAAAAAATAAACAACCTTTTAAAATTGGAAGGAGTTGTGCGTGACATGACGTGTTATAAATTACTTATTTCTTCATTAACCTGACCAACGGGTTTTTAAGATATAAGTAGGCAGGCAACCCATATTACTTGTCAACATTATAAGGTTAATCTTCCACTGAGAGCGTTACTTCATTTGCACTTTAGGATCGCAGCAGTAAGTAAAAATAATAGAATAGTGGAAAGTGGGCATTTGGATCTGCTTCATGTTTAGTTAAAAATGTTTTTGTTTACTAGAATACCACAAGAAACAGATCTGTCTGTGATTTGTGTTTTTAGACTGAAATACTGGCGGCGCACTTTGAAAAACATCATTTCGAAGTGTTTAAAGACATTTGTTCACTTATACTATCATCTCTATCTGTTACGATGCAGTCAACTTTAAACTAATGAATAGTGTCAATAGGTTGGTTTTGTTTGTGTCACGAAATAGCGATCGACTCCCGACTATTACGACATACGACACGACACACATACGTTGCGACATACGATTGAATTGCTATCTCGTGTGTATTTTTAATGTTATTCATAACATTTAATGACTAAACTGTTTGTTTTATGTGCGCTCTATTGTACGTATCGGATCCAAGTGGAATGAGGGATTATTTTCGATTATTCAGAGACATGGATCTTGATCAATCACTGTACATACCAGCTACCACCATTTCTATTTCGGAAACAAAAGCAAAATGACCACTGGTAATCGCGAAAGAAAACCTCTTTTTTGTATCATTTTTTTTTACGAAAACAAAATATGTATTTTACGATAAATGCGTAATTGATAAATACGTGAAATGCGTGAGTGATACCCCCGGTACTGTTAAGTATTATAATATCTGTGCCCCCGGTATTGCAAGCGTCTAAACTGCTTACCATCAGGTGGGCCGTATGCTTGCTTTGTAACATATATAATATATAAATAAAGCACCAATAAAGGTACATACAACATAAAGTACCAATACTTACTTCCACATCTGGTAAGAAGTACTCTTCTGCCTTTGTGATCACGTCCCTTAAGAACATTTACGGTGGTATGATCTAAAAATGCACTTTGTTCTTGTTCTGGCATCAAACCATCGAGTAGATGTGCGTTTTCTTTTTTGAATTCTGCAACACGGCGCATCTGCAAAACAATAAACAAATCATTATAATTTTGCTGTACCTATATATATACATATAAAACAATCAGACTAACAAGACAAAAAAGTGATTCTATAAGGGTTCCGTCTTTTTCCTTTTATAAGAGGGAATCCTAAAAATTAGGTGACTCTTTGTAATTTCAAAAATAACATATTTAATTTTTACTGCTAAACGCATAAAAGAAGTACCTAAAGTATGTAATTCAATAACTCGAGCTGAGGAGCTCGCGTCGCTGTGTGTCGCGCTCTAATATGGACACGCAAGTTAAGCGACGTGGACCCTAGCCAGCGTTTGGATGGGTTTCGTTATCTCGAGCTTCTCCGTGCTTCGGAGGGCACGTTAAGCCGTCGGTCCCGGCTGTTGTCAATAGATGTCAGTCGTTAAGCCAAGTCGGTGGCCTTAGGGCGGTTTGAAAACACCGACCTCTGCCAATCCGCATTGGAGCAGCGTGGCAGAGTTCGCTCTAATCACCTTCGATTGAAGGGAGACCCGTATCCCAGCAGTAGGATGATTATGGGTTGATATGATGATGATGATGATGAATTAAATAACAATAAAATTTAACTAAAACTAAACTACATATGTCAAAACTTAAAACTAATCTACCTATAAGGCTGATCACAGCTTGCTCTAAAATAATGTTTGTAACATCTGTATCTTATTTACCTGTGGATCACAAATAAATTATTTGATTTGATTTGATTTAATCTTAAAAAATAAAAATGCATGGTCCCAGTGGCAGTACCCAAAATGCGATACCTCGTTGAATGGCGATAGATATCCGTTGAGCGAAGTAACTGTCTGCCTTTGGGTTTTGGGTCACCCGTGGTTTGTAGCAATCACTAATAAAAAAATTGAGAAATGTCTTTTAACATCATGCAACAGCTTTTATTAATCCCACATAATCATAGACATTAAAATTAACCCTTAATCACTACATGGGAAACAAAAGCTAATATTATGTGCTATATTGACCTAGGTAGAGCCAGTGAAGTATGGTTGGTAAAACAAAATAAACATTATATCATTAGCTTTTCCGGAGATCACTAATATTTATCCTCTCTAGAGCTATATTAGATAACAAGATAAATAATAATGTTGGCACAATTTTGTTTTCAAACTTACTTACACCTACTAATAAATATGTCACCTACTGTCATACTTAATTTGTTTACTTCAATAATGTTTATTTGTTTGCGTAACTGCATACATTTAACATATACAATTATGTAGAGCTGTAACAATATTTAAAAGTAAGTACGTATCTATCCAATCGATAAAACATTTATTTCTAAGTTAATCCATCTCAACTCAAACAATATTTAAGAGTAAGCTATTATTTAAAATGTGTGCTGTAGAAATGCAGCCGCGCACAGATGAAAGTAAAATTTGCCCAAAGACATGCTCAACCTACCATATAATACATTATTTAGTAAGTACATTATAATTTAACCCTAAGAGCAATAACTAGAAACGTACTTATGTGTTATTAACTTTAAAATATTCATGTGCATCGCTATTTGAAATATCAATATGTATTCATTATAAATTATATTTAAATGCATAATTGCTTGAATTATTTATCGTTTAAAACAGCTAACATTACGTTTAATTCGTTGTTACTACAATCAACAAAATTATTGTCAATTGTAAATTGAACTCTTGCAATCAAAACTTGTTATCGTAACAATCTTAAAGTTTACATTATATGACAAACAATGGAGTCCATTTCCTTGTTGTTTTCAATAATAAGGAATATTATCAAATGACTACACGTGATGGCCATTTTGTTATTTTCTCATGATGTAGTCACGATAGTAATATAATACAAGTCATACATGCTGCACAGACTGTAAATCTATGTTAAAATGTCATTCCAACTTAGAAGGTACTTTTCAACAAGTTTTCCATGACGATCATACAAGTTATAATATTGGTTTATGAATCTAATCCTACAGTTACCAATGAAAGAGGTGACCACAGTGACCAGCCCCCTTACTCTTGAAGATAATTCCGCACGATCGCTATTGGATTGTTAATTTTAGGTACTCTTTACAGCTAAACTAGCGCTAACTAAATACTAAACTAAATTAAATCGGATTGTATGCTAACCAAATAGTTAGTAAAGTATAAAATATCAATGGTAGGAAATAGGATTTACTGTTAATTTTGCATTTGAAATTATAGAGAATTGAAATTAAAATCGCGATTGCTATGCAGAGTAACCTAGCAGGTTATAGAACTGACAACAAAGATTTTTATGCGATGTAAGTGATTAACTTTGACATGTATCTTTGCAAATTCAGCTTAAGTCGTTGGAAAACTGAGCATGTCATAAATTATTTTAATTCAAAGTAAATGAAAGCCAGTTCTAATATTTAAAATAACCATCCATTAGTTGCGGTGAGTGCTTACCATCAAAACCCCCGACCATGAAACAAAATTCCTAAAAACGGACTGACGTTTCGTTGAATTCTAACCATTCAAAATTGGTCCTTATTCTAACTAGTAATGTCTTTTTTTACAGGACTACGTGTTTGTTGTTTCAGATGGACACTGTCATGGTTGCCCAGGGGGCTTGTCTGCCACTTTAGTTATAATAAAAATATATCAATGTCTAGTATTCTTTTGGCGAATAAATCAATGTCCCATAACAAAATTCTAAAAATATAAGATAAAATGTGATGATAAAACTTTTTATCTATTTTAAAAGATTGTATTACAACATCTTTGTATTTTTAACTCGATTACGGCGAAACCTGAGGAATGTGTTTGTCAGTTAGTAACTTTATAAATGCACAATTAAATCTAGTACATGTGGCCACAATTAAACAATAGCAAGTAAATTAAAGCATAATCTTACACGGTCGTAATTTGAGCCATAAAGTAATTTCTGATGTTTACCGTCGTATTAGCGACTACAACTCGTGAAATTACCACAGAGTAATTATTTCTTTTAAGTGCCTTCATTTCCTAACATTATACCTGTTTTTAGGATGTAAGTAGGTACTTGCTGCACTATTAACTTGAGCAATACATTGCTCAAGTTAAAAGAAATAAACATTTGACGTTTAGGTACGTCGATATTTTTTTACACCATACAGGCAAACAAGCAGGCGGGGTAATGGAAAGTGGTATGCTCACCTATGAACACCCGCAACACCAGGAGCACTGCACTACCAATGTTTTGCTTGGTACAAGCACGTACAAGTAAAGGGTACGAACAGAAAAGAGATATGGTAAGGAGAAGAGAAAGGAGTTAAGCTGTCGGATCTCTCACTTACACAATTCCAGAGATCTCTCTCTCTCTCTCTCATTTGCTGCTTTATGCCGATGTTTTGTGAGAGGTTAAGTAAGTACCTTAAGAAATGGGTTAGCTCTACCGGGGAAGTCTCTGGTGATACCAATCCACGATGATATACGAAATGTAAGTAAAACCTAGTTTTTTATAATGTAAACAATTGTAATTTAATATTGTAATTATACTTGACCTCTCCTACTAAACCTTTGTCAACGATTACGATACGCAATGATGAGACTTCTAAGTCCATTCTATTCGGCATAATTGGCCTCTTGCGCCATTGGCGACTGGTGGGTTAATGACTGATTGCGAATACGCGTGCATTCTGTACATAGAAACATACTAGGTACATCAAAGGGAGACTTTGTACAAAGTCATTCCCTACGTACGTAGGTACAAAGTGAACGAGGATACGGACAATTCCAAAGTGATTATTACAGGTGCCAAGAAATAAGTACTGTTGTGTGAAATTTCGTTTTTTCATACATGTACAGTCCATTTTTTATAAGACTTCCAGTTTGTCTCTCAGGGTTCTTTTTCTGCAAGATATAAATTGAAAAATGTCATTTTTATCGAATGAATAGGTTAGTGCTAATCGTTTTAATACGATGAAAGTAAAGATGGCTTGGAATTGAGGGATGCGTGTACCATCTTTTCTTCTTTTCTAATATACTTAATTCATTAAAACCTACAGTTTGTTTTTAGTATACTTTCGTACGATTATTCCCTATCTTTTAAAGTAAACACTATTAACTAACTCATAAAGATTAAGCCATGAACTTTAGAAAAGACGAAAATAGATAGACAGTGCATTTTTTTTTGCATCGACATAAAAGTATAGGCACGATAACCGGTACATGAGATTTTGCGGCATTGCAATGGTGCAAATTATGGTAAATGGACACCACCATTCAGTCAGTTGCGAGCGAGCGACAGAAAAATAATGACATCAGGGTAACGATAAAAGAAAAAGAACATTACCAAAATTCATTAATAAATTATATGAAAACAAATAATAAATATTTTAATGAACAACAACACGAGAACGAACTGTTGCTAACCCTTTTTATTATATCCCATTACATAGATTAATATAATTATATCCTCTTGGATATACTTATCAGTCAAGTAAAAGTCACTTGTTATCATTGTTCCGTGCTTATCATTCATAGATAGTGTTAGTAATATAACAATGACCAGATTTTTTGTTATTGTTAAACAACAATATTTTTTAATAATTAACAGTAAACAATAAACATGCATAAGTGCTTGAATACTAATACAAAAAAATGAAATGAAAAAGAGCGTATGCTCGCTCCACTTTTAGCGTCTATTCGCCCCTATCCACTTATTTTGAAATTGAATTTTGAAAGAAAAATTTCACCTCCCCCCAGGTGGGATTCGAACCCACACCACGACCCCTCGATATCCGGCCGAGTGCTCTATCCACTTACTTGAGATCCTCAATATTAGGTCTATACGAAAAAATTACTTCCATACCCAGGAATATGTATTTAGTTTTAAACCTTGAATTATACTGTTTTCACTGCGGTATTAATATTGCAATTCTTCCGTATTTAATCAAAATAAATTCATAATTTAAACGTAATATCCTTTGCTGCAAGCTAGTTAAAACTTCCAAATCTATTAGCATTTGCAATGCATCCCTTCTTGATTCATTATAATCAATATCTTTATTTTTTTTATACCACACAGATGGCAAACAAGCATACCTACGGCCCGCCGCATCACCGTAGCCTATAGACGCTTGCAATACCGGGGGTATCACTCACGCGTTGCCAACCCTCCCAACTCCCCTAAGTGGAGCTCTGGCGACCTAACTCACCGTAGGAACACAACATGGCCGAGACCAATGCTATTTGGCTACGATCTTCTGTAAGGTCCGGTCCTTCCCCAGACGGGCTGCTCCGACTTGAGCAGGATTATCCGCTGTGCCCTACCTCTCTTTATCGATTAGAGGACGCCTTTAGCTTAAAAAACGGTGGAATCATCGAGATTAGTACATAAATATCGATGGGTGAAATTTTTTATTTTGCCATTATGTAAAAGTCAACATATGAAAGAGATGGGATGATCGGTAAAATATTATTGTAGTATTCTAGAAAACGCATCTAAAGATTTTCTCGAAATTTTATTTATCAATAGTAATCTTAATTAAATAACGAAGTTTCCTAACGATGCTAAAATTATTAACATTTAAAATGTTTGTTCTTAGTTTTTTACCCTTAATCCATACTTACTTATTTTTCCTTTATGTTAACTAGTAAACACCGGCGACTTTACATGCTCAATAATGTAATATTATGCTAGCCAATAAGAAAGAACTAGCAAAAGACATTTTAGATTATCATATGACTACAGTCGCAAACAAGCTAACAAAACAATTGAATAAAAAAACACTTTGAATGAGCGATCTTGCATGCAAGTGCAAACGACTCTATCGAACGCGAATCTATTTAGTATAAAATTGACGTTATCTGTAATTTTTTTCAATAAAAAGGTCACGTAACGTATCTTGTTTAAAATCTGAACGCAACGCACTCGATTCTGTGACGTCCGTACAGCAGATTATTATTCATTGATTACGAAAATTTAATTAATTTTATAAAATTCTGAAATGCCTATAGTTAATACATGATAAGATCACGTTATCCTAATAAATAATAGCAGTTAACGTTGTTTATGCACAAGTATTTATGTCACACCATCTTTAAGTTATCTTATCTGGCGGCTGATAACGCTGCACTTTGACACTGCCTTCACAGCCTATCATTACTGTTGGCCACTCTAATGAGCAATGTAGTGTAAATAACGGAAATAAAATGCCTATAAAGTTTACAATAAATATATGCAAACTATTAATAATTATACTAATTGTGCAACACTAAGATGTGGAAAATAAACTACTGTAATTAATCATTAGTAATAATAATTAAAAGCCAAGGTGATAGGCTACTTAAGGGAAAATTACTAAGTAGAAACCTAATTATACAAGATGTAATACGGTAATACATTTCATATCATAACACTCATTCATAGTTTATCATCTATACTAATATTATATAGAAAGATTTGATTGTTTGTTTGTTAGTTTGTTTGTTTGCATTGAATAGGCTCCGAAACTACTGGACCGATTTCAAAAATTCTTTCACCAGTAGAAAGCTACATTATCAGGGAGTGACATAGGGTATAGCTTTTCCCGAATGTGGTTCCCACGGGAACGGATCCGGAACTTCACGCGGACGAAGTCGCGGGCAAAAAAGCTTGTAGTTTATAATTCAACCTTTCACACTTAGCTATAATTTAAATGGTGCATCACAAAATATTATAGGTTAGGTACTTATCCCGCAGTAAAAAGCCAGCAGTAAAAAAAAATCGGTCAAGTGACAATTTGTTTGTGTAATATGAGAATTAACTTTTTGCTGAGATGAAAATTACTATAACCTTTTTTCCCTAGACTGTTTACCATAAATACTATATTGCTATGTGTTTTTAAATGTAATTTTGTGCATATAATAAAATAGTTGATTACAAGATATAGGCGTAGAGCACCGACCTCATACTGTGATATGAATCGGTCATTGGTGGTGCGACGACCTGCCCAAGGTTGCAAGTGCAGTCAAATGATGCAGGTCACTCGTAGTGACGGCAGTGACGGACTCGTTAATTAAACATTTTGATAATAATTATGTTTTTTAATTATAATGATCTACTTAATTGGGCAACCTTTCATCAATATTTTAAGTGACGAATGGAACAGATAATTTTTGAATGTTTTGAAATTTTATTAAAACATTTTTTACAACATACATTTTTTTTAAAATTTTCGGTGAGTAACCCCATATACCAATAGATTAATTTTATAAAATCTAAAAATTCAGTTTATCATCTTCAGCCGGACTACAAAGTACCGCTGGGTTTTTTACATTATTCACCAAATAAATATAGTTACTGTATGTAGTAGTATGTACATGTTTAACTGAAAAAACAGAAAACTTTGTCAAGTCAATGCCTTTGTATTTTATTATAAATATTTATACGGATTTCAAGGCAAAAATTTTTGCACCTACGTTTTTTTTTTTTCACAAAGAAAGAAACATTGAAAAAAGGCTAACGTCTGACCTTAAGCGTGTCACAGACGGTGAAGATGCTATATTACGCAGCGACACACCGATATTAAATACCATTTTAGCTTCCTCAGATGATGGCTGGATCAAGGTACCCTGGAAGATTTCTAGATCCCACTCGTTCATCTACAAGGTTGCCATCAACGTATCCTTGTAATAATTTTAGCCCTACTATGATCCACGATACTGCAGAGGTCTCGGCCACTTGTCGACACATGTCATTATGCCCGTCCTATTCCGGCCGGTTGCACAAGCGCCCAAACACCGATCGTCGGCCTTAGGTTACGCAAAACATTATGTACTGAAGCTATTCGCACGATTGTATTTACCAGTTAAATGTTTAATATTGCGATTATCATGATATCAAAGTAATATTAAGTAATTTACATAATAACAAACATATTTCAATAATTACTTAATTGTTAATTATTAGTTCTTGATTTCGTGTGCTACCTAATTTGATGTCAACGGGTAAGTTAGCATCAGTTTTTTAATCGTATGATCACTTAACGACTGTCATTTATCGACAACAGACGAAAGCAAGATTAAGCTGTAAATTCAAATCAAAATCAAATTCAAAACTTTTATTCAGAGAATAGGTTTTCACAAACACGTTCTCTTGTCAGAGTATACAGTTGTAATAAATTATGATTTGTTTATATTAATCTACTCTATATACTACTACCATGTCTAATGTGAGTATTATAATATCTATTATAATAATATCTGTGGTTAAGCTTAACGTACACCTCCGTGCTTCAGAGGCTCCGAAGCATGGAGGTGTACGTACCATACCATAACCCATATTGAGCTTTGTGTCGCTTCTAACATCCCCCACGTTAGAAGCGACAGTGATAGTAATATGTAGAAAATAATAAACTGTTTAGCATCGGACCATTGTGGTCAACAAATCTCTTTAATTGATAACTGTGTTACTGAAAATAAAATTGGATCTTTTAGACTAATTTCTCAATCACGCAAAGATAAGTTCAGAAGAAACGTTAAAGAAAAAACTGTTATTCCTTCGGTAACTTCAAGTGATCCTAACCATTTATATAATAATTTATTCGATGTCATCAGTAGGGAATTTAATGATACATTCCCAATTAAGAAGGTTAAAATTCGCGATAAAATAAAATTTTGTGACTGGGCAACGACGGGTATATATATTAGTAGAAGAACTCTTTATGATTTATACGATCAGCGTAAATATAATCCTAGCCCACAATTTAATAAATATGTAAAGGATTATTCCAAAATATTCAAACTTGTATGCACGACCGCTAAGGCGCTTCATTTAAGTAAAAAGATCAAAAACTCCACTAACAAAACAAAAACTACGTGGAATATTATTAACAAAGAAACCGGCAAGTCGAAGCAGAGTACTAATGAGTACTCGCTTTTTTTTTTTTTTTTATACCACACAGGTGGCAAACAAGCATACGGTCGGCCTGATGGTAAGCCGTCACCGTAGCCTATAGACGTAAGCAATACCGGGGGTATCACTCACGCGTTGCCAACCCTCCCAACCCCCCCAAGTGGAGCTCTGGAAACCTTACTCACCGTAGGAACACAACATGGCCGAGACCAATGCTATTTGGCTACGATCTTCTGTAAGGTGGAGGTCCTTCCCCAGACGGGCTGCTCCGATTTGAGCGGATTATCCGCTGTGCCCTACCTCTCATAAATCATCGCTCCTTGTAAACAACCGTATTGTTTCCGCAGACGATGAAGTAGCTGATGCTTTTCAGGAATTCTTTGCAGATATTCCTATACATACAACTAAGTCCTTGAAGTCTTCCCATACATTGGCTGATGAATTTCTTAGGTCGGACGTTCCCGAACCTACTTCGAATTTTTCGTTTAAATTTGTTAATGCTGAAACGATCCTCAAAACTTTTAAATCACTCAATATAAAAAAGTCAGAGGATATTTGGGGAATATCTGTAGCTATCTTAAGTAATATTATAGACATCATAGCACCTTATTTGGCCGTAATTTTTAATGAATGTGTTCCAGCTGGCATTTTTCCTGATTTGATGAAAGTGAGTAAAGTCATACCACTTTTCAAGAAAGGGTGTAGTAAGGATCCAAATAATTTTAGACCAATATCTATTCTGCCAGCACTTAGCAAAATTTTTGAAAAGATAATTCTGGACCAACTACTATCCTATTTCCAAAGTAATCGATTGCTTCACCCGCGTCAATACGGTTTCACTAAACGTAGATCCACTACAGACGCCGCTGCCATGTTATTTAAAGTTATAATGGAGGCCTGGGAGGACAGCAAGAACACTGTTGGTGTTTTTTGCGACCTTTCCAAGGCTTTTGACTGTGTCGATCATAAGACCTTAGTAAATAAGTTAAAATTCTATGGCTTGGACAGTTCCTCAATCAATCTTATGTCCTCTTACCTTAATTATGAAAGTGAGAGTAAATGAAGCGACCTCTGTAGGTTGTCCTGCTAGTATAGGCGTTCCTCAAGGCTCAATATTGGGCCCTTTTCTTTTTTTAGTATATATAAATGATTTGCCGTACTTAACTGAACATTTATGCGACATTATTTTGTTTGCAGATGACACTTCTTTAATTTTCAAGGTAGACAGAAAAAAAACCTAATGTAGATACTATTAACAAAACGTTATCTCAACTACATCAGTGGTTCACAGTAAATAATTTGGTGCTTAACGCCAGCAAAACCAAATGCATAGCTTTCTCACTCCCGAATGTATCCCAATCTATTACATCAGTCATTCTTAACGATGAAAACTTAGAATTGGTCGAAACTACCACTTTTCTGGGCATTGTACTTGATAGCAAACTACAATGGCATCCTCATATTAGAACACTAGCAGGTAGACTAAGTGCTGCTGCTTTCGCTGTTAGGAAAGTTCGACAGTTCACCAATGTCGACACGGCACGACTAGTTTATTTCAGTTATTTTCATAGTTTGCTATCGTACGGCATTTTACTCTGGGGTAAAGCAGCGGATATAGAGACGATTTTCGTGCTGCAAAAGCGTGTAGTGCGTTTTATTTATAAATTAGGTTACCGTGAATCACTTCGCGAGTTCTTCAAAAGCACTAATATTCTCACGGTGGCATCACAGTGCATTCTTGACAGCATTATGTTTGTTCGTAAAAACATTAATGACTATAACCAGGTGTCCGATATTCATAATTTTAATACGCGTAATAGAAATAAATTAGCTGTTCCTAAATTCAGGCTTAGGAAAGCGGGCAAGTCATTTATGATCCAAAGTTTGCATATGTATAATAAAATTCCAGAATATATTAAAAACTTGCCCAATAATAGATTTAAATTAAATGTAAAAAAATTCTTAACCAGCAAAGCGTACTATACTATCAACGAGTATCTAAATGAAAGGAATCCCTGGCCCTCTTGTGAAGGTGAAATGCTAAAACTTGTCGTGAAACGCCAGTCAATGTTCAATAAACTACATGAATAAAATTTGTGTTCAATATTGTAACATGTACGTCGTAGTGTCATCTAAGTGGTGCTGTTTTTCTTATTATTTACATTTTAATATAATTAATATATGACAAGGATGTTAATGTGTACGTGCATGTCATGCTCGCAAATTGTCCAAACTGGTGGTGGCGTTGGGGGTCGGGTTACTGTTGTTCCCTACAATATTGTTCATAATATTGTGATGGTGAGCCCAGTAATGGAGGCTGGAAGGCCGACTCTCACGTCAACTCGAAAATACACGAGAACGGTTGCTGCCTTGCAGGCGGTCTGCTCCTATCTTTAACACCGATTTAGAATTTTATATTTTAGATTTAATTTTATGTTGAGACAAATTAATGGCACTATTTATTGACATTCCGCGTACGTAATGTTGTATGTATGTACCTAGTTTTAAATTCTATGTCGAAAAAGAAAAGAAAAAAGAAAAGTACGATATATTTTTAAATGACAAAAAAGGCCGTTACTGGTTTTCTTTCGCCATTTCTTTTTACCAGTGGTCATTTTGCTTTTGTTTCCGAAATGGTAGTAGTTTATAGAGTAGATTAATTTATACAAATCATTTATTACTGTATACTCTGACAAGAGAACGTGTTTGTGAAAACCTATTCTCTGAATAAAAGTTTTGAATTTGAATTTGAATTACACTTCCCCTCCAAATTCTAATCAAGTACTTAAAAGAAGTATATATTAGTGTTGGTAAACAATGTATGAACCAAATAAAAACAAAAATAGTTTATTTTATTTGTTCTCTCGTCTGTTCTCTAAAATCTTAGTCTGCTTAATCACTAGTACTATGTACAAACAGGTCACAAGACTTATGATTGAGTACAAAAATGCTTTTTTATGAAATTATTAGAAATGAGGCAACCTTAATTAATTAACTACTACAATGCTATCTTAAGTGCATGATGTCTGGTTAAAAATAGAGTCACGAATGGAAATACTGTAAGTCCTAAAATATCTGTGGTATACTAATAAAATTACCGTCGTATATTTGTCTGTCACTCGTAATATTTGCGGTTAAACCGATTGATGTTTTTGTATTTACCAGAAATAAATGATTTATGACTCATTGTTTGTAATAAGCCATTCTTCATTTTCATAACAGAGACCCAGTTGTTAATAACAATTTATCGAGAACAGAGTATTATCTAAGTATTTATATTACTTGTCATATACCAATTTAACAGATCAGCGAATACTTCTTAATGCGCTAACAGTTAACTAATTAAAGAGATATCCAGGGTAAAGAACTAAGAACGATTATGACTCTAATAATATAAGCATCGTAATGAAACTTTGTAATTACATTGTACATTATGAATACTATTAATAAATAAAGGGAGAGATAGAGGGCACAGCGGATAATGCGCTCAATAGTAGGAGACGGTAGTGCGATGATTGTGCACTTTGGTATAGAAGCATGAAATTTCTACCATGGATAGAGTGTCCCACGGTGATCGTTTTAAGATGTGGAGGGAAGTCAGATTCTTCCTCTGTGAGTGGGGGGAGGGGGGCAAAGGGGGTGAATTCCACGTCTTGATGATTATTTTTTTACTGATCCGTTACTGTTACTAGGGCTTGTATGGTGTCGTTTTCATATAAACCGAATACAAGGAATTCATTTTTAACAATAAAAATGTATGGTCCCATACAAAAAAAAAAAAAATACTGCCAAAAAGTAAAAAGTGCCACTACGTTTTTTTGTAAGCACGTTATTTTTACTTTCAAATGTTAATTATTATGATATTAAAAAAATACTGTGTTATAGCTTATTTAATGTAGTTTACAAATATATATAATTGTAGTATACTTGTCATACAAAGACTATTTTAAAAAAAAGAAGAACGTGCAAATTCCAGAATATGCGCGCGGTGATTCGGTGAGATGTAGGTACGCGTAGCGACAAATTTTCATAATGTACTATGGTCATTTGTTATAAATATTTATAGCAATGCTACTAGCCATTATGCGACGTAGTTTTAATGTAATCAAATGTAAGAAATGCGTTTTTATTGCTTCCACGGAAAAAAACATTTAATAATTTTGACATGAGAAGGTTACTAATAAAACGAGAAATAAAAGTAAAATGATGTTTAACCAGCAGTCACCAGTACAAAAGCAAAGTACTGTACATTTGAGTGCAGCTTTGTTAAATTTGCATCTTCCAGTACACCCTTTTTTAACGCTGCACCTCTCACTCAGCACATAAAGTTGCTACTTCAAGTAGCGTTGTCCGGACTGGCTGCCATTCGTTCGAATCTTTAATCCAACCCCAGTTAGATGGATCAGGAATATCTGGAACTTTTGTTAAAGATTGCATCCAAATGTAAGCCTGATAAGAAGCGCGTTTTATATATTGCTAGAGTGCCTTTTTTGTGAGGGGGTATGTTCTGATCTGAACTATGGGTTGCATTTGGCGTTGCCTCCAGTTTCCGCAAGACCTGGTAGCGTCAATGAGTTTGTCACAATGTGAGTACATTCCCGTCTTTCATGCGTTCGCAGTAGGGTGTGATACGGAGTTCTTTGCTGGTAGAGGGAAAAAACAGCATGGGAAATATGGCGATCTTTTCCAGAAGTAAACAGTGCCTTTGAAGAAATGATGACAATGCCACAATAAATAAGCGACGACTCATTGCAGCTCATTGAAAGATTTGTGGTTTTAATGTATGACCGCAATAGTGAAATGCTGACTGTAAATGAAGCCAGAAAAAAACTCTTTACCCAAAAATCCTGAGCCATAGAGGACAAAAGCGGCACTTCAGCAATATATAAAACGCGCTTCCTATCAGGCTTACATTTGGATGCAATCTTTAACAAAAGTTCCAGATATTCCTGAACCATATAACTGGGGTTGGATTAAAAATTCGAACGAATGGCAGCCAGTCTAGACAACACTATCCCCACTATCACTATGTTAATTACGTGCAGTGCAGCGTTAAAAAAGGGTGTACTGGAAGATGCAAATGTAACAAAGCTGCACTCAAATGTACAGCACTTTGCTTTTGTACTGGTGACTGCTGGTTAAACGTTATTTTAATTTTATTTCTGATGTTTTATTAGTAACCTTCTCTAAGTCAAAATTATTAAATGTTTTTCTCCGTGGAAGCAATAAAAACGCATTTCTTTCATTTGTTTACATTAAAACTATGTCGCAAAATGGCTAGTAGCATTGCTATAAAATATTAATAACAAATGACTATAGTACATTATGAAAATTTGTCGCTACGCGTACCTACATCTCACCGAATCACCGCGCGCATCTTCTGGAATTTGCACGTTCTTCTTGTTTTTTAAATAGTTTTTGTATGACAAGTATACTACAATTATATATATTTGTAAACTACATTAAATAAGCTTTATCACAGTATTTTTTAAAATCATAATAATTAAGATTTGAAAGTAAAAATAACGTGCTAACAAAAAAAAAGTAGCGGCACTTTTCACTTTTTGGCAGTATTTTTAATTTTTTTGTATGGGATCATACATTTTTATTGTTAAAAATGAATTCCTTGTATTCGATTTATATGAAAACGACACCACACAAGCCCTAGTAACATTAACGGATCAGTAAAAAAATAATCATCAAGACGCGGAATTCACCCCCTTTGCCCCCCTCCTCACCCTAACAGGGGAAGAATCTGACTTCCCTCCACATCTTAAAACGATCATTGTTAGACACTCTATCCATGGTAGAAATTTCATGCTTCTATACCAAAGTGCACAATAAGGCTCAAATATGGCACTACCGTCTTCTACTACAAACCGGACCGGCCCGTCTAGGGAAGGACCTCCACCTTACAGAAGATCGTAGCCAAATAGCATTGGTCTCGGCCATGTTGTGTTCCTACGGTGAGTAAGGTCTCCAGAGATCTCTAAACGAAATAATAAAAAATACTAACAAGGAAGTTTGGAATCAAAATAATAATTACGTCCTTTTAGAACGAAGTCTCACGAATCAAATTTCCCAAATGAAACGCATAACACACTTTTATTATGGCTAAATTGCATCGCACTATAGCGGGCAATAAAAAAATCTAATGTCTTTTACGAAACAAGTTACGTAGTCACACAAAACGGCCATTCATTCCTTTCACGAGTATAATAATAGCGGCAAAATAGATATTTTATTATAATGAGTATTTTATGTTGGTACATTACTTTTCAAATTCGATCAGTTACAAAGATGGTAATTTTTTTTATATATTTTAAAGTAAAATTTCACCTGCCGGAGTGCCGGGTGGGATTTGAAAACACCACGTCCATTCGATATACGGCCGAGTGCTCTTACAACTGAGGTACCGGGCAGTCAGTCAGTAGGCGCAGCAGCATTATCGAGAGGGGAGGAGGGGGAAGTCAAATATATCTTTCAAATAATGTCAAAAGTTGAACCGAAACAACAATAAAAACAAAAAAAGATAGACAATGTTCACGATGAAACAAAAATATTCTAAACATTTGAAAAATAACCATGGAAGCTATTTATGTGCCTTTTTGTGTATTCCACAAGAATTTGAAGGTGAGTCGTATTTTCGAGAATTTTCAGAAAAATGTTAGGTAAAGTTGTAAAAAACTCAATCCAGGATGTGCGAGCTCTATGTACTGAGGATTTGAGGTTCATGGGCAGATTATTAGAGCGGCTCTATGTTTTATTAAAGGATCTTGACAAAGATTTTTACTACATTGTTGTAACTGTATGTAATTAATATATGAACGTAGTATTAGTATATGTATGTATACATATGTAGTATTAGTATATGTATGTAAATAAATCGAAAGAGCTTGTAAAAGGCCTCTTCGTAATTTCCAGATTAGCTGCAACTGACATAAATTAATTATGCAGACCGAAAGACAGACAAAAAAAAGATATTTTAATAAATAGTTAAAAAAAAATAGTAAAGATTTTTTTAAATAAAAATACTTAATGTGTTTTTGGTCAAAGTCTATATTAGAATAAAAATTACTATTTAAAAAAAAT
This sequence comes from Endotricha flammealis, assembly GCA_905163395.2. NCBI lineage: Eukaryota > Metazoa > Arthropoda > Insecta > Lepidoptera > Pyralidae > Endotricha > Endotricha flammealis. The sequence continues at coordinate 13,494,422 of LR990856.1, read as the reverse complement.
CTTTACTATTTTTTTTAAAACTATTTATTAAAATATCTTTTTTTTGTCTGTCTTTCGGTCTGCATAATTAATTTATGTTAGTTGCAGCTAATCTGGAAATTACGAAGAGGTATTACTTCAACGAGACTTTTTGGTTTAACAAAACCTTCCTCTATACTAAGCTTCCAACGAAATCATTAAAAACATATGAACAAGTCTGACGAGTTATCACAATGACGATTATGACACCGCATGATACTATGACCCTCCGAGTCAAATTACGTAATTTTTTTTAACTATTCGAATTCTTTATTCGCCAACTACGTTTACATTCTAACTAAAATTAGTCCAAGCGATAACTATGTTTAAAGAATTATTTAATATTGAATTAGGAACCTAAAAGTAGGTGTAAATTATTAAAAATTATGTATAACATAGTGTAAAATCATTAATTATTGAAGTCCGGAGCATCGATCGGTCCGAAATATATTTTTTGCTCATATAATAATTTTTTTTAAATACAATTTGGTTGTTAGGAAAACATTATGATTTTTTGTGAAATTTTAACTTTTTTTCTGAACATATTTTTGGTAAAAAATTCACAATTACGTGTTATTATAGTAATCTTTTTAATCTTAGTTATTTGTTACTGCGTGTGACCACAATGGGCGCTTCTAATATTGCGAACAATATTACACAAACGAAACATACATTGCGTTAATTGTAGATAAGTTGTTTTCAATAGACATCATTACCCATTTACTATTAAATTTTTACGCATGAAAAAATATTGTTGTACGTTGCATGAAAATAAGTTCTAATAAACTATTTTCTCGCAACTCCGCCACTATTAAGGCGCAGAAGGTGGCAGATAGTCGGGTTTTTAATCTGTATATCCCTCATAGGTCAAAAGGCAGAGCCTGACAAAACCCCGTCGCTTCCCCAAGTGGCGGGACATGTATCCATTTTCCCAACGATAAAAAAGGTCTCTGTTTATTGTTATTCACTGTAGTAGGTACTCACCAATGCTAAGGCGCTTTCTGGATACCATTTGCACGGTCGGAGGAAGATTGTCAATATCTCATCATCGTCGCCGAAGTATAAATCCTCGTTCTCTTTGAGGAGTTCTCGCAGACGCTCAAGAGCCTCTCGCACTCTCTCCGGCGTTTCTCTCAGTTCTTTTTCTGCCATCTCCTTTGTTTCAGACGACAACTCAACGTTGCGCTCTATTTTGAAGTCGTTAGAACTCATTTTGAATTGTTCCTCCTGTGAAAAAATAATCAAATTTAATATTATCTTTTATTTTTACTACAACATTTTATACTAAACATGCAAAATATTAATACAACGCAGTTAGAGCATGAGTTTTTTTGTTGTATATTAAATAGGTACCTAGTTCTGAAAACGTTATAATACTTCATGTTACGCGCGAGATGACGATGATGATGAAAAGACATCATGGTAAGTTTCAACTTGGAGGGTCGGGACGCAACACGTGATTGATACCTCCGGTATTGCAAGCGGTTATGCTTACCATCAGGCGGGCCGTATGCATGTTTGTTTACCACCCCAGAAGTATAGAAAAAAAACCTGCTATAGTTCGGTTCTGGGTACCAAACAAACGAGTTTTTAATACTGTTTTGTATGTACTTTACTCTACGTTTTTTTTTACTTCTCTCAAACATAAAACAACCATTGAAACATTTTGATTGCTTGGAAAATAACTAAGTATTAAATTACTAGCAATGAAAGATTCTGGTTTTACTATATTAGCTAAAAATTATATCAATATTTGAAGTAAGTATAAAGTTTAGATGACACTGCACCTGGCAAAGCAAGGTCTTCATTATGAATTCTTAACACGATAACGCACGTGAGGTTCAATGTTTTAAAACATTGGAGACATCCTTAAACGATTGATTAAATAGAATTAAGATGTTACAGAATGATCGATAAATCATCGAGTATAGATTCTATTGTGATCTTTTCGTAGTATAAAATGATGTGTTTCTCATTTGCCGGGTTGCGACCCGGCACCGAGCCATCAAAAAACAAACGGGTCGCAATTTTCCCGCCTTGTTTTAAAAATAATACAACAGTAAAAATATAAAAACCGACTTGAAGTGAAATCAGGCCTTAGGATAAAGCTTTATATGATTCGCACTAAAATTTTGTGACTAAATAGGCGATACCAGAATTATGTAGTATTAATAAAACATGTTTCCTATTTACCTTATAGAACCAGCTTGGGTTTAAAAGTATTAAGTGGGTCACGGAAGAGCCAGTGTCAAAATTACCGGGCCGTGGCAGAACAAAGTTTGGGAAACACTGGCTTAGATAGATCTTATAAACTACTTAACAGATTTTAATGCAGTTGTTCAGCTATTAATAGAGTGGTTCAACAGGAATTATTTATTATGCACTAGCTTTTCCCCGCGGCTTCGCTCGCGTTAATTTTATGACATAGATCTCGTTTGACAACAAAACAACCCATAGCGCGACTTGTGGCGCCATCTGTTGGCTTATACAGCGCCCTCTATAGTAGTAAAATTATTTTCCCATCGGAACGACATACTTTCACGGGATAAAAAGTAAGCCTATGTTGGGCTCTGTACCCCTAACAATATGTATGATAATTTTCATAATGATCGGCTGGTTAGTCAAGCCGTGAAGAATAACAAACAAACAAACTCACTTTCTCATTTATAATAATAGTAAGGATAATACATACAAGGTTTTGAAAATCACTTTAACGAAGTTGCGCGGGATTCGCTAGTTCAATATTAAGCAAAATAGGTAGTTTGTCTGAACGCACTAATCATAGGAACTACTGACTCGCATTATTATGAGTGTTGGATAGCCCATCTATCGAGATAGGCTATAAACAAGGTTTATAACATTACGCTACGAAGGAGTAGAGCGCCCATGAAAAATGTTGCAGAAACGGTGAATTGAAGAAGAAGAAGAAACCAAAGAACCTCTCAATGTAATGGACACATAGGTTATCTGCAACTTATTAGGATATAATGAAACCGGATCTAATTACTAAGTATTAAATACATTTATTAGAAAGATTTGTTCTAAGATATCAATAGATAAAACATACATAATAATTGTAAATTATATTTGGGCATCCTCAAACTTTGTACATAATAATAAATCAAGGTATTATGTACATAAGATAATAATTAATATTTAATACTAACAAGTAGATTAATTTAAAATATATAAATCTATACTAATATTATAAAGAGGTAAAGTTTGTGTATTTGTTAAATTGTAAGGGGTAATCTCGGGATCTACTGAACCGATTTTAAAAATTCTTTCACCATTATAAAGCCACATTATTGCTGAGTGTCATAGGTTATATAAAAACCAAAAAATAAAAAGGCTTTTACATTATGTCCAACGAAGTAAGCACGGGTCAGCTAGTTAAATATAAAGACACGTGAAAATAAACATTTTATTATTGACTAGGGAAGCCCGCGCAACATCGTTTGCGTGCATTTCGCTTTTGTCGTGAGAATTTTGGAATGTATTAACACTTTTAAACATTCCTCTTGAATCATTATATCGTTTTAAAGATCTAAACACACATAACGACAGACAGACAGAGGAAGCGACTTCATTTTATACTATGTAAGTAGAAGTACATGTAATGTATTATTATTTTTCAGAAACGTGTCCAATAAATCATTAGTTTTAAGAAGGAAATAAGAGTTATTAATATGTGAATAAACAAGAGATAACCGCCTAATAACAAAGGCGTCAATATCATTTAGTTATGTCAATATGATTTATAATGATATTTATCGTACTTACGTACATACATTAGCGACAGATAAAAAATAAAATAAAGATTATATGAATTGGAAATTTTCAAAGATAGAGTACCTAACTACCTAGCTACCTACAAGGATTTTTGTTGAGGCACTCTAAAAATGCTACGTTGTATTATTTTTTGCGTGCCCCGACAACTGTCGCGAGTTGTAGTTGTAGCATATACATATGGCAATTATATAATTGCTCACACGACTCGCAGGAACTATCTTTTTTAAATCTGTCGGATAGAGCTCTCGGCAATTTCTCGCGGCCTTAAGTTTCCCACGAATAGTTTACGACACCACACCATACATAATATACTATGTACATATTAAGTATAGTATTACCAAGTACTAAGTGAGTGAGTGAGACAATACAGTGAGTATTGTACATATACATTGTGGAAATTATAATGAGTACTAGCTTTTCCCCGCGGCTTCGCTCGCGTTAATTTTATGACAAAGAACTCGTTTGACAACAAAACAACCCATGGCGCGACTTGTAGCGCCATCTGTTGGCCAATACAGCGCCCACTATAGTAGAAAAAATAATTTCCCATTGGAATGATAGACGTTCACGAGATAGCGGGTTTTCACAAGTACCTAGGTTATGTTGGGCTCTGTATCCCTGATCCCTGACAATATACCTATATACAAATTCATAATGATCGGTTGATTAGTTAAGCCGTAAAGGAATAACAAACAAACCAAAAATCTCACTTTCTCATTTATAATATTAGTATGAGTATGAAGAACGGAGACTTTTTACAATGCAGAAATATATTTATTATTTTTTAATTTAAAATACAAAGGGGATTACTTCATTAATTATTCATTAAAATCAATAACCTTTATGCACGCCTTTATGTTAGTCAGACAATTAATAAAAAAAATATATCTTGTTGCCATCACTGTACTTTTAAAAAGATTTGAGAGTAAAAAAAACAGATATATCGGTTAATGGCTCAAAAAAAAAAGTTAATGACACATTATATTATGGCTGTCACTCAAACTAAAGAAGAGTGTAGAATTAAAATTAAAATGACGCTAATATACATTGTATCCACGAAATATTGTGTCTACGAGAGCTGCTGCCGACAAACTGTTGCACTTATTGTAAATGTACTTTTTTGTTTGTAAAAATAAATAAATAAAATGCACTTAAGAAACTGGCTGTGTGTCGAAAAGTCATTAAAGGAAACTTTTAATTGACGAATAGGACAACTGGAACTAATCAGAAACATGTCATAATAGACCAGAACTTATCAAAGAGTGATCGTGAATTTATTTTCTAATCTTTATGTAGACAAGTTATCAATTTATCTAGCGCACAGTTCATTGACCCTGCACGGGTTAACGAGATCGTATTGCAATCGTTCTAAATAAAGCGCACTTTTTGCACTTTGCATAATTCCATAGAACTTAGTCAATAGGCATTTTAATTTGTGCGTCATTACAACATAATTATGAGATGTACTATCCGTCGTGTCATAAAGGAACTTAACAATCCCCCTCTTCCAACTATTTTGTACAAATCTATCTCTATGGTTGGTTTTTCAGGGTTTTGCTAACCTCATTCTAACTTCAAATTATGACGTGTTGTTGTGATCTCAGGTTGTACTGTTCTCATTGATCTATATGTAGTTGCCTATCCCCATTGTGTTCAGAAACATCCCATTCCAATTTGAAAATGCATGTTTAACAAAAAGGATCTTATTATATCCCTCCCCCTCTGGTGATAATTTTCAAATAAGCTTCCAATGTTACCAAGTCTACTCCTTCCTTAGGTTAGGTTAAATTTAAGACAGTCATACAAAGGAAGCTTTAAAGTACTGGCTCCAGGTATTATACGACTTTAAAACTTTTAAGATTATTTTGTAAGAAAAGGATAGAATTTCTGGTCTTATCTAAAACTCTAAAAGGCATCACCTTTTTAGGGTTCCGTAGTAAACCCTTGTAGTTTCGCCATGTCCGTCTGTCCGTCTGTCCGTCCGCGGTCTAGCGCCTAGACGCTTGATGTTGTAATTTGTAGCAAAGTAAAATTTCTTTGACGAAAACGTACAAATGTCATAGAATATGGCATTGTACTCATCTGTAAGCAAGAAATGCGTAGCCAATACGGAACCCTACATTGTGCGTGGCCCGACACGTACTTGCCCGGTTTTTTTAAATATCTATCCACACCACAGTATCATTAATGTACAGAATCTGATTAAATAATACACTTAATCAATAAATTATTCTGCTATATTGATAAAGTAATATCCGTTAAATATATTTTATTTCAAGGGACTATAGAAAAACATCTTACCACAACACGGCAATACAATAATTAACAAGTAACACTATTGCACAAAAACAATCACGTCACAAGGAATCACGAACTGTCCAGTTTTCGTAAAAATATAGGGTAATTATTATTATATAAATTATACTAATCTCGCACGCGTGGAAATTCGCGCGTAAACAAAAGAGCGGGAAAACGAACGAGCGGCGGCGACTAGCGAGTGGCGCATGCGAGTGTGCGCTCGCGCATCCCAACAGCTGTTTTATACTACACGATAACGCTCACACTTTGTTCTCCTGACAACTATCATACATAGTAACGATAATGTAAAATAAGGGTTGATTGTGTACTTAAATTATTTGTATGTCATTAAAACTAGTATGATATTAATAAAGTATTTTTGTTTTTAATAATAAAGCTATTTTTTTGTGAAATTAAGTATCTAGTTGGTAATTTTATATGGATTCTGAAAAGCAATGAAAAAGAACCTTAATCCTTTTTATGCATAAGTGTTTCAACAGTAAAGGAATTAAATAGACTTTTCTATCCAATTTAATCTAATTTTGTTATCTACTTACATAAATACCTAAAGTACCTAGATAGAAATATCCGCTATCGTAATAAAATTCCTTCGTGAAGAATATTCTTCTTCTTTCTCCTGGCGATGTCCCAATTTTTCGTTTTCCTCCTAGCTTAGTTAAGTATTTCTACGCCACACCACCACCGTCCAGTTGTGAGTTGTCTTCTCGGTCTTATTTACAGACACTATGTCATTTTTAACTGTCTCTGCCTTGGTGTTTGGTGATCTGCCGCGGCTACGTTTTCCCCTACTCACGTTCATCACTCCTAGTCATGGTCATCATTTCGTCTTATCACGCAAGCAGCCCTCTTGTTAGTCTATTTGGGAAAAATAAAATAAAAATATTACAAATACCACTGATGATTAACCAGAAGACATAAATAAACGTTTTGTGGTATTTTAATTTACACTAAGTAGTACCATAATTTATTTGCCTAAGCCACAATAATTTTATATTTATGGCTTAATCCGGAATTAGTAATTTAAATAATCCATAATATTAAAACAACATAAAACAAGTGATATGATAAGAAAATAATGCTCTAGGCAAATTTATATAATTTATTTACAAAGCAAACACTAATTCGCAGTAGGAATATTTTTTAATAAATTAAGCTAATTTTACTTGATATGTTAACAGTTTAACACATTTTTATAATCCCTTTATTTGAGAGTTGCAGGGCACTAAACTAAAGGGAGGGTTGGAAAATGAACATATTTATTAGGAGGCAAAAGAAAGAACGGAAAATCCCTTTCTTTATTTGAAAATTTGGCCATCCACGACGATTCTACCAGTCTACCCACTTAAATGAGGTCAAAAATGAGATTCAGGGACGCCGCGGACCAATAGAGCCGTTTCCGGAAAGTATTACCCTCTAAAATAATAAAGACGTGAAGCAGCAATGCGTCGCATTCGGTAATGGAAGAATTCGGAAGCCCAACTCCTTTCCTCTAATATCTTCCTTGTAGTGGGAAACACGTTGGTGCCCCTTGAATTACTCATGTCGGTAGGTTAGGCCTATTTGCTTGTTTGCCAGTCGTATACCATAAAAAACAAAGCCTCAAAGAAACTTTCGAGGAAAACAAATCTATATTATAGGTAATTTAGCAAAGAAAGAGCTAGAAAAAAAAAACAATGTGGAGCATTCATGTTGGCACTCGATGAATTGAAAACAATATGCTCAAAATGTAAATATTATGCAACTTTCAACGCCTAAATGAATTTGCATTTATTATCATTAAGTGATTTAAAAATATTGTAAACTTTGTACAAAGTGGTTAGCAAATGGCATTTTGAACTTCGAACTCTGTTTCTGAAATGAAGCTTTGCTCGTCCATGTTCGGGTGAGAAAACAAATTACCATAAATACAAGAGTACCTATAGAGTTGTTGACGATGAGTCACAGATTGTCATTGTATTTTTTTTTCTACTGGACTTCCATAATTAAATTCCCTGTCCTATTAAGGTCTAATTTTGAATGCTCAGTGGGCATCAGACGAATTCTGAAAAATTACCAATTAGCGCAATTTCTTTTAGAAAAATCGAACCGGCTGTGCTTGGGGTCCAATATGCACTTTTGGGTCGCATCTGGTTCAGACGTTCTAATATCAATAGTCAAGAATAAATAGACATAGGACCTACATACAAAGTTAATGCAACTCATTGTAAACATGTGTGGTGTCGTAACGCTACGAAAGTGTTTCGGTTTCATACATTACAGTTTGTTACATTACATGTGTGTTTCTAACTAGGCACCCACTAAAATGTTTGAAACCGATAATATGGTTCCGTCGTCGTATCACGACACAAGTTCGGTTATAGTTTGCTTTATGTCAACAAGTTATCATTCGCAAGAGCACCAGTTTGTTTTGAAGTTGTACTAAAGTGGTAATTCACTTGTTGCTGACTACCACACCAACAATCCACTTTAAAAATACTTTTAGTTCCCTTCTGTTGCCACGCTATCTGCTTGTTCACCAGATAACGCTAATGTTGATTTATTGTACTCCCGATTTTTCCTACAAAGGCATCAGTTTCTTGATAAAAGGTCGAACTGGTCAAACTTCAATGGGCACGATAGATAATGACTCAGAAAACATATCGAAATGTGTCCCTATAAACAGCTCGCTGATAAATATAGAGTACAAGGATCAATTTCATAATAACAATACGTTTGTACTTACTGGTGAGTTGATAGTGAGTTGCAGAAATGCATTTTCAAGTTAATGACACATTTAAAACGGACGCTATCGCTCTCAAAATAAAGAACAAAAGAGACCAAAGTTTCAGAGTTAGAAACAGTTTTTGTCCACGGAACTGCCGAGGCGTTTTACAGACAGACTTTAGATGGACTTCAAACTGACCTTAATAGGATCCTCTTGATGTACGGAACTTTAAATATTATGAATTACTTATTTATTATATATATATTTACATAGGTACTTGTAATGAATATTAGGGACCCCGCGTTGACACACCTACAAAAAAACATGCAAGTACGCTCACAATAACTTGCCAAACAGTTCTTGCGAAACGTGCAAGGGGTTATTGAGATATCTAAACGTATTAGTAGTAATATCTTTTGACAGTTCTCTCAAAATATCGGTTAAGTGCCGTATATTTCTTGCACTCGTAGTCGTTATCATTCCTACAGGGCTTGCAGGTATAAACGCAGACTAGACATAGTTTATATTGAAGATTTCTTAATTGATTGTAGCATTACAAATATTTGAAGAGGCAGTGAAACATGATGATTACATACGTGATATTATTTGTTATTAAAGATTATATATGTTCTAATGTAAGTACACAGCACGACTAGAGCAATATAAAGGTGCTCCTTCACCGCGAGCATTCGCGTGTAATGTAACATTTTAGAGTCGACTTTGAGCATTACATTACAATCTACCTCCCACACTGACGAGCATTCGCGCATAATGTGACATTTAGTATATATTTCAACTAGCTTCTGCCCGCGGCTTCGCCCGCGTGGCCTACTAACAATTAGCTTCGCAAATTGTTAGTAGGTCGGTCGGTATGATGTCGGGGGTTGGGAGGGTTGGCAACGCGTGAGTGATACCCCCGGTGTTGCAAGCGTCTATAGACTACGGTGATGCTTATCATCAGGCGGGCTGTATGCTTGTTTGCCACCTTTGTGGTTTAAAAAAGACGTAGACTTGACTCAAGTGGCTTGACCGTCTCCGGGGCCTTTACAAGTTGTATCAAGATGTTACACATTGTATCATTACAAGGTGAGCATTGTAATGCTCGGTTCTCCTCCGTCACTGATGAAATGCTCGAAACTGAGCGTTACATCACACGCGAATGCTCCCGGTGAAGGAGCACCTTTCAAACAAATATTTTCATTGTGCGGAAATCAAACCCGCGACCCCTGGAAGCAGCATAAACAAGCATGGCACATCAATGCAATAAAAACAAATATTCGCAAAAATTATCTTGTATTAAATATCTGACGGTGGGTCTGCTACTGACTCGTAACTTCGATTCTAAAAAGTTCGCGCGTTCGATTCACACACAACGCATTTATAAGAGTTTTTGTTCGTCTCGACTCAATTCTGGTTGTTTTCTATTTACCGTATCTAGCCAAAAGAAAGTAAATATAAATTGGTGTGTTATGGATTTATACTATGTTGCTCACAATACAAGCATGTTGCTTATCATGGTACCAGATAAGCGCTATGAGAATAGTTTATAATTTATTTAATAGGTCAGAAACCGCCTTTGACGCTACTGGAGTTGCGTGCTTACCATAAGTGAAGCAAGCTCGTTTGTCATCTTTATTTAATTTAAAAAAGTATATGCAAAGTAACAATATCCATGTACAAAGTCTAATTTGTCGATGGCAATCTTCCAGGTGTGGTTATTTAGTCATTGTTCGGTGTTATTCACAAAGCCACTGATCATTTTTTTCATTAGTCATCGCATCATTCAAACTAAACGCTTTATTGTTTTGTACATGTCATAAAGTTTCGTGATTACTATCACTAAGGGACAATGGTTAGAAATGTATCTTGAAATAGATAATGTTCGAGTATAGTGGGTATTTTAAGATTTGGCGCCCAGAGTGTAACAAATAAATCTAAATAACATTCAGAATACACACAACGCCGCCTGATTCAAAGTATACTAGGCTGGGGCTATATTATTGTAAATAATAAACACCCAGATAAAAATGCCCGAATACGTTTACTTCGCACGGGGATTGAACCCACACCTTCTGGTAGGCTAAGGCTAACGCTCTACGGGTGTTCAATTATAACATTATTAGGGCCCATTGCATAAGTTTTGTTGTGTGTTAAACAGTGGTCTATGCGTAATGTACGCACAGCTATAATCTATCTAGCTATCATGTTGTATACCAAACGCACACAGTTTACAAACAACACTGTTATCATGAACCCTTACCGATAAGATATCAGCCGGAACTACCATACAGTGGAGGATATGAACTTAATGTTATCTTGATGAACTGTTTTTGTGACCTTGAAAGGACATGGCTTGTTAATTGTTTTATGAAGACGTGGCTTGTATAAAAGAAAATTCGTCACTACAAGTTTTAAAACATTGAAGTGATGTAGATCAGTGCTTTTACTAAACCGAGCGTAACTTGCTATGAAACCACTATCCACATTCTACAATGAGTAGATACGGGAGTTGCGAGCGTCCACTGATCGAAGTGCTGTACCATCAGGTGGAGCATCATCATGTCACTTTATTTAAAAAGAAATGTATTACCTACCGCGCTACTAATATTTAATTGCTTGTGAGGTTTGCCTATAATTTATAAGTATTAGGTACCTATATATTGTATTTTCATAATAAGTTACTATTTATAAGATGTATTAGTTTACCTAATGGTAAACTTAATAAATAAAATAAAATAAAAAATATCAACATATTACGACCTTGTAGAAATAATGCACTAATCGCTACTATTCACTCGCTCATCTAGGACTTAGGTCGACCGCACTTAGGTCAATGGAAGAGGTGAGCAAGCCGTTTTGATTCAAGTTGTCCAAATATTGCGTGAATTTTTTTCATCAATAATAATAATAAAAAAAAATAAAAAAAAACAATAACATAATTAGCGAAATCTGTTCTTAGCTCTATCCTGCTCACCTGTTTCACTAGTGGCCTGTGTGATTTCTACTTACACAAAAACGTAAGTTTACGAACGCACGCTCTATGCAAACAAATTTTGCGTGCAGACCGCATTTAAAGTGCGCGACCACCCTGTTCTCGAACAGATTAGTTTATCTTGAAGTATGGCATAATTTATTATATTAGCTATTCTTCAAAATGAAATTACCTATATGATCTGCAAGGTTAAATAGATTTATATTGCTATTTCTGTCTAACCATAAAACATTTACGGGTGTTTCATTTGACGTACTAAGCTAACAATTATGTTACCGCGCTAACAATAGTTCGTTATCTTGTCTTTACATTAATGGTGATTATAAAAAAAATGCATTTTAAATTTCAATTATTATAATTGTTTTCATAGACTTTCGTTAATTTCCTCGGCTTCTGGGGCAGCACTGGCAGATTCCTCGTCTGACTCCTCATCGCTGCTACCTCCTCGCTGTAATAGAGAGAAAAATATATATTACTAGCTGTAACCCGCGGCTTCGCCCGCGTAAAAATTACTATGTTCGGCTCTGTACTCCTGACATTATGTATACAAATTTTCATAATGATCGGCTGCATAATCAAGCCGTGAAGGAATAACAAACAAACAAACTCACTTTTTCATTTATAATATTAGTATGATTACATAGTATAAAATAGTCGCTTCCCGCTGTGTGTCTGTCCGTATGTATGCTTAGATCTTTAAAACTACGCCACGGATTTTGATGCGGTTTTTTTTTATAGATAGAGTGATTCATGAGGTAGGTTTATATGTCTTATGTTTTCCGAAATTCCCATGGGAAAGCGGAATACATGCAAACGAAGTTGCGCGGGTTTCGCTAGTAAAGTAGTATAATTATGACGTTTATGGTACAAGAAACTTAGAAAACATGCATTAAATTTAGTTTTTAAGACAGATAAATCCGAGCAATTATTATTTTGGCGACATTACACTAAAGAATAATAATGTAATTACTGCCAATTTAGTAACGCAATTAGAAAAGAATCCAAAAGCGTGTGACATGCAATGGCAAACAATATTAAGTAATGGAATCAAGATAAGATAAAATTGTAATCATAGGATAACAGGATGATATAAGACAGAATTTATCAATATAGGTAATATAAAAATATTTATTATTTAAAAGATAATAGGGATACATCGTTCGTGATGCAGCCAAAAAAGCAAACCAAAGATTTTAGGTAAACCTGTTTTGTCACTGTCATCCTTGAGGAAAATTGAATGAAGTGCGAAAGTGACAAAAAATAATATCTACAAATCATTCATTTGTTTTCTGCCATTGCGCACAAACATGCAATACAGCAAACTACATTGTTAATAAATTTTGTGTGCCATAATGTGGAAATATAAGTCATAAAATGTGCGCCATGCATCCCGTTGTATTACAACTCGTGTCGTGTACTGACTTCTGCGAGTTCTGCGTATTGTAATATTTTTTTATAGCTACTATAATAAAGCGAAGCCTTTATTTAATGGCATATATGCGAATAGTCATATATCGACCCGGTGGTCGAGTGGCTAGCAATGGCCACTTTGTCCCAAGGGCCGCGGCTTCGAATCCTGCGCTATGCAAACAGTTGTGTGCAAGAACATGTCTGTTTGTTTTCAATGTATAAAAATTAGTATTTATTTACAAAAAAAAAAGTATTTATGTATATTTATCAGCAATCTAGTATCCATAGTACAAGGTTTGCTTAGTATGGAACTAGATGGCGTTGTGTGATTTGTCCAAGAATATTTATTTATTTAATATAAATGCTCATCATCATTAGCTCTCATCGACCTACTGCTAATCGGGGTAATATCGCCGCTATACTGCGAAAACCAATTAAATCGAGTTTTTTCCGAAAATGACCTGACAATGCAGAAGTACTTAAAATTTTGCGATCTTTCGTCTGCGAAAGCCCATTAAACGCTGTGACGTATACTTTTGCTTTTAGCTAATAATATAAACGATTATTTCAGCCACTATCTAGATTTACTGGCTAATACAAACCAGTAATCTTATTTAACTTGAATAACACCTTACTACTCTCCAATGATTACCATTTAAAGTGGTATTATTTGTTATACCCGTAGGGAGCTCTTGGATTTTTTTTATTTCTTTCTCAAGAATAATCATTTTTTTCAGATTAAAGTTCTAATATCACATTACAACTGTCTAATACAAGCTATTATCGCTGTTTAATTTGTTTTACCTGATGAATTCCTTACAACATTCAGTACAATCAAATCATCTATGAAAATAACGTATAAACAGATAATTGGTTTTCTCCTGGTTTTCTCTGACTATCTGTAAAATTGTAACATTCAAATCGCTCCAGCGAAAGCCATTCTGCATGGTGGCGCTAGTACCTAACTGTCTTTCACTTGCGCTTGCGAATACCTAAATCATAGTTGACACGCAGCTTCTCTCAGTATGTAATTGATTGTACAATATTCAAATAAGTTATGATTATTTTATGTTTAGAGTCCAAATCTACATTGCATCTCATGTTTTGACGAAGCATGCTTGTTCTTATTTTAATGTTAACAACCTATAGTTACACCGTGTTTTTGCAATGAATAAATGAATTATGAATTAAGGCCCTCGAAGGAAAACAAAACCAAGTAACTGCCGCCATCACTTATGTTTAATATGGAACAAAAAGACATATTATTATCAGTTATAAAACCATTACTTGATGGTGCTCAATTACTCTGTGACTTACAGTTTAGTAAGTCTATGAAGCGTAGAAGCCTTGCGTATTTTTTAATACCAATCGATAGGTAGTAAATACAGAAAATATTTACGATATAAATGGCAAACCAAGTTGTTTAAATTTAATGTCTTACCATTTAATTTTGGTCTAAGCACTACTGCTTTCTTTTGTTTTTACAAAATTATTTAAGCCAGTCATGTCTTTGTTAAGGTCAATGGGTTACTTATCAACCATTTATTTAGACGATGTTTGTTGCATTGCACCTACCTACGAAGAATGTTTGTATAACATTACTCAGGTGTTTATTCGAATCATTAGGATTTATAATTAATGAGGAAAAGAGTCACACGATTGAGACACCATTGAGAGTCCATTGGTGCATATTTTGTTCTCTCAGTCTCGAGGATAGAATGCCGATAGTGCCACTATCGGCATTCTATTGAGACACGATTGACACACCATTGAGAGGCCATTGGTGCATTTGTTCTCTCAGTCTCGAGGATAGAATGCCGATAGTGACACTATCGGCATTCTATTGAGACACGATTGACACACCATTGAGAGTCCATTGGTGCATTTGTAGTAGAATCGGGCCCCAGGACAGCGGGGTATGCTTGCAGCAGCAGTGGGCAAGCTCGCGACGCGGGCAAAGTAACGAATTGAGCAACGCTCGAGTTTATTTATTTAGGAGTTCTGTGAGAATGATACAAATTTTCTTCTAGGAAAACCAATTATCTTTACACATTTTCACTTGTATTTCCACAAAAAGACATCTTTTAGGTATTTTTATGTAACTGATAATTTTGAATTAGTAAAATGAAAAACTAATTTCGTGGATTTTATTGTATTCCTGTTAGTTTAGAAGAAATAACGAATTAACAGTCTTCAGGGAAAACCAATTAAATAGCAGACCTTGTGACGGTTACCATCAAATATACCACAAAGCGCTCAATTTTTTTATTTGTAAAACGACGCCCATTATAGTATATTAATCAATGTATGGATGAAATATATAAATAATCATGTAGTTATTTTGTACGGTTCATTTTCAACGTCTGAAACTTTGTATACCACTTATCTCATTTTCACATTTTTATTAGATAATTGGTTTTCAAAGTATAACGGCGAAATTTTCTTCTAGGAAAACCAATTATCTTTACACATTTTCAGTTGTATCTCCACAAAAATACATCTTTTAGGTATTTTTATGTAACTGATAATTTTGAATTAGTAAAATGAAAAACTAATTTCGTGGATTTTATTGTATTCTTATTAGTTTAGAAGAAATAGCGAATTAACAGTCTTCAGGGAAAACCAATTAAATAGCAGACCTTGTGACGGTTACCATCAAATATACCACAAAGCGCTCAATTTTTTTATTTGTAAAACGACGCCCATTAAAGTATATTAATCAATGTATGGATGAAATATATAAATAATCATGTAGCTATTTTGTACGGTTCATTTTCAACGTCTGAAACTTTGTATACCACTTATCTCATTTTCACATTTTCATCAGATAATTGGTTTTCAAAGTATAACGGCGATATCCTCCTTCGTCTCGTCTCTCCTCCTCGTCTCTAAACCGAGTCATGTCAGTCCATTTTCTAACTATCCGAATTGCATCCATTAGGCAATGGTAAATAAGTATAGAAATATTTTTTTGCACATACTTCAAGCTTCAAATCAGCGTGGAGGGTAGACACGAGTGACTCCTTCACGTATGTGTAGATATGGTCGCGACAGATCTCATCAGCACTGGGTCGCAGCCACCCACGCTTCGGATGACAGAGATATCCCGGAGGCGGATCAGAAGCTAGGAGTTCTTGGACTTCAGGTATCTTTATATCGCAGTACTGAAATATAAGATAGTTTAAATATTATACTGTTCATACAAATCCTTGAATCTCTTTTCGTCATTTGCAAATGTGCATTCCTCCATAAAAAAAAATTGGATGTTGTTGACTATTTATACACTTCTACGATTCTTCGAATATAATATTACGGGAACTTCGAATTTTAAGATGCATTAATATCAACTTTTTTATTTTAAGTTTCTGTTTTATAATTCCCAAAAGAAATAATTTTGAAAAGCAAAATAATATGTGATCCAAATGGCCTCGTACCATACAAAACTCAACAAACTCATTTTAAGGAGAAGATTGCATGTTTAAGAGATACGAACCTGATAGTATATTTGCCGCTGAGATGGCACAAGCCCCTTTCGGAAATAAACGGCACCTTCAGTGACTTCTTCGCTCGTTGTGGCCTCGTCACCAGTAATAGACCTTTTCAACGAACGACATCGGTCTTCTTTCTTATGCTTATTTATCGTGGCAACCCTCGTCAACACTAGTGACTGTAATCCCGCTGCAAAAATTTACATTTATTTAACAATGTTATTTTTTCTACAAAATAAATAGTAATTAAGCGGCGGGAAATAGTAATTTTAATAAAGGTATTATAAATTCAATATAGGTATAATATCATTAAATTTATATTAGAGCTTGGCCGTTGTGTGTGCGTTTCGGTCTGCCTCTCGGCAGCACATTGCCTCAAACTGCAAGTCAATAAATAGTCGGCCTGATTATATGGCATGTTCACACAGACCGTGCATTTGGGTCGAGCGGCAGCCTCGCAGGCCAAAGCCAGGGGTCTAAATCTACTGTTAAAATTAAGTGACCATAACAAGAAAGGTGAGTCTATAAATGAGTGAACAATTTTGTAAAAAATAAAGCTATTCGAGAAGCCGACGGCATAGCTAATTAACAATAAATATTACGTGTATTTCTCAGCCTGAAGTCCAAAGTTTGATAAAATCTAGCGCCTGGATCCTTTCTGGGGTCATAACCAAATCTGACCCATAACATCTTCCAAGGTCCACCATGGAAATTAATTGCCAAACACGGTAAAATAACTTTCAACGACATAGTCTTCAGTTTAGTTTCATATTTCAATAAATTCATGGATACTATCGGCCTTTCCTCAAAAAACTGAAATTAGATAAAAAAGAACATTATTTGAAAATCAAGAAATTTAATTGTAAAGGCGTGTACGCACGACCGAACACGAACATAGTGAACATCGAACACGAACACTTTGTTCGCACGTGCGTACCACTAACGAACATCAAACAATTTATTCGTCAAAAATGTTCGTGTCGATCCAATTTGGTGGTTCTGTGTGGACGATGTTCTCAGCACGACCGAGCAAGAACATAACTATGTTTGTAAGTTGTTCATGTTCACGTTGCTAATTTACGTCCACACATGCGAACCAAACGTTCCGTGTTCGTGTTCGATGTTCACCATGTTCGTGTTCGATCGTGCGTACACGCCTTAAGCTGCTGCTTCTAGCCCCAAGAGTAAAGTAATATAGCTTTTTTTTAGCCCGCTTAGGCCGTTTGTCCATCGCCACCGTCACCGGGACGTCACCAAGAAAGAGATTATTTCTGGCCGAGATGAAGTTGACGTGACGGCGAGATCGTCGCGGTGGACAAACGACCTCCGTCACGTCAACTTATATACAACGTAATCTCTTTCTCGGTGACGTCCCGGTGACGGTGGCGGTGGACAAACGGCCAAGTGTTTTGTATTGCCGCCACTTCGGCCCGTCATAATCTCGGACCGAGTTCTAGCGGAAGCGCCGAACTAAGCGATAAATCGGCGGACGGGATGACGACGCTCGGGTGACGGACGTGCGGTGGACATACGGCCATAGTATTATCAAGTATTATGTCTGTATAGTTAAATCGACGCCGGCCGTCATCTCATTCTCGGTGACGTCCCGGTGAGGTGGACAAACGGCCTTACTGTCCGGTAAAGTGTAAGCTTTACCTTCCTGTACCAGTATTAGTATTGACATATTTTAAGATTTGAGCCTCAGACTTAATGCATATGCTAAATTTTTTTTTTAAAAGACAAAGCGTTTCCCACTTCAAAGACGGAAACAAAGAAAGGAAAAGGACAAGAGAAACGGGCTTCTGGATCTCTCACTGACCGAATGGAACGCATTGCTGCCTTACGACAATACTCTATGAGAGAATGGTACATCCCCGGTTAAGCTAGCCCATTTCATAAATGCTCTACCATTCAGAGAGTAGTACAAATTACCTTTTTAACAGTGTTATATTCTTCTTTTATATTTGGATATACTTTTAATCTTTCCTCCTTTTGTTTCAAATAGAACTCGTGAGGTTCAGCCGACAATTCATCTATTAGGTTAAATGTAAACCTATTAGATGGTATCCCTTTGCGATCTGATCTTATCTTACTATGGACATCATCAGATTCATGCATATCTCTACCATATTTTTTGTATGTATATAAATAAGGTATTGGTTTGTCTGATCTTGTGAAGTGTGGTGGGATTATGAAAATAGGTGACGGCTCCCTGGGAAATATAAATAAATCATATTTAAATATGAACCAAAAATTTTCATTATTTCATCTTTCTCCAAATGAGGCTGGGTAGTGGCAACATAGACCTAATATTAACAGCCATTTTCTGAAACCCATTTTAATTCCGCATTTAGTTTGAAACTATCGTTTTTTTCATCTTTACTTTAACAGTGACAGCTATATTTTAATGTGTCATTAACTAAAATGCATTTCAGAAGCTGTTTCGGGTGATGCAAAGAAATTGTAGATCTTTGTGTCATTTGCAATGAGGGACATCATGTCCTGGACATGGAGTAGTAGGTTTAACAAACTTCCCTATGTGACTGACAATGACACAAAGCCACTGAAAAAAACTAAAGAAAAAAAAAAGATTTTCCATCTACTTTAAATACTGGACATTACCGGTAATAATACTTACATTAAAAAACGGAAACTGTCTAAACCAGAAGGTAATAAATGTTCTAAAAGACATCGAGGCGGTGATTTGTTTGTTTCTATTGGTAAGTATTGAAAATCACACAGGGCTGAAACAAAGAAATTTTGATAAATATAAATCAATATATAGGGACAAATCACACAGATTGAGCTAGCCCCAAAGTTAGTTCGAGACTTGTGTTATGGGATACTAACTCAACTATACTAATATTTTATAACAAATACATATACATGGATAAACATCCAAGGCCCAGGCCAATCAGAAAAAGTTCATTTTTCATCATGACCCGACCGGGATTCAAAATTCCTGAGTAGCAGACCGGCATGGTAACCATTACATCACAGAGGTTGTCAATGTATGGTACAATGTTCATTTGGTGCAACAATAATGTCATTGTAAATCATGTTAACATAATTAAGCTGACTGACCACCACTATTGAGATTAGTTTATCTTAGCTTACACAGTTTTTTTTATATTCATTTAAAAACAATACAATACATAAAATGGAATACAAACGGCACAAAAAAATCATGAATGTGGTTATAAATAACTTTTACATTTATGAAAAACTTAAGTTAGTTTAGCTTAGTTGGGTTTTTCATACAAGTATGAGTAAACAGGTGGACAGTGACAGTCTGCTGAAATCATAAAGAAAATCTGAATAACTTACATTCAAACCTGTAAATGACATTCACTCTACCAACAATAGATGTAGACAGGACTTCCCTCTTAATTTCATTGTTGACTTTCCTTTTTTTCACCTTTACTTTAAGCAAAAGCCCTGCAGCATTTTGGGAGTCAGCAAATATCTGCTTCACATAGGGATTATCAGGTTGAAATGATAGGCCTAAACGTTTTTTTGAATTTGAGTATACCTGAAATATTTTAAAAAATTTATAGTAGACGAGATGACATATCAAGGTAAGCAATCACTGCCACGTTATCAGTAAATAAATACCCGTAACATATAAAGTGTTTTGTAAATTTTTAGGAATTCCTACAGGGAATAGAATAGAATTGAATGGGAGAAACAGCATCTTTCATTAAACCCCAAAGGCGACTCTCTGACCCCTATTCCCATTTCATTCTTCCAGTCAATCTAATGTTGTTATAATTGATACAATCTATCAGAATCTATATTTACCATTGATATTTTAGGTTATACCTCGGTCTGAGTCGCCTTAGTCTTCAAGTAAAAAGCCCTTCGAGGTTATTTAAAAGAACTCAAAAATATCTAGATGGTTGAAAACCAGAATTTTCGAAACAATATTCAATTTAAAACAGAACTTACATTTGATATACTCTTTAGCCCACCTAAACATTGTATTGCTTTATCGTCGTTTTTAACAATCCCAGGAAATTTTACACATACAAGATCACGGTAAGTATTCGATTCCATCTCGTTTGTTTGAAACTCCTAAATATCTTCTATTTTCAGTAATAAACTAAAATTACTGATAGAGCGAATATTTTGACATGCATTTCTTTCTTCTTCTTTGTCGGCTCGGCTGTGATGTCGCTGTCACTTCACTGCAGGGTTGCCAGATTCAATTTTATAATTTTCCCCAAACTGACTTTTATTTTTCCCCAAAATGATACGTTTTCAACAAAAAACCCCCAAAAGTTTTGTTACAAATAAAAGGGGTTAAAAACTGCATTTTTCTCACTTCAGATGTCGCTTTTGTCTATTGTTCTACACATTTGACAGCTATCAGTCATTTTCCATACTATTTTTGTAAATCACACACCTACCTTTTCTCGAAACGTTTTGTCGTTTTTTTGAACTCTCATAACTTTGGTTTGGATGATGCTAAATAGTTAAAAATTTTCAAGATACAATGACACCAGTACAATCATTGAACATTTAAAATTTGAATGTCGTAGCTATTATACTTTAGATTTTATTAATGTCTAAACACCCCCCATTTCGTCACTGATTCACTGACTGACTCACTGATCATCAAAATTCTTAAGGTTCTTCCTGAAGTCCTAGAACGCCAAAATTTGGTATGTAAGCTAATATTACTGCAAAGACAACAAAAAAATCATAAAACTTGGAACTTTCATCCCCCAACCCTTTAATTTAGGGGATGGGAGTTTGTATGAGATTTCCTCTTCTTAATATCCTAAAAGCTGAAATTTGGTTTGTATGTATGCTGGTATTAGTACACAGACAACAAAAATATCATAAAACTTGGAACTTCACCTCAAAAGAAAAAAAAAATATAAGCAACTTACAAAAAGAAATGAAATCCCACCAAAAACATTTTCATGTAAAATGTTGCCAAGACGAGACCATATGACTCGCACTGTCAAAAAGTTATCAGATCTCATGTAGAGCCAAGCTTCTAACTCTACACCTTAATCAAAATATGTGGCTTGGCCATTTCGCTATATCCACATAGGCATAAATAAGGTGAAAAATTTATAAACTATTCATCATCATACTTTTCTGTTATACATTAGTTCTTGTAGTATGTAACGAAACGGCAAAGACACATATTTTGATTAAGGTGTAGAGTTTGTGAAGTTAGGCCTTGTAGTGGTAGGGCGTGTAGAGTTAGAAGCCTGGCTCTACATGAGATCTGATAACTTTTTGACAGTGCGAGTCATATGGTCTCGTCTTGGCAACATTTTACATGAAAATATTTTTGGTGGGATATAATTTTCCTTAAAGGCAACTCAGACAGTTTTTAAGATTCTACTTTCATACAGTAATATTAGTCTCCCTTTGAGCGGTTCTTGAAACCTGAACCAACATGTAGTATGTCATTAAATGTCATATTCTATTTAAAACATTATTATTTAACAAGGGAAAATTAGGAAATCATGAATGTGTGGTTAGTTACCTTTTTGGAAAACTCTTAAATGTGTAGTTTAGATAGTGGTGGAAGATTAGTGCTGGAATTAGTATCTCTGAACTTATCCATGGTAGGAATTTCAGGAATATCATCCTCAAGTTCGTCTTCAACTCCGATAAGGTTTTTTCCTCTTTGGTTCGGGACAAGCCCACCACACATTCCCACCACTGTGTCTCCTGTGTAGCCAGGATCAACAACGGCGACCTCAGATAGACAATAAGCAATGAAGCTTATTGACGTCCCGGGGGAGAAAACTACAGCTGTCTTGGAACTCACAACGAATTTAATAAGAAAGAAGATAGTCGGAGTAGGAAGTATTGAAAGGACTTCCCTCCTTAACAATTACGTGAGAAACAGCAATTTGAAGCAAAAGGCAGTATACCCTAGAGAGATGGCAAATCAAGTGAGTTCCTCTTTGGTTCAAAACGTTCAAAACAAAAGAGTCATAAAACTAGATAATTTTATAGAATAGTAGAGAGAGAGACAGCAGCTGCTTTTTAAATGGCTCTGGATTGATTGTTGCACTTTAGCCAGGATGTTAGTCCAAAAAAGAGGGAAGTGCGTTTGATTCTATTTTAAGTCTTGGTTTCTAAAAGTGCAAAAAAATCCCCAAAATTCCCCATCACGTATTTTATTTCCCCAAAAGTTTCCCCAAAGATTCTATTTCCCCAGTTTTTCGCCGAGAGTCAAATTTTTCCCCAAAATCGCGAAAAAAACCCCCAATCTGGCAACCCTGCTTCACTGTGTCACTGTCTGTCCTGCGTTTTTTAATTTTTACTGGCCTGGATATAAATCCTTTAAGCCAAGGCATTTTTTTTTTCTTCAGGTTGTGGCTTCTGCATTCTTGTTCGTTGCAATTTAGCCAGGGACAAGGTACATTATTAAGATAACATATCATTCAAAGCAGCGTATTCATGCTGTCTCGACTCAGTATACAGTCTCTGAGTCTCTCTCTGACGTCCCGACCGAAGTAAGGCCCGCCGCTCATTTGTGACTTTTTGTCACGGTGACTTTGTCACCGAGTCGAGTGCTATGAAGATATATGGGAGTACGCTGACTGGTGACGTGACATTACGGTGACTTCATAGCATCGACTCGGTGACAAAAAGTCACCGTGACAAAGTCACAAATGAGCGGCGGGCAAATGCGGCAATGATAGCAAAATTTCTTCAGAAAAGGCGGATTTTGAAGTCAACACGATAGCGTACCCTGGTGTACGGTTAATAGCACAGCACGTTAATAGTTCCTGATCACAAACTCCAATCACTCACATCACTATGCAATTTAATTTAACCAATGTTTGCTTTACTTTACACTATCAATACTATGGAAGCAAACACTGAAACACTCAGAAATTAAATTTCTAATCACGAGCTTAAGTTGACGATATCGAGTTGGCGCCAAAATCTAAGGCGTAGTCTTCTGTAGTCATGTCTTAATATTATGTATTCTCAACTCAGTACAGTTTCTGAGTCAAGGCATACAGAAAAAAGATTAGCAAAATTGTTTCAGTGAAGGCGGATTTTTTATAATTAAACTTTCAGTGCAAATTAAACACATGTCATGATTGTACATAAATAGCGATTTAATATAAAAAATCATAAAAAAGGTATAATTAACTACTTCGTAATATCACATATTATTATACTTGTCTTATTCGTAGTTCCATAAAATTAAGCTTTTATTTTTTTCATTATAAAATATTTGTCATTATCGATGTGCCACTGACTCCACAGCAACCAACAGCCTGAAAAAAAATTGTGTATTTAATTAACATACAGTTCGTAATGGTCTCATAAAAACGTACAATGCACTTACTTTTCTAATAAGAGATTCCTTTGTCTTTCAATTTCGAGTCTATCCTTTTCAATTTTTAATCTTATATTGTTACATCTTTTTTTCTCCAAAAGTTTTTGCTTTTCAATTCTTATCCTTTCTTCTTCCAATGTCAACAGTCTATCGTGGACAAGTCCTGTAAATAAAAGTTTTAAAAATGTAAAATACGCACCAAAATTTGCACTCATCTTCTATCTGTAAATATCATATATATAATGTATATCATTTTATATATAATGATTTGTCCTGAATAACTTAGTGACTGACTGACACTCAACGCACAGCTTAAACCGCTCATCATCAAAATCTGAAACTTGGAGGGTGGATTGTTTGTATGACATGAAAGGATTTTTCGAAATACGCACGGGAAAGCGGGATAAACGCAAACGAAGTTGCGCGGGTTTCTCTAGCAGTTTATAAATCAATTTATTGAAAATCGATTGTCGTTATGCACTGAGTAATAAGTATGAGTTTCGAACTTCGTTAAGTATGAGTTTCGAAC
This sequence comes from Endotricha flammealis, assembly GCA_905163395.2. Lineage (NCBI taxonomy): Eukaryota > Metazoa > Arthropoda > Insecta > Lepidoptera > Pyralidae > Endotricha > Endotricha flammealis. The sequence continues at coordinate 13,469,843 of LR990856.1, read as the reverse complement.
TTCGTTTGATGTCGACGCGACTCAGCAGTGTTGGCGAGTAGTATAGCATTATAAGTCATTTACTTACTACTGTCACTCTAACAACTGTAGGTAACCATCCTTTTTTTTAATATTAAAATATTACTAACTGACAGGTCTTCCTCTCTTCCACAACGATTTTCCTAAAGTAGGTGCTGAAGTGACTTCATTTGATCCCATCCCTGCATCCGGATCTGTGCTGACACCGTCATCAATTCCTAACCCAAGGTCAACTTGACTGTAGTGTGTGGTATCAGTTGGCCATTTCTGAAAACCATGATTATTTTAGTAATTATTCTTATTTCAATCTGTCTGTGTATGAGGGATTAACAATTCTAGTGTGCTTTTAAAATAAATCTATCTGTCAGATAGGCTGGCTTCTCTTCTCAGCAGTAAATGATGGTGATTGATAATGTTTTTTAAATGTGACGTTTAAAAAAACCACAGCATTTTTCTCTTGTAAGTAAAATTCAGTAAAAATAAAAAATGCCTTGTATATTAGATTGAAAATTTGAAACAATAATAAGTTAATATAATTATAACTTGCAATTATTTTCTTACTAAGCTGGCTTGTGGACCCAAAGTGGACCTTAGCCTTTGACACCAAGAGTATTCTAACTATAAACTTAATATACATACAAACTATGAAAAATTACCATAGAGCTGGTGGATGGATCAGCATTACACATATTTTCATTCATACCTGTTTCTGGTGTAACCTGCAACATAATGAATAAATTACTTTTATTTACAATTTCTAAAGATCTTATGTCTCCAGCACAGGCTCTCTTCTCTTTATCAGTATTTCATATTGCTGGCTGGATATAAGTCTCTGGTAGAAAATAAGTGGTGAGAAAAGAGACATCTCATGATTATGTATGTGAATCTAAAACATACATAGTTGTAGTAGCTCAGGAGTTTCCAAAAAAGTAATAAACAAAATGACCTATTTCAATAAATAAAAAAAAGAGTATAAAATGTTCACCATAGTGTTAGTAGTGATAGCAGAAGTCTCCGGAACACCAGAGAGACCGAATACTGATGTGTTTGAACATATGAGTCTCAATATCTTCTGCTCCGCTTCTGTGAGTTGTGTGTTAGGGTTGCAGCCTGGTGTGAAGCGGTTTTTTCGAATTTTAAATGCTTTCTTTTTTACATTTGATTTCCAATCTCTCCATGTCTAAAACAAATTATGAGATATAGATACCTTAGGAGTCTTTTCCCCATGAATCTGACTTTTTGGTTGGATAATATTAATGAGGTACTGGAAATGGAGTCCTTCCTCCCTTACAAGTAGGCTGTATGGATCACAGTATGGATTTTGTGCAATATTATTGGGTGGCCCTTTAACGGAAACCGGGCTTCGCTCATGACTTGTCTTAGAGCAAGATTACACGCTCATTCTGGCATCATTCTGATTCATCAGTCTCGATTGATGTGACTGATGCGACTGATGCCAGAATTTAATGTATTTAAATTTTTATTAATCTGGACCATCAGTCTGTCAGTCTGTGGGTTAGACGATATTCTCCCGTCATTCTGAGCAGACTGATGGACTAAACTGACGCCAGACTGACCGTGTAACCTATGTCTTAGACCTTAGTAATTTATCTCATCAATCACAATGTTATTGATCATGGTGGTGTACTAATTTAGTAGATACTGGTCAGTCACCTCAATATTAAGAATTTGAAATAAAACCACTGCAGTCAGTACTAGACAGTATAGAGGAAGGAACCCCTCTTATCCTTTTGACTAATAAATTATAATTTTATATTACCTGTTGCCACTTATCGGGTGTTTTGATAGCACCGGAGCCAAAGCCAGAGTTAGCATTTAATTTCTCAGTAATTTTTATCCATGCATTTGTTTGACGTATTTTCCCTTCTAAACCACTGAATTTACCAATAGCTAACTCTTTGTCTTCTTCAAGAAAGTGTAGGAGCATGTTCAACTGCTCAGGGCTAGCTTTTCGTCTCTCCATTGCAATTATTTGCAATGTATTTTATGAAACTATAAATGAACCACACTAAAATTACACATTACATAAAACTATTGATCTAAAATTTTATAATCAGAATATTATTCTGTTATCGTAATGGATGTTTTATTCAATAAATAATAGAAATATCTGTTTTAATTTGTTTGTATTTATTTTCCAAACCAAAACTTGCATTGTATCAGTCAGATCAGATTCAGATCGGGCTTACCAACAAAAAAAAGTGTTTGTTTCTTCTTCGTCATATCTTTGATTTGGCAACTATTCAATAAGCATTTTACTTACGGAGCCTGGCTCCGTAAACGTGAAAGTAGGTCAGACAAGAGAAGAGGAGGAAAACGAGTAGAAAAGGAGCCTTATAAATTTGATTAATAGCTAGAGCAACACTATAGCACATGAGTAAAAATAAACCGCGGAACAGAGGCTTAACTTATAAGGCGCGTTCAAAATTTATACCTATTCTGGTAGGGTTGGCACTGTAGAATAAAATGAAATAAACGAAAAGACCAGTTTTTTTTTCAAGTTATTTATTAATTTTCTTACAAATCAAATCTATAATCACATGTTCCTACAGTTAACTCAGGGGTATTAGTAATATCGTGAGGTTGCGAAACTTCTGATGGTGTATGAAAAACGTTACAGTCGTCTGGTTTCATAAGTAAGCTATCGAAATCTTGATCACAATTTGTATTTTGAGGTTTCTTTAAAATATTAGTTATAAACATCTTGTTGATATTTAATATTTGACAGTCACTGATTATTTTTCATTAAACAATTGATTTTATGAAGAAGTTTTTATCAATTCCACACATTGATACATACATTGTGAGTATTTTATTTTCCCTCAACCTTTTTGTTAGAAATACACAAGCGTTTAATTGTTTTTTTTTTTTGTATTATAATAAACCATTTTTGTATACATATTTTACCTTTTTAAAATATTTAACTTCTTTATACTTATTTCAATAATAATTATCTATACATAATATATGTATATTATGTCATAATAAATAAATATAATATACACTTTATTAATTGAAAAATCAATTTGATAATATAGTCGATCGTGGTTAAAAAACATGCCCCTCCCTTCACTACTAGTATTGAGTTTTTTGTCTGTGGTGGCCATGACAGAACTTCATAGGTGTGCATATGTCAAATCAAATATTTAATAAAGGAAATGTCATAATTTTCTAGTTTATCGAAAGCCCTGATGTTTGTCCTCGAAGCAACCGGTTAAGTCTGGTTTGCCGCTCGTACGTGACGAGCGCTCTGAGGTCACGCACACACGCGCCTCATGCTTGTGTGCGTGTACTCATCGCAGCGACATTGTATGAAGTGAAGTCTCTGTTCCGTGATTTTATTTACTCATGTGACTATAGCTTCAAACAAAAAAGTAGCGCGGAAACGCTGTCAGCGCCCCCGCCACTTTCAAAGAATTTTAAAGACATTTTCTTGAAGAGCATAATTTTATTAATTTTCATTATTGTTCTAGACAATGCAAGACGATAAATGTTCTTGTGTTCTTCAAATGCGTTTCCCCCAAAAGCTGTGGTATTTGCTAAACATGCGTACGGATGCAATTTTGTGGGGAGGAACCGGACGTACGATTTTACTAAATTATCGAGTCCTTCACAGCTATTTGCAGTGTGATGAATCCATATTTAAGACGACCAACATTTCTAGTTTCGTAAGACAATTGAATTTATATGGGTTTAGAAAAGTTACATCACACTTACAAGATCCACTATGTAATTCTAGTAACCCATATATGCACGAATATGTCCACGACTACTTTCAGTTTGGGAGGCCTGAAATGTTGAATAAAATAACGAGAAAAGCTTTAGCTATGCGGAAGATCATAAAACCAAAGGTAACAAGTAACTATAATTACCTATGTGTGTCCCAAAATATATATTTTTATACAAACTAATAAAGCTCGTTTATCATATACAGAGTGTATATGGCAATGCTGAAGAATTGTTGTATTTAACGCCTCTCCAGCAAGCGAGGAGGAACTTGCGTGAGGCCCTGAAGAAAGCTGCTCAAGATTTATTCATGCAAAGTTCACCAAAACAATTTTGTGACCTTAAATTTGATGGTAACTTTATATTATTATAATATAATTTTTTATAATATATTTAAAGAGAGTAGGAAGAAGTTGGCCGTCCAGATCTTACTCCAGGAGAGTGCAGCAGGTTTTTTATTTCTCTATCTACTTACTAATATTAATTAATATAATAAATCGAATCCTTGGACAAAATTACACATCTTGTCAAAAATTAAGTAAAGCTTGTGCTATATGTTATGTATGTACTAGACAGGTTTTTTATACCACCAAAAAAGCTTCACACTTCCTTTTCTACTCTTATAGATGGTCAAGAAGATGAGGATAATGTTGATTTCGATTGGTTTTATTCGAAGAGTGATGACAAGGAATCTGTACAGCCACTTCCACAAACAGGTTTCCTTTCCTTATTCCAGTTACCTAATCCATTACCTTTGTTATTCCAAATATATCCCATGTCCCACTCTTTTTTCCTTCAGCTGATGAAGAATCTCAGGACAGTGCTGTTGAGGTGAACAATGAAAATTATCTGTAAGTTTAAAAAATATATTTAAATACTTTATAAGGGTATGTACTATTCTAATAATGACTGTGAGTTTAACTGGTAAAACACTTTCAGCCTGTTTCTGAGACGCATTTTAATATTAATTGTTAATAGTAATTGCAGTCTCAAGCTGTCATTTTGCTTTTTTGACAGCGAAATTTTAATGCGTCATTAACTTAAAAATGCGTTTCTGAAACTGGCGGTTACTTACATAAATAAATAACATGGTACCAAAATAATAGATGCTATTTTGGTAGCATGTTATTTACACTATTTTAACTTCAATATTTCATTAGTTTTTCTTAAAGGGTGGTGTATATATAATATCACCTAAAAAATATTGATTGATAATTTGTCTAAAAAAATCAATGTTGTCAATATTACTCATTACATACTAGCTGAATAATAAGTTACATTTAATTATATCTTTATAATACAGGGATACCTCACAGAAAAGTTTAATGAACTTCAAAGATGAACCTGAACCTTGTCAAGAGAACTACAACTTCCCAGTTCAATTTCTGAGTATGCCAGAGTTAGACCCAGAACCAACTGAGAACACTGGAATCGAGCTACTGGCAGAATTTGATATTGAACATGATGTGGACAAGGGCATTGCTCGAAAAATAGGAGAAAGTGAAAAAAACGAGAATTCCTTGAACTGTGTGCTTCCATCCATAAGCAATGATCCAATTGATGATGCTTCTATGATGGAGGTATGTGAATTAGACAGTTGATGCGATTCAGGTAGTATCACCTATAAATGGGACATAATATTATGATCTTTGATCCAAATTATCATGTTTACAAAATGTAGTTTTAGGAAATACTCAAAGTATAAACAAGAAGAAAATTTCTCTATCAAATCAAATCAAAATATTTTTATTCAAATAGGCATATTACAAGCACTTTCGAATCGTCACTTTTTTTTCCCCCTACCACCAGTTCAGACGGCAGATTTGTGCTAAGAAGAACCGACAAGAAACTTAACACTTGCTCTTTTAAAATGGTAATGACATAAGTTACAATTACGATAAATAAAAGTAAACATTCAAACAAGAAAAAAAAATAAAAAAAACTGCATTTTTTCAAAAATTTATAGAAAAAAAAGGCGTATCAATATACTGGTATACATATATACATTTTAAGGTGTAAAAAAAAAAAGGTGTAAACAACTATTTAAGTAATATTGTGTAGAAAAGCTTTTAGATAGAAATTACTAAAATATTTTGAACTGAAGTCGGTTGGTATGTTGTAATTTGTAATTAAATAAGATCTGTTGTATGTCAGTTTAAAATATTATATTTATTATATTAGTTAAGCTTGCTCCATGCTTTAACAATTTGATTGTGTAATTTATATTAATAGTATAGCTATAGATAGACAAATTCCCATTTTTACCAACATAGGACTGTTATTACATATGTAGACCACAACCCATACAGGCTATTTTCACATAGCACTTATAGTATAGAAGCCCGTTTCGTTTATGTATTATGTCGTATCTTTTCATATTTTTTTTTTATTATTACCACAAAGTTAGCAAACAAACTGTGCCCTACCTCTTAAAAATTTAATTTATTTCAACTTTCAGAAGAATAATGATGATTTAGAACACTACCATGGTGAGTGGGAAATGATGTTCAATGACATCATGGCTACCAAAGGGCCCAGTCAGGAGTGTGGGTCAGAGTTGAAAGAATTATACTCACAGATTTCAAGAACTATTGATTTACTTAATTCTTAAAATAGGCTAGTAAATACAAACTTCTTGTTGTTTAAAAAATGTATTTTGCATGTGTTTAAGAATAGAACATAATAATAAAAAAATATTATAATACTATTATTTCTTTTGTTTCTTCTTTTCTGCCTCTTCTTCTTTCTCCTTCTCAATAACAGAGACATAAGAGTTGATAGTATCAGCGTCCAGCATCTGCATGGGTTTACCACGTCTCATCACTGCTATTTCAAGATTCTTCTGTCCTGACTGGACGACTTCCAAGAGAGCGCGTATTGCAAGCTGTAAATAAAAGTATCATCATCATCTCTGCCACAAGAAGATCACTACTGGACATAGGAATTTAATTGAATAGAATATAATGACTGCTTCAGTTCTGAAGCACAAGTGTATCCGATTAAGACTTAACCTTTTCTATGTGGGAAGTCTTATACATTCAAATATAATATTAAACACTATAAAATGTACATTTTTGTAAGAATCCTTACCTTCACAGCACCTTTCTCAGAAGCAACCTCTTCAGCAGTGTAATTTTTCTCCAGGAACTCCCGAACAGTCTTAGCAGATCTGCCTGTGGCATTGGCTTTCCACTCATAGTATATACCAGATGGTTCTGTTTGAAACAAGTGAGGTAGGCCATCATAGTCGAATCCTCCAATCAGACACGATATACCGAATGGCCGACGTCCATTACTTTGAGTATATTTCTGTTTAAGGCTAGCAATGTAACGTGTGATGTACTCGAGGGTCACTGGGTCCTCAACAGTAAGTTTGTGTGACTGGCACTCTATCTGTGCCCTGTTTATGAGAATACGGGCGTCAGCGGTTAAACCGGCGAAAGCCATCACAACGTGATCGTCGAGCAGGCATATTTTCCTGACAGTACGCTCTTCTTGTAATTTAGCGACGGATTTCTTTTCGACACCCAATACTACAACATCAGAACCTCTGACTCCGACCTGAAAATTTGAATTGAATGCTTAAAATCTTCAGTTTCATCAAAATGTATAACCAAGCTAGAGTCAATTTGTACTTACTGCAGTTGATCCTTTGCGAACGGCTTCTTGTGCATATTCCACTTGTAGCAAATGGCCGTCTGGTGAGAATACAGTAATAGCTCTATCGTAACGCGCCGACATTATTCTTACTTTGTTTTATGAAGAATCACAAAAGTACAAATTCACGATTTCTAAAATCGCTTGTTCATTGAAGAGCAATGACATGACATGACAATGACAATTTTACTTGTAGTGTGACCATTTATTTACAAAAAAAAAGTCTGTCTTCTCTATGGTATTGTCTACCACCAAATATTTTTTAATTTTCCCATATTTACCCTTCGTTGCTTATGATTTTGAAATTATTATTTAAAATACTTCACGTTTACATTACAAAGATTTCTGGGATTTTTGGCCTTGCCATTTCATTTATTTACATGTGAGCATGTCAGCTGTCATCTCAGTACCGTACCGCCGGTACGCCTCGCCTCATGCCTAACTATCTGTCAATTCAATATTCAATTCCTGTCATTCGGAATCGGAAAATATGGCGGCGGCAGTTAATGAGTTCCAGCCGTGGCTAATTGATAAATTAAAATCTTTAAAAACCGACGAAGGAATATTTGGATCCTATATATCAGGCATTCTAGAAAGCGAAGAGACAATCGATGAAAAGAAAGATGCATTGGAAGGTATTCTTTCGGAGATTGTGGTAAGTCACATTTCTGTCGAGTATCGAATAACTGCTTACCATATCGATATTCAATATAAATTCGTAAATTATACAGGAAAATGATATGTCCGCCCATGTAAAAGAAATATTAGAAAAATGGGAGGCTTGTCGGCCTAAAGAAGCAGCCACAAAGCCCGCGGCAGATGTCGACGTTCAGTTAGCAAAGTTGCTAGAGTCTCAGTCACTTGCTACCACGACACGACGAGAGTACACAGACGAGGAAAAGAAGATACGGGAGGCTATACTGTCTCAATATAGTCAGCTATCTGACCATGAGGTAACTATAATACTAACAGTACATAAATAATATTCTATAAACTCACAATTAGATAGCCCCTTTACTTGATGCATAAGAAAACCTCGTTTCTGACATATACTTCTCGTATTGCTATGCCTGACATGGGTCTGTAACGCGGAAGCTATAAATTATTTTAATGATGAATTACTATGAAATGCAATGAATTTCAAAAATCAAAGTATTCACATAGCAAGACTATTTCTTGCACAATAATTTTATGTTGTGATGATATATCATAAAAGTCACAGTCAAATAGAATTAATAGTGAAGTGTTAAATTTTTCAGGATAACAATGCCCATGAAGATGACATGGATAGCCCTGATTTAGTTAAAAACACCAATGCCTCTGACGTGGCAGCCGCTGCCCGGGAACGGCGTGAACAGGCTCGCCTTGAATCACAGCGGAAGAAGGAAAAGGATAAAGAGGATAGGTAATATTAATTTTATTTTAACCTGCTCAATGCCATGTTTATCATTTCGATAAACAAATGTATTGTCATGGTGCTGAGTGTAATCATGTTTACATTTTTATGTTTATTTGGCATTCTGAATTGTGATAGTAAAGAAAAGTGAGCTCTTCAAATTTCATTCAAATCTCATCATAATGAGATCTGAAGAGCTCACTTCTCTTTACTTTCGAAATTCATATTTTGTTTGATGGATAATAATTAGAGATGTACCGACTAGTCGCCAATTAATCGGGGACGCCGACTATCCGGCCACATTTGTAGTCGCGACACTCGCGACTAGTCGTCGTATAGTCGGCAAAATGCGCCGACTAGTCGGTAGATTTAAAAGTTCAGGTTATAGAAAAGAAAACATGTAATCTTTAATATTTATCAGTCTTAAATTTGCGATGGAGTTGTTAGAGTAGTCAATGTTGGAGGTAGATTTTCGGCCTCCGACTGTGACGTACTTGGGAATGGATTGCTAACACTCGATGAACAGCATTTAATGACGGAACCTAATTCAGGCATCAGCTGTGCATGTTTCAATTTAATATGATTGGTCATACTCGTAGTATTCGCTTTTTTCCCCTGACCACCGCGAGAAATAACCTTTTCACATAAGTTGGCTAGTTTGTTTTACAAAGTTTACAACTGACTAGTCGGCCAAAGTCATAGTCGGCCCATCTCTAATAATAATGAAAATGTTTAATCCTATTGCTTACACATGAACAATAGTGCAATTTTAGATACTTTAATAATTATAACACTAAGATAATTTTCCTGCCCTGTATCTGATAGAATAAGAGGAAATTTATTACTTTATCAATTTTATTACTATACTTTCATAAATATAATCTATGGCTATATAATAAAGATTAAAATTGGAATCCTTCTAAATAAAGTTGGATAAATTCAAACATTTTGTGTAACAAATATTAACATTTTCTAAATTCATTTTCAGAGAGAAACAAAAGCAACTTAAAGAAGAAAAGAAAGAAAAACGCAAAACACAAAAGGGTGAACGAAAGAGGTAGCAATCTAAACATGTCAGATAAATTCACAGTTGATTAGATTATCTCGGGAATGTATGCTATTTTAATATCTTGGAAATTATTTTTGCACACTCTCCACTCACTTAAGGTTTGTGTAACAACAGATATTTTGCCCTGACAACTATCTTGTGGCACTGATTTAAGTTCTAACACCATGTAAGTAATTTTCATCAGTCATAATTTGGAGTCAATTTATACTAGCGCCGAGTCGAAGCGTAAATCAGAAAATAACATCGCAAATTCACACTTACCACCGCAGTATAAGGTTCACACGCACTAATCACCGTTGGTCACGCTCGGCCGCAAAAAATCCGTCGAATGCGCACATCTTCTTTTTAACTTAGAATCCCTATAAGGCCCAAAACAGATGGTGAAACCCAAATGTGATGAAACTGAAACTCTAGTTACTTTTGAGTTTCTGTCATAGACTCCTTTGAGGGGCCACACATTTAGAAATTGGTTTGAAACGCGTTTCATTGTAATTGGCTTGCAGGAAGGTTTTGTTGCAGTTGGTGATAAATTTGCGATGTCACGTTCAAGATTAACGCTTCGATGCGCTTCGACTGCGCTAGTAGGAGTTGAGGGAATTTAGAGAATCAAAAGATTTATATATTTTTTTCAACCCATTCATCCATTGTGAAAAAGTTATGTAGTGTTAGAACTTCAGCAACTTGTCTTTAGTACAGTTGTTTCCATTGGCCTAAGAAAAATTTTAAGGCATTTATTTCAATATCTAGGCAGCCCATTTCAATGCATTTCTTTGAAAAGTCCATATATTGTTTTCTAGTGATAGGTGAATGCTTGGTTTATTAATAAGTGGCCTTATAATTTTACTTATAAGTCAGTAAAAAATGTAGTTAAAGTTAAGTATGGCTAGCGTTGATGCTAGCTTTATTTAACTGTTAATACTACAATTTATTTAAAAATTAGACTTGAAATTTTAAAATGTTAAACCTAATTGTTTTAGAAACATGACAGCAGTTACAATATTTCATAATGATTGTAAGTTTTATGATACTTTTTTGTATGAAATGTGTAACGTAACACACCAATAAATTTTATAAAATTATTCAATAGCTGATTAATGTTTTATAACCTAAATATTAACTTTTTTATTTTAAAACTTTATTTTAATCTGCAGATCTTGTTATTCGTTTGGCCAAGTGACCAAGAGACGTTGTACACTATTTTTAGACTAAAAACAACAAGTTGAACAGTTGAACTGTCATTTGGTAATAAATTTTAAATTTTCATATATTAGTAACGAAAAATTTACATTTGCAAAAATTATTAACTTGAATTTATATTTTTTCTAATATCAAAATCTATCTTTTGAAAAGAAATTAGGTTTGTTGTGTACCAGGGCGGTAAGACCTGTGCAGATGAGGGACCTTGATTTCGTTTTAATAGATTCCTACAAATCTATCGATTTCGCAGTCACTGGCTTAATTGTCATGTCAACAATGTCATAGAGGCAAGTGACAACATATCTATGCCGTTGACGTACAGGCGGGTTGCAGACCAAGAGCTTAAGCCCCTTTGCACACAAGGCGACGCAAGTCTCCGATACTCGGCGATTTTAGCATCCAACGACGCGAGTGTACGTACGAACCTCAATGGACTTGTATAGCGGTAGTCGCTTGAATACTAAAATCGCCGAGTATCGTAGACTTGCGTCGCCTTGTGTGCGAAGGGGCTTAATCTGCATAGCTGAAATGAATTTTCATACTTAGGTGCAGACCTGTATGTAAAACTAACTGGAAACTAACTTAGCCATGGTTGTAAGCTATCAATAAGGTTCCCCGTTTGCACAGGCTATAACTAGGACTTGCAATTTGTGTGTATTCAAGTCAAAGCATGTATAATAAGATTTTTGCTGCAGATACCAATATTTTTTATGGATGTTAAATATTTGTGTCAAATATTAGACTGGAAATTTTAAGTTTGTTCATTTGAATCTACTGATTTCTGGAAGAACTAGTTAAATATTTGCATCAAATATTTAAATAGTTTCGATTGAATTTTATTTTAGCATTTCATAATCATTAATAAATATTGTGCAATCATATAAACATTTTAGAAAGTCTTATTTTATATAATTTATATTATTCAAGCTGATGAGACGCAAAAATTTGTAGTTTTGTATTTTAACAATTTTTTTAACATTGTATAAAAAAAATCTTTAGTCAATATCTGCAGCAAGTTGTTTAAGTCATTATCAGTATAATAAGATGTTATTTACTAGTATTATCATTATGTATGTTACAGAATGTGACATTTAAATAAATTTTAAACATGTATATAAATTTTTTATTGTTTAAAATTATAATATACATTTATTGAAAAATATCACCGAACTTTTTATAACATTAACATGGTGACTAGCTCAGTTCATCACAATATTGCTACAACTGTAAAGTTGTTTCGTTCATTCAAACTTATAGCATACAAAATAACAAAATATTTCAAAAAAGTTGTTTTGAAATTTAAACCCAGTTTACAATTTAATATCTTTGAAAAGACTTCTCTAACACAAAGCAATTTTTTTGTATAACCAAACAGTTTTTTATATCCCACTGCTGGGCAATCTCTCTCGTTTCGGCCTGAGCAGGCATATTTCAAATGTCAAAGACAATCTATACATTAAGATGTCACAGACACCATTTTAATACTGTACGAAGATTGTAGGTATTTAAGATCAACCTCCAGTAAAGGTTTATCGTAAAACAAAGACTGCTATAACAATTCAGGGCTGTTCTCATTAATGGTACTGTTAGTTGATTTTTCTATATCTTTCTCAACAGTGATAAAGTTGTGTGCACCACCTGCGTATACTTGCGTAATAATATTGTTTGTAGCTATAGCGATTAAAGTAGGAGTAAAAACGGTGTCACCAGCGTTTGTTCCAGTGTTGGCATGTTCATTCCAACCCCAAGCCCATAGAGTGTTGTCTGTAGCTAAACATATTGTATGCTCAGAGCCTAGGGCTACATCTTTGACTTGTCTGCCACCTGGAATTAAATAAAAATTGAATACACGAATTTCTGGAACTATTAGTATATGATTTGAAAATTTAAGAGCAAATTATTTTAAAGACCTGTATGAGGCTATTCATACATCAGATCTGCAGAACCATAATAAGAGAGGGAGATGCTTCAGGTATTAATTAGTATTATTACATAAAAATAAAATTCATAAATTTTATATATTTATTATTAGATATAGTAAGAAAGGTAAGTTTACTAATAAAAGTTCATAAGCACATAGATACCTGGTAATTTCACTTGAATAATTTTTCCTAGATAAGGATCCTCTGTTCCAAGTTGTCCATAGTTATTTCTTCCCCATGCATAAAGTGCACCATTCTCAAGCCATAAAAGAACATTAGTCCATCCACTAAGCAACTTTTTAACTTCTTTCCTTATATCAATATCAATTTTTTGAGGTTTAAAAATTCTTTTATATTTTTCAATGCCCAACAATAACTGACCATGTTTATTGTCACCCCAAACGTATAAACATTTCTCTTCTGAGCACCAGCATACTGTATGATTTTGACCGCATGCTATATGGGATATTTTAGCAACTTTTTCTACTTTCTGAAATCTATCAGATGATAATACATCATTTCCCAAACCCAACTGACCATATTTACCACATCCAGTAGTCCACACCTCTCCTTTAGAATTTAAAATAGCTGTATGCCTCAATCCCATTGAGACAGCACACGCATTGACTTGTAAACGGATGGGTTTGACACATTCAGGGAAATGATCTTTCGGTAGACCTAATTGTCCATTGCTGTTTGATCCCCATACAAAGAGGAAGTTTGTGTCTGTGACGCCACAGCTAAAATCCCATCCACAGGCAATATTTTTGAACACCATGCCACTCAATTTCCAAACTCGATCAAAAGTGCTCGTTTCCCGATCTTCCCCACATTGTTTCTTGGAATTCCATCCACAAGAGTATAGCTTGCCTTCTCCATCCAATATCAACGTATGACCACCACCACAAGCTATTTTTTCAAACATTAAGTCATTGTGCAATGGATTGATTAATACATTGGTTGGTTTCTCAACTTGTTCATTAACTACTGCTTGGCCTAGTTGTCCATGGGAGTTCGCACCCTGAAATTACAACTCAATTTAATTGTCTTACTTATTATAGTATTATAATAATAATAATTGTGCAGTTAACCTTACCCAAGATAATAAAAACATTATATAGGTGACACTATTAGGTGTAGTGAATGTCGTACTTTAATAATTATAATAATAATAAGGAAATTTAAAGTATTATAATACTAAAATTCTAGGTAAATTGTAAATTTAATTAAAAAATAAAACAAAATTCAACTCTTGAAGTCATTGAAAGAAAATATTGAAATGTCAATGATTGACTTGACTTGACTGACAGTGACAGTTGACAGTTGATAACTCCCCAACTAACAAATTTTAGCTCTCTATGGTTGAATAAATAGTACACAGATGTTCTTTAAGCTGTATAAGTAAGCGTTAAAAGAGCTGTATAGCACGCAATACAGCCCTTATATATACAAATTGGGCACAAATTATTCAGCCTTGATTTCTAAAAAGGTACACAGTAGCAGAATAGTAGCTCTTTATTAGCAGTCTAAGAGAGAAATTGAGGTCTTTATGGCTGATCAGCGGCATTATTTAAGATTCCGTGTAGTTTTTTATACAGACTAGAGAGTTCTATGAAGTAACAAGTGAACAATTATACAGCATCTATAATAATTAACGCCTAAATGTGCCTACTCTAAAAACTATTTGTAATTTTTAATATTTTATTACGCGCAACCATATTAGAGTAATGTCGTGTGTGGACATCCATTTTTAATTAAGTTATTGATTGCTGGTAGTGTATATGTTTATTGTATTCTATTGTGTAAATATTATGGGTAATGTAAATTTATTGTAAAATATATGCATATTTAGAGTCAACATTTTCACGCGCCTCAGAAATAATGCCTTTTTAACAAAAAAATCTTTCTAAATAAGTTGAGGTTAACAAAACAAATTTTCCATATTTGAGTTTTTATGGCATCAAAATCAGTCTAGGTTTTGTATTTGAACATCAACCACAAAACTCATGACGAAAACTTCGTTTAATGTGATAATAATCATAATTTAATGTCGAAATATTATAGGTCGTGTTGCCGAACTATCGATAGTTTGACTATCGATTGATGAAGTAGTTGAATACAAAATTAATCTATTTTTCAGATGTGAACAAGAATATCTATCTCATAGAAAGCCAACCGCTATTTTCTGAACCTCAGGACTATGACTACTATATAATTTTCCATATAAAATAACTTGTCTTAAATACTTTGGGTTAATAGTTTAGGACATTCTGTAAACAAAAGAAAATAAACAATTTAAATTAACATGGTGTTTCCTTATTTCTGAATAAATTAAACTTAAAAGATAAATTAAATACATGAAACTTATAAAGAGGTATATAAAAATTGATTACCTGAATAACTTGTCTCAAAATTATTAGTGCACTGATTTTAATAAGTAAACAATAAAATATCATGACAATTTTTTTGAAAAGTACCTACTTTATTAAATGTATTGAACCTAAGCGGTTGCGTCGCTCTACAATAACCTGACCAGCCACTGAAAATATCCTTTCAGCCGGCGTAGATGTAGCGGGAATGCAAAAATAAATATTTCAAGGCAATATTTTTTAAATTGCTTCGTGAATACGACCAGTACTCTATTAGAAATTCAATATTCAGAAGCAATAGTATCGACACTATCGATAGCCTTATCGATACTATTGCTTTTGCCGACCTATCGACAAAAATGGTTGACATTTGTCTCCAACCTACAGTGTTATGGAAAACCAGGTTCATATAATATTCAGCTCAGAGGATAACAATGTGGTATTTGTGAACCAATAAATAGCAGTCAGTGGTACTAGATATCAATAGTGGTGCATGTAACATAGTTTACGTGTACATGTGAACTCATATAACGCTCTTTTACAACATAATTTAGAGGCTGATTAATATATCACTAAATAAACCCGCTTACTGCAAAAAGCTGAATAACACTCCAAAAAGGTTCTATATAACAGCTTTTGACTGCATTTATGTTCACACGTGCTGTATTAAAATGCCAGCAATATAACACCGTACATGTGGACCTTTCAACAGCCAAAGCCGTATTTTTCCCGTCATAAATGCTCTTGCTCAGTCTTTAAAACGAAAGCTGACTAACAGTGTTATGTTATCCTATTATAACACCAATAGTAACTTAATAGGCCAATTTTACATTCCTATAAATGCCCTATAAAGGTATATGCTGATTTCTTTACTTTAGTACAGTTAACGAACCACGTATGGCTTATATTAATGCTTAAAGATCACCAGTGAACTGTATGTGTACTATTAAAGAGACAAATGTGTTGCTTGGGTCCCAAGTAGCAATTTTAGTACTTAAAAGGTTGACAAATAGTACACAGATGTTCTTTAAGCTGTATAAGTAAGCTTTAAAAGAGCTGTATAGCACGCTATACAGCACTTATATATGCAAATTGGGCCCAAAAAAAAAAAATTTATTCAGCCCTATGTTTCAAATAGGTACACAGTAGCAGAATAGTAGCTCTATAATGGCAGTTTAAGAGAGAATTGAGGTCTTATACGGGCTGATCAGTGGCATTATATAAGTAACGAGTGAGCAGTTATACAGCATATAAAATAATTAACGCTCACATGTGTCTACTCTGAAAACTATTTGTAATTTTTAATATATTATTACGCGCAACCATATTATAGTAATGTCGTGTGTGGACATCCATTTTTAATTAGTTATTGATTGCTGGTAGTGTATATGTTTATTGTATTCTATTGTGTAAATATTATGGGTAATGTAAATTTATTGTAAAATATATGCATATTTAGAGTCAACATTTTCACGCGCCTCAGAAATAATGCCTTTTTATCAAAAAAATCTTTCTAAATAAGTTGAGGTTAACAAAACAAATTTTCCATATTTGAGTTTTTATGGCATCAAAATCAGTCTATGGTTTTGTATTTGAACATCAACCACAAAATTCATGACGAAAACTTCGTTTAATGTGATAAAAATCATAATTTAATGTCGAAATATTATAGGTAGTGTTGCCGAACTATCGATAGTTTGACTATCGATAGTTGAAGTAGTAGTAATACAAAATTAATCTATTTTTCAGATGTGAACAAGAATATCTATCTCATAGAAAGCCAACCGCTATTTTCTGAACCTCAGGACTATGACTACTATATAATTTTCCATATAAAATAACTTGTCTTAAATACTTTGGGCTAATAGTTTAGGACATTCTGTAAACAAAAGAAAATAAACAATTTATATTAACATGGTGTTTCCTTATTTCTGAATAAATTAAACTTATAAGATAAATTAAATACATGAAACTTATAAAGAGGTAAGTTATCCAAATTGATTATCTGAATAACTTGTCTCAAAATTATTAGTGCACTGATTTTAATAAGTAAACAATAAAATATCAAGGTTCATGAATAATTTTTTGAAAAGTACCTACCTACTTTATTAAATGTATTGAACCTAAGGGGTTGCGTCGCTCTACAATAACCTGACCAGCCACTGAAAATATCATTTCAGCCGGCGTAGATGTAGCGGGAATGCAAAAATAAATATTTCAAGGCAATATTTTTTAAATTGCTTCGTGAATACGACCAGTACTCTATTAGAAATTCAATATTCAGAAGAAATAGTTCGATACTATCGATAGTATTGCTGTGTCGATAGTATTTAAGCTTACAGGGCTATCGATAGTATCGACACTATCGATAGCCTTATCGATACTATTGCTTTTGCCGACCTATCGACAAAAATGGTTGACATTTGTCTCCAACCTACAGTGTTAGGGAAAACCAGGTTCATATAATTATTCAGCTCAGAGGATAACAATGTGGTACTTGTGAACCAATAAATAGCAGTCAGTGGTACTAGATATCAATAGTGGTGCATGTAACATAGTTTACGTGTACATGTGAACTCATTTAACGCTCTTTTACAACATAATTTAAAGGCTATTTAATATTTACTAAATTAACCCGCTTACTGCAAAAAGCTGAATAACACTCCAAAAAGGTTCTATATAACAGCTTTTGACTGCATTTATGTTCACACGTGCTGTATTAAAATGCCAGCAATATAACACCGTACATGTGGACCTTTCAACAGCCAAAGCCGTATTTTTCCCGTCTTAAATGCTCTTGCTCAGCCTTTAAAACGAAAGCTGACTAACAGTGTTATGTTATCCTATTATAACACCAATAGTAACTTAATAGGCCAATTTTACATTCCTATAAATGCCCTATACAGGTATAAACTGATTTCTTTACTTTAGTACAGCTAACGAACCACGTATGGCTTATATTAATGCTTAAAGATCACCAGTGAACTGTATGTGTACTATTATAGAGACAAAATTGTTACTTGGGTCACTCACCTCACCTGTTTTTTTTTTTAGTAAGGTTTCTGGATTCGAGATCGCCGCTTTGTCAACGAAGGTCAAGATGGCGACTTCGGATCCTCACGGTACCACGTTGCCAAGAAGCTTATACTCACAGGTATTACTACACTGGAAATTGCGCCTAGAACAACGCCTTGAAGCAAAGAAATTTGGCCTTGAGTGATGTCACTTATGTTTTTTATCCCTTTCTTTGGGGTGACCACGTAGGATCTTAAGTTTAGGATTTTTTATTTATTTCATACGAGACAAACAAGCAAGCGGGCCATCAGATGGAAAGCGGTCACCGTCGCCTATAGACACCAGGGGCGACGCTACCAAGGCGTTGTCCACCAAGGAGGATGGAGGAAGGGAAGGAAGGATAGGGAATAAGAAGGGATAGGGCTTCCGAATCTCTCATTCACCGAACGAGACACGTAGATATTCTGTGACTTCCCCGGTCAAGTTAGCCCATTTCTTAAATTGCTCTATCCAAAAATGTGTGGTTAAACTGCTACTACAGTTACGACGAAAGCAATCACTGATTTAATAAATGATCAAAGATAAAACTGTATCAGAATGTTTTTTTTTATTTTTTATCTGGAATAGGTTTGCTTTTGACCACAGCGTGCCTGATGGTAAGCACCGCTGTGGTCTACGATGTAACACGCTCACCTAGTAAAAACCTATTTACTCGAGATTTGAAGACCCCTGGATTGTATTTTTCAGGAAACACCGATTCCGGTAGAGAGTTCCAAAGAACCGCAGTCCTTACAATGAAGGATGAAGCAAAGTGCTTTGTACGCGTCCTTGGAACCTCCACCGTAAATCGATGTCTTCCATCGGATCTTCTTGTTGTTCGGCGATAGAACGGAGAGGGTGGAATGAAATTGTGCAGCTTAGTTGTACACTCCCCAAAATGTAGCCGATAGAAAACCGACAGACTGGCAACCTTACGCCGATGTTCAAGACTGCAACTTTTTAAGCAGGCTAGGTTGACCGATGAGCTTCTTGGCTCTGTTTTCAATCGACTCCAACGCTTTAAGTTGGTACTTAGCGGAGCCATCCCAAACGTGCGAGCAATACTCCATGCACGGCCGAACTTGTGCTTTATAAAACTGTTCCGGCTTGAAGTAACGCTGCACCTTCGAGAGAATACCAAGCTTTTTCGCCACCAACTGAGGTTTGGAGTGGCATTATAGGAGCCGAAATTGAGAGACGACGTCAAAGCGACACCAAGAAGTTCAAGTTGGTCTGTCAGTGGTACGGATACATTTCCGACCTGTCGAAAGGTCTCTTTTTGGCGGAAAAAAGACACGCCTGGGTCTTACTTGCATTGAATCTAACCATGTTGGCATCGTCCCATTCGGATACTGCATTGAGGGAGATATTCAAGCGCTCGACCATGGCCTCTCTGAGTGACAGGATTTCAGCCGCTCCAGCTCGCGCGTTAGAAGTATAGCTCTCTACAACCGTGCTGTCGTCTGCATACCGGGCTTAAGCAGGTCGTTGATGTGCAGCAAGAACAGTGTTGCAGAGAGCATTGACCCTTGAGGGACACTGGCATTAATAGCCTTTCGATCAGACGAGCAACCATCAAGGACCACCCAAATAGATCGATCCGCCAAAAAGTCAGAAATCCACGCACAGAGATTAGAGGGCAGGCCGTAAAAAGGAAGCTTGCTAATAAGACTATCGTGCCATACCCTGTCAAATGCTTTGGAAATATCGAGGGAAAACGCAAGGGCTTCTCCGAATTCCTCAATAGTCTCAATCCAAATGTGGGTGGCGTACACTAGAAGATCCCCAGTGGATCGATTCTGGCGTCATATCGGTAAAGCCAAATTATCGGTCACTGAGGAGGTCATTCGATTCTAGGTACGCCAGGAGCCTGCGGTTCAGAGCACGGTCCATAGTTTCCAGAGCATGGACGTGATCAAAATGGACCTGTAGTTGGCAGGATCGGCACGGCTGCCTTTTTTCCAGGAACTCGGCATTTTTCCAGACTCTAGAGAGAGCCTAAAGATGCGGGTCAATACAGGAGACAACTCAGGCGCACATGTCCTCAGAACAATAGCAGGGATACCGTCTGGACCACTAGCCTTGTTCACGTCAAGATTGCGCAGCGTTTTGCGAACCTCAGTTTGGCGCAACCAGATTTCCGCTGCCAGCATCAAGACGTGAGGACTCCGCAAACAGAGACTCAAACAAGTTTGCTTTCTCTTCAGCGATGTGAGCAAGTGATCCGTCAGTTTTCTGCAGTGGAGGCAGAGAGGGGCGGCAGAAGTTCGATTCGACCACTTTGGCTAGGGATTAGTACTATAATAAACTACCATTTCACACACACACGCAAACAAAGTAGCTACTGGCATAGAATACATAATAGTACAAGTACCTACTACTGGTAAACGCAAACGAAATGGCGTAGTGTAGTAGTAGTGACGGAAAAGAAGAAATTTTGTGACCCAGCTGTCGTGGGTATTTCCTCTTAATTTATCAGTATTTCAGTAAATAAGGCTTTATAGACGATCCAGAACGCGTAAAACAATGATTTTAGCTTTTCCATTTTCAGCCTCATTTTACATCATGCATGGTACACGTTTAGAAAAATATGCCCATAACATGTTCTTTTACTAACCCGTCCTATTAACTTAACAATAGGGAAATTATGATCTTAAATAATTCTGATAATGAGGTTGCCACGTAACCCTAAAAATTATAACCTCGATTGACGACCTCCGTGGCGTAATGGTTACCACGCCAGACCGCCACCCAGGAGGTCCCGGGTTCGATCCCCGGTCGGGTCATGATGAAAAACGAACTTTTTCTGATTGGCCTCGGGTCTTGGATGTTTATCTATGTATGTATTTGTTATAAAACATAATATCGTTGAGTTAGTATCCCATAACACAAGTTTCGAACTTACTTTGGGGCTAGCTCAATCTGTATGAATTGTCCCTATATATTTATAACCGTTCTGGGTCTTTGATCACAAAATCAAAGAGTCTGGAACAATAGATCTATCGTGGTCTAGGTATAATAATAATTAGAGATGTATCGTATCAACAAAGTGATTAATCATGCGTCACGCACGCACGTCTCGTCCGCATCTGTCGAGTTGGTAACTTTGTCGTTGTTTGCGGGATTTCTAAGCTCCAAACTTAGCTAAGTTCATTTGCGAAGTTCGTTGTGTTGGTAACTGCATACCAAAAATGACTAAATATTTTTACTATTTTTGAAATACAAAAGTTACTGTACCTTCTTAAATGAAAGGCAAAGTACTTAAGTAGTAGATTATGTAAGTAATTACCAAGTAGAGTAGGTAGGTAAGTACTCCTAATTAATAATGTTTGATTCAGTTTTTTTTAAACTACAAATGTGGCAAACAAGCCGTCACGGTAGCGTTTAGACATTAGACGCTTGCAATACCGGGGGTATCACTCACGCGTTGCCAACCCTCCCAACCCTCCCAAGTGGAGCTCTGGAGACCTTACTCATCTTAGGAAAACAATATGGCCGAGACTAATGCTATTTGGCTACGATCTTCTGTAAGGTGGAGGACCTTCCCCAGACGGGCTGCTCCGATATGAGCAGATTATCCGGTGTGCCATACCTATCTTAATCTTATACTAAGTATAGTACTTAAATGCTATATTCGATAATTTCTAGTAATTTCGACGGTATCAATTATGTAGCCTACCTAGAAGTCTAGAAGTTCTAGTTACCAAGTAGGCAACAATCGTAGAACATAATTTGCACTGCATTGGTACATAATATTCTAATCTAAGTATATGCTTAGTACTGTAAAGTAAATAATAATGAACATTATTATGTAAACAAACAAACACCGAATAAAACCAATCTACAAGCAAGGTTGACCCGACCTCACCTTTAAACTTTATGAAAATTCCATCAGATAAGTTGTCTCCCTCAATAGGTTTAACATAAACAAAACTTAAAGTTTGCGCGTTCCAAAAGTTACAGCGTAAAGTTTCGATTTTGTTTATTCTTTTGAGAGGGCAAAGTTGCTCCGACTAGCTCCCCGTAAGCTGCTTTGTGATACTCAGTCAAATCCGGAGCCAATAATGCCCAAAACTTGGCCCGAACGCTTTTACTTAATTTCCGTTAAATTTATTATTTGGTCAATTGAAACGGTTAAAAAATTTGGAACTTACTTATTTTGTACAGTTTTTATATATGGGACATTGGGACAGTTTTTATATATGGGACATTGGGTCCTAAATTGCTACCTATTTAGTATGCACACAGAAAAAACTCTATAAGCCATAAGCGTCTTTAGCTAAGCGCAAATACTAACTCCCATTCATAGATCACGAAGGTCGAATCATACCCTAATTCTCTGTAAAGAATATTTGATTCTGACAGTCTTCTGTAGTAAGCAAATTAACAGGTACCTATCACACATATTACATAAGACTATTCTTATATATGTTGATACCTGTTTATTTACTTACTTATATTAGGTACTGTAATTGAACTGCTCTGTTCTAATGGGAATCGATCAGCAGTTATACGAATTAGCCGAGTTTAAGTGACCGTGGAGCGAGGCAGCACAAATTTCGTTGCCGTTTCGCTGCTCGCTAAAATGCAATATCCCCCGTCCGGCGTCAGGTCATCAGCGCGCGCCGTGCACCGTGTTATTTAATCAACATGTGCAATAAGGTATGTTACTGCCTCTACAATCTCTACATGTCTTTATATGATTTTGTTATTTAGATGTAAATGTTTTGGGCCAAGCTTTAACTAGCATCAGTGCCTGTGCAAGTGTGTACATCGCGTAATTTTCCTGCCCGACATTTCGACATTTACTTGTCAGCATATAATCTTTCAAAGTTTAACGTCGTAACTTTTTGGGTTAATTTAATATTAATTGGACGTTAGACGTATGAACATTAAAAGTCGAGAAAACGAAGCTAGTGGGTGGGGCACGTGGCACGTCTACATTAGAATAGATAGACACACATAACTAACGCCGCAAAATTATGTTACTTGCGTCCAGGCACGCCTGGATGTGTATAGCCATATTGCGATTATGTCCAGTCCAAGTAACCAAGTGACGAGACATATCAAATCGACAAATATGTAGGTTGCTCTCGATGAGACATGGCAGATCGATATCTGTCCAATTTTTTTTGCTGGTAACATCATGAGTGATCACGAAATATCGGCATATCATAATTCACGATATTATCGGCACTTGTCGTCATACACATTATTGTGAAGGCATTATTTTTACATCTCGAAAAAGGCATTAGTTGATTTTTGAACTGCTGGAGTTGCCGCTGCTTGACTCGCATTACTAACACTTGCATCGCCTCTTCTCATTGTTATGTTTATAAATCTAATAAATTGTAGATAATCCGATCAGTGCCCAACCCCTACATCCGTTGCCATAGGTAGAAGCGATCCCCGGTCGCCGCAGTCAAACATTTATGTATTGAATGTTTGTGTTTGTCTTGAGTCTGGGACGTCTGGGTGTGTTATATTATTATAGTAAGTAAAATAAGTAAGAAAAGTGACAGTTTTTTTCTTCGACATTCAACTATGACAGGTACTTTCTTCATCAATAAAATTAAGGTTAAGTTATCATCATCTCCGCCACAGAAGTCCAAAGTAAAAAAATATGTCAAATTATGTTAGGTACTAATTTATCTGTTGCAGTAACTTACCTCAGTTACAAGCTAATATGTCTTACCGACCCAGCCTGTTTACTAAATGAACGTCAAACACTTTCCCGCCTAATGAAGTTAGGGCTAACAGTTTCCTACCTACAGCGACTGTTCTCATAGCTTTCCACGGGGCAGGTCGGTGCCCAATAATTCGCATGATTGGGTTTAGAGTACGCTCGACTGTAATCCTAGGCTGTTGCTATGCACGACGTGGTCCAACAAACCATATTCTAAAATATATACAAGGATTAACATCGTGCGTGAATGATGATTTTTTTGTGAAATTAATTTTGAATTTTCCAATGTACGTTTTAATAAAAGAAACCTTTTTAGCGAAAGGTTGAATGAGGTGAATAATAATCCGAAATTAAACGACATTTGTAGGGATATTATGTAATTTTAAAATTATTTATTATATCTGAAATTGATTTTATCATATTTTCATACATTATCCTTTATTTTTTAAAATAAATTCCATTAAGTAATGCGTAAAATGTTAACGAATAAAAAAGAAAAAGTTTGTAATTTTTTGGCGAGAAAACTTCATGGAGTCGTTTATTCCCAATATTCCCATATATGGCTTCTTAAGAAACCTATTTCAGGCTCCAGCTTCTCACACACACCAAATTCTAATTTTATTTTATTTTCCTATTTAGCGTAGAAATTACTTTTTTGTAATACGACTGTGTGTGAGTTGAAAATAAATAAATAAATAAATAAAAATAAATATGCATTATTAGACCATTGCGTCAAGAAACATACTTGTCTTCACTTCACAGTTACAAGAAAATCTTTAACCATATTTTCACGTGTGTCCTCTATTTACTTACTGAATACATATATTATTTAAAAGAATTCTTAAATATTTATAATTTGATTTAGTTTTACTGAATACTATCCCTTGTTATTTTGAAGTAATTCGCCTCGTCTTAGATGGATTCCCTCATTATAGATATCCCTTCTACGCTATTGTATAATATAGGTATCAAAAGTCACTTAAGATATATTTTGAACCAAATATTTTCTTCTCGAACTTTATTGCACATTTGTATCTGTCATTGGCGTTTTATGTGTCTGCCATAAAAGTCAGATGGCAGCCACAAGCCACAAAACACACCATTTTATTATACACTTTACACCCTTTAGCGGATTCGTGAGATATATACTCGGAACTTCGGATACTTTAATAATTGTTTAAGCACACGTTTGTTTCAATAATAAATTAATGAAAAATAAACACTTACAAAATATTCCTGGAAATACACAACGCCTTTTAGTCCCAAAACTATAAACTTTTAACATGGAAAATATCTGTAAAATTATCTACATAATATGCTAATTTTGTACAAACATAGACTGTAATGTAATGTATAAAATTGTAGGATTCGATCTCGCAATCATTAAAGCCAGTAGACATAGCTAGCCACTCGGTCATCGGGGAAGTTGGAGTTTTGAAAAAGTTTATGAATAAAAATATGCTTACTTATCAATGTAATTTTTTTTAACAAATCGATAAGCTTCTAAGATTTTATTAAAGCCCTGTCAGTTTCCATGAACCTATATTTAAGTAAAAGACCTGTCAAAGATAATAATTTTATCCTTTCAATGATAAAAGACAAGACTGTAGGTAATCGTAGTCCCCCTTGATTCTTCCATTTAAATCGCAAATGAAATACCTACAGATAATGTCTTATAAATTATACCATCACAATTTATTTTTACTTTATTTAATTTACCACAATATACAAGTACTGACACAATTACTAATTGCTATGTGTAGCAGTCAAACGTTGGGAATGCAGAAATTCACAATTGCGTGCAATAATATGCTTGTTTGCCACCTTTGTGGTATAAAATAATAATAATAATATAAGTACCATTGAAAATTCTATTCATATTAATATGTTATCATTTTAAAGAAGAAAATATTAATAAGAAGTAAAATTTTCTACGGAGTAAGTGTTAAAAACGATAATATCACCTCGTAAAAATATGTGGAACGGCTTTAAAGTACTTGTTTCAAGTTTTCAAGGAGCGATACATAAGTAAAACTGTTATTGCGGGGTGGGTGGCATGGAGACAAAAATGGCGCCGGATGGGAGTCATAGTATCTGCAAAGGTAACACTGTCTCAATAGTCGTTACTAAATATTTGAACGAGCCGCACTGCGCAGGGTCTTAAATAAAACATGACTGCCGACCGAAGTGAATTTTTCACGCGAGCTGCTAGCCATAGGGCCGTAGAGGGTGAAGGCAGTGAGTTTTTTTCATATCGTAAACTCGAAAATTTAGCTCAAAATATATAATGTTAGACCTTTTAGCCAATCGCAGAAAAAAACCCTTTTTAACAACTTTTTCAGATGGATATCCATCGGGATCCGGATGAACCCTCGTCCTAGTGCGTTAATTACAGCCGAGATCCTGTAACAGTCATAATAACCTTTTGTTTGCTTTACAATGCGCAAGTATCCATAAAAACACAAGTACATATCCTATATACTTGCTCACTGGGATAATAAATGGTGATTTACATTATTTCCCGCGACGTTTAAATAAAGAGTAACCCAAAATGTAAATTAGGATCTCTTTTGAATGCAAAGTTCACGCTTGATTTCATTTTCATGGCGAAACTGCGGCTGAATTTAAGAATTTTAAGTCTCTGTAATGAAATTTTAAGTTTAAAATTATAGAAGTTGGATCGAATTAACTTTCTTTTATCGTTTAAATATAACTTTTTATGTAAAAGAGAGCTTAATTTGTTATTTCACCTAAGCATATTTTCTACTCTCTATATGATATAAAGTCTCTGTATGATATAAGTACACTTCAGTTATCAATTCAGTCTTAAATATTACAATAAATTTTTTTATTCTGTATTATCATAATATAATTTTCAGTGTATTTTACATTTTTTGTGACTTACCTTGTAGTCGTTGAAATTAATAATAAAGATCGAGGTATGATTAAATGTTAGGCTACTTGCATTTTTGTGAAGCACATTTTCCCCCATATAATATTAATTAATTAATTTAATTATTTATTAAAAATCTATTGTTTAGAAATATTTTATTTCAAATTCCACCTTTTCAAGTATCATTATTCACTTGCAGTTGGTGACTAAAATGCCTTTTAACTAGTAATAAAGACAAACTCAACTCAATAAGAAGTTAAACTATAAGTACGACTTTAATAACCGACATGTAAATTTCAAATTCTGAGAAGGTTTTGCGGGCGCTGATGTCGCTCAGCTCCGCTGCATTTTTTGCTATTAAAATTTAATCCCTTTCGTCACAAGATTTCCCGGCGCTCGCTTCTTGCGAATCTTGAGATACGGTTCGTTGCTTTCACCTTATTTTTTAGTAGGTATAAGTTAGTGCTTGTAGCAGTTAAGTACCAGAAAACGTCGTTCGTGTATTTCGGCGTAAATATAAATTATTATTTGGAAGGTATTAGAGGTTTGGTTGAGTATTTCATGTTGTAACTTACCTAGTTTTAGAAAGTTTCAGGAAATTGTAAAAACTAAAATATATTATTAGGAAAGGAGTAGATGAGAGAGAGAGAGAGAGAGAGAGAAAGTATGAAATCATGTATCTCTTTAATTATACTTTACAATAAGTTACACAAAATTAGAAGAACACCATATTTATATTACTTCCTACTAATATTATAAAGGCGAAAGTTTGTGTGAATGTTTGTTACTTCTTCACGCTCAAATGGCTGGGCTAATTTATATGATATTTGGTGTGTAGGTAGTTGATACCTTGGATTAACACATAGGGTACTTTTTATCCCGAAAAGTACGCGATTCCCGTAGGATTTGATCAAAAGTCTGACAGTAAATGGCGTTTTATAAAATAGGTGGCGCTACAAGGCATTAACACACGCAAACGAAGTTGCGCGTGTTTCGCTAGTTTTTCAATAAATTTAATGTGACCTCCAAGACAGTTTCTAGTCTCCAGAGACCTCAAAAGATTGCTTAAGATTGCTTAGTAAGAGTTCCTGTCTACCACAGGAAACATAGCGTTAGGAATAATGATGTGCGTGGTGCGCTAATCTCGAATTCTGAAATTATAAAATTTGTAATTATGCTTTATACGTAAAACTGATAAGGTATCTTATTTATTATGTAAATTAGCAAAAAAAAAGAAATATAAGAATTACAAAAAAAAAAGTAAAATTTAATTGGTTGCTTTCAAATTAGAGAATATTTTTCAACAAAGTAAAAATTGTATGTACTTTTTACTTATGTTGTAAATTGCTTTATTATTTATGTTTTTTATCATATAAATTGTCGTAATTTTCTTGGATAGAAAAGTATATCGAAGTTATATCGACTCGACGAATTTTGGAACAACATAATGCTGATTGGATTGAGGGAACAAAATAGTTAAAACATTTCATTAGTAATAACAATTCAGTAACTGTCTTCAATAAATAACTTTAAAATGTCAATTAATTTAAAATGTTATCGTATTTTAATTGATAATTTTGGTTCAGTTCATCTGATCGGGTCGTCGTTGTAATTATTGCTTTTCGTGATTTATATCCAGATTAAACCCATGTCGCGTCCGGGATTCATTTCCAAGCGCATTACTAAATAAATTGCCTATATTTTCTATACACAAAGATCTTTTATTGTGAATAATTTCTGGAAATGACAAATATAAAACTTCCTATTTGCGCAGAGTAGTATTGTTTCGTTGAGTTTACTTATTTCTCTATGAAAGAGAATGATCCGCAAACATTTATTTATTCATAATCATAATCACCTATAAAAAAAAGTTATTTTAATAGCATGTATTCTAAATATTATTAGCTTGTTTTTCAAAACAATCGCCAAACTTTCTGTACCTACTTGTTCAACAACAAACCGTATAAACATTAAAGTGGCAAATTCCCTAAAGGTGGTGTTGTATGAAAATCCAATCATAATATTGGGGTTGCCCTCAGGGCTAAAGTTCAGACCTGCCATGTAGTCTGCATAATAATTAAACTGCCCTGAAACGGGGGGAATTTGAATAGGTTATTTTTTATATAAGTACAGGAAAATGTCTATGTAAATAAACAATACTATGGGAATTGTCTTACTGTAAAGTTATGTTTAAGCGACTACTAAAATCGAATAACTGGCTGTTTGCCAACTAGGTACACTGAGGTGATTAAGAACTAAATCACCATGGTAAAGCTAAATAAAAAAGTAGGTACCTACCTTTGAGTAAAAATTCCCGGCCATTTTAATTACTTTTTTCAAAATGCGCATGTTGCCAGTGAGAAAAAAAACGGGAAAAGATATTAAAATTAGAGAGAAATGGCCAATGTTAAAAAAGGTAGAAAATTGGTTGCCAAATTGAAAAAAATATTTTCCGTGATTATTTGGGTTTCCCGTTGGGTTTTGTGTTTACGAACTTTTTTATTTTCTACACACTACTAACATTCTGTGAAATTCGTTTCAGAAACTTCAAGAATAAATATGTTTAGTAAGCAGATAAAACTTTTTGGCATCCACGTGTTTTACGCTAACAGTAAAATATTACACCATAATTTCCTAGCAACGTACAGTTATTGCGAAATAAAATTTAACGACATTATGTTCGTTTAGCTAATTACATTGATTAAATTTACACGCTTATAGTAAACGTACGTAACTTGAATTACCTACGATTGTAGTGTAAATAGAATTTATTATCAGGTACCAAAAATGTTATTAGAAAAAAACAGAGACAATATTTTCTTACTTACTAACTTTTCTCTCTGAAAAAATGATTTCTAATTAAACTAAATAGGTAAGAATTGTAATTGTATTTTCAAAGGACATGACTTTGACTTTAAATTCTTGCATTGCAAAATATAAAACGAGCGAGATAGCGTTTGAGATTGAGACTAAATTTAAACAACATTTTTAAGAGAGGTAGGGCACAGCGGATAATCCTCTCAAATCGGAGCAGCCCATCTGGGGAAGGACCTCCACCTTGCAGAAGATCGTTGCCAAGCATTGTTCTCGGCCATGTTGTGTTCCTACGGGGAGTAAGGTCTCCAGAGCTCCACTTGGGTGGGTTGGGAGGGTTGGCAACGCGTGAGTGTTTACCCACGGTATTGCAAGCGTCTAAAGGCTACCTTGATGTTTGCCAACTAGGTATGTGGTATTAAAAAAAACTGTTTGTTATGAGAATAAATAATTCGCCTGTACTCATTTCGCTTTTTTTTCCTAAAAGGTAGTAGCTTGTAGAGTAGATTATTTTATACACTGGACAGAGAAAGTCTCTGTAATGAAACATTTTTTCATGTTCATACAAGAACTTGAACATAAAATTATTCAATGTAAGGGATGGGACTGCAAGATGTTACCCTTCACAACTACCTAACACCAATGGGGTTGTTGTGGTTTACATAAGTTGAGAAGGGATACTTATTGATTTGGTACTCGCTGACACTTGCCGACTTGTTCGAAAGCGTTTAAAAATAGGTTTTGTTTATAAAACTTTGGGAGCTCACTCGTTGTTCGTTCTAGATAACTTTGTAACTAAATAAACCTTCTATTTTTTATAAGTACATATATATTTCAGCAAACTTTTTAAATTGTAAATCGTATGTCGAGAGTTGATCCGAAAGATTAAAACTTGTTAAAATTTAATTTAATTTGTTACATAGTTATTTAGATTTTTTTATATGCACGCGTCAGAGCTTGCGGGAGAGCGGCAGCACATGTCGGTTAACTGTGGGAATTAAGATACTTCCGCAAACTCAGGTAAGACCTCAGGGGCCCAAGTCTGCTATTTTAAATAAGATGACCAACGATTGCCTTACCATCACCACTCTATTGTCATTATATTTCCATAGTGCCAAATTTGGTATTCTGCTAAAAGTTAGCCAGTATCTCAATGTATTGACTATAGAGTGCCAGTGGAATATGAACGGAATGGTCGACAGTTAAAATCTACCATGAACTAATATTTCAGTTAAATCGCTTTTATGTGAAAGATACTACTGAAAAGATCAATAGTAGTTCGATAGTGTGTCAATGAAATGGCCTCGGACTTAAACAAATATGAGAATACCAAATGTCAAAAACTATTCAAGTGACACACTATCGACACTATTGGTGCATTTGTATTTAGCAGACTTGGGCCCCTGTATTGTAGCACGGGTACAGGGTCCTAGAAAACGACGCAGGCTCCTAGCAGGCGTGTTTTCACGTGAATGCGGGCTTCGCAAACCATTGCTATTTTCCAACTTACAACAAAAAAGACGTTGCAATTTTACACGATAAAGTTTAATTTAAAATTTTGTGTAGTACTTGATTAATTATTAACGCTAATTATGTTTGAATATGAATTTCAATGTAATGACTACTACAACACGGCTTATCGATTTATTGTTTTATAAATCGAAGGTTTCTGACGTCGTCCATCATACCCGCAGAGTGTATCGAAATCTTTATAGTATGATGGAAATAATTCGTAGTTTTTTCATATATATGGTTCTATGTGGTGTATTTGCTAAAAATATTAATTATTATCATCATACGACCCTGTGGGATGCTTCCGTCGTCAAAGTACCAAGTAAGTTATTAACCTTTTTAATCAGGGAACTAACAAAAAAGGTCGTCGGCTGCAATTTGTAGATATCCTAAAATGGATATTTATACAACACCATCATCATCGTCTCAGCCACAAGAGGTCCATTGCTGGACATGGGACACATTAAATAAATAAATAATATTATCGTAGCAACGGAACTAAAGAGAATTTTGTTAATATTAAAATGAATTTCTCATACTGATTTCATAAATTAAGTTCAATGGTCAGGCAATTTAACGAGACGACCAAACCTTTTCACGAATACGTGTTCTTAACTTTTCTAATTATAAAAAGCTAATTTGCTTACCCATAGAACTCGTAAAATATGATGCGTCCGTAATGAACTGAAAATTGCGTCCGTAATAAATACTTTTATATTAGTAAAATTACATTAAAACTAGAAGTGAATGAAAAATAACAATAATCATCTATTACTCGGAAAAGGCTACTCCACTAATTCCCTCTTTCTAGACTAATGTTGCGGACACAATTTTATTAGCACTAAGCAAATTAGCGTTTTATCACTAAGTAGGTAATTACTAGTTGCATTAAAATAATGTTTCAGAAACAAATTTTTTTTTTTGACAATTTAACACAGATTGAGCTTGCCCCAAAGTAAGTTCGAAACTTGTGTTATGGGATACTAACTCAACGATATCATATTTTATAACAAATACATATATAGATAAACATCCAAGACCCGAAGCCAATCAGAAAAAGTTCGTTTTTCATCATGACCCGACCGGGATTCGAACCCGGGACCTCCTGCGTGGCAGTCTGGCGTGGTAACCATTACGCCACGGAGGTCGTCAAATTAATGTTTCACTGTACTTTTAACCGATTAAAATATACGATGTACTGTCAAGAGTACTGGGGCCCGATTC
Organism: Endotricha flammealis; assembly: GCA_905163395.2. Lineage (NCBI taxonomy): Eukaryota > Metazoa > Arthropoda > Insecta > Lepidoptera > Pyralidae > Endotricha > Endotricha flammealis. The sequence continues at coordinate 13,437,285 of LR990856.1, read as the reverse complement.
TACTAACACAAATGCACCAATGGACTCTCAATGGTGTCTTAATTGTGTCTCAAAAGATTGCCGATAGTGGAATAGTTTTTGACATTTGTTAAGGACTTAAACTTATGTTATTGTTTAAGTCCATAACAAATGTCAAAAACTATTCCACTGATACACTATCGGCATTCTTTTGAGACATGATTGAGACACCATTCAGAGTCCATTGGTGCATTTGTGTTAGTAGAATCAGGCCCCTGGCCCTGTGTAGCATGCGGCGTAGCGGCTACGCGGCACCAGCTTATATTGAAAGTGTAAGGTCTACGTGCTCTTGACTGTACAATCTACTAAGCTATAAAATGTTTAAAAATTCGGATCGGGTCTTGTGATTTGTTTTTACGAGACATTTTTACATGATTTAATTTAATAGAAAGAAAGGAAATGGTTTTTTGTTGTCTTAGGTACGTATCAGACAGATGTATACGTATATATGTATGTACATATCAGAACTTAAAAAAATATTAGTCGGCGGGCGTACAGTACAAGTATGTGGGATGACACTTGAGACAGTAATGTCAGTCGAAGTCAGCGCTAATCCAGCCCATTTCCAACTTGGGTAGCGAATTGCGATTGCCGAGTTACCAAAATTCGAACGCGCATATTGCGATCTGCAGTGCAAGCTGTCTTGTGGGTTCCTCCGATGTACTTTGGCGTTGTTACACAAGATTTGTGGTTACAAAGTCGTACGAAAATTATTACGAGTAGAAATTAAGTCAAATTAAATAGCAGTGAATAAATATACTAGGATTCGGACTAGGACTCTACATATTTTGAGTGCTGTGAATGCTGTGATTGACATTAAGCAGTGAAACTTATTGATGTCCTGGGGGAATACCTTTATCTGTCAAGGAACTCTTATCGAATTTAATCAGAAAGATATTATTATAATGGTGTAGCAAGTATTGAACTTTCCTCCTTAGTTACTGAGAGACATCCCTTTGGCAATCATTTCATCAAATAATCACATATGGATGTTTGATTTGAACTACATTCTATAAAACAAATTAAACATCATATACTAAAACTAAACTAAACATATTATTATAAACAAATTATAAGATACTGGCAGCGTTCCCCCTTTGAATAGCTAGACTAATTCTTTGTCCGAGGTAGCTGCCAGTTCTTCGGTCTCCTGTGATGAAAAGTGGAGCTCATACATTATTCACTACATTCTATTATTTTCGATACGCAAATAATGTATTAAAAATATTGGTAATATGCAAATAGTGTATTATTTACGAAATAGTTTTGTGTGTGTTTTTTTTATTAATAAAAACAACATGTTTTCAGGGCCTTTATTCTCGAGTTGTGCTAACAATCACGGCATTTGTACGCCTAGCGCCGTTTGTGATTGGGATAATGTAATTGAGGACGACATCGCAAGTGGTTTGTGTCTTCAGCCAGCAAGCTTTGTTGTGTGCTGCCAGATGAGGAGGGTCCCAGTACCACTTGATATGTTTGATATGTATTAAACATTGTGAACAATGTTACCTACAAAAAGAGCTCGGCACTCGCATCTGTACGCGATACGCTACACGTGGAACAAACGTAAGCGCGCAGGATACGCGGAACGTGAATGTATGATAAATATTTACACTACTCAAGTATGTTATTTTTGATAGCGAAAATGTTTCCCACGTATTATCCCATGTTTTCCACATGTATGCTTTGTTATTTGATGAACTTAAAATAATATATCATAAATAATTTTGTATTGAAAATCTCTCTCGACAATTTATTATAAATACTTAACGCATTTCAAAGAAAGTTTGTATCGCGCAGGTCGAAAAAGAATAGACGTTTTATCGTAGAAAAATAAGTATAATGAAATGTTAATAGGCGGAATAAAACATATTTTTACGTAAACATTAAATTTTATGCTCTACCAGAAAAAGTGTTTTCATTTGCATTTTTTTAACATTATTTCTTTCCTTTTGTAGATATTCTTGTTCATAAATGTAAAATGTTTATACAAAGCCTTTCCCTTCGGCGGACGAGCTTTATGTAAAAATTAGGCGTTTGTAATATTTTTTAATTTTATTCACGGCCTGCGTATTGTGCTAGCGGTAGGGTCGGCTCCATGCATCTTTGTTATCACATTCATCCGAAGCCACAATGTTTTATTAATATCGGGATCATGACAGTGTCCAATATTCATCATATTCACTTTATATATATTAACTTTAATCTAATCTTTTACCAAATGATATTTCGCAAACAAGACAAATCAAAGATACATGTTGATACCTGAGATTCAAGTAAACAAAGTTTACCTTATCTACAAATTATACATTCATTAATTAGTTCTAAACTCAATATGTATAGTCGATTATTCAGAGAAGCCTATTAGGCATACAGGAGACCCAGGTAATCGAATACGTACCGCACTGTCGTTATCACAATAGATCTGTCAGTTAAACCACACCCATAGATGGAATCCGATCGGAATAGCAATCGGATTTCTACAATTATCAGTATGTATGTTTGTGACTCAATATTATGGCCAATAAAGACTTTATTTTTATTTATATTTTATTTATGAAGAAACCGCATTACAGAGAGTATAACTTAAAGATAGGAAAAAAACTGCAGGGCAAAGGCCTCCCCTCTTATTTTCCGATTTTTCCTACAATCGCTTTTAACTCCCAATCTTTACCATCTACAATACTTATATTATATCAGCGTAATCAGTGAAACTTCAATTGCATGTGTCTTTTCTATCACGTAGGAATTTCGAAAATGTTCGTCTTTTCCTAATCTATATCATAAAGACAAGTCATTGGACTTGTCTTTATGATATAATTGAAGCATAGACAGCTTTGGCTTTGGCCACTCCTTGATAAAGGTTCTGATGCCATCAGACTGTCTCATTCTTTGACGTTTTCCTTCCTCAGATGGCGAAGGATGTTAGTTTAATAATAAAATGGACATTCACATTCCCAAGACAATCGACAGAGACAAAAGGGATGAGAGTTTACGCGCCATGTATATTGTATGGGTTTACTAACGAAGTAATATGTGGTCGATATTTTTTTTTGACATTTATAGACCCAGTGTATTTATTCCTCGACACCCTACCCTACGCGTGTGTCGTGCGTGACACTTGACGGAAGTGTCGGACCGCGACGCGAGTGTCGTGCTACTTTTTAAATGTTCTGTGAGTGTCTCACAACTTTTTGATGGTGTTGTGTGTGACACTTTAAGTAATTGTCGTGACATTCGGACGGAGTATCGTGACACTCGTTGGGAGTGTCCTGACACTCGATGTGAGTATCGTGACTTACAAGAGAGCTAAAGTTGTTGCCCGCGGCTCCGCCCGCGTGGTCAAGGGAAAATGTCAATATTTTTTCCCATGGGAATCTCTTTATCCCTTGGGGAAAAAAAATAGCCTTATGTCACTCTCCAGACCTTAAATTATCCCCGTTAAAAAATTATGTTTACGTATAATCATATCCATCCGTTCATTGATGGTGAGCTCAGTGATGGAGGCTGGCGGGCCGACTCTCAGTTGTGGTTATCGTCTTGGAGGGCTGGTCTGCTTGTTTTATCAACATCTAATTAATCGACATATTTAGGATTTGACCATAGCGCTATTTGGATCGACGTCCCGCGTTTGGTACTTAATTTCTGTATGTACCTGGATCTGTATTTTATTTATTCTTATAAATGTACTTACACATTGTAACAAAGAGCGGAAGAAAAAATTGCTAAATGACAAAAAAGGCCGTAACCGGGTTTCTTTCGCCGTTTCTTTTACCGGTGGCCATTTTGCTTGTGTCCGAAATGGTGGTAGTTTATAACGTAGTTTATTTTCTTTATACATAAATATACAAGTTGTAAATGACAAGAAAAAGTGCCTGTGAAGGTCTAATTTCTGAAATAAACGATTTTATTTAATTTCATTTCATAACTTTCGACATGAAGGTTACATTTGGTTACAAACAAACAAACACACTTTGACATTTATAATATTAACTAGTATGGATAAGTACGATACGTTTTTAAAAACAATGCACGGACGGTGTCATCACGAGTCGCATATTAAGTTGATTTAGCGTTATCTTGGCTGCGACACCCGCGGTAAAAAACTTCAGAGAAAAAGGCAACATCCATTACTCGACACTAAGCAAGGAACCATTGACTAACTAATCTTTGAATTTCTAAAATAATCTTGATACCGCCGCCTATGGACTAAAAAGGAATGCAGGGACTGATTGAGAGGTTGTTTATTATGAATCTTTCTGTTAGATCTAGGTATTTAGTTCAAGGTGTGCAAATATTACTTTGACATCTGTTCATCAGCTATCTGGTAGAACACGGGTAGCAGAAGTGAACTCTCATGCAAGGGCGGATCTGCAGCTTCATTAAGTGTTCTACTGGTCGCTCTGACAGGTCCCTCTGTTCTGAGCGAGTTATGAGTGCGCAGACGTGTTACTCAGGCTAGAGTAAACATTACCTCTCGGGCAATAAATAGAAGTAATCGTCATGATGATCTAGCTAGTGTATTAGCTTTTTCACAATCATCAAGCTCCTTTTTATATTTTTTTATAAATAAAATAAATTATTATATAGGGACTAGGGACAATTCATACCACAATTGGTACCACATGTCATTATTTCGCTTCATAAACAAAACTTCAGATAGTTGGTCTGTGCAACAAGGAACTCATGGTAGCTGGGAGGGCGTGGGCGGGTGTGCAAAATGGTTATTTGCCAAGTCAGACAGTCACGGCGCCGCGCCGGAGGACGCTTTGCGGCACGTGACCGCACTCTCTAAGCTGTGCCGCTTTACATCTTTACTTTAAAATTAAAACTAGCTCTGTCGTTTAAGACATGACATCCCTCTCTATTACTGTACTTAGTCAATATTTAAAATAATTCGTCAGTTTCTGAAAAATATAAACACATTCCCACTTTTTTTATGAAGATTCCTATTTGATTATACTTTCCTATCACCTGGCTGGACTATTTGACTATTATAATAAAAGCTTTTGTCTGATATATTGATGGACTAGCTAGTTTGATTGCTACAAATGATATCCTAGTATCAATTTCAAACGAAATGTGCATACCAATTACAGAATGTTTCTATATTTCTTTGGCAGAAATGTTGCCGACAAAGCGGCGTAGATCGCACCAAATTCACATTTCTGAGCATCAATAATAGAAGTACTATCATTACTAACATAAAGAAAAGATTGGTCAAAGGTGAAAGGTATTTGGTAGCGAGAATAGGTAAGTACCTACCTGCTTCAGTGAGATCAAAGAAAGCTTACAAAGAGTTGGGAGGACACGCGCTAAACGTTCTTTCATGTTGATTTTTCAATCGTTCAGAAATTATATTTATGACTTCATATTTCGAGTGTTTATTTTTTATATATTTTACGATCTCTTTTAAACGTATAAGTTTAAACATATATAATTGTTAATAAAACTAAACCTTATCATTATAGTCAGATTATTATAAACTTTGCTTCATCCTTCATTGTAAGGACTGCGGTTCTTTGGAACTCTACCGGAATCGATGTTTCCTGAAGATTATAATCCAGGGTTTTTTAAATCTAGAGTCAATAGGTATTTTCTAGGTGAGCGTGTTACAGCTTGCCTGATGGTAAGCATCGCTGTGGTCAAACGCAAACCTATTTTAGGTAAAAAAACTAAAACCAGTGTCATCACTATTATTCTTGAATTGGTGGTAGGAAAAAAATGTGACGATTCGAAAGTGCTTGTAATATGCCTATTTGAATAAAAATGATTTAATTTGATTGATTTGATTTGAGAAATAAATGAGGTGGTTTAGTTAAATCATGGCTGCTAAAGGGGAATGGGTATAGCGGATAAGTTGTTTATGGATTTTTGAAAAGTTATTCGGTTAAAATATATTATGTTTTTTATAGAAAGCAATTTGCAAAAAGCCAGTGTGCCAGTGTTATATCAGCAACAGGAATTCGGCTCGTGGGTACGCGACTAGAACATCAATCATACCCTGACATTCGATTTTTCGGCCGTGCCCCTCACAAGGATAATGTAAAAGTAACTTTTTTGAAACATTGTCATTTCATAGGATAGTATTTTTTTTGAAGTTTAGAGGGCTATAAATTATTTTCATGGGTCACGATAAAAAAAAAGACCTTATCAAAGTAATATTTTTGTACAGATTTTCGTAGATAAAAATAAAAAGAATTTAGTTACGAAATTGATTGATGTTTTTATGGAGTGAGTGTGGTAAAAAACTTGACGGACTTTCAAAGTTGGAAAGAGCTTGAGAACCAATACATATAATATATCTGTGTAATATATTGTCAGTATTATGTCACGATAACGTTTACGGCATTATCGTTATGATATCATAACGAAACGCACAATAATGCACTGGCGGGCACTGTATAATCCTGGGCAGTCCCGGCGCACCCATGAATCACGGCCGTCACAATTTATCGCTTTGGCTTTACACGCACATTCTGCCATTTTTATTACGTCACAAACTCCGCACACTGGTTCTGGCACTTCGGAAATATTTATTTGGTATTGCGACAAGCTTTTTTGTCTTTGATCGAAAAACGATTTCGTGCCACCAGGTTTTGTAAAAAATCAATAAGCTCTTATTTATCAATATTTTGTTTCCAAAACCGAACTAGTGACTGAAATCTCTTTAAATAAAATAATAATAAGTAAGGCAGGTCAATATCTGTTAGGATAGATACTAAGCGTAACATCTCTTCTATTGGCAAAATACAAACTCTTTAGGAAGAGGAAGACTAGGAAGAGTATAGTTAAATACTGTACTCCTCCTAGCACCATGTATACGTGTTACTGTTTGTTTTATTTTTTGTCTATTTCAAGAGGTTGGGTATTTCAGAGGTATTTCAAGTTGATGTACTCGTGTAAATGAACAACTATGAAAGCAACCCCGAAAGTGACCTTAGGAAATATTATTTATACTTGTATTTTACAACACGTGTATAGTATCATTCTTGTAAGCCCTAAATAGACATGGGACTATTTAACCTAAATTATAACAAGTCACAAATGCAATAACTCCACTTTATAATATACCTACGTGAATATTTCACTCGAAGATCTGTTTTAAGTAAAGCAACCCGTGTTCTGTGGGCTATCTCCTGGGGCGCGTTCTTGTTCGTAAATCCTAGTCCGAATGTTTGTTTATGCGAGCTCGGTCCCGATGGGAATTTAGTAAGTAATGTAGAGTCGAGAGGTCTGTATATATCAGACATATATTTTGTGATCTTGTGATGAACTTCATATATTTCTTTCAAATGATTAGATATATTTGTTTGAGAGGTTGAAATATTGTTTGCGGGTGAAATTTAATGATGAGGAGATCCGTAGCAGAACGGACCAGCAAGGTAAAGTGGCAGTGGGCAGGGCACATAGCGAGAACCCATTGCCGTTGGGACAAGAGGGTTAGAGGGTTCTCAAATGGCGACTATGTACCGGAAAGCGCAGCGTACGACGGTGGTCAAGTCAAGGTGTACGGTCGACCAACAAAGGAAAGTCGCAAGAAGCCGCTGGATTCAGGCCGCTGCCAACTGGTCATGCTGGAGGCGTTTGGAAGAGATGATGATGATTTGTTTGTGAATTGATATATTTAGGTGTTCATTTATTTAAACAATTAAACTGAATCTACGTTAATCTATAGAGAGAATTACCTATGCATGTTGTCTATGCATAATAAATGAGCGCACAGCAAGTTCTGCAGCAGGTTCCCGGTGAAATTTTCGGATGAAATTCAATTTCGTGATGGTACCAACTTCAAATACGAATTTATTACATTGCAATTATAATTAACTAGCTGTCACCCGCGGCTTCGCCCGCGTAAAAATTATGTTGGGCTCTGTACCCCTAACAATATGTATGCAAATTTTCATAATGATCTGCTGCTTAGTCAAGCTGTGAAGAAATAAGAAACAAACAAACAAACTCACTTTCTCATTTATAATATTATAGTAAGGATAAGGATATGATTGTCAATTTAAAATATAAACCAGAATATTTCGGCGTTCATTTCAATATTTTATTGCAGTCTTTATAAAAGATCTTTCTTAAACGCATACTTTTTGGTTGTCATACATAACAAGTGCTTCAAGTTTATTTTATAAATTAAAATAATTTTGATTTGAATCGTTATATATTGTCATAATTTCACGATTGAATTTCAATTTGTTCATATCTAATGAAGCGTTAAATACTCGAGAATAGACTAACAAAGTCTAACAAGTTGTTTGAACAAGTACTGGCTCGTTTTGTTCAAAATTTTATGTAATTGCTCACCGACGTGGAACAAAAAGTAGGCTAAACTCAAGAGCGCCGGGCGCTACGGGCATAATTTTAATTTCTTTTATGGTACAACACGCACGACCCTTGTTAGCAGACAATGGTCTTCTGTCATTATAATAGTCACACATGTAGTGTCAACGATAGGAGCTTCTACAATTCAATAATAATTAAATGTAAAAATGAAAGCAACCCCGATGGCGACTTTTTCAAATATTATTTATATACTTGTATTTTCTAACACGTGTACGTGTATTAAAATGTTCTTTGCTCTAAATAAACATGTGACTATTTAACCTAAGTTATTACAAGTCACAAATGCAATAACTACATTGTGTCCTAATGTTAAATTTAAATTGTTTTAAACAACACCTGCGCGGAAAGGGTCCCATTTCTTCCTATAAAAGTAGCCTGAAAGTATGCGATTCCATCCCTAGAATATGCGGGAGGAAAAAATGTATAAAAATGTAAGAGTGCCCTCTTTTTGATGGCAGTAATTGATTTTTAAAGTAGTAGTGTAGTAGTAGTATATTTTCTTATATTTTTTCCTCCCGGGTGTTCGTCCGCCTAACGCGACTCTCCCAATCCAGTATTTGGATGGGTTGAAAAAGTCCGCTGTTCTCTTGCCTCTCCGTGACTTCCTTGCAGGTGTAGTATAAAGTCATGTAAACCCCGGGAATAAAGTGCGATTTCCACCTCGGAAGTATTGCGGCTCCCTCGTCGGAAAACGGTCACTTTACTCCCTTGATGAACAATGTACTATTATTAACCTATTCGTGAGTCTCGTTTCTTCGTTATACGTTCTATTAGAACGTAGTTCTTTTAATTTTAAATTTTTTTTCGTTATTTAGTGCCAGCAGTCTTTTCTCCCACATTTTTATTTTGGGACTCAATCTAACCTTCCTTCATGAAATTAACAAAAAGTGTTTTATCAGCACTAAACTAATCCACAGCAGGTTGAATGATGTAATGCTTGTTCGTTGTGTTGGCGCATGATTATAGATTTCCTTCAGGAACAAAGTTTATGAATGATTACTACACTGTGTGATATAAGAAATACGCTTTGCAAGTGTTGCGGTAAGAACTTCCAAACATCTGCGATTTAGATTTCACTAAGTGTGTGAAGTCGTTTCATGAAGTTGAACGAGTTACATGTCTTATCCAAATGGCTTCAAGGGAAATTGGTAGTCGAGACAAATTGCATAATTCCGCGTGTAATAAAAACTAAATATTTTATTTTATCATAACTAAACATATTAATATAAACAAATTGAATGTTAAATGCCCAACGGAATTATGTGTAATTTCTTTATTATAATAATAATAGCCGCCTTCTTGCAAAACACTAACAATATGTAAATTATCTGTTTATACCTTCTGGATTTTGTTGTCTTTGTTTTGCAAATAAAGCATATCTATCTAGTAACTATCTATTTTTATTAAACGGTCTCCATACCAAATATCATCTTTATTTTTTTATTTTTTTATTGGGACACGGCATGTGACGCCAGGGGTCCAGGAATAGAAGCGACGAGACATCCTTTATGGTGTCTCGTCGCTTCTACTATGCCGGCCTGAAAGGTGCCTCTTCACGCTCCGCCTGAAGGACCCCATATCGTACACGTGCGGTGCCGGGAACACATCGTCGGGCTCATCTAAATCAGTTCAGCGGTTTAGAAGTTAGAAGTAAAAAAAGGCAGCCAAACAAAGTTACTTTGTCATTTAATATTATTGATTTAGTTTGGAGTGTTTTGTGAATATCAGAAAATACAAAACAGATTTACAAAAAGTAAAACAGAGCCGTACATCAAATTGCGGAACATTACGCATCAACATGAAATATACAAAGGCCATAGCTACATTAACTTGGCGAGACCATTAATAGCCATCTTAGAGACGAGCGGAGATTCATTGCCTGTAGGAATTTAGGGCAAGTACAGGGAATAAATACGAAAGTAAAGAAACAAATAGAAGAAAGGTAGACTTTAATGTATGAAAAAGGAAAAAAATATTTTTTATTACCGATACAATAATACTATTGTTTACTTTTATTATAGTAACTTACTCGTATGTGTTATAAGTGTATTTAAAAAAAAAATGTGATGGATATTTGGTACTCAAAAGGTTTGTTCTTCATGCTTCTAATGATGCACCTTGCCTAAAGGTCCTGGCTCACTAAGTTCAGGCCTGCAGGAAGCACATGAAAAAGGCTTACGTATAAGTACTTACTACAATTCTAAAACATTTATTTAACTTCCTAATTGCAAAAGCCTTTAATAAAGCTCGTCTGTTTCTAATACAATTGTCCTGAGCTTTTAGTTTTTTCACTTAAATCCAATTGCACTTTTTTCTTTAAGCTGTTCAGCTTTTATTTTTCAAATATCGAAAGTGCAGCTCTTTGTGAAAAATGGTCACGAGTTTGTAACGGCATTAGGTCTCCTTTGCTGCTAGTAAAGTTAAAAGGATATTTCAAAGTAATAAATAAGAGATACGAGTACGTAACAGTTTTATGTAAGGTGCGAATATTTTTAATTTACATAGTAACATTACAATAATTAACTAGTGACTACAGTAGTAATTAGTACCCCTACAGAAGCGCCTTTCGAACGTTGACGCGACGACGAGGATGCTACGTCAGGGCAACGTTTTATTACGAATGTATATTATTGCTAACGTTCGAAAAGACGTTCAAAAAAGAAGGTACAAGGTCCCATCTGAACTATGACTCTAACTAAATACACACTGATTGAAATTGAAGGAGTAGAATTTATGTAGGTATTTCTATAATACAATAAAATTTCTAAACTCACACCTAATCACCTAATTTGAGTCTGTCTGAGAACAGAAACTCGAATCCTTCTAAGTACAAAAATATTAAACAGAACTTATACATAGTTAACTATATCTCTTAGTATCCATGAACTCTATCTAATACAATTTGGTCCAGTGTTAATAAACGCAGACGGTCTTCTATGTACTTACACAGATGTACTGTTAAATATAAATAAATGGTTTAAATTAAATTTACTTCAAGTGAAAGTAAGTATTTAACTTGGCAACATAAACAGCAATTAAAACTAAGTGTTTCACTATTTTGTTTGATGGCAGTGGTCTCGTGATGAACTAGAATTTATTCAAGGTAATAAAAGCACACTACTTTAAGTACCTACTAGCAAGCCGAGAACATTTTTCTTTAGAGTGCAAAGAATAACAATGAGTCGTGCAAATAGCTGTAATAATGGCGCATCTACCTTACCGACAGAAATGATGTTTCATTAGTGTGAGACATGTCATAATGTGAAACGTTATTGTAGGGATATATATAAATAAAGTTCACTTTTAGGGTTCCGTAGTAAACTACAAGGAGTCCTTATTAATATAGTTTCGCCATGTCCGTCTGTCCGTCCGCGGTCTAGCGCCTAGACGCTTAATGCTAGAAAGCTGTAGTAATTTTGTATGTTTACACATATTATCAATACTAACAAAGTGCTGGAACAAAATTAGGAAAAATATTTTTTTTTGGGGGGCCTCCCCTACAGGTAAAGTGGGAGTGAATTTTTTTTTCGCACCGACCCCATGTTCGGGGTATCGTTAGATAGGTCTCTTAAAAACAACGAGGGTGTGGAAAGATTATTTTCCGATACGATGATCCGTTTGTGAATTATTTGCATTTAACGTGTCAATTTTCGTTTTGCACGGTGGTCCCCCCCCCCGAAATCTCCAAAAGTCTTTAAATATTTAAAAAAATTCATGGTAGTATTCCATATAGTGAACCTACAAGGAAAACTATAACGGTTAAGTAGGTACTAGTTACAAATGTCAGAATATGGCATTGTACTCAATTGTAAGTAAGAAATAAAAAAATACGGAACCCTACATTGTGCGTGGCCCGACACGTACTTGCTCGGTTTTTAAAAATTAATGTAGGTACTTAAGAATTGAGATTTGTGTACTATCTTTATATGTATTATGGACAATGCCATAGTCTTTGTTATACCTACGGCCGGCTACGGCATATTCTGAATTCTCTATTCACTCATATAAAGTTGGAGTTACGGATGATTATGATTCTTGCCATAGACGTAACGTTCTAATCCTACAATTTAATATATTTTTAAGATTGTTTTTTTTCTTTATTCTTCAAAAAGTTAGTTTGCATTATTACCGAACTTCACACTAGGATTCACTGTGTCGTGGTTGAGTCAATTTGCGTCACAAGTTAATAACATTTACAAACTAATAGGTGAGAAAAACTTACATAAAACATAAAAGGTAAGAAAAGCTCTAGAACAGTAAATTATATTTTGAAAATTGTATGATAATACAATCAGTTTGTTATTAATGAAGATAAATGGAATCTATATAATAATTTTATCTCGCAAATCACGCCGTGTAGGAGGATGAAACTGGGAGCGTTCGCTGGCTGCATAATATTTCTCTCGAGTCTCACCTATTCCAATTTAACTTAAATAACTATAGTCTTTAAATTTCCGAAAGCAAATTTATAACGTTAGCTATGCTCATAAAACAGTGGGGAAACTTTTTCAATGTTTTGATCGGTACTCTAATGAATAGCTCTTTCCAGCTTTTATTTTCCCGTTTCCTGGGAAATATTCAAATTTATTCCCTCTTACGGTTTCGTCGTAAGTTACTAAACAATCTGAAAGGTTTCTATGGCCTTATATCGGTTTAATATTCTTTATTACATACATACCACAATTTTTTAAGGTAATGCTTTTGGGATCGAAAATAAAAATAAACTGATAACTATTACGAAAATAAAATACTTGTTTATTTTTTTGCCTGTTTAACGAATGAATTCGAAAACTTATTTTGGGTGGCTGGGCTGGACACGGGGTCGATTTCTGATCCGTTTTAATGAAGCGACGAAGATTGATATTTAACTTCTTTATTTTTATACAGTTGATAATAATCATTTTCAACCGACTTCAAAAAAAGGAGGAGGTTCTCAATTCGACCCGTATGTTTTTTTTTTTTCTATGTTTGTTACGCGATAACTCCGCCAATTATGAACCGATTTGAACAAATCTTTTTTCGGCTTATAGGTAATACCTCAAGGGTGGTCCCATTTAAATTTAATAATATTTGAAGTCGGTTTTTTTTTTTTTTTAAAGTTAATTATCGTGCATTACATTGGACTTGCTGTAAAAAATTCCTACCTATAAGTACTATTAATTTTTATTACGGTTTTCGCATACTCGCTGTATTTCAATTTGCAGTCATAATCTATACATATAATAAAACAGTAGACCCCGATATGTCTGTACATTGGACATATTTGGCAAAAATGGAGAGGGAACAGTTAGAGTAAGGTAGAGAGTAGGTAATAAAAGCAAAAAATTTTATTTTTTATTTTTTTGTCTGTCTGTCTGTTTGAACGCGCACATCTTCTAAGTTACTGAACGGATTCTAATGCTGTTTTTCCAGGAAGATAGAGCTTGGGATAGAACAGATTATAGGCTTTGTTTCATTTTAATCGCATGTCAGGAAAAGGAGTTATTCTTATTTTAACATTTCACGCGGACGAAGTCGCGGGTAATGTAAAATAAATTTGGATATGGAAATTTCAAGGGCTTCGTTTGTTAATTGAATAAGGTTAATTAATTTATAGGTAAAGTACATTTATTTCAGAAACTGTTAAAAACTAAACTGTTAAAACTGTTAATCATCGTCATTATGTCAGCTGCAAGCTGCGTGTACAGTATCACCGTTTTTTGCGAACAACCATAAGGAGCTGCTAGCGTTTGCATAAAATGTTGTGCTGGCGACGACGCGACACGCGACGCGTATACGAAGCGACGCCGCGCCGTTGTGTCGCGTCAACGTTGCGCCCACCACACTAGAAAGAAGCGGACTCTCGGGATCTCGCTAGTGTCGGTTCTCCAAGTCAATCACCACACGTCACGTACTCTAGATAAAGTGGCAGTAAATAACTAAAAGAGAATAAAAGTATTTTTGATTTGATTTGATTTGAAAGTCTATAAATATTATAGCCTTTTAAAGTATGCAATGTTACTTGTATTAAACTTTCAATACCCTACCGTTTTTAATGTTTTTCATAATTTATTCAAAGAAATGTTGGTCTCTTTATACATGCGGCTTGTCGAGCTCGGAATGATTACTGAGAACTGCACTTCGTATTCAGAGGAAATTTTAATTTAAACTGCGCTTGTAATTTCAGCTACGAGAACATAATAAAGTCGTTTATTTTAATAATAAATACATAGGCAGCTGTGGTAGTCTATAATAATACCATTATGAAAGTCTTCAAGCTTCCTTTGTAAGACTTAGAATTTAATGCGAATTTTCTGATAAAATTGACTTGAGTTTTACAAACTTGTGTTAAGCCATCTGAAAGCCATCGAGCCATCTGGAAGTATTAACGTATCAATTTCGATGTTTTTTTTCGCTTAATATGTTGAATAAAGTTCCTACCTAAATAAAAACTATCATAATAGTCTCTTCATGTTCCGACTATGCCACCAAACTATGTAGCTAAAAATTATGAATAATATAAATAAATAATAAAATAACGACCTCCCTAGCGTAATGGTTACCACGCCAGACCGCCGCAAGGTCCCGGGTTCGAATCCCGGTCGGGTTATGATGATTGGCCTGGGTTTTGGATGTTTATCTATGTATATATGTATTTGTTATAAAATATATAGCGTTGAGTTATTATCAAGTAACACAAGTTTCGAACTTACTTTGGGGCTAGCTCAAACTGTGTGGTTTGTCCTTATATATTTATATAATATTTATTAATTTCAGAAATTGAAATCGAAACAGACAATTTTGTACAGAATTAAATGAAGCAAAGCTAATAAACTTTGAAGAGAAAATTAATTAGTTTTCACACGAGGGCTTGGTGGAGGTGTTCTATCACAAATTCCATATCCGTATCGCCACAGATTACTTAATAGTTACTTGTATCTCTATTGGTTCATTCACAGACATCTTTCGCTGTAGTTAAAGGATAAGTTAGTTTCGATATTTTATCTATGAACTTTTTAAAATCAAGGTACGTTGTTTTGCTGTCAAAAGTTAGCTCGTGACGTCACAAAATGACAAGGAAAGCATGGGGGAAGCAAGCAGTAGAAAATTATACAGCAACAAGAAGTAGGTAAGTAATAAAAAAATGTCTGTGGCCGCAAGGATGTATGTAGGAAGCTATAGCAAGGCACAATGGAAGGAAAGTGAAGAATTCGTTTTATTAATAAAATTATACTACTGTTGCCCTTAATTTAGAATATTCGAGGAGGGTATGAATAAACAAACAAACAGTATATAAATTATTCGGCGGTATCGTAAACTGCTGCCATTTATCATAGCAGAGAAGTGGGTAATGAGAGAAGTTAAGCGATTAAAGACTAAATTGTAACATTTTCACAATGATTGCTATAGAATTGTATTATTCCGAGGGCAGGGCATAGGAGTTTGTATATAGCTTTCTGCCTTGATTGTCATTATTGTATATTGCCAACAATAACAATAGATTTTTATCAAAACCAAAGGTTATTCTATAAATAATTAAATGATTCTACTGCAAAATTCCACTAAATACACTGGGCGTCAAAAATAAGTACCTAGTACAGTTTTAAAATTGCAATTACTCTTTGAAATAAAAATGAATCTTTAAAAGACGATATTATGCATAAAGTTTTTATTACTTTAAATAAAATGTAATTGTCTTTTAACATTTTTTTATTTCAAAGGTATAGCTTCTGTAGTTTAGGAGATATTGCAATTTTAAAACTGTACTACTTATTTTTGACGCTCAGTGTAGTTGATTCAAATTTCAGTGGAGTGATTCATGCATGCCATAAAATAATTCCATTTGTTCACGAATCTTATTAGTGGTTTTACCACTTGCTAATATATAATAGGCTATTTTGCAATTTAAATAAAGCCAAAAGCATATTGGAACTGTAAGAAAAAACCATCTGTGTGCAGGCTGTGAATATTGAAAAGGTAGATTGTTGAAATTTACCATGAGTACCGGTACAACAAAATAAATCAAGTAAGTTTATCAGTTGTCTACTATCGTACGTAGCATAACCCCTGGACTAGATGACACAGTCTACGTGTCCCAAGATAGGTACTACATATTTTATGTGCGTAATTATGCAGGAACACGTTACTGCCCCTTGTTATTGACGGACGGCAAAACGGCCTAGTTTGGGTACTAGTTTATATTATCACTAGCTGCTGCCCGTGGTGATATCCGCGTTTAATTTTATGCACAGCAGCGCCATCTATATCAGATTTTTGACCAAATCGTACGGGAATCGCGTACTTTTCGGGATAAAAGTACCCTATGCTTTAATCCAAGGTATCAACTACCTACATACCAAATATCATAAAAATTGGTCCAGTCATTTGACCGTGAAGAAGTAATAAACATACACATAAACTTTTGTTTTTATAATATTAGTAGGATAACATGATACATAGACAGTTAATTTTATAAACTACATCAGTATAACAGTATCAGTATGACTTTTGAAATCCTGAACTAAGCATGCCAAACTGAAATGAGAGAAAAAGTTAACTTATAGGCAAACACAAGCCCGAATAAAAAGGACCCGAGCTCTAAGGCATTTGAAACCTCCGTACCAGTCGTATCGGGCCCATAGTAGTCCACAGAGTATAGCTACAGAGACCTGTGGGGGCAATTCACGTAACAAGAACCGTTTCTATTTCGATTCAACGACACTCGCTGTCTCTCTCATACAAAATAGGAATTGAACGAACAGTAACAAACAGCGAGTGTCGTTGAATCGAACTATAATTTTAATTTAATTTTAAGTTTAAAATAAACACAAAACGCGGTGCATGGACCGACAGCGGCCCGATGGGATTATCAAGTGATTACACTACCACTTGTAACGAATCAAATGTAAATAATATTATAAATGATTCACAGACCTTAAATTCACCTTTAACGCAATATAGGGATGTGAGGGTAGAAGAGAAAAAGCAAACACAATGCGATTTAAATGAACAACGGACGACGGTGAACCAGCCGAGTGAGGATGTCGTTGTCGCGGGCGGCAGCGGGGTAGGAGGGCTACGATCGCCGGGGACAGCGAATCAGGCGGCGGCGTGCGCTCGGGCCGGTTCCGAGGTGACGTCAGACTCACCGAGCCCGACTTCACGTTCAACAAATCAGCTGACTGTCAATAATAAAGCAAGCCGTAGTTATGATTGTAAACAGGCGCGTTCGCCGCATGAAACGATGACACAAGACAATATTGACAACAAAGGATGGCGTAAAGTTACATATCATAAGAAACAAAAAACATATCGTTACGCGGGCAAATCGGGCGTCGCACGAGACCTTGAATGCACATTTAAAGCTGCAGAGAGAAAAATTCTTATGTTTATTACGAACGTGCATACGTCTACCGAAGAAAAAGACATTGTAAATCATATTTATAATAAGACAAAGGAAACGGTACATCTTGAAAAAATAAATATGAAAATTGACAGGGGCCACAAAGCGTATAAATTTTTAATATCAGAGACCAATTTACCGAGATATATGGATGTAACATTGTGGCCAGAAGGTGTCATATTTCGGCGCTTTGTGAACTATAAACAAAGACAATCGAACGTAGACGGCTTCTTCAGGAAACTTGGTTGCTGCCGCACGACATACCTTTCATAAGCACGATTGATAAAGACTTCGGCTATACAGCGACATCTGCAGTTGACACGTCTGCGGGCATTCTTAGAGGAAGACCACACGGTGGAACGGCGGTGATGTGGCGTCATACAGCGTTTCAGCAAGTGTCAGTGATACGGTGTAATAGTGCTCGCATGTGTGGTATAAAAATTATGACGGACGACAGGCCGGTGATAATTATGAGTGTGTACTTGCCAACAAACTCTGTAGAAAACTTACAGGACTTTATAGAATGTTTGAGTGAGGTGAGCTCAATTATTGACGAATATGGGATTGATGCTGTTTATATCCGCGGATCCGGGTGAGTTATTTTACAGTGAGCTTGCTAATATATGTAGTGATCAACAATGGTCCTGTATAGATGTCGATTTGCTAGGGCGGGACTCGGGCACTTTCACATACGTTAGTGATGTATATGGTACGTGTAGCTGGTTGGATCATTGTATTGTAACTCACTCGGCAAAAATGTCTGTGATTGATGTTAGTGTATGTTATGACTCTCAGTGGTCTGACCATTTCCCACTGATTATTCAGTGTAACTTAAAAATACTAACGCCTAAAAACATACCTAAATTTATTAATGAAAATGTAAATATAATTTGGGGTGAAAGGAATGAGAAAGAAAGGTCCAGGTATGCCACTGAGTGTCATAGGCGATTGAGATTGATTGGCTTTCCTTCGGAATGTATTGAGTGTGCACATGACTTTTGTAATAACCGTGACCACCGACGTGTCCTCGATAGTCTATACTCTGACATTGTGTCTGCTCTGCGAGACGCGGCAGAAGTGGGTCGGGGGGGCGGGGGTAAGTGTAAGGATAGTGGTAGGCGCGTGGTAGGATGGAACAAATACGTCAGCGAGGCTCACAGGCAGGCGAGGATCAATTTTAATGAGTGGATAATGTGCGGTAAACCAAAATCTGGACCTGTGTACCACGAAATGTGTGAAAGCAGACGAATTTTTAAGTCTAGATTAAAATGGTGCCAGAATAACCAAAATCAAATAAAAATGGACACTCTGGTCGAAAAACATTCCAAAGGAAACTTTCGTGGTTTTTGGCAAGATACAAGAAAGTTAAATGCACGACCTGGTCTCCCTGTGAGCGTCGATGGTAAGAACGATTCCAGGGACATAGCGAACATCTTCAGGGATTACTTTACCGTTAGATCACCTTTGAGTCCGGCGAGGGGTGGGGTGCTCAATGTTGATATGTGCAGCAAAATGAAGCTAGCTAAAGATGTCGCGTAAGTTATAAAACAAATAACAAGAGGTAAGTCCCCAGGACATGATGGACTCAGCATTGAGCACCTGATTCACGCCGGGCCACATATCGCAGGGGTTTTGGCTATGTTCTTTTCATTGTGTGTGAGCCATTCCTACCTACCCGCAGAGTTTATGAAAACGATAGTGGTACCAGTGGTAAAGAATAAAACAGGAGACCTATCTGACAAAAATAACTATAGGCCTATCTCTCTTGCCACTATCATTGCAAAAGTGTTTGACGGTGTGCTTAATGCGCAGTTGAACAATTGTGTAAATTTGCATGATAACCAGTTCGGGTTCCGACCTAGGCTGTCAACTGAAAGTGCAATACTGTGCCTTAAGCACACCGTCAGATACTATACGGGTCGCAGGACGCCCGTTTATGCTTGCTTCCTCGACTTATCTAAAGCTTTCGACCTGGTTCGGTATGAGCTGCTGTGGGACAAGTTAAGAAAAATAGACCTACCTCAAGAACTTATTGGCATTTTCCAATATTGGTACGCAAACCAATCAAACAGTGTTCGTTGGGCGGGCACAATGTCGGATCCGTATCGACTCGAGTGCGGTGTTAGGCAGGGAGGATTGACGTCACCTACCCTATTTAACTTATATATTAACGAGCTTATTGTCGAGCTCAGCAACCAACATATCGGCTGCCATGTTGACGGCGTATGTGTCAATAATCTAAGTTACGCTGATGACATGGTGCTGCTGAGCGCGTCGGTATGTGGTCTGAGGAGTCTGATGCGGATATGTGAGAGATACGGGGATAGTCACGGTTTAATATATAATGTAAAAAAGAGCAAAGGCTTGGTCTTTAGAGCTGGAACATTGTGTCCCCAGAACATACCACCTATAAGACTAAATGGAATTGCGCTGGATATAGTCAACGAGTTTAAATACCTGGGACACATACTCACGACCGATCTAAAGGACAATGCCGACATTGAGAGGGAGCGGAGGGCGTTGTCAGTAAGAGCCAACATGATAGCCCGCAGATTTGCGGGGTGCTCTCGCGAGGTAAAAATATCACTTTTTAAAGCGTATTGTACTTCCTTGTATACCTCTAGCCTGTGGGAGAACTATACTGCACGTAGTTACAACGACCTCCGTATCCTATATAATAACGCATTTAGGATAATGTTGGGGTTGCCTCGATTCTGCAGTGCTTCTGGCATGTTTGCGGAGGCAAGTACTGCATGCTTCCACGCGACCATCCGCAATCGGGGTGCGTCTTTGGTGCGCCGAGTGCGATCCAGCCCCAATGTTGTCCTAAAAATGATTGCCGAAAGATTGGACTGCCCTTACCTCAGGAGATGCTGGTGACAGGCATGTTACAGTTGCTATGCTTGAGAGAAAGTATTAACATTTTATTTATTATAATTGTAATTTGAAATTGACTTTTTATAATATATTATTTTATTATTATTTTATTTTATTAATATTTTAATTTGATTTGCAGTTGTACTATTTAATTTTATTTAATTAAACTATGTTTTTGAGAATTGACCTGTACCTACCTAACTAATTATGGATCAAAGTTGTCCGAAATAAATGAATTTTATTTTATTTTTATTTTTTATAATCGATTCTTGTTGCGTGAATTGCCCTACTGCTCTGTAATAGCACGAAAGCAAGCTATTAACGAGCCAATGCTACGTAGTAGCAAGTGTGTCCAAGATGGTGACAGGCATGCTTATTTCAAACCTGCTCGAAGATCGAATGCCGTTCTCGATTTTCGAGCACACTACCTAACCTGGGTCAACCTGCTCAAAGCACGCCCCTTCCGCCCGTGCTACAGCGCGAGCGCGGGCGAGCTTTGAGTACGTCTGAACACATTTGCTTAAAACTAGCATGCTTATTTCTAACAAATGTGAAGGTGTATGATGAAAAGAAGCATCCTTATAATATTGATAGCAAACGTGAACAGCTGCGGGGCATATTTCTGAGCAAACTCATAAATATGCTCACCAGCGTGCTGTTACAGAGCAGGTCTATCCGTACCTTTATTTGGAGAGGGAGAATCCGTCGCTGAGTCCACATAATTGTATTAAATTGTAATTAAAGTCAACGTAACACGACACCAGAAATTTGTTATTTCTGAAAATACTCCTAACTGTAGACTTCCTTGTATTAAAACCGTGCGGCTTATACATGTTGTCACTTTTGTATATCATTTCAATTAGTGAAGAATATTCAAGCGAAAATGTCAACAACGTTATAGCTTAACAAGTACAAAAGATTTTTTTTTATTGTATGAAATTTAAACTGCAAATTCTGTTTGTAAAATTGTATTTGGTAGTTAACAAATTTTTCCAACAACAAGTCATCAAAGTTTTATTGCCTATGCACTAGTTTTCTGAGGGCAATTGGTATGTATTTGTAAGAGTTAGTAAGAGATTTTTACTAATACGCCTTCAATATTTAGTATTCGTTAATCCCAGTGTGTCGTGAGGAATATTGACTTTGTTTGTTAATGAACAACAGAATAAGGTATCCAATCAGCTCTTGCGATGACGTCATTAATTAGTATTCGAGCGCCATTGAAACTCCGGCTTACATTTTGTGTATACGACAGAAGTTGGATTTTGATTGTGTTTGATACTTCACATATACATGTCCGCTTGTGTATTTCTGTGAATATACTGATTGAGTAATACACCAAAGGGCTTCTTTCATAAGGCCTAATGATATTAAAGATGCTAATGCTTTGTCTTTGTTTAAGGTGAGGTTGAAGAAGTATACCTATTAGCGAGAAAATATTGCGAAGGGTTTTATATGCACTACATTGTTTTTCATATTGTCTAATAGTTTTGTTTATAAGCGTTCATTAATTTTAACATAACTATTTTCTTAATATTAGTTTTAGACTCATTATAAATCAATTGTATATATTCTTTATGAGTCAATAAAGTTCTTTTTTTTTTTTTTAGTTATTTTATTTGACATTAATTGTTGCTTATTTCGGGTCTGTAGTTGATTTGTTATTGTTACATTTTATTTTATTTATTTCAATGTTATAATTAATTTTTATTTACTTTTTTTATCTTTTTATTTTTTTTAATTGACATTCTATTCTATGACTTTTGTATTGCTGCGTTTTGGAATGTTAAAATGTATGTAGGTATTTTGTTTTGTTTTTTTATCTAATTTTATTGTGTTTTTATGAAAGGCTGTTGCTCCCGTCTCGAACACATTTGTACGCCGACAAGGCAAAACATGACGGACTGTAAAAAACATATCCAACATTAATATGTAAATACTCATGTTTTCTGCAAATAAATTTATCTTTATCTTTATCTTTAAACCTAAAACGACATTGAAAAAATTCCGGATTCCGGAATTTCAAGTTTATTATAAATCTTAAATATAACGTATTACGTATATAACTACTTACATAATTACGTATATACATACATAAATACTGGTTTATATATGTATAGCCGACTAGCCTGTCGTGTCTTCGTACTGCCGAAATACAACGAAGCTGTAAATCTATGGCGCGCGAAGATTGAACTGAAGATTTAGGTAAGATAGTAATCATAAACCAGTATTTATGTATGTATAAACGTTATTATGTAAGTAGTTATACACGTAATACGTTATATTTAAGACTTATAATAAACTTAAAATTCTGGAATCCGGGTTTTTTTCAATGTCGTTTTTCTCCTTGTAGCCGCGGATTAGGGAGGTAATTCTTGTATTGTTATTAGGGTATATATGTAACCATCTGATATAAGCCAATTGCAAATCCCCAAAACAAAAAACAATAAAAATAAAAATCACGTTTTAGTGATTTATTCCAAATTGGTAAGTCGTATTGCGTACAGAAAATGCTTAAAATGTGGCTTGTCTTTAGGCCTTCCACCCTAATAACGAAAATTACGCTTTACATCTAAAGATTTCCAGTTAGAATTTTTTTCGTGATTTTACACATTCCGGGATTTGAAATTTAAAATAAGGTTTTAAAAAAAAACTATACAAGTTAGCGGCGCGGGAGTTTTACTCGTGCATTTGTTATGGTATAGTCTAGCCTCAGACTGTATAAAGAATACATGTCCGATTTTTGGGTAAAAAAAAAACACTGTGCAAGCTTATCTGTCAACTACTACCGCTCCGCGCACGCTGCGCACTCTCAACCAAATAGCCGAGAGAACAGACATGTTCACTTGTTCTTTGAGCGAATTCAAAAATATTGGATTGCATATTATATGTTATAATACTTAGATAATAATGATTAGTTGCTTCGCTATCGCATTGGTTTTAAAACTGTAATGGTAGACTTAAGCTGTGATGTAAAATAAATAAATAAATAAACTAAACCAAATAACCGCCGGTGTTACAAGCGTCCATAGGCTACAGTAGTGGTCGCTCACCATCAGGCGGACCGTAAGCTTGTTTCCCACCTTTGTGGTATAAAATAAAAACACTGGAAAACGTGTCAGAAACGCGCTTGAATTTAGTTCCGCGCGCGTCAATATTTATGATAACTTCAAAGATATTAATTTTAATTATAAATGTACCTTCTTAATGTAAAACAATACAATAAAGTAAATGAATAAAAGTGCGGGATTCGATCGTTGGATAGTCAGAGCCAGTTCTATCCTATCAAATTATTGTAGGTATTGTATTTGATTTTTTCATTAATAATATTAATATTAATCTATTTCGGTATCAAAATAACAATTTACTATACAAGGTTAAGGTTAAGGTTCTTTAATACAAAAAGAAAAATCTAAGCTTACCTATATATTTTCTGGAAATTGCTAAAATATTGTAGCTTACAGTTATTCGAGGTCCAATGAGGCGTTATATGAGTTTCTACACGGTTCGCTAACTTTTATCCGGACCATGAATATCACACAGGTTTTTTTAACGTTATCGTTATTTCATTAACCCTTTGACTGCTACAGGCTACATGCCGCTAACGATGGGTGACATGCGGGATAAAATATTGTTTTCTATTTTTTATGCCAGAGGCGGTAAACGAGCTTGCGTGTCATCTAATAAGTATAGTGTATTTTATTTATTTACATAATATCAATATCATAATCTCAGACACAGAAGTTCACTACTGGACATAGGCCTCCCAAAACCCCAAAATATTATGTTTTTTCTTTAAACGTGTGCATCAAATGACATATAACAGGAAAAGATAGAAATTACTTGCCTTCGAGAAAGCCATAAAAATATTTTCTCCCGACAGAAATCGAACGGACAACCCCATCCCCATTTGTATTTATGTTTTAGCCAAGCAAGGTCAATAGATAAGTCCTAAGAATAATAATTTCTTTGAGAGAGATTAACGCGCTATTAGCACTAATGCGTCATGAAAAATTGCCTGGATAGTTGGATAAGTAACAAGAACGAGGGTCGCAGGATCAACACTAATCTGTTTAAATGCCGGTCCTGCTCAAATAAATCCTGTTTAAATAACCGTAAAACTGTCCGTGTGCGGAGGCTCTTAATCCTTTTGATGTGGATCACTTCACGATCGAATTTCACTTATTTTCTATGTTTTAGGTTGATTTGCTTATGTATGCGCTCTCAATTATGGAGGATACGTGCTAACATGGTCAGATCTTTTCATATATATGTATAGTATTTTAATATGTATTTTTAATAAATATAGGATTAATTTATGTTTTCCTAACCTTTTATTTTGAGTTATACCTACTTGTTTACTTTCAATTTCAAGTTTGAAGGTTTCAATATAAATGTATGAAGTTACTTTTGTATACAAATAATGACTGATCGTTTTTATAGGCTGCTGTCTCTAAAAACGATCAGTCACTATTTTGAATACGTCATTGTAATAATTATAATGGAAAAGATAAATACTTGCAAGTACAACAATCAGGGAGATCTATAAGTAATTGTTAATTTTAATTAACAATCTAAACGCCTCTAGACATCAATTTTATTATAATTAATTTAAAATCACAAAAGGTATGTATGAGGCAACTGCAATGTCGACCCACATCCGACCCCTCTATCCTCTGTGTATTTCAGGAGTAAATAAAGATACCTATACAGTATACATCTAGCACATAAATGGAACAGTTGAATTAATGTTAGTTAGATCAGTGCTCAAATACACATTTAACTATTTATTAATATACACATTATACATATTAGTGAGTACACACACATCATTTACAAAAAAAAAATGATTTGGATTGCGACTTAGCGCCCCATCAAGAAAATGTGATTCTTATACTTAGATGAAACCAAAATAACCCTATTTTGGTTTCATCTAAGTTCTTATATAAAAAATTCAAACATAAACAAATAAAAAACATACCTACTTTACGTATTTCCTGTTGTATTATGATTATAGAGTATCACAAGGTCACGATTAATAAGGCATTGTAAGAAAAGTTACTGTAGATACATTTATTTTTCTGTTTTCGAGTGATATCGATACCCCAGTGTCAATGTGATACGACTGTAGGTAGATGTTTCGGCGACAAAGCGGAACATTCCGATTAGAGTCTTTCGTAGGCACCGAGTTGATAGCACTGGTCCGTAATAGGATGAGAATTATTTAAACTAAAATAATAATAAATATATAGGGACAAATAACACAGATTGAGCTAGCCCCAAAGTAAGTTCCGAGACTTGTGTTATGGGATTGGATACTAACTCAACGATACTATATTTTATAACAAATCACACATACATATATAGAAAAACATCCACGAGCCAAGCCAATCAGAAAACGTTCGTTTTTCATCATGACCCGACCGGGATTCCCTCCTTCGTGGGTGGCGGTCTGGCATGGTAGATAACCATTGATTAAGCCACGGAGGTCGTCAAAATCCTACTAATATTATAAAGGCGAAAGTTGTGTGTATGTTTGTTGTTCTCAAATGGCGGGGCCAATTTTTATGAAATTGGGTATGTAGGTAGCTGATACCTTGGATTAACACATAGGGCACTTTTTATCCCGAACCGCATCAAAATTCGATGCGTATTTTTAAAGATTTAAGCATACATAGGGACAGACAGACAGACAGCGCGACTTCATTTTATACTATGTAAAGATTAAAATAATACATAATTATGTATATTCTACGAAAAATAGTTTACATAGGTCTGATAAATTGTATTGAACATCAAAAATATTAATGACCAATTATATACGCTTTCATAGAACAATGAGAAAGTTAAACACAATTGCGCACATACAATGGTCGGTACTTCATCAATTAATACCCATCAGTCTTGAACAGTTACACAATCACTTGATTTATGGAATTAAATGTCGACAATGGGACTGACCTACGAGTAACATAGTCTGATCTACGTAAACGTATAATACAAATATCATGGCGAGTTACTCAAAAACTTTAAGGCGCCGCGCGCCGCCGCTCCTACTGCGCGCAGTCTAGGGTCAGAGTTCCGAGTTCTGCGTTTTGCGTTGCGTTCATTGTAACCTATGTGGTGGCTTAGAATCTTACACACCAAAAGTAGTCGGACCGCGTTGTCGGTAAAGTACGACGGACGGCAGAACTTGGAACTCTGACCGCTTAGCCGCGCGCAGTGGGATCGGCGCCTAAAAAACTAAAACACAATAAATATCATCGTTGTGACGTTTGTTGTCACTGTCAAACTTAAAGTAGAAAAAACCGGGCAAGTGCTTGTTGAGTCACGCATAGCGTAGTGTTTCATATTTTACTACGCTTTGTTTGCTTGTAGACATTTGTATGTTTTCATCAAAGAAATGTTATTTTCTAGGTTCGTCGGCTATTTCTTGGTAACTAGTAGAGCCTATTTAATCGTGATAGTTTTCCTATTAAGTTTCTTTGTGATATACCAACTACAAAAGTACTATATTTTCTCGGAAGTTGTACCTATATAAAATTTTGGGGATGCTATTTTTCTTAATACGCCCCTGTCTTGTGAGATTCAATAGACTGGATCCGATAAACATTCCTCATAAAGTTTTCCATTCAATATCTTTATGCCATCTTTAGGCATCGTTTTTATTGAAAAAGAGATTTTCCATTTTATATAACATAGTAAATAAAAAGTCTTTTTAATAAAGTACAAAAAATATTTGTGAAGTACATATTTAAATTTAATATGATGATATTTAGGGCCTCTTTCGAGCCATGATGGACCGCATATCAAAATGAATAGGGCTCGCCCAACACACATCCTAGTTAAAATTTGTGTACCTTTTACTGTACGTACTTGCCACTTCTAGTCTGGGTTACGTTCTAAGGAGACCATGACCTTACTTATTATATTTATTCTTTCGTCGCGTCACAATTTAATTATTAAAACTGTGAAGATAAGTCTTTTCAAACGAAGTCATGACTATGCTGAGGTAGCGAGCAGTAATGGAGGCGGCTGATTCAGCATTTTGTGACGCCTCAAAAGTGTTCGTCATCGGAAAAAATGCGGCGGCAACTACTGCTGACGTTGACTCCACTTGTGATCAATCGAACCTCACGTCTCAGCCCTTCAACCCGGGAATGCTCATTTCACTGACATTGAAATAAATAGATGATGCTTGTGCGTGCATATTATATTAAGACGTTATTCGTTTAGACAAGAACACTCCGCAACCGCTTAATATTCAACCGTAGACTATGTAGAAGATTATCTGATAAGTCTAAAAACGACTGACCAGGCCCATGTTAAAGCTTTTTAATTCTTTTCAAGAATGACAGTGACAATTTTTTAGTTAAAGCTTGGTTTATATATTTAAAAAAACATGGTAGTAGTCCATATGCTGAACCTTCAATGAAAACTATTACGGTTAAGTAGGCTCTACTTCCCGAGTAATAGCCGACGAAATCATTTTATAAGTTTCTTTGAAGAAAACTTATAAAATGTAATAAAATGATCACATTCTATCACATTGCTTGCTTGCAATCGAGTCTAATATCAAATACGGAACCCTAATACTGTGCGTGGCCCGACATGCACTTAACCGTTTTTTTTGCCAAATATGTACAATGTCCCAATAAAAAAAAAAAACAGACATGCGTCTACGGTTTTATTATATGTATAGATTGTATGAATTTCCTTCAATAAAACCCTAAGTAATAATGAGAACGACAAGTTTCTTTTCCATAAAGATGGAGCGTTATTATTAGATTTATGTCTTCGTTCATTTGGTCGAATTATCTTTTAAGTTCTCTTAAATGCGGCCGTTTTGCACGTTTCACTGCGGGTTACGATTCTCGATAGCTTTCCATTCCATTTAATTATACTATACGTGAGGTGAATATCTGATTTCTGTAGGATATCTATAGCTGTTACAAAAGTACGTGCCGTAGTCATAGTGAAAGTATTTGTAATACATTACAGGAAGGCAGATATTTTGTTATATACTTACTTATTTTCAGGGCGTCGGTGATAGCGGCAAGTTCGCAGCCTGGTTTTTTTGCCTGGCTGGGTAATAAGGGCTAATAAACACACTGTGTAACAAATTGTTGAAGCGCAAACTCAATTATATCAAAGAACATGGTAGGACTACGTGTTATATGTATGTTTTGTATATGCTATATTTTACAGTAGGCAGTGTAGTATATTACCCGCGCAAACCCATTGTTCCAGATTTTGTTGTTATGTTAATCCACCAGGTTATAAATTACCTATGTAGGGTTTCTAGCAAATCCATCATACGTTTTTCTCGAGAAAGAAAAGAATAAACATTATTTTATTACTAACTAGCTGCTTCGCGTGCGCGGTCTTTTTTTATTACCTATATATAGCTTATTTATTACACTCACAAATAACGTGAATTTCTATGTAGAATACTTTTCAAAATCGATTCAGTATATACATCCAGAGATGACCCCCTATAACCTCACAAAATCTTCATCTTTATAGTGATAATATAGTGTAAAAAATACAATATGCAAAAAATATAAGAGAGGTAAGGCACAGAGGATAATCCGCTCAAATCGGAGCAGCCCGTCTAGGGAAGGACTTCCACCTTACAGAAGATCGCAGCCAAATAGCATTGGTCTCGAGTCTCGACCATGTTGTGTTCCTACGGTGAGTAAGGTCTCCAGAGCTCCACTTGGGGGGGTTGGGAGGGTTGGCAACGCGTGAGTGATACCCCCGGTATTGCAAGCATCTATAGGCTACGGTGACGGCTTACCATCAGGCCGACCGTATGCTTGTTTGCCACCTTAGTAGTAAAAAAAATTGTTTTTCGTATTTATTTTCAAAAAATCTGGAGAGTATTACTGTTACTAACACATTTATTTGAGGAGCCCGATGGCGTCGCTGTGTGTCGCACTCTTATATGAACACGCAAGTTAAGCGACGTCGACCCTAGCCAACGTTTGGATGGGTTTCGTTATCACGAGCTTCTGCGTGCTTCGGAGGGCACGTTAAGCCGTCGGTCCCGGCTGTTGTCGATGGATGACAGTCGTTAAGCCAAGTCGGTGGCCAGGGCGGTTTGAAAACACCGGTCTCTGCCAATCCGCATTGAAGCCGCGTGGCAGAGACCTGTATCTCAGCAGTGGGATGATTATGGGTTGATATGATGACCACATTTATAAGGCAATCAATCCTTATTACTCCTTACTACTTATACCAAAACAATAAGACACAGGAAATAAGGAAAACGTCTCGAAAAAAGAAAATGAAAAGTGGGACATCTCTGGTGGCAATTATTTGTGTCTCCCCGTAATTACTGGGCCCTGGAGGTTACAAGCAGATAAGCGGCTCTGCCATCATTTACATAAACCAGGGGTTCCTGACATAATTAGCGTTATGACTGCCTCTGTCTACTGTAACAAAGGTCCTTTTATATTAAGTACATGTCTAATGAAAATATCCATTATTTATTTCGAATGACATTTTTGATGAATGTGAAGGCACTGGGTAAAGGTAGATAGATATTTTATGTCCGTTTATGTTACCTTGACACGCGGAAATTATCAATTTCAAATTTCAAATTCAAAACAGTAACTAGAAGTTTTTGAAAAAAAAAATCTACGATAACAAACTATGCGTTCTAATCAGATATTCCGTATGAGCACTTACGGTCTGAATTTCAAACCGTAAGTGCTCATACGGAATATGGACGGGCGTTATTTGTTGACAGGAGATCCGTGATATTACTGCAGCCGTCCGCCATCCGCCATGCAACCTATCGACGGCAGCCGTCGAAGAAGCAGTCGATTTGTAGCGAGCGACGAAGTCTGTAGTTATATCTGCCGTCAACAAATTCTGTTGCACAAAAACACGTAAAATGAATTATACATAGATACATTATATTCGCTGTCGTTGAGTAACTAATAAAGAAAAAAGAGAAGAGATAACTCGACCTCTTAACTGTGTTAAGCAACTCACTGCATCTACATTAAAGGACAACGAAGATCGACTAATGAACGATTGCATTAGTCGATATTCGTTTCTTTTTTTCCGGGTTACATGAACAATAATGAACATTCTTCTCGCCAGCGTTCTATTTAGGGACATTGGATGTAGAACACCCTATAAGGTTTATGGTTATGTAGTAGGATAATACAGGTATTGTGCTAAGAACTTGGATTAGTCAGTTCCGTTAAGGTTCTTAGCATAATGAGGCACATTAGCTGACGGCGCTAAGATCGCACAAAGCAGATTTAGAATTTCATTTAGCTAATGAAACGGAATTTTAATTATCGCATTTCATAACAAAGGGAGAGTATGCTGTGGATTTTGTACATTGTTTAAAACAGTGAACTAATTAATGTTATTTATTTTAAGATCTTAATTACGGTAAGTTAAAATCTGCGTTCTCCGGTGGGTATCGTTGGAGACTTCACGATGAGCGTTCCCGCAAGACTGAGACGGAATGAATTGTTAGTGACTCATTGGGACATTTTGTAGTTACTTACTTTGTACATTTTGTAACTTTTTTCTAATTGTGTTTCAGGTTTAAAATTAAGCTGTCAAGCTGTAAATCAGCGACGAGAGCTTGTTAGATCAGTAGACATACATATAAGTCAATCAAATGGTAGACACACAATAATGTAATTTGAACACACGTCTGAAGTGCTAGTAGGATAAAAAATTGTTGAAGTTTATTTAGTATATTTTTGTATAGAAATCTAGTTTATGTTTATTTGTACAAGATGGCGCCATACGAAAAAATAGATCGCGCTATGGTTTCGTTTTTGGAATTGTATAATAGTCGAAGAGAGGGCGACACTGTAAATTTTTGGCGGTGAGAGCCCTACGCTCCCGCAACAGTCCGGTGCCGGTGAATCAGAACAGGGTGTTAGTACACCAGAACATATCAATTAATAAAAAAATAAAAAGTGTAATTGAAGACATGTTATTATTCATTGAAACTTGTTCAAAAATATTGACGTGAAAGAAAAAGTATTTCTTTCTTGTAAATCTACTTGCAAAAAAATATGTTATTTTATTATAACAGCAGAATTAATAGTAGATTTTACAACAAGTGCACAAAACGAATCATTTCTATCCGAGACTTTTAGCAGCCCGAGCTGAAGGCGAGGGCTGATAGTAATGTCGAGGATAAAAATGGTTTTGTGGACGAGTTATAAACTCTGCTTTTCACTTCGATTGCGAGGAAATAAATAAATAAACGCACAAAAAACAAGACCTGTTTCCCGCCGCTTTTTTTTTAAATCTTACGACATTGAAATTAGGCTTGGGCTGCAGACCTATACAGCCTACTATTAAATTAATTTTGTAATAAAATAATTTTCTTAAATTAATTAAATAACCTACCGTACTTTAATTTAAATTTTAATATCTTTTTCACCTCACAAGCTCGGAAAGAATCTGTTTGTCATTCGAAATCTGAGCGCAAAAGTGCATTTTGTGCCCTAGCGTGGAAAGAATTTTTAAAATTCGAACCTTTCTATTCTATAATTTTTTATACCGCCAATTCTCTGAAAATGCATTAATACTTATTTCATGCCAGTGTGCCAACCTTATTTTTAAAATAATCAAACTGGCCAGCACGAAACCGCATGAAAAAAATAAACACTTATTTAATATATTATTTGCGTTTTTCTTGCACCAAGCATTTTCCTCGCTGTAGTGAGATGAAAAGTTGTGTGTTTCGCTCGGCAGCAAAGTTATTCTGCGTCTCGTACCTTTGAAACCCTCGCTACGCTCAGGATTCTATAATCCTAGAATCCTTCGCTAGCTCGGGTTTCAATATAAGTACTCGCGCCAAAAAACAACTATGCAGCCTTGCATAACAAATAACTATTATGACTTAAGAAACACATGAGGCAAATAAATTAAAGTAAATATTATAAAATAACAAATTCTATCTCTGAACTTTTTATTGTGATTGGCTGTATGGCTCATTTCCTTTGCCTTAATATAGATACATTTATGAGTAGATACGTTTTTGCCCTTGTGCACAAAATTCGATTTTGTGCAGCCTATATCCTGCGCAAATAAGCATTTTCTGAGCATGAGAAGTGAAAATGAACTTTGTGTTAGTGAACAATTAATAAAGAAGAATTTGATAAAATGTGGTCCTCACATAATAATCGTACTTTAAATTGGTTTGTTTCGTTGATTATTTCATAAAATATCATCCCGAATCGTATTATATTTATTGTACGGTGACATCGCCGAGTCGGCTCGCGGCCCACATCCGCGCCGTTCGCTCGGCCCGTTTTTCTCCGACCGGAAATGAGATTTCCCGACAGATATAATGGCTTTCCACGGATTACATGATGCGAGCTTTTAATTTATTCGCTTAAATAATTCTTTTTAAAGCTAATTTCATGTTTTTTATAGACAAAAGCAAGTATCGGTGTTTTAATAGAAACGGTACGGGAGGTAAAGGAGGAAAGAAATAAAAACAATTCTATTTCTTTTCTCATTTTGAGTACTACCTGGATATCAAATACCAAATACTCAGTCATTTGAGTATTATAATGAGATACATGACGAAGACATCAGAAAATAATGAACTTTTGGATAATCTCAAATGAATTTAAAGTTTATGTAAAAATAAATCCGAGGAAGGAAAGGAAAAAGCCGATACTTAATGTGTAATTAACTTTAAAATGTTTATGTGCAACTCGTGGTAAGTGTACAAAGTCATGTTTAATTTTAATAAACGTATTTCCAATGGGGCTCGTTGTTCAAACCAATTAACAACGGGTCTCTCGTCGGATAGTCAATATCCGCTTGTATCCGTTTGGTACAGCAAACATCGAATATTCTGTTCGGTCAAGTAGATGCACTCCATGGGTGCATTCAAAGCATCCTTGGGGATGAATTACTTAGTACTCTATACCAGTTTCACTTACTAGAATTGAAGCTGAGCATGTTGGATTTAATTTATAAGGTCTTTGTTTGATTATACGTATGAGTTGCTCCTTATTCGAGCGAACACGTTTTCACGAGATTACAAGTCTTCAGCGATGAAATTGGTGTTCACAATTTATTTATTTTACAAAGGGTTAATCAATCGCTATTGAAACCTCGCTTAACATTTTGTATAAGTGCCAATTAACTATTAAGTAATCTGTGCGATTGGTTTGAAATTCTATGAACTCTATGAAATCGGATTGTAAGCTAATCAAATGGTAAAGTAACTATTTATAAAAGAACGAATTAGGATTTGATATTGGATCTTTTTACAGTGGATATTGAAGTTACAATTGCATGAAAGAGTAAGCCAGCAGTTCCGATAAATGTCATGAAGACTTTGAAAGTTGCAACAAAAACAGACCATATTGACTTTTTCTAATGACATAATTCCATAGTCCATATAAATTATCGCGCCCGTCCCGCATCCATCCTCCATGTGTTTTGCGCACTAGTCATGTGAAGTAATGAATGGAATGAACCGTGCAAATAGTTGAATGCGAGACTAGTCAGAAAACCGGACGAGCGGTGTATCATTTGCAGTACCATTAAAATGGCCGCCAACGTGCCGACTTACCATTTATTTGCGGCAACAATATATTTTACTTGCGGCTGAAAAATGTTTACCAGTGGTGGAAAACATTTTTTTAAACGCCCAGCGTTTTTATTTGGCTTTTTTTCACATCGGCTGAATAGAAAATGGGCCAATTGACCCGTCGAATCGCTCGGTGCATTGATATTGGAGGCTGAGAGAGCGCTCGACGCAGCTCGGCGGTTAGTTTTTTTTGCTTTTCAGTAGTGAAATGCATCTCCGTACCGTAGTAGACTGGATATTCGGATTTGCATTATTTATGTTTCCTCCTTTCTAACCTATCAAATACTAAATTATAAATGATGAAATATTCGTTTATTATGTCGTGTATGTCCCATAAAATGAATGGACCACCAACGTGCATAATTTGTAAACTGTAAATAGTTTACAAATGTTTTAAAAGCCAACATGTTGGTGAAAAGTATCATTTATCCTAACAGGACAGGAAAGCATTATAAAATTGATGTGTCCAATACAAAAAACACTGATGGATATTGGGTTTTGCAATACTTAGCTATAATGTATAAAAAGTTATGATTGATTGAGCTTTTTCAAGTTCTTATTGAACGTCATTTAAGTCTTTTAACTTTGTGCTGAGAGAATGGTGTAGTCCTCAAATATGATCTGAAATAATAGACCCTCGTTACGAACTCCTTTTAAAAGTTTGTATTTAATATAAAGTTCTCTATTCAAAGTTTTTACGAAGACTTAAGACTGTCATTAAAAGTTATAATCGAGAGTAAAATTCACAGAAATATCTGGTTTGTTTTAAAACAAAAGTTTAGTTAAATCCTTTTGCAAAACAAAACTAGAGCAAACGATGCTTTCACTTAAGTTTTGGGTGTTAACTGTTAAACGTTGGCTTTAGGTAAAATAATAAAAACTTAAAATGCCCCAATCACAGAGCCCCAATTCAATATTACTTATTTCATTTCAGTTTTTAAACTGTAGTCACACACACACACCCAATTATTTTTTTGTAAAATACATTATGTTATTTGAATTTTTACTATGTAGTAGGGAAATATTGTTTTTCTGTTAGATTAATCCCAAGTACCAAGTTTCTTGCCGATTCACTCCAAAAATACTTATATATAATTTATGTGGTCTCAACTCCGAAACAAACAACACGGGTAAATGATCTAAAGAGTTTAAGGGAGCAAATGAAGCGTTCACTCTAATGACTTCACTTTGAAACTCAATAAAAAGTCGAGTCATCATGAGATGGAGTTTTTAATGCGAACAATTAAAGGAATAAAATTATACGACAGCGTACAGAGGCGAGCCCATTAGTCGATGACTGCGACAGATGCCGTGAGTAATGACTGCTCCGTTTAAACGCTTGATTAAGGAGTATTAGCGGTTTTTGACAACAATAAATTGGTACAAGCAATTTTTTAGGTTAAAACGACATAAATTTGCCAAGATTTTGTTTACGTTTTTGTTTTATTGAATAGGCTGGTTTAGTTTTAACGGCATCAGTCTTTTAATATGATACTTTAATTTTATGCCCAAGTAACTCAAACCTCAAAAAAATAATTGGTCGGTATTGATTTTATAAAGTAAAGTTTTGAGTTTACGAGGTTGTAGGCGGTAAACTCTGAGTCTACTGGACCGATTTAAAAAAAAATTATCAATAAAAAACGTTATTTGTGCCTATAATGGGTAACCAGAAAAAGTCCACGCGGGCGAAGCCGCTGACAACAGCAAGTAGGTAGATATGTTTTTCAACATATTAAATGAAATATGGAGGCATTATTCATTTATCAAAGTCAACTCACAAAAAGGACAATCCCGGCGAGATATTAATTTTAATTACAAAGTTAGCAACAATTTCTCTATTAGCAGCTACTCATATTAATGGCTTTAGGTACTTCATATAAATACTTACCTAGTTCAAAGATCGATGCCTCGGATCCTAGAATATAGTAATGTCAGGTATTTTATGAGTTGTAGAGCATTTATTAAAATCGGAGCCGGAGAGTTTTCACAGAACACCCGCCTGAGGCAGCAATACGTTTCATTCGGTATGTGAGAGATCTAGAAGACCGACTGCTCCTATTCCTTTTCCACTTATTTTCTTCTGCATGCATGTCTGCCAACTTCTGCTTTAATAAATCCTGTTCCTACATTTACAGATTTATGTCCAACTGAAAGTGAATTATGACGTATCTATCGCATTTATCATCGTAGCTCCTAACTATAACCGAATGCCAAAGTTTGGAGCATCTCATATCACGAATATTTGACATAATTTACATAGTCGGCGAGATAGCGCGGCTGCTCGAAATAATTGTTTGGGAAGATTGTTGGGCATTTCTTACTGTACCGTGTCAAGTATTTCGTAGGGTTATTCTGAATTCTTATTTTGTTTATGAAAATAGTGCTCACTATGCGTGGAAAGAAATAATAGGTCAGCAATGTCTTACTATAGGATTCTAGTCTTACTCTTGGATCTATCTTTTAGATAGGTATCACAAAATTATTACTGATAAAGATGTAAGTATTTAAGCCTAAGCTCTTTTCCAATGTAACAGGATATGGGTAGGTAATAGAATATATTTATTAATAAATACTTACTTACCTATTAGGTAATTTTCTACAAAAAATACTCAAATTGAAATTCACCACAACAGTGGTTAAATAAAATAAATAAATAAGATAGTTTCTTTCGTATTTTTGACGTAAATGACGTACCTTATTTTGTTGATTAAAAAATTAATATAGAATTATAATATGAGTTAAACTAGAAGTCAAGTTAGGAACTGTGATACATTATAGGAATTTTAAAATTATAACTCGAAATAAAATCAGAGGAGACAGATATTCCGTCGGCAGCCCCATTTGTAGGTAAAAGTTTTCTTTTCGTATCTATTCATAAATATTTGAAGAGATATGTTTTATGAAGATTGTAATATCATAGAATATGTAAATAAAGTTTTATAGTCATATACCGTGATTTGTTTTTGAAGCGACTATGAATAAATTGAGATTCGATACGTTTAGGCCGTATTCTAGACGTCATTTTTCATACTAATCTTATCTTTTTGGGAGATTATAATATACGCAATCACACTTGATTGGTGAACCTACAGAACTCTCTATCTCCCGGGGGTTTCCAGAAAAAAAGGAGAAGAAAAAGAAAGATTTATCACACCTCAAAAATCCAATTCAGAATGTGCAGACTGGTCTGTTATTTAGCTAAGCTGTTAATAATGCTGCCAAGAAGAATTATAAGTAAGTAAGTACTTAATATTTTTTCAACATTAACTTGCCTCAACTCGCACACGAATCCTGATTGGCTCGACAGATATTTTCATGCACAAATCAAATGCGAATTTGATTATTATAGTATCCCAAGCAGACAAGATAGGTCCAAATAATGAAGTTTGGGCGACGGTACTAGTATATGGTGCGGGTGGGCATGGGTGTGCGTCGCACGGTGCAACGTGGTTGAACGGCAGCCGCTATCTCACGCTTTACGACCGAGCTCGACTCGTTCGAGATGATGTCCCTATTCTAATGTCATTCGCGCATATCACTTTCTATTACTATAGTTATCATTATCATGACGTGATTTTGAGCTTTATTTATTTATTAATAACTGTGCCCGTGACTCCGTCGTCCGCGTTGATTTTCGGTATGGGCAAAATAAGCCCCCCCTCCCCTCTCCCTCTTACCATTTTAAATTTTCAGCAAATTTTATACAACTAAAAAATCATGAGGTTCATCTTCATTTGTATTCTGCCGTTCTGCCATCCAACACTGAATGACTACAGTACTATACTATGATAAGGTATCTTAGGTCCCATCATGGTAATTATACATCCTTTTGTTTGTCATAAACTTTCGACGAGCAAAACTTCAGAGAAACTTGGATAGGTAACTCATGATTTGATGTATGTCACATTGTGTGACATAACCAAGTTTCTCTCAAGTTCTATGTGAGTCACACGAGTCCATGCCACGAGAATAGTCTCCCCACTTTGAGTTTTATTGGCCTAGTCGTTTGACGTAGGTACCTAGTATATAGGAGTGAGTTATCCGAAATTTAATATTCCGGCTAGACTTTCGAATAGGTATTATCAAGAATAATATTTTCTGAATTATCTTTTACGTAAAATAATTAAATAATATCAACAATTACGATTACCTACCATTGGTCCATTGCTGACACAATGTCAATTACTAAAACCTGCTTTACACAAAGTAAAAGTGAGTCACATTCCACATTTGAAATACCTAATACCATCTCGCTCATTTATTTTTTGTTCGGCCCATTTTAGTAGGTAGGTATTTGAAAATAGAACCATTGTTTATTTTTAATAATTTTTATTTTACATTTTTTGAAGAATTAAATTTAAATTTAGATTATTTTCTTGTTATAACAACCTTCTTTCACTAAATTATTTACGAAAATTCTATTCTTTCCAACATAAATTACGAAAATAGATCTACGCAATATCACAATATTAAATTCAAAGTGTAACATTATGAAAGTAAATTCAAAGTGTAACATTATGAAAGTAGGTATTTACCTACCTACATTGAATAAAATGTTATCGCTCCATTCTCGTTTAAATGGGGTTTTACGTTCGGGAACCGTAAAATCAATTATAAGTACATAATAATGTTGTTACATGGAGTAATGGGTGGTCGACGTGTTGTAATAATATTGATGATGTTTAAAAAGAAATTAAATATTTTTCGATTTAGAATGCATTTTTAACCGCTTCAGATATGCGGCTCGTTGGTCTAGGGGTATGATTCTCGCTTTGGGTGCGAGAGGTCCCGGGTTCAAATCCCGGACGAGCCCGACTTTTTTCTTATTTTTTCTTTTTACAGTTATTTTTTGAAAGAAAAGCAATTATTACAAAATAAAACTAAACATATGCCTAACATATTAATCTCCACATTTTAAAAGATTCGTAACTTTAACCTGTACGGATTTTGTAACTTTTGTACCTACCTACCTATTAGTGGGTGATTGGTAGCAATCAAAATAAGTTAAAATTTAAAAGTAGGTAGTACCTATAAGAACATAAACCTACTTAATTTTTTACGATACGAGGGTCATACTAAGTAGGTATAAACGTTGTGATTTCGGTGAAAAAGTGTCGTATCTTTTATAGGAACAAGGAACAAATAAGTAAGCTTTACAAAAAGGTATAAAAAAATATAACAGCAATATCCTCGATTCTGTCGACATTAGATAAAGTTGTTTTTTCTTCAATTAACTACCTGACGATAGCCACAATTTGTTTGCTCGCCACATCGAAATAATATTACTACGTATAGAAATGACAGCGCCTTCAAATTTTGGCGCCGCGTTCGGCCGTGCGGGGCGCGCCCCTCCCTGGCCCCGCCCCCAACCGAGTCATAGAATATGCACTACGCAGTGGCGACACTTTGTTTATATTCTGCCTATTGGACATCTAACTGATTATTTTATTTTATTACAATATTTTATTTTACTTAATAGAATAAACTTAATAGAAAATAGGTATAATATTAGCTTTATAGGTAGGAAGCTACATTACATTTTTGTTCTTAACTTAATATTAGTCAAAAATAAACTAAGATTAAATCAAAACTTTATAATGAAGCTATTTATATATTGAAGTATTTTGTAATATATGCAATAACTAGGAGACGGTCGCCTGCCAGACAAGAGGAGTTGTGTTGAATGGTAACGTATCTTTACTCCGAAACTTGTTTGCCCGAATTTCATTTGTTCGAAAATGGTTGGTCGAAATTTTAAATGCTGTTTCGTTTTCCATCTTTTTGTTTTCTAGAAACTATTTTTTTTACTTAGTAACTTAAAATATAGTTTAAAAAATCAATATTTAAATTACATATTATTTTAAAAAAAGAATTATGAAAATCGGTCCAAAATTGAAGGAGTAATCGGCGGACCTCCAAAAAAAACAATGAAACATAGAACCTCCTCCTTTTTTGAAGTCGGTTAAAAAAAAAACAGAAATACCTAAATTATATTATAAAATTGACTCACGCTTAGTACCTACGTATCCCATCTGTACGATTAATTTTTGATAATCTATGATTTTCACATAGAAATGGCGGATGCAATCATGATGCAATAGAAAATAATTAAAAAAAATTGTTTTGGTTGGTTTTACTTAATTTTTTGTATACATAACGATGATAAGTCACGCCGCTATCTTTCTTCTTACTGTTGAACGGTTTTTACACGTTTTTACATCACATGACGGCATTTTTCAATGTTTTTTTTTGTCTTATGTCCGAGGACCGATCGCGATGAGCGTAGACAAGTGACTAAACGTCACTAAACGAGTTGATGTCTATTGGCCTCAACGTATGGGGACAAAAATTTTGTTCGCGGTGTCCGTTCTATACGTAGTAATATTATTTCGATGGCTCGCCATTAAAGATCCGAATGCTTTCCGAATGTGAATCATTGTCCTAAAATTATTTCGCGTCAGTTCGATGTTCACTCCGTTATTTCAATTTTTGACAGAAATACCTTTTAAGTTTTAACATTGCATGTTGTACCCGTTGTACCCACATTATATTCAATATTTTTATAATACAGCGTACAGTAAAACCTCAGACCAAATAAGAAGTCAAGACGGAGCGCTGCGAACAATGATGTGAAGCCGGTTTTGTAAACATGTGTGCATTTAGGGAGTGTTGCCGTGCAGTAAAAAATTATTACCCTAATTTTTTATTTTATTTTATTTTTTATAGGTAAAAAGTTAGCAATTTTTTAAATTGGATACCTCACTTTTATGAGATGTTTTGAGTATTCAGACGAGATAGGGGAATAAAATAAAACAATAGTAATATTGATGGTTCTGCAGCAATGGGTAGGCAATGGTCACCAGGAACCATATACCGGAAAGGAAAACGAGGTTTGCTTCTTTTAACATCAATGGACTGTATTTATTCTTGAGTACTATTTCTATCTTCATTTAAAACAATACTATTTCTTTCTTGGTAGTGTAGCTCGGTGTTGTTCACTCTATGAAGAGCTGTGTTGGACTGTAACAGTACCGAGCTACCCTGACATATTTATAGCCAATATTTGGCCCTCATGCGGACCAATCGGAGGCGAGATAATTTTCGTGTAATTTGCGACAATTTCCGACGACATTTCGGGCAAAAAGACACTACGCACATATCGCTTATCGCGCTCTACATTCTAAAATTAGTAACTTATAACTCCATATTCGTGGTTATTCTAACTAACTAACACGCTGTTTCCATATAAGCGATATATTAACAGTAACTACACAAAACTAATATCCGAAATAAACACGTAAATCTTAAATTATACATGCAAAACGTAAAAGTTGATACGAAATTGACCAATAACGTCGTATTCTTAACGTTTTCAACGCTAATGTTATTGATCACACATACTCTATGACGTAACCAACCTTTTACACATTAATTGTTAACTATCCGTACATATTCAAGACAGTAAACACACAAAACAATTGAAGATCATAAGCCAAAATTATTACCAATTTCATTTACTAGTAGCGCCACGGCAAGATTTTACAACTCAGGTGGACCAATTCTTTTGGCGCTGCTTCAGGCAAAACTTTGGAACTAAAATCCCAAACGTGTATATCCAATCGTACACGTAAATAGTGCACATTAACAGGGCACGTAAATAGTGAAAATATCCATGTTACATCTAATTACGTAATCTAATTAGCTTATTCTAATGTAAAACAAAGGTATTTAAACTTAAACTAAATAATCACATAATTCCGATTATCAAAGTGTTCAATAAAACCGTAAAACTAGGGTAAAACATAATTAAAACATAATCAATTTATTTATTTACAAAATCGGCTCGTGTCCGCAACATCCTCCCCTCGGCGAAGGACTCCGCAGCCCCTTTCCCTCGTTGGGAGGACTATGAGCCGTCTAACAGGTCGCCTGAAGATTCCACCACGCGTGCGCACGTCAACACTGCGAACGACGCCGTCTGGTCCCGGGTAGACCT
Organism: Endotricha flammealis; assembly: GCA_905163395.2. Lineage (NCBI taxonomy): Eukaryota > Metazoa > Arthropoda > Insecta > Lepidoptera > Pyralidae > Endotricha > Endotricha flammealis. Next base: position 13,395,063 of record LR990856.1, on the reverse strand, counting down.
TCTCTACCTGGCCCCGTGGCCACACGTTGCGAGGCGATTGGTCGTCGGCGATTACGACCACATCTCCGACCTCTATGTTCCTGTTTTCGCGGCGGATGTCGTCACGCGGTCCCAACGCGGGCAAATACTCCTTAATCCAGCGTGACCAGAACATATCTGCTAACGCTTGTGCCGCGCGCCACGCCCGTCGGTCGGCCAACTTGCTCCTACCTAAAATCGGTACACCGTTCGCGGTGCCTAACAAAAAGTGGTTAGGAGTGAGAGCCTCCTCGTCGTCTGGGTCGACTGATACGTGTGTGAGTGGGCGCGAATTTACTGTATACTCAATTTCCGCGAGGAGCGTGGACAATGCTTCCTCTCGAGGCGCTCGCCCGTGTAAAACGACCGCTAATGCCGTCTTTACACTACGTATCATTCTTTCCCAGGTGCCGCCGCCCTGGTTCGGACCACCGGGGTCAAATACCTTCTTCGCGGTTACATATTCGCCTAACGTTTCGCGCCATTCTTTCATCGCTGCATTTAGTTCTATGTCAGCGCCGCGAAAGTTAATACCGTTGTCTGACAGAAAAGTACTTGGCCATCCCCGGCGGGCCACCGTACGCCGCATCGCTATATAGTGGTTTTCCGTGATTTCCCTAAATGCAAGAGGGTGAGTATCCTGGTGCGCCTCAGCATTCCTGTTGCTAACACTGTGCGCCATAAACGGTGAACTCTTTGCCCCGAATAGCATAGCCGTCATACGATACTTTCGTGGCGGAGACGTGCGTTCGTTGCCGCGCCACAGAAAGTGTTGAGCCGCCTGATCTTCCGTTCGTATTCGAACACGCAGAAACATTTCTCTGATGTCCGCGGTCACGGCGACCGGGCGCTCCCTAAATTGGTATAAGACCCTGTTCAACGACTGCAACATATCCGGTCCCTCTAACAACGCGTCATTAAGGCACGTGCCTTGGGACTTAGCCGCCGCGTCAAATACCATTCGAATTTTATCCGGTTTATGCGGGTTAACCACCGCAAAGTGCGGTAAGTACCAAAGTCGCGGGTTGTTCTCGCATTTGTCATTACACGGAACCGCGTATCCCTTGTCTAATAGTCCGTCTACCTGACTAGTATACGCAGACCTAAAAGTTTCGGATTTGTCCATGCGCCGCTCAATATTCTTCAATCGCTTGTATGCCATATCGTGGCTGGGGGGAAGGGCTATGTTTTCGTTCGCCCACGGTAAACCGACCTCATAGCGTCCCTGGACCCTCGTCACCGTAGACTCAAACATTTCTACGGCGCGTTCCTCGGCTTGTATCGGTTTCCGATTTAACGCAATTCCCAGCGAGTCAATAGCGAAATGTCTTTCAATAATGCTATTCAACTCGTCATCACAACGCGACGCGGTCCGTGCATGCATCACTCTCAAATCCTCATTCATAACCCACCTCGGTGCGGTCCCATGAATCACCCATCCTAATTTCGTGAGCGACGCCGCGGGCTGCTTTGTTCCGTTCGTAAGCAGTCGGCGTGTCACTATTAAGTGCCAATTATCCGCACCTATTAAAATTCCCGGACTCGCGTTTGCGTAACACACGTCGCTTTCCGACAGCTGTTGCAGATGCGGGGTAAGTAAAACGTCCCGCCGAATAGTTTGGCTTCCCAGGGATAGGTTACGGACCGTTCGTGCCGTTACTGAATAGAAATTATTTTCCGCCTTTCCCCGTATCGCTAGGGAAACCACCCTACTGGCTGGCTCCCGCTGTGTCGACGTTACGCCGTGTATACGCAACGCCCTCTCCGGCCCTGTGGCCCCGATCGCGGTAGCTAACTCGTCGTTAACGAGTGTGATGGTAGAGCCCTCATCAAACATGGCAAACGTATCCACGTCTCTACCATCTTTGCCCCTAATCACGATCGGACAAACTTTAAGTAACACCTCGGTGTTCCTACTTAAGTGTGTGACCGCGGTTATTACACTATCTTCTTCTGTCGCCGCGGGCGCGTAAGTCACGTGTAATAAAGCGTGATGCGGCGATCGGCACTCGCCTATACCGCACCTTTTCGCTTTACACTTGACTCTTCTGTGTTTGTCATTCAGACACAGGAAACAGACGCCTACTTCCTTTGCCCACTCCCATCTTTCATGCGTCTTCATTTTTACAACTTTTGGACACCGGAACGTATCGTGTTTAGCTCCGCAACACAAACAATCACGTTTGCGAACTTCGTTCGCGTTCGTGGTCGCTCGGTTCGCGTTCGCGGTCGCTTTGTTCGTGTGGACTTCGTTAGCGTTCGCGGTTGCATACACCCTAACCCGTGATCTGTCCGCTCGCCCGCGCGGAGGCGCCACTGTCGGGTTCCTGTTGGCCGGCGTTGTTACTGATTGCGCCGTTGTCGCTGCGGTTGACGGCGAATATGAGTACCGCACCCCTTTATTCGCTTCTTGCATTAGATAGCGTGATAATGCTACTATCAGCGGTACTTTAGAGTCATTGTGCTTGGCGGCGTGATCGCACCACCGCATCCTAATGTTCTGACCCAATTTGTCCGTAACCTGCCGCGCTAACATTGGATTTTGCAGGTATCCGTACTCATCCACGCATGACAAGACCGTTACGAATTTACGATACTCTGAAGTCGTACTGCGAAGGTGTTAAGGTCACCTGCGGTAGTGCCCAGACGCGGCAACTTTTTAATGTCCTCAAGTGCCTTATCAATAATGGCTTCTGGTTGCCCGTAACTCTGTTCCAGCGTCTGCATTACGACCTTCGGGTCGGTCGCCGTATAAAGTTGCGCGGCAACTTCCTCACGCGCCTGCCCGCGTAGGCACGATCGGAGCCGATCTAGGTTTTCTGCTTCACTAATTCGGTGCAGTTTTGTCGATTGTTCCATCGCGGCTTTGAAAGGCATCCATTCTACAATGGCGCCGCTGAATATCGGCAAGTCCCGCAATCGTGACGGAGCCCTGTCCCTAGACAACTTCTCCAAAACGTCAGCTAACCTATCTGCCCCGAAGTCCCGAGACCGTGCCGGCGTCGGCGACTCGTCTCTACGCGGCGTTGCGCCAAAAGTTACCCGGTTAGGTATAGCTCTATCGCCCGATCGGTCGCGCCTATGTTCCTGCGCCGTCGGTGAACTATCCCGATATCCCGTGGTTTCGACATCAACGCGCTCCCCTCGTATGTGAGTGTTATGTAACCACTCCGAGAACCGTTGTTCAGCTTGCCCAGTCATCGGCTTGGGATTCTGCTGCAACCAGTCGGAAACGCGACGTTCTGCGTCCGCTGGTTCGTTACCGCCTACACTATCGCGGTCCGTCTCCTCTCTAATGGTAGCGACGTCCGCAGCTAACCGTTTCTTAATCAAATCCGCTTGTAACTGAAATTCCCGACGCTGTAGATCCGCCAGCTGTTCTTCGGCTTCCAACTCGGCTTGCCTTATTCGTGCAACCGCTGAAGCCGTGGAACGCTGTGATCGCACAGAAGGTGCCCTACTTTCCCTACGGACTGGGCCTACATCGGTCGCGGTTGTAGTCATCGCGGTTTTCGTCCGCGCATCTTCTACGTTCGCGATGTTACCTAACGCGGCGGTCGCTGCGGCATTCGCAGTCGACGGCGACGCGGGTGGATCCTCATACGCTCTCATACTACGCGTGGTTGGCATACCCGTGCCACCTACTACCCTAACACTTGACAACTAACACTTAACCTTACTACACTACGTGACGAGAGTCTTGCACGGCGGCTCGTAGTCTCGTCGATCCGAAGTACAACGCAACCGTTTGGCTGCCTGTTGCTCGACGTCGTCGCACCGTTGGGTGATCTTCAATAAAACCCGTCGGTCGCACGTCGCACCGTTCGGTGTTCTTCGGATATACCAGCTTCGATCGTAAAACGACCCAAAGTCGACCGCAAAGTATACGTGCTCGCTACACCTAACGGCGTTCGGCAAGACACGTATCAGCGCTACGTTCTGCGCTGTGTGCGTCGCCAATATGCTTCGCACAACTTTACGTCGACGGACGACTTCGATCGTAAAACGACCCAAAGTCGACCGCAAAGTATACGTGCTCGCTACACCTAACGGCGTTCGGCAAGACACGTATCAGCGCTACGTTCTGCGCTGTGTGCGTCGCCAATATGCTTCGCACAACTTTACGTAGAGATCTTCACGTCGAAAGACGCCAGGTTTTTTCACGTCGAAAGACGCCAGGTTTTTCACGTCGAAAGACGCCTGCGTCTAAAGACGCCTTGTCAAACCTCGAACCGTGATCCGGCTCGAAGGACAAACTGATGGTTCTGCAGCAATGGGTAGGCAATGGTCACCAGGAACCATATACCGGAAAGGAAAACGAGGTTTGCTTCTTTTAACATCAATGGACTGTATTTATTCTTGAGTACTATTTCTATCTTCATTTAAAACAATACTATTTCTTTCTTGGTAGTGTAGCTCGGTGTTGTTCACTCTATGAAGAGCTGTGTTGGACTGTAACAGTACCGAGCTACCCTGACATATTTATAGCCAATATTTGGCCCTCATGCGGACCAATCGGAGGCGAGATAATTTTCGTGTAATTTGCGACAATTTCCGACGACATTTCGGGCAAAAAGACACTACGCACATATCGCTTATCGCGCTCTACATTCTAAAATTAGTAACTTATAACTCCATATTCGTGGTTATTCTAACTAACTAACACGCTGTTTCCATATAAGCGATATATTAACAGTAACTACACAAAACTAATATCCGAAATAAACACGTAAATCTTAAATTATACATGCAAAACGTAAAAGTTGATACGAAATTGACCAATAACGTCGTATTCTTAACGTTTTCAACGCTAATGTTATTGATCACACATACTCTATGACGTAACCAACCTTTTACACATTAATTGTTAACTATCCGTACATATTCAAGACAGTAAACACACAAAACAATTGAAGATCATAAGCCAAAATTATTACCAATTTCATTTACTAGTAGCGCCACGGCAAGATTTTACAACTCAGGTGGACCAATTCTTTTGGCGCTGCTTCAGGCAAAACTTTGGAACTAAAATCCCAAACGTGTATATCCAATCGTACACGTAAATAGTGCACATTAACAGGGCACGTAAATAGTGAAAATATCCATGTTACATCTAATTACGTAATCTAATTAGCTTATTCTAATGTAAAACAAAGGTATTTAAACTTAAACTAAATAATCACATAATTCCGATTATCAAAGTGTTCAATAAAACCGTAAAACTAGGGTAAAACATAATTAAAACATAATCAATTTATTTATTTACAAAATCGGCTCGTGTCCGCAACAAATATCAAACATTGGTTTTAATGGTCTTTATGTTGAGTCAATTTTTTGAAATATTGCCTTTTACTGTCCACCATTTTAGAAATTGTTTCCAATTTAGAAATATAATTAATATCTTTAATTCGGTTCGGGAATCTTAAAAATAAATATTTTTGAAGTGATGATAAAACATGGAAAAACAAAAAAAAAAATTAACGCCTATTTACACTTACAATAATTTTATGAAAACTAACAGTAAAAATAGAAATAAGTAAAAGAAAGTGACGTTACGTTTCGCGTCACATTAATAACTACCCCAATAAACTGGGACTATTGTGACGCTTATTAGCGGCAACACTTGTGGAGTTTTTTTATTCCAAGCTGTCATAATAATTATTAAAATTGATTTGTTAAAAATATGTATTTTTATGTTTACTTACGTATGAAATGTGATTCCATCTTGCTTTTTAATCTTTGAGGAATTGTTTTTGCAGCCTTTCACCACACAATTCGGCATTTTTGATTATTAATTAATTAAATTGTTTGGATGTCATACGTCAATGACGAACTAGCTCAAACTAATCGGCGAGTCGTAGTTTGGTTTTAAATGTGTGCGTTAGGGGCGTATATGTACAGGGCGAGTCGTAGTTTTGCCTGCTTCACATCATTGTTCGCAGCGCTCCGTCTTGACTTCTTATTTGGTCTGAGAGTAAAACAAAATGTTTTTTTTTGTCATTTTGTTTAACTAAATGTAACGTTTTATAAATAAAAATTACTGAAAGAGTTTTCTGTCAAAAAGTATTCTATTCAATAATAAGATGCATTTTACGAGAGACCGGAAGCGCAAAACTATTGCAGCCTACGTACCTACCTATACAATAACCTATTTTTATTCCCTTATTCCTTTTTGCGCGGGCAACACCGGGATCTTGAGCTTTCGCTAGTAGTAAACAAAAATGTAAACAATACATTTTAAATATTTATATTTATCTGTCCGTATATTTTATTTGTAAATTATTATAGGTATTTTCCTTGTAAAAAAAAAAACAATTAATTTTAAAAGATAAGAAAAAATTATAAGAGCGATAAAGTTTTATTTATCAATGTATCTATGCTAATCGATCGTCTTATCTTTGCCAACACAAAAATAAATTAGCTTGATCATCTATTTAAGAAGACACTAGTCAAACACCTTTCACTTATGCGTATACGCATGACATAATAACAGTAGAACTTGATTTTTTATTTCGGCAATGTTACCAATCGGCTCGTTGGTCTAGGGGTATGATTTTCGCTTAGGGTGCGAGAGGTCCCGGGTTCAAATCCCGGACGAGCCCTAACACCTTTTTGTGATTTTATTTATTTTTTACCTTTTAATTACTTTTACCATGTCCTGATAAGTACCAGATAGCCTATTGGTCAGATAACTGGATAGTTTTTGTATCATTTCTCAATAGTTGTTTACGAAATGGGCTAGCTCCACCGGCGCCCTCCACAGAATATGGGCGTGAAACAGTAAATGTATTTTGTTCGGTGAGTGATAGATCTTCATCTTCCTCCCTATCATATCCCTTTTCCCCCCATTCCCTTTATTTGTACCTACGTGGTACGGCACTTTCTATACGTGGTCCGCTTGCTTATTTGCCTGCGTTACAGTGAGTAAAAGAAACATATTAAATAGTTTTTGTTGACTAGCTGATGCTCGCGGTTATCCCCGCGTAATCCCGTTTTTCCCGTTCCAAGACACCTACATAGTAGTTCTTGAGATTAAACTGAACAAACAAACAAAATCTACAGCTTTGTGATATTTTTATCTATATTATCTATTATCTATATCTATACTATATAATAATAATCTATACTAATATTATAAAGAGGAAAGATTTGATTGTTTGTTTGCATGAATAGGCTCCGAAACTACTGGACCGATTTCAAAAATTCTTTCACCAGTAGAAAGCTGCATTATCAGGGAGTGACATAGGCTATAGCTTTTCCCGAAATTCAATGTAGTTCCCACGAATCCCACGGAAACGGGTCCGGAACTTCACGCGGACGAAGTCGCGGGCAAAAAAGCTAATATATTTATATTTAAAGTTAATATATTTAGGTATAAGGTGTAATAAGTCCAACTAGCGACTAGAACACCCGCCTGTGCCCCGCAGGCGTCTCACACTATAATAATAAATAATATATTTATATGTGTACAGGACGAGATTTTTTATAATACATATAAGTAAAAGCCCAGAATAATAAATAGTACTACGTAGTATAAGTTAGCATGCTTAATGCTTATAGAGTATTTCAATGAGCAGTTTTCTTTTAGGTATAAGCATTATTTTTTGGTATTGTTGGGGCCAAATATTTAGTCAATTTGATTAATTTCTGTTTCTGTTTCTGTCATTTGTCATTTCTGAAGCATTGATTGAAGTTTTTTGTATTGTAGCAAAAAGGTTACTCCATTGAAAAAAAAGTCGCCTAGGATCCATTGATGGATCAAATAATGGATTCAAGTGGAATGAGGGCACCCAGGTACTCTTTTATTACCAAAAGTGCCAGGCTGCGCCATCTATCGAGTGTTTAGGAAAGCTATAAAATACCTAAAAGAAAACTGTTTAATGACCCTTTAGTTAGTGCCTTTTAATTTACTTTTTTAAAGTTTAGAAATGTAAAGTAATACCTTTGAAGTTGAAGTTGGGTATGGGTATGAACCTGTTCACGGCGTAAACAAAATAACAGAACAAAACATTCGTTTTACATAAAACCCGATGTAATTAAATTCGCTTTTCATTCCAATTCTATAGCTAATTAGGACGTTTGTCTGTTTATCGTTAATCAACATTTCACTTCATAAATAAAGCTAAATATATTTTGAGTTGAATTGTTTTGTTACTACACAAATACCTATAATAAATACTCTATATATTTAATCTGTATTCGGTTGATTACTTACCTTCATTTAGATCACAAGTTCTTAAAAGGTCTGGTTAGCCTTCTAACTTGACTTTTACGACATCGGAAAAGAAAGTACAAGTCCGCTGCTGGACAAAGGACATACTTAGACAGGTATTTGTGTATAATGTCATGTGTGTAAATGTCATCCATCACAAATTAAAAGTCCCCATCGCTACGTTAGCGCTTGTGCGTTGATTTTTGACAATAACATTTTTTTTTTTCATTTTACATAGGTAGGTATTTTCGTTTCAAACTAGACTTCTGTAAAATGTGTACACAAATATGGCATCACCTCTTCAGGGAATTAAATCTTATTTGTCTTTACAGTTTATGTACTGCCAGATATACCTACCTACTTATCGTTATCTTGATAGTTAGGGTAGGGTAGGCGTTAGGTGGCATTTGGTCGACTTTTACGAGTACTGCCCAAAGAGATAAGTCAGTATTTCATCTCCGTCGAGGTTATTCACTTACAGTCCGCGATTGGGTTGGGTAGGTTTCGCCATTTCGCGTAAATAATAAGGCAAACTATTTTTACACAAAAATATACGTATCTTTCTTCTAAAAATCATTTCAGAAACATGACTTCTATCACTACTTGGGTATACTTTGCGTTGGCTTTGATTATTTTCATGGATTGCCTTAATATCATTGGATTTCTCACTTAGATAGATAGATAGATAGAATACTCTTTATTTGCATTACACACAGGAAAAAGTACAAAAAAACAATCTTAAAAACTAGTGTAAATGCAACAAGGCGGCCTTATTGCTAAAAAGCAATCTTTTCAAGGCAACCTTAAGGTAACGAATTTCTGTATGGAGTGGGCAGGGCTAGCATGACAAGAAAATAAATACTAGGTAAACAAGAAAATGATAGAAACGTAGGACATCAACTAAATATTAAAACAAAATGAATAAATAACTTCAAATATTATACCATATCACTATACTTACTATAATATATTATATAAATATTCATATTCATCCTACCATAAATACATAATTATACTATATTATACAATACATATATACCTAATAATAAAATAAATAAAAATGTCGTTGTACTTAAAGGCAAACAAAGGAATCAAAGACTCAAATCTAAGAAATAATTTTTCACTTGTCGTTTGAATAAATCTATGGATTTTGCAGTTCTAATGGCTACAGGCATTTGTTCCATAGTCTCATAGCCTGGATAGAAAAGGATTGGTCGAAGAATTTGGAGGAATGAATAGGAATAAGGAGTGTGAGATTATCAGTGGAGCGGAGTGACAGGCTATGGGATGAGGAGGAAAAGGTGAAGAATTCTTTAAGATAGGAGGGAGTACAAGGGTTAAAAAGTAAGGTGTAGATAAAGGAAAGGATGTGCATGTCCCTACGTTGGCGAATGGATAGCCACTTCAACTGTGTCCGGTATTCAGACACGTGATCGTATTTGCGTAGTTCATAAATGAACCTAATACAAAAGTTCTGCAACCGATCTAATTTATTTAGCAAATCTACGTTAAGGTCCGGGTACGATGTGTCAGCATAATCAAGGATAGGGAGAAGAAGGGATTGTGCAAGAGCAACCTTGGTGGCAGTTGGCAAGAAATTTCTGAGTCGCCGAAGTGACGCAGATGTAGCAAACATCCTCCTACTTACCTCGGCCGCCTGAGCTTTCCAAGACAATGTGGAGTCTATGATTAATCCGAGGTTTTTTTACAGAGTTTTGAAAAGGAATGCAGATACCATCAAACATAACCGACGGTATTTGAAAATTATCTAACCTCGAAATAAAGGCCTGGCTACCTAAAATGATGCATTGAGACTTGGTAGGATTAACTTTGAGTCCATAGCGTTTACTCCACTGTGATATGAGGTTCAAATTTGCATTGGTATCTGAAACGGCTAAGGCTATATTACTCAATGACGACTGGCAGTAAATTTGTAAATCATCTGCATAAAGGTGGTAGGAAGAAGTAAGTGAACTAGTGATAGAGGAAATGAAAATAGCAAACAATAGAGGAGACAGCACACCACCCTGCGGCACGCCAGCTTTCGTATGACACCATGTAGAATTTAGGAGATCGATTTTGACACGTTGCTGACGCCCGTACAGGTAATTATGAAACCAATCACACATTGCCGGAGATATGTTAAGAGAAGAGAGAATACCTAACATAATATCAAAATCAACGGAGTTGAAAGCATTGCTGAAGTCGAGTAATGTCAATAAGGTTAGCTGTTGATTTTCCATACCACGCCTAATGTCGTCAGTGATTTTGACTAAAGCAGTAGTCGTACTATGACCAGGCCGAAAACCGGATTGAAAAGGGTTATGTATGTTGTTTGAATTTAGGAAACTATTTAATTGCCAATGAACTAGCCGCTCCAATACTTTAGATAGGAAAGGGAGTATAGAAATGGGACGGTAGTCACTGAAGGCAGTAGGATTGGTTTTTTTAGGCAGTGGGATGATTTGAGCCAGTTTCCAGCATTCAGGAAAGGAGCTTGTGGAAATTGAAAAATTAAATATTTTTGTTAGGATGGGAACGAGGAGGTCAATCAAAGGGATGATCATTTTACGACTAATACAATCACACCGGACGGCATCAGACGTGATGGACTTAGTTTAATTTGGTTCAAACTAACACTAACTACTAGTTATTAGGTAACTAAATAAGACTAACTTATTTAGGAAAAAAGTAAAACCACGCTCTTAGCTCACGCTCTATACAAAATCTGCAAAATAAAAATGTTTGTATTGAAACGTCTTCTTTTCGTCTAGAAAGTCTTATGAACTGCAACATCGTTCCATACATCCGATTTCAATTTACTTCGACATGACGTCACACATGACTTCTCATGAAGGCTGGCATGGAAAGAAATGTTATTCTATGAAACATAAAAATATCGAAAGCCGAGCCAAGTCAATTCCATAAAAGTATAGTATGGGTGATCGACCGCCACAATCACGAATCGCGACATTGATTTATTATTCAAAGTAAATGGCTGCGGTCAGGCTCTCTTATCTCCATAGGTACTTGGTTAACGTGTTCCAAGTAGGTACAATCTCTAGATCAGCAATCATAGAAACAGTTGAAAAAGTTTATTCGATTTTTGTAAAATCAAAGTACAATGAAGATTGACGACCTCCGTGGCGTAATGGTTACCATGTCGGACCGCCTCCCAGGAGGTCCCGGGTTCGAATCCCGGTCGGGTCATGATAAAAAACGAACTTTTATCACCATTTCTTGTTGGACCAACTGCTTCTGATTGGCCTTGGGTCTTGGATGTTTATCTATATATGTTTTTGTTATAAAATATAGTATCGTTGAGTTATTATCCCATAACACAAGTTTCAAACTTACTTTGGGGCTAGCTCAATCTGTGTGATTTGTCCATAAACATATAATGAAGAATACTCCCAGTGTATTCCAAATGTTTGTAGGGCCTGCAAATATTGTTTTATACTAGTCGCCAATAAGGCTGGCTTTTGCTGACATAAAACGAAGTTTGAAGAAATTTGACGACCTCCATGGCGTAATGGTTACCACGCCAGACCGCCACCCAGGAGGTCCCGGGTTCGAATCCCGGTCGGGTCATGATAAGAAACTAACTTTTTCTGATTAGCCTTGGGTCTTGGATCTATATATGTACCATTTGTTATAAAATATAGTCGACTGATCGTATCGTATCCCATAACACAAGTTTCGAACTTAATTTGGGGCTAGCTCAATCTGTGTGATTTAAAAAAAAAAGAAATAAGGGCTTGTAGCAAAAAAGAAAATCATAATTTCAAACAGTTCGAACTGACACTTTATTCCTTATCTAGTGCATACGACAATCGATTTTCAATTGTTTTATAAACCGTGAGTTAAGTTGTTGGCGCGTAGTTTAAAATTTGGGTGCGTCGGGCAAATTAGGGACTTTTGTTACGTAGGTATGTACATAGCTATTAATTTAAAATAAGTATTGGAATGAGAATAACAAGTGTCAAAATAAGTAGTACTAAATATAAAAGTATTTTTGAAATGATCAAACAAAACAGTAAATACATAGCCTAACAATACACCAAGTCACTTGGGATACACATAATACAATTGTCGTGTATTTCCTGTGGTATCGTCGATCGCCCTCCGGAATAGGACTGTCAGAGTGGACAGGACATGTCAATTTGTACACGTCACCCTCGGGTTGAATTGATGCAGGCTGGAGATATACATACCAACAGAATTACGCAAACAAGACCTAAAGGATTACGCAATCAGAATTGAAATGAAAAACACAAAATACAATCTTTTTTTCGTGAGATTCTTGCAATTGGTCTTATTGGATTGGTAGAGCATTTATGAAATGAACTAGCTTGACCGGGGAAGGTCAACCCTGTCACACAATATTGGCGAAAAGCAGCGACGTCTTTCGTTCGGCATCGAGAGATCCAGAAGCCGAATTCCTATACTTTCTCCTTTTTTATTATTCCTTCTTTACTTTTTCAAGTTCTATTAATTTTTTAATTTGATTTCGCCGATACTTTTAATGGCATGTTTCATAGATACTACCTAGTTTCAAAATTTCCATGGAAAAGTTGCTGAAAAGCAATGGTGATGGCGGGTGCTATTATTTGCCTAACCAGTACACGGTTTTAGACGGAAAAGCTTGTTTCGAATAACTTTTCTAAATTAGATCTGTAGAACATACCGTCATCAGCAAATCCAGTCAACGAACACCCTTTCGGTTGAGGGAGACTAATAAAGTCATCAAAGCCAATTTTCCACTCATGCTCAAGGGATATTTACATTTTCCCCGCGTGCACGATGTTACTGAATGTTTACAGTATAAAATATAATCATGTTACAGTCTCTTTTTACATAAATACTAGTAATAGGACGTGCCAATCAGTGTATATTTTTTCATGTGGAACTTTTTTCTCATGTGATATAAAGTAACTATGTTACTTACGATTATTAACTAAATATCCCCAAAAAAATATGACAATCCGTTGCGTTGGTTCTTTTCGACCTGAAAGTAGGACGAACAAACACATTTTCACGTGTAAACTGAGTAATGATTAAAACATTCAACTTCTGATTTATATAAATGGTCCTTTATTTGGGTTGCCTTCTACTTTCGGCTACCTATAATAAATTTTCGTCTTCCAAATGAAAGAGTGATATATTATTTATAGGCTTATTCCTACTTCTGTTTATACCCTTCATTTTATGATATTCATAGGTTTTACCTCTTATTTCCTTCCATAACACCAATGGAATTGGTCGCTGTTCGTGGGTCGACAGGACGTATTCGACGCACGAACAGCGTCGAATTCTATCAAAAGTGTTGTTTACCAACAACCGTCGACGCACTAACAGCGACCAATGGGGAAGGCCGGTGAAGGCTAAAAGTAGGTGGCGCCCACGTAGCTTGAACCTGTCAAAAAATTTTTTGCCGCGATTGTTCGAAAAGTTGTCGATTTTTTCTCTTTTTAAGGTAGTAAACCAAAAATAAATAATGTATTCTACGTGGAGGGTGACTGATCTTAAAAAATAATTATAGAAACGTGGAGCATCTTGGCGAGAAAGAACAATGGAATTGATTGAAAGGGATAACCTCAAAACTACATTTTAATATATTTTATAAAAATTTTATAAAAATTAAATTTTGCAAATATTTTTTTTAAATCACTTATTATTAAGAGAATATTATGCTATTAATATCAAGTTGAAATATGAGTTTAAATTTTTTCGTAAAACATCGTCTTTTGGAAATTTGTGCACTTCAATTACTTTTCAAAAAGGTACCTTCACAGGTCATTGGCATTGCAAAATTAATTTTTATTTTTATTAAATAAATTCAAACATAAAATTCTCCATACTAATTTTAGTACCATCGGTTCAAGCTACGCTAGCGCGACTTTTGACAGTTGCCAACCCCATTCCACCAATAATGGTCTGTTTGACAGATTCCTGATAAGTTTCCGTTAGCCAGCCAGCAGTCAGATAAATCGTATTATTTTTAGGTAGTTTTGGTACAACAATTTAAAAAATACTAGCGAAACCCGCGCAACTTCGTTTGCGTGTATCCCGCTTTCCCGTGGGAATTTTGGAATGTATGATACTTTAAAACCTTCCCCTTGAATCACTCTATCAATTAAAAAAAACCGCATCAAAATCCGTTGCGTAGTTTTAAAGATTTAAGCATACAAAGGGACATAGGGACATAGGGACAGAAAAAGCGACTTTGTTTTATACTATGTAGTGATATATTCTATTCTATTACGTGGTCTACATATATATATTATAACTGTACAACATCAATAAATATCTGAATATAAAAAACTGCGTATACATTTTTCAATTTACCCGTAAGTCCCGTAACCATAAAACACATTCCAACAATTATTCCTTTGTGTTCCGTCGGGTGACGGGTCCGTTGTAATACCACACCCCTGTGAATAAATAAGGCGAACTGAGGTAGAAAAATATCAGAGTTGCCACTTTAATATTTTATTGCTGACTCTTATGCGAGACCCATGATGAAACATTGTGATGGCGTACAATAAAATTCTTGTGACGTCATGTGTGCAAACATCCGAATTTATGATAAGGACAGAGGGAAGTAATTTTATTCTATTTTTTTTTTGGTAATTGTATAAAATGTCACATTCAAAGGTCAAACTTGTTAAAATTAGATAGACTCGGCGCTATTACATCTGCTATGTTTGAATTACTAGCAATTTTTTTCCGAAATTTCATTGCGTTATAGCGTACAGCCGAATTTCGGGCTTAACTATCGATTTGACACAACGACAACTCTTTGGCGTATTCATAATAAGCGAATACGTCGGAACATAATGTACACTACGTTACACAACCTTAGATACTACAATAGTATGTATGACCGAAAGGTAGTACAACAGACCAATCTTCAATAATGTGGTCTGTAGTTACTAGTTCATATTAATGCTCTCTACATTATGATTTCGTTCAAATTACTTATATTGCTGTAATGTTGAATATTATGATAATGCTATGTTAGTTTGTTTGGGCTACACCGAAATGAAATTCTTGCCTTTGATCTTTTCAAATGTCATGCACTGGTCAAAAGTATTTTAAAAACTTACTGCAGTAAAAAAGACTGTTGGCCAATTATGAGTTTTGACTGTAACATGACATAATATTACCTAACTTCTAACTACAGCTTATTCCGGTTAACCTATTTTTTGTTTACGCGGCAATGAACTCAATAATTTTACTGTAATGTAGTAGATGGGTATGATCTCTTTCATGTCATCATATAGGTAATGATAATATTAAACATAATAAATGTAATATTATTTTGTAAACGATACCACAATATTTAGATATCGTACACGTCATCGTATTTCTTCCGTTTTTGCATTGTAGACCGTTTATTAACACGCGAATTGTAAGATTATGCTGACAAGCAAGCAACCCACTCGGTACGTGGTTAAAGCCGCCTATGAACATCAGTAATAAGGAGTGTTACCAATACCAATGCGTTGCCTGCAACAGGGAAGAGAATAGGAAAAATATAAAAAAACATAACACTAAATAAATATATTCACATAAAAACAGACAGGCTTGGTTAAATGACTGTGGTCAATGAGGAAAAAGAACTAAATAGAGAGATTGTAAATTCTGTGGTGGAAGTTAAGAGCAAGTTACTTGACATACGCAATCGATCGAGCCGTCTCATTTCCAAACACGCTAAAGACATTTTTATGATGATTTATCGAAGAGTAGAGAAGAAATAAATGCCTTGAGCGCCTTCAGGAGTTCCTCTTAATGCAGGTGAGGGGCTCACTAAGTAACAAATGAGGTCACATAATTTTATTACTCAGCCCGTCATAACGGCACTCGTCCGCGCTTCGTAATTTCATATGCAAATATGGCTTAAGACTGAACGTCTCTTCTCTATTAAGTTCACGTTAATTTTGTAACCACTAAAAGGTTAGTTCTAATACTAACGTGTATTGTATATGCACATTGGACTATCTTTAATTACATTAGCGATATGCGGGCGCTACATCTAGCTGCAAACATTTGAACATTTGAACATTTGAATGAAGCTATGTGTGGCATGGGATTTTAAGTCTTTGTTCAAACAAGTGCGCAAAGAAGTGCACTTTGCCAAGCAGTGTCGGTTTTTTAGCGCACATCAAAGCGTTCAAAGTCGACAATGTTCAAATGTTTGCATAGCCTGCCACATTTGCGCAAAGTTCAGTTCAGTCGCAGGAGTGTTGTTGAGCGGACGGTTGAGAGTGCGCGCGAGAACGCGCTTGAATTTTAAAAGTCGCAGATCCATTGATGGATTCAAGTAGAATAAAAAAGTCGCATAGGATCCATTGATGGATTCAAGTGGAAAAAAGGTCGCCTAGGATCCATTGAGGGATCAAACAATGGATCCAAGTGGAATGAGGGCATCCATTCACGCCTTCTTTTGGCCGTTTTATAGATTCATATTTTTCTGTACATTTAATAAATAATGACATGCACTCAAATAGTATAAGCACACTGCATCCACAAAATCGTCGTCCATCTTGTTTGTGGTTGGTCAACGTACTGTGGAGAAAAAAACTTTGCAACGCAGTGTGGCAGGTTGCTTCAATAAGTGTACAAACAAGTGTGCAAAGTCGTCATTTCAATGTTCAAATGTTTGTGCTTGATGTAGCGCCCGCTATAAGGAGGTAAATAAAAAATTAACAAGCAAATCAGTCAACAAATAAATGCGACAGTAAAGTGTTGATATTAGACCGTTTTGTGTCGTCTATTTTGATATTAATTTGTCATAATGAACTGGAAGAACTAGTTACTTTACTTCAGTACCTATATTATATAATGTACCCCAACGAATCAGCATTAATGCTTAATTAAAAAATTGGAATATTTATTGCGTTTGGTTCTTTTAATAACTGACGCATGAAAATAAATACAGTGCTTGCATCTTTATTTTATATTATTATATAAATTTTGATATATTGCACAAAATTTCAACGGAGCCGAATCTACATTTCCTGGCTTCACAAATATGTTGCGAACAAGCTTAACAACAAAGCGAAACTTGCAAAATACTGCAGTGCGTTTAAATTGTGAATAATGCAGTCTTGACTTTCTTTCATTAGCATAAAACAAAGCTGAAGCGAAAATATTTTAACTATTTAATCAATTCTATCTTTAGTTTCTCTCGAATGGAATAGAATTTATTATTATTATTATTATAATTTCTAGTAGAAACGATTGGAAAAAATATACAGTTCTTCTTTTTTGCAGAGTTGTGTAAACATAGGAAATAGTAGATTTTACAACAAGTGCACAAAACGAATCATTTCTATCCGAGACTTTTAGCACTCTGCTTTTCACTTCGATTGCGAGAAAATAAATTAATAAACGCACGAAAAAACAAGACCTGTTTCCCGCCGCTTTTTTTTTTAATGTTACGACATTGAAATTAGGCTTGGGCTACAGACCTGTACAGCCTACTAATTAAATTAATTTTGTTGTAAAATAATTTTCTGAAATTAATTAAATAACCTACCGTACTTTAATTTAAATTTTAATATCTTATAAGACTTAAAAAACACATAAGGCAAATAAATTTAAGTAAATATTGTAAAATAACAAATTCTATCTCTGAACTTTTTATTGTGTTTGGCTGTATGGCTCATTTCCTTTGCCTTAATATAGATACATTTATGAGTAGATACGTTTTTGCCCTTGTGCACAAAATTCGATTTTGTGCAGCCTATATCCTGCGCAAATAAGCATTTTCTGAGCATGAGAAGTGAAAAAGATATTGTTTTTTTTTACCAGCCAGCTTGTCTCATTGTTGGGCATAGACCTTCCTTTTCTTGTAGTATTTTTTCTTAGCTACGTTGCCAGTCTCTAAATATTTTATTGTTTCATACATAATAGATTATTGATTGTCATAGATACCACATTCCTTTACATAAAGAGAACAATGGATTCTTTAAGTTAACCGTATATCTCCCTGAGGATTACATTACATGTGTGATGTTTATGTGCTTAAAAGTAAAAGTTAAGTAAACATATTTAGTCAAGTCACGTGGGGCTGACGTTTCAATTTCGCCGTCTGTCCGCCGGTCGACCCCGGACGGGTCCGAGACATGAGCAAAGACGAAAGGACATTTGGGTGATTGCGAATTTACGAACCCTTTGACAAAATGAACTGGATCAAACGAAATTATTTATAACATCAAATAACATAATTATTTACGAGTACCTGTACTAAATTAGTTTTACTTTTATGTACTTAATGCGAAACTAAATTAAGTGCCGGTTTCACGACTTGTTATTAGAGGCATGGACTGTTTGAATGATTTTTGACAGTTCTGATGGCAACTAGCTTATTGCCATCAGAACTGTCAAAAAACAGTCAGTTTATTTGAAGAATAAGCTATTCGCTAACAATTGTAGCTAATTGAACACAAAATATAATATTTACTCGGGAAATTAGTCAAAGAATAAATATTTTATTCTGTCTGCCCTGTCGCGGGCACTTCATATACATAATTTGGAGTGTAAACCTTAGGCGTGAAAATAATAGATTTTCGCATTTTTAATATTAGTATGTATCTAATTTCGAAATGAACGAGTATAATATTAAATTCTTTTCATTTAATATACATTTGAGATTATATTGTCTCTATTTTCATAGCCCGACGCTAAGCTGGCAACTTAAATACTCGTAATGTAGCATTTAGCTCCGTCTGGCTATTTTGTGTTAAATTGTGGCACTCTAGAACCTCGTAAGTTTGAATTGCTTCAAATAACATTATTTGTTTTCATTATAATAAAAATAGCAATACTATTTTACTTAATTTACCAATTAGATAATGAACTCATACAATGAATATTACAAAAACGTTTATTAAGTTTTTTTTTAAACGCGTTTAAACCTAGATTCAATAAGAATAGATACTGGAACGATGCTCAGACGATATCTAAAATAGTTAAGGATTTATTTATTTGACCACAATACATAAAGAACTGATAGAACAGACGGACTTAATTCTAATTGCAGTGTCTACCAGTCAACCATTGGGGGTGCAGAAATTCACGATATGATTCAATAATAGACTAAGAAGATCGCATCATAAGAAGCACAGTCTACACTATAACTATAACTTTTTCATAATCAATATGATGGTAACATCGCATGATGGCGCGAACGACAAGCCAATTAGGACAACGCCAGAGACTTTAAGACAGACTTCGCAGCCCAAGATCGATAATACTTAGCACTTGTTTTGATAGTTTACCAATACCGAAGTTTCAGTACTCCAGCAAAGTTAACATAGCTTTACTAATACGTAGTTACCACGTGTAGAACTTGTACGACCCCGAAGAGCTGATGTCAATACTCCGAATTAACTCTGACGTAGAAATTCTTTTGCGCCAGACGACAAAATCTGAGATCAGCTATATCTTAGCGTCATATTTTTCATCTGATATTTGAAATATACTTTGGAAAACTATATAGACAGTTTTTTTGGGTATTTCTACTCGTAAAGGGACATTCCAAAATGATGGTAGATTGAAAACATTTATCCACCTGACATTTAAAACATGACGAGTTTAACAGAAACATTTTAGAAAGAAATATAGAGTGTAAAAGAGGAAAGGAAAGGTTGAGAAGAGATGTACATGAATCAAGTGAAGGAAATGTCTTATAGAGAGGTGAATGAGCTGACACAAGAGACAGGAAAATGGAGACTTCGTCACGGAGAAAATCTCGACTCTTTAGATTTAAATTTAATGAGAAACTGTTTAAGTTCCCGTGGCAGAATGGCTTTTCAGCATCTTTACTATAGACAGCCAAGGAATCAATGGATTTATAAAACTTAAATTACAAATTTAAAAACCCCCGACTCAAAACCTCTAAAAAGTAAATAAATAAAAATTATGTACCCCCCCTATTCGACCTTTTAATTTTATGATATAATATTTATATTAGTTAATAGTAGTTAGTCATAATACTTCCAAAGCGTCATCCCGTCGGGGGACCGCTAAGTAAAAACTTATTACTAGCTGACAATTTGATATCTACTGTCTATTAGTTAATAGTAAATAGTTAATAGTGTTTAAATGTCTATAGCGGTCCCCCGACGTGATGACGCTTTGGAAGTATTATGACTAACTACTATTAACTAATATAAATATTATATCATAAAATTAAAAGGTCGAATAGGGGGGGTTCATAATTTTTATTTATTTAATTTTCAGAGGTTTTGAGTCGGGTGTTTTTAAATTTTTAATTTAAGTTTTATTTGGCGTTTTTTATAGTTTCGTTCCTATTTTATACTAATCTCTATCCGTTTCATTTGTATTTTAGATATGTATGAAATATTATAAATGGTTTACAAAATATGTGTGAGAGGTATTCCGAAATATGTATGAATGGTATTGCGTGAAATTTGTATGAATAGTATAGCGAAATATGTATGAGAGGTATTGCGAAATGTGTATGAATGGTATTGCGAAATATGTATGAGAGTTATTGCGAAATATGTATGAGAGGTATTGCCAAATATGTATGAGAGGTATTGCGAAATGTGTATGAATGGTATTGCGAAATATGTATGGAGGTATTGCGAAATATTGAATGAATGGTATTGCGTGAAATATGTATGAATAGTATTGCGAAATATGTATGAGTGGTATTGCGAAATATGTACGAGAGGTATTGCGAAATATGTATGAATGGTATTACGAAATGTGTATGAGATGTATTGAAAGTACTCGTCAAGACGGATCAAACGAGCCCAAACTCGATGGGGTTATGTCGTTTAATTAATGTGTTCCTTTGGCCTCCTTCCAACTCCATCATCAGACCCTGGTTACCATCTGGCACCAAAGTGCTCATCAAGACGGATCAAACGAATCCAACCTCGATGGGGTTATGTCGTTTAATTACTGAGTACCCATGACCATCTTCCAGCTCCATCATCAGATCAGCTCCATAACTGTTTTAACAAAGATGTGTGACCAAAAGTAGATCAAGTCTCGCTCGCTTTGCTCGCTCAGTTTTTGATGGTCACAAGCCTAACCTAACCTAACCCAGCAATGGCGGAATATCATAGATAGTCATCCAGCTTCATCATCAAACCCTGGTTACCATCCTGCACCAAAGTACTCATTAATACGGATCAAACGAGCCCAAACTCGACGGGATTATGTCGTGTAATACCAAGTTGCTATGGCCACCTTCCAGCTCCATCATGAAACCCTGGTTACCATGTGACACAAAAGTACTCGTTAAGACGGATCAAACGAGCCCAAACTCGATGGGGTTATGTCGTTTAATTACCGAGTTCCTATGGCCACCTTCCAGCTCCATCATCAGACCCTGATTACCATCTAGCACCAAAGTACACAGATACACACGTCAAACTTATAACACCCCTCTTTTTGGGTCGGGAAAAAAATATAGCGCGATAGCAATAAACATTAAGTATGACGAGCGAAGCCGCGAACCCAGCTAGTGAATTATACCTATAAATGAACTATTCAATGAGACCATTCCAATGAGCCCAAACACGATACATCTGCTGTAATTTGACGAGGAGTAAAGTATACTGCAGGTTCCAGATGATGCTGCAGCATCAGATCAACTTTACCATATTCTTGCAATATCATGACAGTTACAGTATACCAAATTTCAGATCGTTCTAACCAGTGGAAGTTGTTCATTTCCCTTCATCAAATAGAAAAGAGCTGGTGATCTTCAAATGGCTGAACAGATTTTCATGAATCATAGCTAAGAACACTCCCGCACAGGTCACCTTTCAAACAAAAAAAACTGAATCAAAATCGGACCAACCGTTTGGTTGCTACGATGCCACAGACAGATCCACAGATACACAGATACACACGTCAAACTTATAACACCCCTCTTTTTGCGTCGGGGGTTAAAAATAAAACACAATATACAGTTTTTTTTTTTTTTTTTTTTTTTTTTTTTTTTTTTTTTTTTTTTTTTTTTTTTTTTTTTTTTTTTTTTTATACCACTAAGGTGGCAAACAAGCATACGGCCGCCTGATGGTAAGCAGTCACCGCAGCCTATGGACGTTTGCAATACCAGGAGCATTACTAACGCGTTGCCGACCCTGTAAGAACCTCTTCACACCCTTTTTGAAGTACCCCATGCTGTAATCGACAGGGAAAGCATGGACAGGGAGTTCATTCCACAACCTAAGGGTTCGGTGAAGAAAATCCCTCTGGAATCGCGTAGTACGGGACCGGTTTGGTTCCAGCGTGTGAGGATGAATTCCCTGTCGATGGCGAGCGGTGCGATGATAGAAACATGACGTTGGCATCATGTCGAATAGCTCCTGAGAACACACCCCATTGTACAGCCGGTAGAACACGCATAGGGAGGCAAAATCTCTCCTTAAGCTTAAGGGCTCAATACCGGCTGTAAGCACGGGATCGTCGACTATTCTCACAGCTCGTCTCTGAACCGAGTCACAAGGCTCAAGTTGGCAACTAGGCGCTCCCGCCCAGAGATGACAGCAGTACTCTATGTGCGGCCGGACTTGAGACTTATAAAGTAGCAGTCGTTGGCGCGGGTTGAAGTACCGCTTTGCTCTGTTGAGAACACCAAGTTTTTTGGATGCCAGCTTGACCTTCTTTTCTAGGTGACTACGGAACTGAACATCGCTGGAGATCTCGACACCAAGTATCCCGATGCTTTTAGAGATAGTAAGGGGCGTGTTCTCGAAACAGGGTGCTACAGCAAATGGGGTTTTTTTCGCGGTGAACGCACAGACTTGTGTTTTGCTGGGGTTAAATTGCACCAAATTGTACGTTATATAAATAGTGTTCCTGTTCTTTATTTGCAGCTTAGTGGCGGAATAATAGGGCAGTAAAATAGGTGATACATAGCTGCTCCACTAAAGTGACGTATGAAGGACATTGGACCTCATTAGTGTAGGCTGCGTGGGTAGTGTCATATGTAAGTTTTATTGTTGCTATATCTGTTCTATTCTTGTTTAACTAAAACATGTTTTGTCATATTCATACTTCATAAAATTTTCTTCAAGAATGACAGTTAGAAACAGGTTTTATTTAATCCTAATAGGTACGTGTCAGTTTAGTTCTAAGTAAATTTTTCCAGTTAAATGTTATAGATCAATTAAATGTTGCATTTTTGAATGACGTTGATGAATTCCCGACAATTGTGCGACAATTTTATCAGATTTACGGAAATATTACATCAATATTTTATCCGACGCTTTTATAGTTTTAACCAGTGTGAATCGGCTCTATGACTAATCGTTTGTGGCATAATAACATTATTATTTATTACAAAACATTAATACAAAATCATTAATACATATTATGCTACACATCCTAATGATTTTCAACATATTACTTCTGTCTGACTACCCAAATCTGTATTATGGTTAAGCTTTTGTAATTATTTCATGGCCAAATGAATCAGAATGTACTACGTACTGTTTCAGGGAAAATGCAACGAGATGGAAATTATTATTGGTGAATTTATACACATAGTAACAGTGTATACCTAATACCTATACACTGAGATTTGATACGTTTATCGGAGCTACTACGGTCTGTTATTTAATCATGCTATAGCACTGACGACCTCCGTGGCGTAATGGTTACTACGCCAGACCGCCACCCAGGAGGTCCCGGATTCGATCCCCGGTCGGGTCATGATGAAAAACGAACTTTTTCTGATTGGCCTCGGGTCTTGAATGTTTATCTATTTAAGTATTTGTTATAAAATATAATATCGTTAAGTATCCCATAACACAAGTTTCGAACTTACTTTGGGGTTAGCTCAATCTGTATGAATTGTCCCTATACATTTATTTATTTATTTATAGCAATACTGATTGTAAATATTGCAACTAAATGCAGTTTCAGGGAGCATAATATCAGTTTAAGAATCCTTGTAGTATTGTAAAAGCAAACAATATGTTGAATACTGCTCTCAACAATAATCAACATGATTAGCAAAATCAAATATTTTTGGAGATTTGTATACCTACCATGACATTCAGAAATATTAAGATGACCAGATCAAAATCCTGCAACGTTTTTTTAATAATTAAGATGCAATATCAAAACGAGTCATATAAAATTATGATGATTGCGGTCGGTTGCGCATGTAATTTTAGTTTCCTGATAAAAGTTCTTGACAGACAGACGGACGATGAATAGGTTTAATTTTTTCTATTGAGGTACCCGTTGTTGAGTATAAAATCCCATGTTTACAAGAAATAAATTGATTTGCTTAATTTGAGAACAGATAGAGAAACTGTTATGTGAATATTCCTACATTTTGTTGTATTATTTTTCGCAATAGCTCACTAGATAAATTAGATATAAAATGTTATCACAATTTAAACAAATATGTTTGAACAATTCTGCTCAACAATGGATGAATAAGCTTGATTGTGTTGTATTCCGCAATTAATGATTCGAAAAGCTTTTACTAATGAGCGCTTTGTGACCAAACAATGTCCCTGAATGCCTTATTGAAAGCCTTACTCGCTCGGAATTTCAATTATAGTAGGTAATCATTTTTCAGATTTCATTTATTCTTTTGTGATATTCGATCGTTAGGATGTTGACAGGAATTTATAATGTAGTCTTTCTCAGATGTTGACAGGAATTTATAATGTAGTCTTTCTCAGATTTCGAACTGTAGCTATACCTAACTACTAACGTTTAATAGTTTATATTCATTTTAGGTAAATATGCTCTGACGATCTCCGTTGCGTAATGGTTACCACGCCATACCGCCACCCAAGAGGTCCCGGGTTCGAATCCCAATCGGGTCATGATGAAAAATGAAAGTTTTTCTGATTGGCCACGGGTCTTGGATGTTTATCTATATATGTATGTATTTGTTATAAATATAGTATCGTTGAGTTAGTATCCCATAACACAAGTTTCGAACTTACTTTGGGGCTAGCTCAATCTGTGTGATTTGTCCCTTTATATTTATTTATTTATGTGGTGAAGATAAGGACAAACATAATCAGAATTGGTTAAGAATCCTAAGTATTTATACTGCCTATGTTAGTAGTAGTATCTTCGTTTAGTTGCAGTGAAAATCATGTAGTTATAGCACAGCTGAAGGAAAAGCTAAGCTAACTTTGTTTAGGTGGTGATTTTAAAAAAAATGTTTGATGGACGGTCGGCTTTAAAGTCACGAAATTGCAGAACTGAGAGTAATTATTTCCAAACATTCACAAATAG
This sequence comes from Endotricha flammealis, assembly GCA_905163395.2. Taxonomy (NCBI): domain Eukaryota; kingdom Metazoa; phylum Arthropoda; class Insecta; order Lepidoptera; family Pyralidae; genus Endotricha; species Endotricha flammealis. The sequence continues at coordinate 13,369,571 of LR990856.1, read as the reverse complement.
CTACTTTGTTTAATGTTATTTATAGGCTATTCAGAGTCGCATGAAAAGTTTATAATTAAAGTAATTTGCAACGGCCCAGAGGCCAGTTAATAAACCCGTACCACTTAATCTGTCAAACTCGATTTTACGAGGCAAGCACTGCTGGGGAACATAATTTTGCGAGTAATCGAATTTTAATCTCATTAAAACGATAATGGAAACTTGAGAATTTCTGATTAAGAACATGCACAAAAGCCGACCATGGAGTTCAAACCGATCGTGACTTTATTTAAGACTAGCCCGCAAAATTTCCTTGCAATCTCATTGTTCCCGTTCATAAGGATTTTAAAAGTTTCTAAGATACTACTCATCTCGGTCTAACTATATTACACTGGGTCATGTTGTTTCAAATATAAACCAAATGAACAGACATTTAAATTGGACAGCATGAAATTTTGACCATACAGACTTCCAACTGTCAATTTTTAGAAATGAATGTTGACTTGAAAAGTATTGTTTTTCAAAAAATACTCAAAGATATTTAGGGAACATAAAATTATTTAGTTTCAGTCGGTCTCGTACCCGTTCTACCGGTTTGATTTCCCCATATAAGTACCATAAAAATAATTATTCTGAATGCGACAGTCTAAAAATCCTCTTTCTATTTATTAGTAAAAACCAAGACAATAACTAGCTTCTACTGTAGAAACTTGAAACGTATTTCCTACAATTTAACATCCAACTATGTAGCACACAGGCTAACTTTTGTAGTAGTTTCAGTTAACCGTTTACCGCTAAAGAGATATCTAGCTTCAAAAACCGCAACATTATTAGCAAGAACCATCCAAGAACTTAACGTCTAACAAAGTCTTGTTGTAAATACTAAGTTGTACTAGTTCTGGAAGTTCAATTATATTAGGTAAATAAAATGTTAGTTATCTTGCTTGCGTAAAACACCCCACCAAGCTCCAGTTAATTTTTAACTATTAAACTAACTTACAACCTGTTTATCAAGTACTATTTTATGAGCTAGATGAGTCTACTAAGTCAGACGAATTAAGTCTTCCTTTGTTAACTTCATCAGCTAGTAGGTTGACGATGGACAGTGATGATGATGATGTCCATAACATATATTAATCACATTGTCCATAACATATATACATATAAATCACATTGTCCATAACATATATATGTGCGTGCATGCGTGAACCATATAACTTATTTTCTAGAGTTATAATAAATTCCTAATTTACTTTAAATCTGCTCAGTTAACACGCACAAAGTTAGAAAATGAATGAAAAATAGTTTCATTCGCTTTACAGATGAGAAAATGTGATGCATTTGGGGCGCGAAACGGTGGAATTTTTCCGACTTGACGCTCACCGCCTCTTCGCACAGAGCATGGCGCCGGAACAAGCCTCTTTGAATATTTTTAACACGAAACGTTCCAATTCTATGAACTTCTAAATATAAACTGTTTTATCGTACACGTACACGTGCTATAACTTTCCACGAGTAGGTCAGTTGTATAGTCAGGAATTGTTGTCATTGACAATTAAAGGCCATAGCTAGAACCTAGACCTCTTCAGGGACTTTAAACAACCTTCGAGACTGGCTCTCAATTAAGATTAACATAATTTTTGTGTTATGTACTATGATAACTGATAACCACATAACACGATGTCTCAAAATTTATATGTAGACAAATTTTAGACTAAACTTTATATATTTCATCTTAGTTCTAGAATTAAAGTTGATGGTGGTGTGTATAATAAAAATAAATCAGCAAAAAGGTTGAACAAATAATAGATTTATACACAGAATATTTTCTTCCCACGTTTACAAATCTCATACAAGTAGGAACTTTTGATATGTGGCGCTAAAGTAGGCCAATTGTGGCATAAACCTTTTTTGTCTTGTCGGCTGGTTTCTTTCCAAAGTGGATAATATCCGGCCAATGATTAAGTGAGGCCAAATTGAGATGTTCCCCGGAGGTACCTTTGACCGTTTTTATTTTTTTGGCGGTCCCCTTTCAGGCGTACGTTTTTAAGTCTGTTACCATTAGTCACAGTCGTGCAGGTCATCTGTTATGTACAACCACCGCTAGTCCCAATCTAGAAGACCGTGCTGTATCTCACAGAGTAAAATAGCGTTTTTTTTTTTTTATTTCTCCAATATCAATTCACGCAGTTGCCAGATTTTTATCTACATTTTTCTCGTTGATTAACAAATTATGAATTACAAAATATTTTTTTACTGTTTTTAGATTAGTCTGAACGTTAAATATTCCTTTTGAAGTTCAGATATTTTTACCTCACAAACTAAGATAAAAGCATCAGATTTTTAAGCTAGAATTACACTCAAAAGCTCTTAGCAAACAAAGTTCGTTCGCAGGAAACTGTAATAAAGAGCTAAGTTTTTGGGTTTTCGTTGCACGACTTTCATACTCTTAAATTATCTTTAAAATAGTGCAATTAAGTTTAATAAGTTAAGCTTCACTCTGTGGAACTTTCGAACTTAATATCCATTATTATGACTTAGTAGGAACAGAGAATTTCACGTGTTTTATTTGTGAATATAATATTCGAGAGACGACGGAACTACTTTAATGTATTTGCGTGAAAATCTTAATAACTAACAACATTATAAATTAAAGTTTCAAATGGGTTCAATTATAAAACTATTTACGCGTGTAAAGTTTCAGTAAGATATTCATAACATAAATGGAAACAGTAATTTATATCAATTCCGAACTAGAAAATATGAATGCACCACTGCTCCTGCCTTTCACGAAATGAGTTCACAAAGCAAATTTGTTGTAGATTGTATGTAAAAGTTTGAGATGTTCCGAGTTCGAGAACAATTTCCGTTTGACTATTCAAGTTCCGACGTCTGGCTGGACCCCTCTTTAGAGTTCTCTTTAACGCTTCAAAATCATGTAGAAAATTGGGTTAGTAATGTATTTGAGAGGCCCTTAAACATTGTCGAGAGGCCCTTAATCATTATATACTAACTACTTGTATAAAAGGATGTGTAGACGACCTGCACATGCTCCTGAACTAGTGTTTTTGTTTGAAATAGATTTATACGTTTTGTATGACTGTATGTGCAAGACGGTGGTATTTGTTAGTGGGTCTTTATTTAGGAATATTTCTGAAATAAAGTCATCTTGTCAATGACTCAAATAAAATTCTCAGAAACTACTGGCAAGATGTTCAGCCAAATAGTATTTAATTCACAAGGAAGAATAAAAAAGTGAGAAAACAGACCTAAGTATATTTGATTTAGTCGCTTATGTAGCGTCGAGTCAATATTTGTGAGGAGGCAAACAGGCTGGGCGGTAAACGTCCACAGGGCAGCCTGTGGGCGGAGTCAATTAGGTGACGGCTGGAACGCTTTTATGTCCGCATTTCTACTTTAGCTTAATTGTTTATTTTGGCACACTGCTCGCTGACGTCTTATTGTGTGAAAGAAATCAATTAGTTATCCTCCAAAAGTAAAGTCAACTCGAGATATAACAAAAGAAAGTAGACAGAGAGAACATGACTTTGCAAATAACATCAAAAATCAATAAAATCTATAAATTAAATTTTTGCAAATTAATAAATAGAAATAAAATGAATAATCTAGTATTGTTAAAAACACAATGTCACATCACAAATAAATATTAAAAGACACGATTTATCCAAGATATTATCTAACATAGTGAATAAAATGTTAATAGAAATGTAAAATAATTTGATTCTTTGAATAGTAATACGATATACTTACCAATAAATTAGTCGTAAAATAAAAATATGATGTGTACCTACCTGAAGTATCTTCTTTGTACATCTGTACCTGAATGTAGAGCATCTTACTGCATTGCACTGGCTCACCTGTCGCTTGAGCAATTAGCGCCACAGCCTGCCTTAATTGAATTAGCAGACTAATTAATTTAGTCTGTGTACGCTATGCTAGGTTAGCCTAATTAATCCTTAGTAATTGACCATTAGTGTGACGGGAAGCCTCTCTACATAATTACTTAATTGTTTTTTTATTATAACAAAAACATACGTTAAAATAATATATTTAATAAAAATAATTATTAAAACTCCTGTTAAAATCAGTTGCACCAATGTTCTGAGTTTTTTCACAACTGAAAACTTTTATTTGTTACTTTTCACACAAATAATATTTTTGACGACAAAAATATCATTTTATTTGTACATGTCTATAGAACACCATAGCTCTTACCTTATAGGGTGATTTGTTCATTTCACCCTAGCAGGTGTTGAGGGGCTCGGGGCGTTCAGTCATCGCAAGCAATTTAGCGAAGCACTCAGCGCTGTGTGCCACTCTGAATTACATGCCCTTTCTACCGTAAACATAATGCCAAAATTGTGATATACACTTACATGCTTACAGCAGTTCCAGTATATTTAAAAGTGTAAGAAAATAATTAAAAACCAAATATAAAATATATAATAAAATCATTTTTTTTAAACCGGTCCGAACCGGTTTCAAACCGGGTAAAAGGTTGTGTAGTTGATCTGTAACAACTATAAAAATACAAAATCAAAGTTGTATTTTGAATTACTATGTGACTGATAATAATTATCGTATTACTTCTACATATAATACACAAGCTCAAGGAAAAATGACAATAATTTTTTCCCATGGGAATATCTTTATCCCGTGGGGAAAAAAGTAGCCTATGTCACTCTCCAGGCCTTAAACTATCCCCAAGAAAAAAATCATTTCAACCGTTTATTACTTTCGACGTGAAGGGCGGACAAACAAACACACTTTCACATTTATAATATTTGTATGGATGTAATAAATAATACAATTTGTAGTAAAAGAAATAAATAAACACGGAAAGTAATCATTCTGTGGTTCTCAGACCACAGAATGATTACTTTCCGTGTAGACGCTAGGTGGGAAAGAATCAAGGTCAGAAATAAAAGGAAAACTGACTGGGACAAGTTCGACTTAGAGATGAGGAACTGGCGACCAACAACTCTCGAATTCACGACCCCTGAGGCGTTGAATAAGGGAGCAGAGGAACTAGAGAGCACACTCATAGCAGCCTTCAACGAGGCTTGCCCACTAAAAGAAATTTGCGACGGCAAAGGACAACCGTGGTGGAACAAAGAACTAACGAAGCTTAGAAAGAAATGCAGAAAAACTCAAAGGATCGCTCTGTCCAACAACGATGATTACAGTTGGGAGGCTTACAGAGCAACTAGGCGAGAATTCAACAAACTGCGACAGAAAGAAGAGAGAAGCAGTTGGAAGGGATTCTGTGAAGGCATAACTAGATACTCCGATGCGGCCCGGCTGATGAAGGTTCTTTCAAAAGATAGTTCCTGTCAACTAGGCAGCATTAAAATCGATGACAAGGGTTACCTTGTCATCGATTTTAATGCTGCCTAGTTGTTGCGGATGTTAATCCGACCCCAAAGAAGTAATGGAAGCCATGCTGACATCACACTTCCCAGGGTGTGTGGAATATGAAGAAAGTGATTGCTTCCCAGTCAATAAACCGGAAGACTGGAATATGGCTCAGGAAACAATAACTTTAGACACGGTAGAATGGGCGGTAAGAACTTTTAGCCCCATGAAGGCTGCAGGACCAGACGGAATATTCCCTATGCTACTGCAAAAGGCATGGGAACACATAAAGGATATGCTGTGTAACCTACTAAGAAGCAGTGTGGCTCTGGGACACATACCTCCCAGATGGAGAAAGGTAAAGGCAGTTTTCATACCAAAACCAGGGAGGAAGTGCTACAAGGAAGTTAAATCATTCCGATGCATAAGCCTCTCGTCCTTCGTTCTGAAAACTCTAGAGAAGATAATAGACGGAAACATACGATCTCGTATTGCAAAAAGCAACTTCCCATTACACGGAAACCAACATGCATACGTGGAGGGTAAGTCTACGGAAACAGCTCTACACAATCTTGTATTAAGGATCGAAAGGGCGATTAGCAGAGATAAAGCATATGCGGTGGGTTGCTTCTTTGATATTGAGGGCGCATTCGACAAAGCTCATTTCGGTGCGGTGGAAGGCGCCTTAAACAGGGTAGACATACCGCTGACATTAGCTAGATGGGCTATCACCATGCTAAAGAATCGTATCATAACAACGACACTAGGAACGGACACTAAAACAGTGGTGGCTAGTAGGGGTTTCCCACAGGGAGGATGCTTATCTCCACTCTTGTGGTGCCTTCTTATAGACGACCTGGTAGGCTCCATCAACAAACAGCATATATACATGCAAGCTTACTCGGATGATGGAGCAATCTTAGTTTCTGGAAAGGCGCTAAGCACAGTAAGGGCAACGGCAGTGAAAGGATTGAAGATGGTTGCGGATTGGTGCCAAGACAAGGGTCTTGGCCTCAACCCCGACAAGACAAAAGTGATCCTCTTCACTAGGAAAAGGAATAGAATGGAGTTGGAACCTATCGAAATAAGAGGTTCTACACTCGAAATCATTGAGGAAATAAATTATCTGGGAGTAACTTTAGATAAAACTCTGAACTTTAACACGCACATAAGAAATCAGAGCAAAAAGGCAATAATGGCCCTAACTCAATGCAGAAGGGCTGTAGGAAAGATCTGGGGATTGAGACCTAATATCTGCCAGTGGATATACAAAGCTATCATCCTTCCAAGACTACTATATGGAGCGATTGTATGGTGGCATAGAGCCAACATCACATCTAACCTACGGGAGTTAAGGAAAGTACAAAGGGCTGCTAATCTGATGACCACAGGTGCCATGGCGTCCACACCGACGATGGCACTGGATATGGCCCTAGGGCTAAATCCGGTACACACTGAGATCAAAAGAAGAGCAGCAGAGCAATGGTACAGGATCACTGTCTGTAAAGAATGGAAGGCACGGAGTATGGACCAAGGTCATGCTGCGATAGAAGGCGCATTAGGGAGAGACATGTCACTAATCATGACAAACAACGACCTAATCAAGAAACAAAAGATCTTCAACAAAAAGTATAAAATACACATAGGCAAAAGAACAGACTGGGAAATTGAAACATCGGGCTCCCAGCTCATCTGTTACACAGATGGATCCAGAATGAGTAGCACAGGATTAGCGGGAGCAGGGGTACACATACCCAGTAATCCGGCTAAAGATGTGGTCCTAGCATTGGGTACGTATGCCAGCGTCTTCCAAGCAGAGGTTCTAGCAATTAAAGTATGCGCAGAAATGGTGCTGACCGACTCCGGGATAGAGACGCAAAGCACTATTATCTACTCAGACAGCCAAGCGGCAATTAGAGCACTAGCCAAGGTAGAGACAGTATCAGAGCTGGTCAAAGAGTGCAAACTTGCTCTAAACAAATTAGCAGAGGTAACGACAGTCACTATAGCATGGGTTCCCGGCCATCAAGGAACATTAGGTAATGAAAGAGCAGACGAGCTCGCAAGAGCAGGCGCCAGCTCGAGACCCATAGGACCGGAACCTCAGCTTCCGATATCAGCCACCGTTACTAAGGGAGTGATAAACGAACTTATGAAACGCGAAGCACAGGACGCGTGGGCCGGAAGTAACAGCTGCAGACAAGCAAAATTGTTTGTTAAAGGAAAGAATCACAAAAGAACCCGGACACTACTATCACTAAGTCGGGAAAGACTAGGCATAGTCATGGGCATCATCACGGGGCACTGCAGACTGAACCGACATATGTCCCTAATAGACAACAGTATAGACCCCGCCTGTCCTGAATGCGGGGAACCGGAGACCAGCCAGCACTTCCTGGCTGAGTGCATTCACTACAGCAGGCTCAGGTGGGAGACTTTCGAAGCCGATAGGATCGAAGAAGAAGAACTATGTGACCTGGACACTGGTCGCATAGCGGAGTTCTGCAAAAGGAGTTTAAGGTTTTCTGGTGGGAGGTCATCGGGGCCACAGTAACAACCGTATCCACACGGGAATAGGGTGTAATGAGTCCACATAGCGACTTGAACACCCGCCTGTGCCCCGCAGGCGTCCCACCCTATAATAATAATAAAAGAAATAAATAAGTATATAAATTTTTATAAACCAATAATATTTACCACTGTAAAATTACGCAGTGAATAATAATTAGTGTTCTGCGGTTTGTATCACTAATGGCTTGTCGGTATGGCTACATTTGCACGGACACTGTAATAAAATTTGCATAGTATTTACACACCAACACAATGTGATATTACACTAATTGCTAGCATTACCTACTATTGAAACAATCAAATCAGTATAGGCTAATTGACCGCTATAAATACTAACTTCAAACACTAATTGGTTTAGGTTAATGACTTATAGTATGAGTTTCGAGCCTCAATTGTATGCCTTGATTAATTACCTTTCGGGTAATTTGGTTGTATTCTTACAATTAATGAACACATACTTTTAAATTGATTCCAAATACATTTATTAATTTATTATAATCATAATCATAATCATAATCATTTATTCCTTAACAATTCACATCGTATTGGAAATTTTCATTAAAAATAACAATATTTTTATACAATAGGCTAATCACGAATAATAGTATTAATAATTGATTGAATTTTTACATTTAAAAAATAAATCAGTGATAAATAAAAATAATAAAAAATTGGTACTTAAATTTTGCTGGACAGTACACTGATAGTATGCACCGCTATGATGTCAACCCCTGTACATCTGTTACGTTTTATGACCCAGTCATTAACTTTCCAAAAATTCGTTTAGTGTATAAAAGCATTTTTTCAATAGATATTGCTTCAGTGTACTTTCAAACTGTGTTGTGTATAATAATAGTTTCACATCCGTTGGCAACTTATTGAAGCATCTTATTGTTTGATAACAAGCGCTATGTTTCACCACCTTTAGATGTGGAACCATTCCAGACACAAAGTTTTTTCGTCGCGTTTTTTCTCGCGATTGTCGTTCCTCGTAGGTCTCATATTCATGGATGTGTTTGGCAAAATGTGTCAATAGTACCAATATGTATAGGCTTGGAACGGTTAGAATACCCAAGCTGATGAAATAGCTCCTACATGAGTCTTGTTGACGAATCCGTGTCATAGTTCTGATCGCTCTCTTTTGCAGCACAAATGCCTTTTGCATATTATAATTGTAACTTGCGCCCCAGAACAATATACTGTATCTTAGTTTTGACTCTATTAAGGCGTAGTATACCAATTTAAGGTGACTAATATCTACTTCGTCTCGTAAGCTTCTAAGTACGTAGCACGCAGAACTTATTTTGCCTTCTATTTCATTTAGCTCACATTTCCAATTTAATGAATTGTTAATGTGAACACCAAGAAACTTAACAGTCTCAACTACAGGCAGTTTATTATTATTTAAAGAGATATCGATTCTATCTTTAATTTGTCTGTTGTTTCCAAATAACATTAAATTGGTTTTAGTAGCATTTAGTATAAGATTGTTTGCAACAAACCAATCTTGTAAAAATGTTAGTCCCTTATTCACTGATTCGTTAAGACCGATTAAATCATCAGCTGATATTATTGCATTGGTATCATCAGCATACAACGTTAATTCAATGCATCCAGGGGCAGCGCAGTAAGCAAATTCTATTAGATCATTCATAAAGATTGTGAAAAGTACTGGGCCCAAGATACTGCCCTGTGGTACACCTCTTTTTATGGTCATAAGTTTTGACTTGTACGCTTTTTCACATTTATTCTTATCTATGGAAGTAATTTGAACGAACATTCGTCTATTTTGCAGATACGAATAGAACAACTGTAGTGGTTTGCCTCTAATTCCGTAATGGTTTAATTTCTCCAACAACAACACATGATTTACAGTATCAAACGCAGAGCTGAGATCTAAAAATACACCGATAGTTTTTTTCTTAGCATTGATTGCACCAATAATATCTTTCATGAGAGTATCTATTGCTTCCTGTGTTCCTACTCCTTTTTGATAACCAAACTGTCTATGATGTAAGATTCTATTTAAGTGTAGATGGCGGACTAATCTGGATTTCATCGCTTTTTCTAAAACTTTTGATATAACTGGCAACAAAGAAATGGGCCTATACATTTTTGGGTCCGATTTTGAACCCTTCTTATGAACGGGAACAATCTTGGCCAACTTAAGCTGGTCAGGAAAAATTCCCTCCCTAAAACAATTATTACAAAAATTACTAATTGATTTATCTAGTATGTCAATATTTTCTTTTACAATTGAGGTCGGTACCTCATCATTGCCATATGACTTCTTGTTTTTCATCGCTTTGACTATTCTAGTTATCTCCTCTGGAGTTGTTGGGTTCAATTCCATTTCTTGTTCCACTAATTCAACGCTGTTTCGAAGGAACATCACTGCTTTATTTAGCTGTACTGGATTATCAATAAAGCCCTCATTAAATTGCTCTGCGAAAATTTCAACGACTTTAACCGGATCGGATACAACTTTACAATTTGTTTTTAAGACATATTCTTGTTTAGCTACGTTACATTTATTTCTATGTTTATTTATGATTCTCCAAACATCCTTACAAATATTATTTGATTTTGCAATTTCCGATCTCACTGCCAGTTTTTTGGCATTTTTAATTATCCTTTTATATATAGTAATGTATCTGTTCCTATAAATAGATACAGATTTGTTTTCATAGTTAGCTTTTCCAGCGCAAAGAAACCGTTTCATTTTACTTGATGTTTTTATACCTTTTGTAACCCACTTTAATTGTGCCTTTCGCTTTAAACATATTTTCATATTCCTTTTCTTAAAACTTTCCTTAAATATATGAGTAAAAGTACTAATAAATGTATTTATACCCATTGTATTCCAATTAGTGCTGACTATTTTCTTCCGAAACGCATCTTTATGTTTTGCGCTAAAAATCCTTCGTGAAATGGTAAGGTATTCTTGCGGTCTGTTTATATCCTTTCCTGGTAGTGTTACATTACAGAATAACGCAGCGTGTCCATCCGCCAATCCATTATGATCAACCATACATTTATCAAAAACTTCCTTTGGCATATTTGTTATGATATTATCAATACATGAGCTTTTGCCATTCCTTTTAAAAGTGTTTTCATGTATTAAAGTCTTGAAGTTATAACAACTTAGTAAATTTAAGAAGTTCTGACTATTTATACCACCGGTTAGGGTATCAATATTGAAGTCTCCACATATGACACAATTTCTATTGAAAAAATGTTCCAAAAGTTGTTCAAATCTACTCATAAATTCGTCAATTGTTGCCGCAGTAGGAATCCGATAACAGCAGCAAATGCATACACCCGTGTCCATATCCCTCACACAGCATATCTCAAAACAATCTCTTTTATACAATTTTTTAGCGATGGGTAACACTTCTGTCATTCTATCTTTAAGCGCTAATATGAGAGTTCCTCCTCTTTTTTTATTCACCCTAACATTATGAGCAGCTAATTTGTAATTACTGAGACTAAGTAGAGAAACTGATGCATTACATAGAAAATGCTCACTTATGCACAAATAGTGAACCGTGCGGTCTAAACTGTCTAAGTACATTTCCAACTCATCTGTTTTGTTGCTTATGCCGCAGAGGTTTTGATGATATAAACTGAGATTGTTTGAGTTGTCGAAATTATTAACGAAAAAAATTATCTTCTATTTCATTGGTCTGAGTACTAACATTTACATAAGATATACAATTATTGTTGACAACATGATCCGCCAATATATTAGACGAAGACATATGTGATGTCTCTATTTTGTTGATATTTATTTGTGTCTTACGTCTCAATTGTGTTATAAAATTCACATAGTTATTTTTATAATTGATACTCAATATATCTCTTAATATTTGTCTACATATGTTCAATTTATTTATAGTTACATATTCATCATTCAAAGGTATGAATGTGGTGTATTTAAAACTATTACAAATTAATTTAACAACGTAATTTAGTTTGTGTACATTATAATAATTATTTTTAACTATTTCGCCTATCAAAATATTTGTATGTCTAATTTTTTGTAACGTGCAATACAGAAAAGATTCAAGTTTCATCAAATTTCTATCATTGGACCCTCCTAGTATCAAAATATAATCAGATTTAGTAAAGTCCTTGCACAAATATTCACTATCATATAAAATTTGATCCATTTCCGCATTTGGCTTTAAATAACATGTCACAATAAAATTATCGCCGAGTAGTTTTTGTAAATGTTTTCTAACTCCGTAACCCGTTTGATCAGCTAGTATCAATAGCCTCTGTTTCACAGTGGATGCCTGACAGTTAGCGACATCTCTCGTGGCGTGGACCTTATCATCATTATTGGTTGGATTCGTTAAGTTTATTTTAGATGCCATCTTCTTTTTCTGAATATCACCTGCCTTGGCTGCTGGTGTTCCAGTAGATTGGTTTGGTTTTTCTTTGGAATTAATATATATTATGTTCTCTGAAGTTCCACATGAAATAGCTTCTTTCTCAAACAAACGTTGCTTTTGTGGTCTGCCGCTTCCCAATGGAGTGGACATGTGTGGCCCAGTGGTTTTGAGACTTGAGTTAATGTTATCTATACCTACTGACTTGTATATTTTTATAACTTTATTTTGTTCTGCGATTTTATTTTGTAGTTGTTTATTTATAATGTTTAAGTTTTCTATCTCCTTGTGTGCTATGTCCAGTTCTAGTTGGATTCTACTATTTTTTTCATTCAATTCAGCTACCGTTGAGTTAGTAGAAATGTCAGGTTGACTGTAGCACGTTTTCTCACAGCAATTTATTATTGATAAGTCCGGTAACGATGAACGTTTGTTTTGCTTTCGTAATGTGACATATTCATAGACACTATCAGTGTAAGCGTCTTCTGGCAAACGCTCGAATGAGTTTTGAGTTGGAATGTTGATTTGGTATTCCGAGTCTTCACCTGAATTTGCCATGTTTTAATATTTGACTGGTTATACAGTTATGATTATTTTGGTTTTAACGATTTTGGTTTGTTGGAGCGCCCTCTAGAGTTGAAATATTTCTCTTAGAAGTACTATACTTCAAATCTTGATATTACAATCAAACATTTGAAGATAAAAATCTCCTTGTAAAAATCATGCGCATGCTGAGGATCGAACTCGGGCCCTCGGGAGAGCACGGTTCAAAACGAGGCGTGTTAGCAATCAGCGCCAACAGTTCATTGCTTATTATTGATGAAAATCACAATCGTATTGCAGTTCAAAGGAGAGTTGTTGTCCGTTAGTTTTTATTTTAACAAATTACCGTCAAAAACACTTTCACTTGTTAATATTTGCCACTATATACTAGCTTCTGCCCGCGGCTTCGCCCGCGTGGCCTAGTAACAATTAGCATATTTTTCTTCAGAAACAAATTCCGGTCCTGCAGGGCCCGGTACGGTACGGTTCCATCCGGTCCGGTCGGTCCGGTCAGTCCGGGCCGGTCCGGTCGGTCCGGTCCTGATATGGAACCTACATGCCAATTAACATATTTTTCTACAGAAAAAAAAACCGGTCCGGTCCGGCACGGCCCGGTACGGTGCGGTTCCTTCCGGACCGATCAGGTCTGATCCGTTCCGGTCCGGTCCGGTCCGGTCCGGTCCTTATATGGACCCTACATGACAAATTTGGCATCTCTAGACCCAGCGGTTTGGGCTGTGCGTCCTCTCGCAACTACGTTTGCGCATATCTCGCTTTCCCGTGGGATTTTGAAAAATCCTTTCTTAGTACATCCCTAGACGTCGTAAGGAACCTACATACCAAATTTGGTAGAGCCTGGCAACCTCGTTTGCGTATATCTCGGTTTCCCGTGGGAATTTCGAAAAATCCTTTCTTTGTACACCCCTAGACGTCGCCGTCGTAAGGAACCTACAGTCCAAGTTTGGAATCTCTAGACCCACCGGTTTGGGCTGTGCGTTGATATATGTATAGTTAAGTCAGTCAGGACTTTGAATTTTATATATATATATATATATGTCGCAGTGTCGCATACGGTCATGAGTATGGACATGGACGCTAAGCAAAACGAGGGTGCGCCATCTAGCGGCGTGTTGAGAAAACGTTGCTTTGGCGCGCTCGAACGGAGCCGTGGCGGTTGGCGGGCTCGAATGGACAGAGTTAGTTATCGAGCGCCACCGAGAGAGTACTCGTAGTCACGGAACTGTCGCGTTTTACCTAGTGTCTATTTGTATTTAGTTGAATTAAGATACTGTACCTAATTAAATTGTGTTGTAACAAAGATTTGAAAAAGAGACCTAGACTGAGGTTTTTCTTGCGGCATTTCTTTTCCATCAGTGGTCATTCCGAAGTGCTAGTAAATTTAATAAACATTCTTTAAGAAGAACTAAAACTGTTGTTTCTCTCATATCACGACTACCCTCGTTACGCCCTTGTGATGTTGAATTGCACATCGAATTACCGTTAGGCTATCCGACATCAGAAGTGAGATGCAAGTCGTGGTATTGAGAGTTTAACAGATCTCAGTCTGGTCTCACTAATGTAAAGCGTGACAAATTAACGTGACAAATCAAGAAAGTACGTGTTCGATGTACGACGGACAGTCTACTATCGTCGACTACGAGTGGTGGAGTTTGCGGACTACGAGTAGCGGATTCTACCGACAAAGAGTATCGTATGGTGGGTACTTAACCTCAAAATGTATGGAGATTCTAATATGGTGTAATTTCAGGTGTATGACTGTGCGATACTCGACGATGTGTGACGGGTAGCTGAGGCTGAGACGCGACGCACACCAGGCGGTGGCGGTACTGGCGGTGCAGCGGCGGCGGCGTGGTGGCGGCGTGCCCCGAGTCGCAGTGCAATTGAGGCAGAGACGTGCCACGACACGAGTAAACACGGGTGTGTGTGCCCGTGGCGGACTGGTAAAGTGTACCCTCCGATATTATAAAAAAAAAAAAAAATGTCAGTGTTGATTACGTATGATGCTAAGTTTAAGCTTAAAGTGTTAAGTTGAAGCTGAAACTGTGTAAGTTGAAGCTGAAACTGTGTATGAAGTTAAGCTCATTGGTCATTTAGCACTATTAATTGAAATTAATGATTTAGAGGTCAAGGTCATTTAAAGGTTAATGCACACAATGACTTAGAGGTCAAGGTCATTAAAAGGTGAATGTTCACAATGATTTAAAGGTTAAGGTCATTTAAAGGTTAATGTACACACAGAATAAAGTATTTTTGACTTCAACTTTGACTTTGAGATTTTTGACTTTGGAGGTCAAAATCAAATGTATCACGTGGAGAGTGGGGTTCTTAAAAGGGGTTCAAAATTTTCATCCTTTTATCGCTAGGACGCACCGTTTTCGAGATAAACGTTTTTTTAATTATTTTCACTTAGTAACTTCAATGAACTCAAACAATGTTTTATTTTCGATTTCCGGACAATGGAGCGAGATGGGGATCAGCGGGTCAGCGGTGTGCAGACTCTGAAGTGGACCAGGTTTGCTCGTGATGGTGGCAAGCTGGCGAGGCAGACGGGACCACCGGCGCAGTCGAGGTGCCCGGGATTTCTTGAGGAGAGTATTGTTTGATAATTTTAAAGTGGAGACTACTGAGCAATGACGATGAATTTTAAGTTTTGAATTTTGAAAAGTTTTGTTTTCATGTAAAGTGAGAGACACTTAAAATTAAATTTTGAGAGATAGTTGCTCAATGGTTTCGATTGTGGAGTATAATTTAGAGTTTAGTTCAAATTGTGCTCAGAAAGTAATGTGCCATTTTAAGTTAACGTACCAATTTATAATGTTGAGTCTGATGAAGACAGTGCCGGTGAAGGCCCTTCTAACTGTGTGTGAACACTTACTGTCATGGCTACTCATTTGATTAAACCGCACGCTTCAGTCGTAGTCGTAACTGCGAATTTTCGTACAGGGCGCGATGCGCGGCTGAGGGTGTGGCAGTCTATGTCTCATGGGAGACCATGTCATTGTGATGAGCACAGATGACCATGTCATTGTGATGACCACAGATGACCATGTATATTGAGTATACCGATTCCATGTGGGAATCCTTGTCTTTATGTCTCATGGGAGACCATGTCATTGTGATGAGCACAGATGACCATGTCATTGTGATGACCACAGATGACCAGGTATATTGAGTATACCGATTCCATGTGGGAATCCTTGTTTGTGGCCTGTTAGTAATGTGTGTTGATCGTGTGACTTTGATTTTAAAATTTTGATTACCTATGTTAACTTACTATGAGGCATACTTTCTTCCTTATTTTTCTGTGTACCTACTAACCTTTTAGTCAGGTTAAGCCGAGCGAGAGTTAGCTCCATTATTTAAAATTGAGTAATTTTTATTTAAAAGAGTTTTGATGAAACGAAGGCAAATCTTAATAAGGTTTCTATTGGTGAAATAGTGACAAATAAGTTTTGAGTAATGAGAAAAGTTTAGTTGATTTAATTACGAGTTACTGACTTGAAATGTAATGTAATGACCGGACGTTTTGTGTCCGATGTGTCCGATGGACTTGACATTGTATGTTCGATGGACTGAACTTATTGTGTGACTCGATGCCTATGGATAGGATTGAGTTTGTGTGTTGAACCAACACTGTTGGTATGAGAAGTGATGCAATGTAATGCATTGTAGTATGTTAATTAAGTTTCTTTGAGTAAAGTTTTCTCATTACTACAGCCGATCCCTCTGTTGTTAAGGCCAAGAGAACTGAGTAGATTGTATTGGCAAAATACATGAAGTCTAAGTACCAATTTTATTGACGTGAGTAATGATTATTTTACTGTAAGTGATTTAGTTTTGTTTTTTTTAATTTTGTCAAAACTGGTTTCATGACTTCAAGCTGCATATGTTGGCATGTAGTCGTAGCTCCGGTCTAACCGAAGAGTGCGCGGTGCGCATCTAACTATGCATCCTATCACTGGTTAAGTGAAAGTGAAATTGCTGGTCAAGCCAAATCGCTGGTTAAGCGTAAAATTTTAGAATGGTCGCTGGTCAAGTGACTACTAAATTCAATGCTGGTCAAGTAACGACGAAAAAATAGTGTGAACAAGTAAGTGATAGTGTAAACAAAAAAAAAGAGTTGTATGGCTGGTCAAGTGATACAACATTATTGAGGTTCTAAAACCAGTTTGTTGTTTGTACATGATTGTTTGATGAAACAAGGTCACAGAGATGATCTAGTGGTTTGTCACAGGGATGATCAGCTGTAACCACAGGGATGGTTATTTGGCACCTGGTTTTTGATGAACTCGGTTATATTCGGTTGTTAATTGATTTTATTTTCATTATTGGTACTAAGCTCTTCATGGTTAGGTACTTGATTTGCTAAGCTAAGTGTGTTTACTTAGAATAGAAGTAAATTGGACTTGATATTAAAACTTTAGATTTGAGTTAGAAAGAAAGTCCTATGTGTGGTCAGGAGTGACCGAACGTTGTGATGCTGTGTGAGAGTTGATTGTTTCAGAATCACACGCGAGGACGCGTGTCTTGCAGAATGGCCGTGTCGCAGTGTCGCATACGGTCATGAGTATGGACATGGACGCTAAGCAAAACGAGGGTGCGCCATCTAGCGGCGTGTTGAGAAAACGTTGCTTTGGCGCGCTCGAACGGAGCCGTGGCGGTTGGCGGGCTCGAATGGACAGAGTTAGTTATCGAGCGCCACCGAGAGAGTACTCGTAGTCACGGAACTGTCGCGTTTTACCTAGTGTCTATTTGTATTTAGTTGAATTAAGATACTGTACCTAATTAAATTGTGTTGTAACAAAGATTTGAAAAAGAGACCTAGACTGAGGTTTTTCTTGCGGCATTTCTTTTCCATCAGTGGTCATTCCGAAGTGCTAGTAAATTTAATAAACATTCTTTAAGTAGAACTAAAACTGTTGTTTCTCTCATATCACGACTACCCTCGTTACGCCCTTGTGATGTTGAATTGCACATCGAATTACCGTTAGGCTATCCGACATATATATAGTCCGGTCCGATCAGGTCCAGTCGGTCCGCTCCGGTCCGGTCGGTCCGGTCCTGATAAGATACCTACATACCAATTAACATATATTTCTTTAGAAAAAAAAACAAGTCCGATCCGGTTCGGTCCGGTCCGGCACGGACTCGGTACGGTGCGGTTCCTTCCGGACCGATCAGGTCTGATCCGTTCGGGTCCGGTCCGGTCCGTTCCGGTCCGGTCCGGTCCGGTCCGGTCCGGTCGGTCCGGACCATATAAGGACCCTACATGCCAAATTTGGTATCTCTAGACCCAACGGTTTGGTCTGTGCGTCCTCTTGCAACTTCGTTTGCGTATATCTCGCTTTCCCGTGGGAATTTTGAAAAATCCTTTCTTTGTATATCCCTAGACGTCGTAAGTAACCTACATGCCAAATTTGGAATCTCCAGACCCAGCGGTTTGGGCTGTGCGTTGATATACCTTCGCAACTTCGTTTGCGTATATCTCGGATTCCCGTGGGAATTTTGAAAAGAAACATACACTAAATGTTAAGTTGAGCAATTAGCCACATATTAGTGAAAACCGCATCCAAATCGGTTCAGTCATTTCTGAGATTAGCGTGTACAAACATACATACAAACATACAAACATCCAAACATACATACATACAAACATACAAACAGACGAACAAAATTTTACGAAATTCTTGTTCTATTGCTTATTCTTCATCGCCCTAAACAATTTTTTTGGAAATATATTCAATGTACAGACAAACTTTTTTTACACTTTTATTATATTACTAGCTGTGCCCGCGGCTTCGCCCGCGTGGTCAAGCAAAAATGGCAATAAGTTCGTTTCCGTGGGAATTAAAAAAAACAACTTTATATCGCGCCGGCGATTATACACTTACAGTCCTATTACTCCCTTTCCCGTGGGAATTTCATAAAATCCCATCTTTATCCTTGTCAACATCATAAAGGGATCCTCAATACAAAATCTCAGCTTTCTAGGTTGAGCGCTCCCGATAATACACATGTAGTCTTATTTATTATTCCTGATCTTGATTTATTATCCTGATTAAAAAATCCCGTCTTTGTCCTTCTCTACTTTAGAAAGGGAACCTCAATACAAAATTTTAGTGTTCTAGGTTGAGCGCCCACAATAACACACGTGCAGACCAATTTGTCCCGTTCCCGTGGGAATTAAAAAAATCCCGTCTTCATCCTTGTCTACATCATAAAAGGAACCTCTATACAAAACCTCAGCGTTCTAGGTTGAGCGCACCCCATAACACACGTGTAGTCTTATTATTCATGTTCTCGTGGAAATTTTAAAAAGTCACGTCTCTATCCTTGTATACATCATAAAGGGAATTTCTATACAAAATTTCTGCTTTCTAGGTTGAGCGCCCTCGATAATACACGTGTAGTCGCCTAGGTAGGTCCATTTCATCCCTCTAGGGGTTGAATTTTGAAAAATCCTGAAACATTCATTTACCGCCATGCTGAATTTCATTCTAATAACTTCAAAAAAGGCAAAGTTTCATACTAACTTTGCACCCCCGTTTAACCCCCTAATGGATGATTTTTGTGAAAAATATTTTGTTCGTGTTTAATGCCTTTCAATAAAGAACCTTCATGCTGAATTTCATTCGAATAACTTCAAAAACGGCAAAGTTTCATACTAACTTTGCACCCCCGTTTTAACCTCTAAGGGATGATTTTTTGAAAAAAATATTTTACTTATGATTCATGCCTTTCAGTAAAGAACCTTCATGCTGAATTTCATTCGAATAACATCAAAAACGGTACAATGTTTCATACTAACTTTGCACCCCCGTTTAACCCCCTAAGGGATGATTTTTGAGAAAAATATTTCACTCGTGTTTCATGCCTTTCAATAAAGAACCTTCATGCTGAGTTTCATTCGAATAACTTCTAAAACGGCAAAGTTTCATACTAACTTTTCACCCTCGTTTAACCCCCTAAGGGATGTTTTTTGAGAAAAATATTTTACTCGTGTTTCATGCCTTTCAATAAAGAACCTTCATGATGAATTTCATTCGAAATAACTTCAAAAACGGCAAAGTTTCATACTATCTTTGCACCCCCGTTTAACCCCCTAAGAGATGAATTTTGAAAAAAATATTTTACTCATGTTTCATGCTTTTTAGTAAAGAACCTTCATGCTGAATTTCATTCGAATAACTTCAAAAACGGCAAAGTTTCATACTAACTTTGCACCCCCGTTTTACCCCCTTAGGGGATGAATTTCCAAAAATCCTTTCTTAGTGAGCACTTACGCCCCAAAAGGAACCCCCATGCAAATTTTGAGACTCCTGGCACTTGTAGTTTCGGAGATTTCGTGATGAATCAGTCAGTGATTTTCTCTTTTATATATATAGATAGATTATAGATAATTATTTATTGCCAGTGTTTTTTGTTAGTTTATTGAATTGATAATATTTTGATTTACTGTTTTTTCTGTTGAAATAATCTTTATCTAAAACTTTGGAGGCTGTGTTATTTATTTATAACATAATAACAGCTTTATCATGAGCTCTATGGATTCAGTTGAAATTTAGAACACAGCTGAGCGTATGAATAGAATTTACACTTTGGAACCTTTACAATTAGCAAAAGACTGATGCCTGCAACATTGTAATTATACGTAAGTAATACGACCATCACGCAAGCGATGCCACGTGAAAATCTAGTCAGGCAATAAAAAAATAACAGTGTTAAACATATGTAAAAAAAGAACTTGAGTGTCGAAGGAACGGCGGCGTCCACATAATTTTAAAAACTTTTCGATTTAACTTGAAAATCGCTCCAGAAAAATACATTAGTGTCAGGCAATTCATCAATCTTAAACTTCTAATCGCTGTCTCCAAGAAGGTACATTCAGTATCGACCTGCTTTGAAAGCTGCGCGTTTAACCAAGTTTTTGCCAAGGATTTTTGCCAAGTTCACCAACGAGACAACTTTTAATGAGCAGCTTATTTAGGATATTATAAAAATGTTGGAATATATTTTAGGTAAAAAGTTATGTTATTCAAGGATTTGAAGTCAGTATAGTTTACTTTAATAAATTTGGGAGAGTACCTTTATGTCACCATAAAATTGTAAAAACCGTTAGATTATAATTTAAATTGTCAGTGTAAAATTGTAATGACACCATCTTACTTTAACAATAACAAACAACGAAATTTCAGTTAAAGTATCGGTTAGGCTAAAAATGAGTTGCACCAGATGACAAATAGTTAAATGACGCCATAACTTTAACCTTAACCGTAACCGCTCACTTTTCGCTGGTTAGTGCTATTGTTAGTGTTAAATTATCCGTCAAACTGTCAAACGCATTGAAGTAAAACAAACACACCAAACTGTCAAAAATTTGACACTATTGGACACCGCTAGATGATGATGCCATATTTAAAAATGTGACCCCCAACGAATTTGGGGTAAATCACACCTTATTTGACTTGCAACACTTTTAACTTTAACAAAGCTAATGAATTCGCCGGTGCAACACATTTTGCTGTAGCACAAACCTTTACTATAACTTCTAATATGGTGCAACTCAGCCTTAGTCGACGAAGCCTCCAAGGGGCTCCTCCTATTTCTGGGTTTAAGGCCACAATGTAAACCTAACGAACCTACTGTCACGCTATGATGTTACGGTTTACAATCTAACGGTTTTTACAATTTTACGGTAACAATATATATTTATGTACTTTAAAGTTGCAGCGGCCGCTGATCTGCTGCCAACCGGTCATACTGAAAGTATGTGGCTATGGCTGGCAGTCGACTTCTTGTGGCTGAGATGATGACGACGATAATGATGACGCAATTTAGAGTTGATGACACCGGATTTGGCCTTCCAGTATCTTCTTAGGTAGTTAGTAGTTTGTTGAGTTCGATAGATCATCAGGTCATCAAGGCGAAGATCGGACTGCGAGTATGACGTGCAATGTTGGTCCAATGGCGAAAAATAACGATACAAAGTCAGTAAAGAGGAACGTGATCTTGACTCTACAAAAGAAAATTAATTATGCACAGGTTAGAATATTAATCAGAGTCTTAATCGGGTCCAGAATATTAACCGGGATGAGGTGCAGATGAGACAGCAGTTCTCTAAACTAGTTTGGTATGATTTATGGAACAGAATTATTATTCAAGGATGGTCCAACGAATCTGAAATGCCGGCCAACCTATAAATAATTACCTTGAGTCCGGACAGTTAGCTCAAAGACCATGCTTCTCAGGCAGACAGACAAATCTTGACAAGGGTCCTCTCAAGCCGATTTAAACCTTAATTAACTATTCTAATCTGAGCTTTATTTCCTGCAGTTCAAGACCCATTTCATAAAACGATATTACCTGAATCTTCGTGCTCGGAACAAAAAATTAGATAACTTATTCAGTAGCTCGAATATAATGGAAATAGGGACATTAATGTTCAAAATGTCCGTCAGTGTTTGTTTGATATCCATCCAAATATGAAATTCACCTCAAAGATTTACATAATTTTCAATCTTTGAGCCATCTACGAAAATTTATGGCATGAATTGACAAACTGAATCGACTAGAAAGTTATATTCAAGTTGAATATTAAATGTGTCATATAAGTTTTATGACGAAATTTAAAGTGTAGTTACCGTTACTTACATTTAATATAGGTACCAAAATTTTACTGGAGTTCATGTGTGTCCTGTGTGATTAAATAACGGCTAATACTGTCACGAAAATTTTGCAAGTTTATGTAAAAGTAGCACGCAGAACGTCTAGAGTTTCCTTGAAGCGGCAAGAGTAAAAAACTAAGAAGACTACATTTAAAAGATTGCTCTCAGAAATAATGGCCGCCTTGTTGCCTGTAAGCTATTCATGTTTAATGTATTACTACAGAATGAATAATAGTACAAGTAGTGAGTATAGCAATACACAACAAAATATTTAATACAGTGAATATTGAAAACTTACAGACATAGTGTAATCACAACAAGGCGGCCCTTATTGCTAATAGCAATTAGAGGGTATGGTCAAAGTAGCCAGTAAATTTTGTGCCCATGACTATTCTAAGCCCATTTCTAAAATACAAAATAATAAGCCATAAAGGCGTTTTGCTTTGAAAACTGTCAGTCTACACTCCGGGTATTTCTGGCGTGACGTTTAGTACATAGAAGGATTACACAACAAAGGAGAAACATCATCGTCGTACATTCATAATGTCTAAAAGGGCGAAACAGATGGAATGCAATAAAGAAAGCGTTTAGTATAAAGTCTTAACTGAAGGGAGAAAAAAAAACGAAAACATTTACATTTAAAAAGTAGAATGACGAAGGGAATTTGTAAAACGCTTCAAATATTTATTGCCACGCCTCATTTACACAATCGTTCAATTTGTCTTTTTTATTCTTGTTTTTCCATCTTGTATTGTTGTAACATGACTGGAGTTTCTATTGCTTTACCAAAATCTTACGATTTATGACTGACAATGGTGATAATTCTGTTGTACATTTAACTAGACTAAACTAATTTTGACAGGACCAAAAGGTGTTGTTGTCCTTCCTTGGTTTACAATGAGTGACAAAGATAGCACTAACACTTCTAGTCCAGTCAAAATTTGTTTAGTCTAGTTAAATATATATTTTAGATTTTAAAGTCAACGCGATAATGCACTTTTAATAGTTCCTAATCTAGCTCCAATTACTAAGTACTTTGATCAATATTTAATGCTTTAACGTTCCTCGTTACGCTATCAATATTATTGAACCAAACCAAACATAGAATTTTTTTCAAGTTGACGCTGTCGTGGATATCTCCAATCCTGTATTTGTCGACTGCCAATCATTCCATAACCCGTTAATTAAAAAAAGTCTGGAATTAAAAAGTTTCTTTTAAATGATATGTTTTCAGTTTCAAAACGGTTCTCAATGTTGATCGCGTCTAATTAAATCTTTTCACTTTTTCTTTGTTTTTAATTTCCGCACGGCTGAGTTCGCATTTTATTAGAATTCCAATTTTGCAACTCACTCAAGTTGAGGGAACTCTAAGAAAACACTCGGTTACGAATATAATGAATTGTTTGACCTCCCGTCAGCCGGCAAGCGGATCAACCGAATAATATTATGCTTTTTTCAGGAGCATTCTTGAAATTTTACTTTCGGTAGTAAAATGCAGAATTTCTTTAGTCTCATGAAGAAATATGTATTATTTAATTATATATCAAAGGACATGCTAATATACAATTTGTATCGTTTTAATTCTAATACGTGACGTATAGGCTCTTTTGATAGTTCATTTTTGAAATTCCATTCTACCGAAGAACTATATTGAACTAAGACTAAGACAACAACCAGGAAAGCGCCGCTGCTCAGGACGCCCACAATATGGTCAGACGACCTAAAGAAATTCGCAGAAAAGAAAGTCGCTGGATGCAGGCTGATTCCAGCTGGTCATGTAAGCTTTTGGGGAAAGCATATGTCCTGGCGTCCAGCAGTGGACTTCTTGTATCTGAGATTTAGATAAATGCTTTTATTTATTTATCTATTATATGCCTGTCTTTGTAATCTTTGCGAAACAAATTAATTTATCAATCTAAGTAAGCGTAAGCATCGATATGCTGAATTCATGAGATTTGCGTAACCATGAGTT
Source organism: Endotricha flammealis (assembly GCA_905163395.2). Lineage (NCBI taxonomy): Eukaryota > Metazoa > Arthropoda > Insecta > Lepidoptera > Pyralidae > Endotricha > Endotricha flammealis. Next base: position 13,345,050 of record LR990856.1, on the reverse strand, counting down.
TATACCGCATGGTGCAGAGATAATCGGCTGGAATTCATTTCACTAATCGCCTTCATAGGGGAGTATTCCAGAACATTCCTGAACAGAACATATTACCTATATGCAATGCGATTTTGAATTACTTATTTGTAATTAGATGGTTTTTTAAAGTATTTTCAAAAGAAGCTGCATTAAGTTGAATTAAATTTATTATTAGAATCATACGAAAAATACATTGTTAATCTTGTTATTTTGCGGTTACCAATACAAACAACCACCATGTTCATGCAAATAAATGTTTGCATTGCGCAGGATTCCAACCAGCGGCCATAAAGACAAAGTGACCATAGCTAGCCACTCGATCACTGTTCTATGTTTAACCTTTTAACCGCTGATGGTGTCTAAATATTTTATACATCACACTGGCACGGTCGAAGTGCAGGCAACTCAATTATTGGCCACTTACTCGCTGCAGCCCGCAACTCGATAAATTCTACCGCTCGGGTTAGCGCCGCGGCATTCGTGTACGAGTGGAACAGATCCAATCCAATCAAACACATCTACATTTATATATTTATAGGGTTAAGAAGATATTATTTTATTTATTGACGCGTAAAGTGCTTCTATTTTTCACGGAATAGTATAGAATACTAAAAGGTATTATAATTGTATCCTTCATTTCCAGTTTTGTTGATTTACCAGTCCCCGATATCTTAATCGTCAAATAAACTGACAGTTTCATGACAGATCTTATATGGACACTAATGGCCTAATGGACAGTTCTTATTTAATGTGAAAAAGGTCGATTTCACCACTTGTTAGTAACGTCCCGAATTAGTTATTTGTCAAATTAGAAATGACAAAACCATTCAGGAACTGTCTAATCAGCTTATTTCACGGATAATTTATTCAAGAGTGGTGAAACTGAGCCTATGACTACTTTCTAGTTTTAGGCTAAAAATATACAACACAAAGGCATAGATATTTTATATTAAATTTGTTGTTTCTACATACAGCGAAATATGAGCGTACGTGAATAAAATTCATTAATGCAACGCCACCTCTTGCATATTAATTTATTTGACTATTAAAATTATATAAAATATAAATCGCGAATTTAAAAAAAAAGACCTTTGTATCATTTATCAGTAATCAAATATAATTTGTCCAAAACTCCATCAATTCATTCATAAGAAATTTAATTTAACGATAGGTATCTGAAATTTAGCAAAATATCTACGTTTCAATTGAACCAAATTCCTCGTATTTTCATTTTAAGTAAGAATTAAATTATTTGAATGGATCTCAGATAGCATTCTTGTTGTTAGAGATATTTTGCTGAAGGATTCGAGGGAATATTCAAAATGTTCTACACGTTTTCTGTGAATATTTAATACAAGGTAAAGTACGATTTGAGTCGTGTTGGGCCCGCGGCTACCACAGTTCAACGCATCCACGCCACGTTTATGATGTTTATTAGAAAGAAAGTTTCCAAAATATTGTTTTGTGCTTAATATTATATTTCATAATTTTATTTCATTGCCCTTGGTATGGAAACATGATAATTTGTGGTGAACATAACGTTGTTTGGTAGAGAGCGTATAGATTTTAGGGTTTGTAAGTTGTATAAATAAATAAATAAATATATAGGGACAATTCATACAGATTGAGCTAGCCCCAAAGTAAGTTCGAAACTTGTGTTATGGGATACTAACTCAACGATATTATATTTTATAACAAATACATATATAGATAAACATCCAAGACCCGAGGCCAATCAGAAAAAGTTCGTTTTTCATCATGACCCGACCGGGGATCGAACCCGGGACCTCCTGGGTGGCGGTCTGGCGTGGTAACCATTACGCCACGGAGGCCGTCTAAACACATTTTAAACTTTTCTTTAATTTAACTGTAATAGGCATAATTAAATGTGTCATTATTTTTAAAATGTGTTTATGCAACTCGTAGTTAATATATTTTAATTGCTATTCTAGCTATATAAATAGTATAGTAGTAGTATTTTCTTTTTCACAGTTTTAAACTAACAGAGCTTTAGAGCTGTCAACTAAAGTGTAAACAAGTGCATTTTTGAATAAAGTATAATATTATACTATTTTTATAATTAATTATATTATAATGTAACTTTACTATGTCTTACTTATATGACGGGAAAATTTCTAGAAAGAAAATTCATATCCCATTCCATATACGTAATTTGCAACATAAACTCAAGATAAAAACTGTTACTGAGAAAATTGTGTTCAACACTAAAACTATATTGCGTAATATAAGTGAAAATATAGTGATGGGACACCCATAAAAGAGGATTGAGGCGATGCTTATCTACACCTGAAATTGCGTTGTTCCATTTCCTATTGTGTCCAGCTTAAACGTTGCGTTGCGTAGCCATCGTGTGTACAGCTACAGTTACACATGCTCATTTCAAGCATGAAAGCATGCTTCTATTGAGCAGTTGCTACTTAGTAGCATGTGTGTCGGAATGTTGCTCAAAGTTAGAATGCTCATTTCGAGTTTCCTTAAAAATCGACAGGCGTGCGATTTTTTTGCATGTTACCTGCGGCGCGAGGGGAATGGGGCGTGCTTTAAGCGCATCTAAATAGATTCATTGCTAACTAATGTAAAGGTGTATAATTAAAACTAGAATGCTTATTGGTAGCAAATGTAAACTGCTCATAAAAATGCTCGTATTGAGCATACTCAATAGCTCACTTTTTAGCATGTTATTTTAGAGCATGGTGTAACTGTTGTTTGCCTACACGTTACGGGGGCTACACGGGGCGTAGACAAGCATGAAGTAGTCGCGAACTATTGAGATCATCTCAGAAGAACACCACCTACGCTCCGTAGACTTCGTGTAGAGGTCGCGTAGACACTGCGTAGATTTTGTGTAGGTGGGAGTAGCCAAGACAAGATGTAAGTTATATTTTTGAAAGAATGACACCAGACGTTGCGTAGACAGTGTAGCTGTATGTGTCATGCGTCGACGTGGCGTGTACCCCGTTCACGGTTATTTTACGTCTGACAGATGTAAAAACAGGAGGGCTACTACGAAACGTAAATATTCTTCGGCCGAAGTATCGGAAGAATTTTAACCATGAAATACAAGGTTTTTCATGGTTATTTTAGTAATTCCATGAATCCTATCCATAAAATACCTCGCACTTAATGGTGATTTCAATAGTTCGTTGAATTATAACTAACTAAACATAACGTTCGTTAAAATACCTTGTAATTCATGGTTTAAAATAGTTTAAATTCTTCCGATACTTCGGCCGAACTGGTTTAAAACACTACACGGAGCTACTTCGGTAGAACGCCACTGCCACGGCGTAGACTGCGTAGAAGTCGTGGTGACTAAGGCAATACGACGTGGACCACAACGTGTTATGGTTAACGTTACGTAAAAGATGTTTGTACTCAATGATGTATGTATTCTAGACATGTGTAGGTATATAAAAAGGACAAAGCAATGAAATATAAAATTATCTTTGGCTTACGCCACGGAAAGTCTTTCAAAAATATATTTCATATCCGATTTCATTCTTAGGACGACTCCTTTTGTGATTTTAGTTACTACGTTCCTTTATTTACCCGGGAAAATCGGTCATGCAGGAAACACAATAACAAAACAATTACGACCACGGGATATAGACGAACGGATAAACACATTTCTGAAAATTTGAAATAAGGATATCAGCACAAACTTACCGGCTTTTTGTATTAGTTGAGGTTGAGAGAGTGTAGGAGAGATTCGAAAACAGTAAACTCAATGAACAATAATACAGAGATTATTGTGATACAACCATAGATTTATTATATACTAGCTGTACCCGCGGCTTCGCCCGCGTGGATACTGCCTTTCCCGTGGGAATTCTATAAATAGCCGTCTTTATCCTTGTCAACATCATAAAGGAAACCTCTATACAAAATTCCAGCTTTCTAGGTTGAGCGCCTGCGATAATACACTTATAGTCCAATTACTCCCTTTCCCGTGGGAATTCTATAATACCCCATCTTTATCCTTGTCAACATCATAAAGGGAACCTCTATACAAAATTCCAACTTTCTAGGTTGAGCGCCTGCGTTAATACACTTACAGTCTTATTACTCTCTTTCCCGTGGGAATCTATAAATTGCCGTCTTTATCCTTGTCAACATCATAAAGGGAACCTCTATACAAAATTCCAGCTTTCTAGGTTGAGCGCCTGCGATAATACACTTATAGTCCAATTACTCCCTTTCCCGTGGGAATTCTATAAAACCCCATCTTTATCCTTGTCAACATCATAAAGGGAACCTCTATACAAAATTTCCAGCTTTCTAGGTTGAGCGCCTGCGATAATACACTTACAGTCCTATTACTCCCTTTTCCGTGGGAATTCTATAAAACCCCATCTTTATTCTTGTCAAAAGAACCTCTATACAAAATTCCAGCTTTCTAGGTTGATATACATATACATATTTTATATACATATTTTTTGGGTAACTTGAACCGTTTATGCAGCGCACGCAACGGAAGCCCTAATAATTTTCCCCGTTTTTGCAACATTTTTCACTGATGCTTCGCTTCTATTAGTCGCAGCGTAATGTTATATAGCCAAAAGCCTTCCTCGATAAATGGACTATCCAACACAAAAAGAATTTTTCAATTCGAACCAGTAGTTCAACAAACAAACAAATTCTTCAGCTTTATATATTAGTATAGATTTTTAAACAGCGCCACCTAGCGTAATAGATTTAAAGTGCTTTAAATTTCGCACGATATTTATAATTTGATGAAAACGTAACCATAGCGGCGCTATGTAACTTTTGAATAGCGCCATCTAGCGTAGAATAGAAAGCACTTGAATTCATTTCGGCAAGCGCGTAAATTTTTTGCTATAACTTCTAAAGTATCTATTTAAATTATATGGCTTATTTAGGTCTCCAAAAAAGTCCGCGATAGCATAATATATTTATCGTTTACGGATAACTTACTATAAAATAAAAAGCGATTTCCGAGTAATAAAGCGGAAATTGGAAACCGATTTTGACGTATACAGTATTAATCCTTATCCAGTTAACTACGTTAATTACCTTAAGCATTTCATGTACATTATTATAATCTTTACACCATATAATTTAAATAGATACTTTAGAAGTTATAGCAAAAAATTTACGCGCTTGCCAAAATTAATGCAAGTTCTTTCTATTCTACGCTAGATGGCGCTATTTCCGCATTATTACTCGGAAAACGCTTTTTATTTTATAGTAAGTTATCCGTAAACGTTAGATATATGCTATCGCGGACTTTTTGGAGACCTAAATAAGAGGAATATCCTATAATTTTTGTTTTGTTATATCCCAAAGGGTTTAGCCAGCGTTTTCGTCGACAGCTCCCAAGTGGGATGATTTTTTCCGACACTCCCAACAATAATCTTTATATTTCAGCCAATTTACATAAAATCCTGATAAATTTTATACATAAACCTTCCTCATGAACCAGGCTATCCGTTGGTGAAAACCGCAAGAAAATCCGTTGGGTAGTTTTTGAGTTTATCGCGAACAGACAGACAGACAGACAGACGCGCGGGAGGACTTTGTTTTATAATATGTAAGGACTAGCGAAAGATTGGCAATGCAAAGGAGATAGATCATAGCATACACGTTGGTTAGAGCGAGATAGATAGGCGAGACCATTTTCCTATACACGCTATCGGATTGTATCGGCCTGACGTCAGTCGTGTTAAAAACAAATCCTACTTAGGTACTTATTAAAAAAAAAATGTTTTTAGTGTAGTTTGATTAAATATGGTTACCTGTGCAGTGCCTGGATGTAACTCAAACAAAAAGGAAAATCCACAAAATTATATATCTTGCTTGCACACATGTACATTCCACGCACACTAGTGCATTTTGTTTTTGGTCTCGCCTTAATCAAACCAAAGCCGATCTATAGGTACGCTAGTATGGTATAGTACTAAATCTATGGATAAAACTAACATGCCACGAGCCTATTTGATCACTTGCGGATAACCTATCCGTTTATAACTGACAGTTATTGTTTGATTTGCGCCATGTTTTCACAGTTTTGTAATAATTTTTTTTTACTTAAAAATCGATTTACTGGTAGTATACCATCTACTAGATAATGCCCGGGGTTTTACTGGCGAAATCCCTTTGGCGCATGTGGAAGGCACGCTATAAAATATTTTTTTCAGAAGAACCTACTGAGATTAAAGCCTTCAATAATAATTAGCTTGTAATAGTAGAAATAGGGGGTAAAGAAATTTATTTCATAAACAAACTTACAACTACAAGTAGTTCATTTACAATATGACATACATTGATCATTACAAAAGCCATTGACCTTTGTATTCAGGAACTGTTATTTATTATTGAATAAACATGCCAATACTCGAAATAGTCTACATACTATTATTTACCTAACTAATCCTAACTGGTGTCCGTAATCCCTGAGCCAACGCAAAGTGATTTGTGTTCAACTCAGGGCCGAATGGGGTAGCTCAACCCAGGTAATAGCATACATTTACATAATCGTAGCTCTTGTCCGCTGTAAGGTATGTCTTTATCGGTCATTCTCGACATTAGGCGTTCTTCGCCTAATTACCGTACCCTTTTTTATTTTTCTCTAGTTTGTTTTAAAAGGATTGAAATATGTAACTCATGAAACATGCGAATGTAACAATTAAAATGGCATTCGTTTATTAAAAGCGGTTTCCGAGTTAATGAGACTTAAACATTTCATGGGTACGGTAATTAGATAAATCTATTACTTAATGTAATGGTAATTAGAAAAGATCATTATGTCTATTTAAAATAATAATAAAAATGACATGTATAAAATGTATAGACACAACTACACGATAAGAGGTATGAATGTTGATGCTAATTGGAAGGAAATGGCTAAAGCAATAAGAACTGCTGCAAAAGAAGTCCTTGGGGAAACACGAGGTGGGCGAAAATTGAAAAGGAAACGTGGTGGTGGAACGAAAGTGTCCAAAAAGCATTAAAAATCAAAAAGAGTGCATTCAAGGAATGGCAGAGTTACGTGACATGATCATAGGAAAACTGAATTGAGGGAGAGGTATAACGAGGCGAGGAGACGGGCAAAGGTGGTGGTTGCGAGTTCCAAATCCGGGGTAGAAGAAAAAGTATATAATGAATTAGATAATGAACTAGGTCAGAAAAAACTATACAGAATGGCTAAACAGCGCAATCAAAGATCGAAAGACATTTGTCACGTAAAATGTGTGAAAGACGAATGCGGTAAAACATTGGTAAAAGATAGTGACATTAGAGACCGATGGAAGGGATATTTTGAAAAATTACTTAATGTTGAGAATGATTATGATGGAAAAGAAAAACTTAATGACATAGATATAGGCATGATAGCTAAGGTAGATGAATTAGAGGTAAAGAACGCCTTGAGGAAAATGAAGAATGGAAAAGCAGTTGGCCCGGACACAATACCAATAGAAGTCTGGAAGGTTCTAGGGGATTATGGATGCAAGTGGCTCACTTTGTTTCTTAATGAATTGTTGGTTCAGGATGTCATCCCAGAGGAATGGCAAGACAGTTCCTTGGTACCTATTTTTTAAAGAAAGGGGGATGTCCAGGAGTGCAATAGCTACAGGGGGATTAACTTGATGTCACACACATTAAAGCTGTGGGAGAAAATAATGGAGGCACAACAAAGTACAAAAGAGCACACAAAAACCTACATATGGTATTCGTGGACCTCGAAAAGGCCTACGACCGGGTCCTGCGTCAGTACAACAGAATGCTTTTCTGTTGATGTAGGTGTGCACCAGGGTTCAACGCTCAGTCCATACTTATTCCTTCGGGTTATGTTGCTGGAGGATGCTGAGGTGGATGGATGTGTGGAGTGACGAGAAGGAACAAAGTCAGAAATGTACACATAAGGGAGAGTTTAAAGGTGGCGCCTGTAACCGATAAGAGAGGTCAGAGACTGAGATGGTTTGGCCATATGATGCGCAGGGTGGACAGTCTGGACAGTCATGTGACCCAGAGGGTGCCAAGAATGAATGTGGATGGATGGAAGGGCAGGGGTAGGCCAAAAAAGATATGGAGTGACGGCGTGAGAAATGACATGAAAGTAGCTGGAGTAACTGAGGAAATGGAAGGAGTTTGGAACTAAATCGGCACAGCAAAAGTTTAATAATTTCATACAACGGTAGTTAGAAATACATGGTAATTGGTATACGGTAATTAGAAAACGCAGATTTTTCATAAAATTTTCGAAAATCTACAGAGTATTGAAATACTGCATTACAACACTGTACTGAGACCAAAGCACTGTCTCTATTTATATAAGCAATTAGAGTCTACCTTAACCAATCTAGTATAAAATTAAGTACACGGTAATTAGAAAAGTTTTGAACGAAGGATACGGTAATTATATACTAACGTGCTTCATTGACTTATACACTAACGTAAAAGACCTGCACCTGCTGCAAGACCGCGGCAGAAACTGAGGGCTTGAGACGTGTACAAGTAGTTATGTGCCAAATATCGTAATTAGGAATGTGCACCCTCGAAAAGAAAACGTCACGGCAATTGTAACTTTAGTTCGGACATGCGGTTACTCAATGATAATTATTTACAGACTGATTTTATTGAGTGGATATTTTTTCATGTGATACCCGTTGCCTAATACTCATTAAAATGTTGAATGGAAAAAATAAAATCCGTACATCATAAAAGTTACAAGCAAGTTTTAACCACATTTTGGGGTGCGGACAGGGCACGGTGCTTAGAGAACAGAGGTTTGTGAAATTAATTTAGCCAGATAACTATGTAATCGGGGCCTATGTTTTTGTTACCAGCTAGACATGGATGCTAACTAACATATAAAAATATTTCCCTTTTTGAATTTGATAATAATACGAATATACAAGCCCGGACGCACAAAATCTAGCTAATCGAAGAATGGCCGTTATCACCACAAGTCGTTGGTTTTTGTATCTCTTATAGATATAAAATGCATTTTAAAACATTTTAAATTTAACGACACATTAAGTCTTTAAGGTTTTTGTTTTCTTCCTTAATTTAACAATGTCAGTATAGTTAAATCTCTCGCTGAAATTGTATTTTTTCTTTAATTTGTCTTTTAATTGCTTTTTCTTCTTCAAAATGTTTTGGTGAAACTCATTGAAAGATAGTTTAATAATATACGATATTGTTTTGTTTTTCAGGAATCTGGAGATTTCTACGTAGTACGTATAGTATTTGAACGCACCTACGTAAATGATTCAAGTAGGTAGATGATGTGAGCTGTCGATGCCAAAGCTTGAAACTTAATGTATTAAAATGCGTTTCTGCAACAGGCTGATACTTCTTAAAAGTTAATATAACGTAGGTATGTAGTTTTTTAACATTAATTAAACTTTTACGTACGATATATCAAATGCTGACATTCGTAACGATATAAATAGAATTTTCTGTGATTCCGATTGGCGTCTTTTTTACGATCAAGCAATTTGGTTCGGTCAAATTGGATATACTTACTTGTTTCCTGTACCCGGAAAATCCAATGTCATTTACTTGTCGTCGTAATGTTAATCTTATATTTTGTCATTTCAGCATTTCTCACTATATGGGGCAAAGATTTATTATTTTTTATATCATAGAGATGGCAAACATGCGAATGCTTTTATAGACGGTTGTTATTTTGTGAACTTACTTTCTTTCGCAAGTTTTTTGCCTTGGTAATTCGAAACGTAGAAGGTAGACATCTAGACGCACGAATTCAAATAGCAGAGATGAGTACAAAAGGAGTATTTGCTACGTTTTCTGCGTCACTAATTTACAGTGCGTGCACGCACATAAACAGCAGAGAGTCGCTGTTGATAACTTAGTGCTTGGAGCTTGTTTGTTGACTTATTAAAAACAACTTTACCCCGCGTCCTACAAACTGGAACTAAAACACGAAAACTCGCGTTAACTTCTCGTTAGGTGTCAATTAGACACATTATGGTTCCGATCCATCCTAATAAACCAAATACATACTTAGTAGCAATAAACTATGCGATTTGAGCATTCCGCGGGGAGAAAATGCCAATAAAATACTTAATCTCCATTAGCACGAATTTAGATGTAAGTATAAGGTACATAAGTTATTTGGGATACGTTAAGCCGATACTGATGTAGACACTTGTAAGTGTGTGTGACAGGATAATGTATGTCGCAGAAAAAGCCGAAATGTTTGCCGAGATTCGAGGATTTTGGCTTGAATCTGCGAGCATTTTGTTTATGTTACAGGAGGACAAAATGAGATAGCCGGTCGCCTGATGATAAGCAATCGCTGTTCCATATGTTTAAATTTAACCGCGGAGGAGTCTAGTTTAGCACATATCGTGTATTTATCTAGCACATAATCAATATTTATAGGATAGGAAATGTATACAAGTAATAATTTCATAATTTAACACCATCGAGTACGTATCCCCTCGATGTCTATCACTATCAATATCAATAGCCAACTCAATAATTTGTTATTATGGTTACTTTGAAACTACACAGATTAGGGATTTGTAAGCAAGTAACCCTTCGACTCGTTTGTCTACTAAGTATCCAAAAAAAGAATGAAATTATTCAAAAAGACTAGACCCTAACACACTCCAGTACTAGAACTTCAAAAGTATTTCTTTTCACACTAAAACTGTATGTATGTAATGTGTGTTTGATATCTTGTACATTTTTCTTGGGACAAAACTGTGCGAGGACACTGGCCGGCCTGCTGATAAATCTGAATAATGGATGAGTTGGTCTGTAGTCACATGACCTCGTTCCTATATTTTGTTAGTCAAGTACACGTTTATGTCGACAGGGTGACAGGTACGCGATATAAAAGGTCGCTCGATGAAAATGTATTACATTTAACAGCTAACTTTATGAAGGCTGTGGGTAAACACCATGTGTTTAGTTTATAGTTTTTTAGTGTGTTTAATTCTATTAATAAAGGTCCTAAATTAATTCTAGTTTTAAATGAATGAAGTGATTTTACATTTATTTTGTAAAATAATCCATAAAATATGTCAAATGCTAGTAAAGATGGTTTTAGCAGTGCAGCTAGTGTTTTGGGCCATCTGATGGTTTCTGATTTGGCTTAACGATAATATTATACGGACTTATCATTTACCGACGATGATGGCATAAAGTGCCCATATCTTTAAACTCATCCAAATGCTCGTCGATGTCTACTCGTTAATCTAATGGACGAATTATACGAGAGTTTTTGAAATAAAATATTTTAAATGCAATGCAATAGTGCATTTTCAAAAAATATTTTTTGGTAAAAAATATCTACATTTCAAAGCTCACTCATATAAAATAGCTTCGTATCCTGTACTAAAAGCAAAGTCAATAACGTTACATTCCAAAACAAGCGGTCGAATTTGTTTTTTTTGGTAAATTTTTATTTGAAAAATGTCTGCAATTATTGCTGATTGGTTTTTATGACAAGTAATTTTACATCCCATGTCGTTCCGTTAAGCCATACTGCCGACCCTCGGTCAAAGGAAATTAACGCGGTCTGGCATCCCATCCCGTTCGTTGCTTTTACGACAATGGACCGACATTACAGCCAAATTATGTTCACACCATTCATTTTGAGACACAAATTCTTAGAAATGTAATTTATCAAAGTGAAAGCCAATGGAAACGGCTACCATTTAGCTAACAAGATTTAGTCAATATAGCTGGCGAGATGTTTACTAGAGTAACTTATTTTCCTTTGTTGAATCATAATATTAACGCGATCGTATAGATGTATTTATGTACAGTCAGCCAATGAAATAGTGTAAATAAGATTCAAGTTTATAAATATTGCGTGAAGAACTACCTACTTACATTATTAGTATACGAGGGTCAAACTGAAAGTTCTTAGAAAATCATAAACTGGGCAAAAATAAAAGTTATTAGTTTAATTATAAAAAATCATGGCACGAAAATTTACTCGCGTTAAATTCATGGTGACGTGATTCGAGCAATTTTCAATTTGCCGCCAAAACGTAAAACGAAAGAAAAATAAAAAAAAAACATGCTCGTTAATATTGGCAAAGAGTTTCAATTTTAAAATTAAAACTTATTTTTTAAGTACCTATTTTGTTTACAAGTGGCCAGTTCTAAAAACTTTCAGTGTCGCCCTCGTAAAAATATTGTTTCTTAGTTTTCTACCCTGTATCCCTCCATCATAGATACACTGAACGTATGTTTTTTCCAGGCAATGACAGTTTGATAAGTTTGCAAGTTTGTAGCCTAGATTAAAACAGGATACTCAAAATCCCGAAAAATAAACCCCGCTAGGTAATGTGCAAGCATTTTTTAATGGACATTTTTGGATCGCTGCGGACTCGCGCTACTACACCGGGCATTCCGCTCCCGCAACTGAGCGGAAGGCTCATGCCATTTAATTAAAACCAGTAAGTTTTAGAAATCATATCTCTTCTTCGCTTCCGTGAACGACCTTAGGTGACCGAAACCGCGGGAAAAGCTATTAGAATACAATACACCAAAAGATTACTCTTTTATACCAACCCGATGCGTGATGGAAACAGAAGAAAACAAGCGCGTCAATGAATATTTGATGTGACGCTCTCGTATCTGTAGGTTATAATATGTTTGTTTTATAGCGCAATATGTCATAGCAAGTCTGAATAATAATAAACAAAAACCATAAAGTTAGTACTACTGCTGAATATTACGTATTTTAGCATATTACAACATTAATATATATATTTGGCAGAGAAATGAAAAATCTAAATAATCAATCCACCTGCTAAACTTGCTAATCAAAACTTCCGTCAACATCGCGAGAGTGTAGAGCCCGCGTGATAATTCAGTTAAAATTAAACTTATTAAGTAATTAAACTATCATTAAAGTGGTAAGACCATTATTTGATAGCGGAATTAAAACATTTAATATTTTACTATTGAATCATACGAAATAAGCACGTGTGACAATATTAAATTAACTATGAAACATAATAATAATAATTCATATTTCATGTCAAAACGTTAAACGTAATCGTAATCCAGCGATTAATGCTGATTCCATATTGTTTAAACCTCATGATTCCCTAAATTCAAAGCTTAATTATAATCCTTAAGGGACCTGGTGTAAGTCGTCATATTTTTCTGACAAAAATATTATTCATGGAAATTGAAATAATCATTTCCTAAGAAAAATATAATATCTATATCTATATCTATAATATAATAAAAGTGTAAAAAAAGTTTGTCTGTACATTGAATATATTTCCAAAAAAATTGTTTAGGGCGATGAAGAATAAGCAATAGAACAAGAATTTCGTAAAATTTTGTACGTCTGTTTGTATGTTTGTATGTATGTATGTTTGTATGTTTGTATGTATGTTTGTACACGCTAATCTCAGAAACGGCTGAACCGATTTGGATGCGGTTTTCACTAATATGTGGCGATTTTCTCAACTTAACATTTAGTGTATGTTTCTTTTCAAAATTCCCACGGGAATCCGAGATATACGCGAACGAAGTTGCGAGGGTATATCAACGCACAGCCCAAACCGCTGGGTCTAGAGATTCCAAATTTGGCATGTAGGTTACTTACGACGTCTAGGGATATACAAAGAAAGGATTTTTCAAAATTCCCACGGGAAAGCGAGATATACCCAAACGAAGTTGCAAGAGGACGCACAGACCAAACCGTTGGGTCTAGAGATGCCAAATTTGCCATGTAGGGTCCTTATATGGTCCGGACCGACCGGACCGGACCGGACCAGAACGGACCGGACCGGACCGGACCGGAACGGATCAGACCTTGTCGGTCCGGAAGGAACCGCACCGTACCGAGTCCGTGCCGGACCGGACCGAACCGGACCGGACCGTTTTTTTTTGTCCGTCTGTTTGTATGTTTGTATGTTTATATGTTTGTATGTATGTTTGCACACGCTAATCTCAGAAACGGCTGAACCGATTTGGATGGGGTTTTCACTAATATGTGGCGATTTGCTCAACTTAACATTTAGTGTATGTTTCTTTTCGAAATTCCCACGGGAATCCGAGATATACGCAAACGAAGTTGCGAGGGTATATCAACGCACAGCCCAAATCGTTGGGTCTAGAGATGCCAAATTTGACATGTAGGGTCCATATAAGGACCGGACCGGACCGGAACGGATCAGACCTGATCGGTCCGGAAGGAACCGCACTGTACTGGGCCGTGCCGGACCGGACCGATTTTATTTTCTGTAGAAAAATATGCTAATTGGCATGTAGGTTCCATATCAGGACCGGACCGACTGGACCGGCCCGGACTGACCGGACCGACCGGACCGGATGGAACCGTACCGTACCGGGCCGTGCAGGACCGGAATTTGTTTCTGAAGAAAATATGCTAATTGTTACTAGGCCACGCGGGCGAAGCGGCGGGCAGAAGCTAGTATTTAATATATTAATAAATATACAATAGGGACAAATCACAAAGATTGAGCTAGCTCCAAAGTAAGTTCGAAACTTGTTGTGTTATGTTTGGGATACCAACTCAACGATACTATATTTTATAACAAATACATATTTATATAAACATCCAAGACCCGAGGTCAATCAGAAAAAGTTCGTTTTTCATTATGACCCGACCGGAATTCGAACCCGGGACCTCCTGGGTAAGCATTACGCCTCGGAGGTCGTCATCCTTGGATGCTATTATTTTCTATTTTTTCGTAGAATATTATACAGTGTTACATTACATAATGTCGTATTAGATTTTCCGCTTTTCACCAATGGATAGATTCTGACATATCTATGAATATATTTCATGTATTTTGTTACCGATGCGAATACTAGGGGGATGTTAAGGCGCTTTCACTATGACATATAAAATATATTACAATATTGAGCTATAAATGCAAACTGATACGAGGCTAGGTGTACGGGGATGTAAGATAATGTAATATAATTTATATTATAGCACAGTGTGAATGTTTGTGTGGTCTCGTACAAAATGTATAAGGAGCGATAAAATATTATATCTCATAGTGAAAAAACCGGCTTTATTGTCGGCTCACATTTCCGTTGTTCATTGTATGTGGTATAGCATTTAGTGTTGTTCATAGGTAAGAGTTTTCCTGTATGCCGCATACCGTGCTGGTAGGCAATGTCATTAATTTTATGGGCTTTCCGCGTTCCCTCTATTAATAAAGGTAAAATATTTCGCTATTCATAAAGACTTATTAAGATTTATAAGTTTTCCTTGTTCCTTTTCATAGCGTAAGGTTGAGTTACTTACAAAGTTCGTACCGCTTCATAGTTAGAACTAGTTTTTTATTTCAAGTTATTGCTTATGAAACTTGATACTGTTAATTTTTCCAGGTCTTAGTTTATAAAAATCATGATAATATATGTTTGTTTAGTTTAGATACTTATAAAACCCATCATCATCGCAAACATAAGCCAGTAATTCTAATGTATGTTATTGAATAGGTAAACTATTAAAAAAAAAAATTATCTGAAAACCTCATATATATAAGCAAACTAAGATTTTTTTTCTGTCGAAAATTATATCTAAACTACATTATAAAAATGTAGTATGTAGTTTAGATACTTATCAGACAGACTATAATATGGGGTTCTTCAAAAAGGGCATTAAAAGATTTTTACAGGGTCGGCAACGCGCGAGTGATGGCTGCGGTGACCGCTCACCATCAGGCGGACCGTAAGCTTGTTTGCCACCTTTGTGGTATAAAAAAATAAAAATCTACTGGAAAAAGCTATACTGCCTACCCCCGACGAGTTTAGTTAAAAGCAATTTGTACATGGCATTTCCTTCTCAGAAAACAGGCGCAGTAAATTGAAGCATATAGCATAATAGCTTAGAGAGATGACAATTATGTAGATCACAGAGCTCATGTGGCCATATGTACATATATAATTAGTTAATTATATGAATATTTAGTATCGTGAAAGCATATTCGATGCAGATAGTCCGATTAGTTCTCCATTGCGATTCTGTTGTGGTTTTGTTGTGATTAATGTATTAATTGATATCATGCGAATTTAAATAACTCCACCTGTATAGTTTCTCAATATTGCCTATAGTCATAAAATAGCTATTGCCTGTGCGTGGGCTTTTTCTGGTTAATCCACTTACAAATAAAGTGGTTTTCAATTTGGTAAAATAATTTTCAAAATTGTTTCAGTTCTCATCTTCCTTGCAGCAAGCTATGCATTGGTATAGCAATTCTCTAGTTGGACTTCCGGGTCTATTACTTACCGAACGAACTTTAAATCGAGCCTGTATAAATTAATTGCAGTTCAGAACATACATAAATTAAATTGATTCTGAAACTGTTTATATTTTAGTCATTTTCAGCATTTTTCTAGTCTTCTTCATTATTTATTCTTCATCATTATTGTGTCGTTAAGACTAGATTATTTATGTACTAGACGTTAGCGGAAAACTGTTGCAAGTTGATACACTTTAGCAATATTGATAAGCGCTCTTGAAGAGTAAATTAAGTAGAAGTTGGTTCACGAGAGGTGGCGGAGAGCCGTACAAATATTGACTACGGCTAAGTGTCTCGAAACTTGCGAATTTTCCTCAACTTACATCCTATCCTATCTCCACTAAACTTACGACGAAAGTTAAGAGGGTATATTTTTTCTTATTTATTTTATAATATAATGAATTGATGGATATTGTGTCGCGACACGACACGCCACACCTATGGGAAATGCAGACGACATACATTTTATGCTATCGAGTCTGACAAAAAAGTCTGCATGGTGCGCAAAAAGTCCGTCGCGGATTGTCACACACTTAACGTATTTATATAAATAAATGCGTTATATATACTTGCAGTTTATACACTACACTCTCTGTTTTTATATGTGATTTATTTTTTTCTTAATTGAGCAACAAATAAAATAAAAAAACACAATAACGAAAAGGCCGACGTAATTTATTGAAATGAAATGAAATTTATTTCAGAAATTAGACCTTCACAGGCACTTTTTCTTTTTTTGTTAAACCCACATTAAATGAGACACATTTTGTCCATTACCACTAGACAGTCAATTACTTTTTTATGTATTAACTGTAATAAGTCAAATTGTCTTTTGATTAAAAGAATATTAAAATGTTTAGATCTTTTTAGATCGAGATTTTCCTGATTCAATAGAAAAAATAAATTGAAAAAAATATTTTTTCTATTGAATTCCTTTACGAGAGACTCCATTATGTTTCTCAATAGGTTTTCAAGATAAATAAAATGCCATTTTATTTTATATTTTATTTATAAAAATCTTAGTATCTAAAATTACTACATTAATGACAAATCATTAACATTATGAATATAAAGAATACAAACACGCATCTCTTTTCATTATCATGCGTTTAAGCCTTGCCAATAGTCTTCGCTAACAAGCGGTTTGTTTTGTAAAACATAATGAATACAATACAAGACGGAATTAGCGTACCCCATCATATTCATACCGATAGTTGTAACATTAGCCTGTACTCAATTTTGAAAAAAAAAAATGCGTTAGACGTTAGGTAAACACTTTACGCAACGTTCGACTTCAGCGTGTACATTACATACCGATCATGACACGTAATCTGCAGTGCCTCAACGCGAGGAGCGGTGCCTTCCAATGTATAGATTTATATAGAACTGGGTCTCGAAGTCAGCAGTGTGGAGAGCGGGCAACGAGCGGTACGCAGTACGCACTACGCCGCTGCCGCGACACATTTTTACATAGTATCGTGACGGAGTATGCAGACGATGGAGTTTATAGAAGACTACATACCGCGATATTAACTTGGCTATATAACGAACCGCTTGTAAGGAAATTAAATGACCCAAGCCTCTAAGATGAAAACCTGCCTTCATTGTAAATAAATAATTCACTTGTGCATATAACATACGTTACGATAATTTATGTCACATAAAAATAATTTAGTTAAACTAAGGTACTTATTCTAAAATGATATGGTTTATGACTTATTACTTCCTACGCCTTGTTACAAGAATCATTACAGGTTTTTGTAATATTTTAGACAATAATATTTTGTCATACCTAACATTCTGTTTTTGGCAAATATGTAAAAGGTTGTATTAATACAACTAAATTTCGATGAGAGCTATAGCTAGGCTATAATCCAAATATACGAATTGACTATGTTACTATTTACCTAATCTAATTATGTACTGAAGCGTTTTAATTAAGCACATAAAATTTGTATTAATTAAAATCAACACCTAACTACATTGGTTAATAACCGATAATATTATTATTCATATTTTTGTGCAAAATAATACAACTATGCGTGTTTAACTTACAACACAATTTGAAATATTTCTAAGTGCTCTGTGCTGTCACAATTATGATGAAAGTGCTGATAACCAATTATTTCTTTATTAAAGAATACACCAACGGGTCTATTCTCCTTATAAAAACAGTTTCAATCAGCAGCCGTATTCTCTAAGCATCATTTTGTTAACTCGAAAGCGAAGAGATGTCAAAATTGCATTCTCACCGCGGATTCCGCTTTCGAGTTAACAAATGATGCTTAGAGAATATACATAATATACGGCTGCAGGTTTAAATTTCACAGGCGATCTCGCAAATTTCACATTTTGTAGAAACGACATAACATGTGAAATCTCATCATGATTTTAACAGTTTTAGTTAAAGAGATTCGGCCCGCTGTTACATGCCTTGTCTTTTATTCAAAATACTGAATCTAGCAATGAAGTTGTTCTTTTATAAAATTGTATACTGTATAAGTTAGAGTAAATATTAGTACTTTTTAATGAAGTGGCGATGTAATAATGAAATCAATACACAGCCATCCTACACTGCCACAATTTGAAGACATTTGTAATGTATAAGTTACGTTGATGGTGTAAATCTTCAGTCATGTTTTTTTTTTCTGTAGCAGTCAAAAACTTACTATGTTTTGTGCGATTTAACCTAATATACGAAATGGGTTGAATTTATTTGTTCGATTAGGTTGTTGTGGCCTTCTGGATCTATTTGGTCGGTGTAGAGGTTCGTTAGCAGCAGATAGCAAAGGTGATTGGAAATCGTCAATACCTTCCCCGTCAGTTACATTTCTTTCAAGATCATCGGAATCTGTGATAAGTACAATAGGTTCCTTCGTTGTGGGAATGCCAGTTGTAGGTGCATTTGTACTAGCGTGCGTTGATTTTTCGGTAATGTTTGATGGTGATATTGAAACAGTATGTTCAGATGGTGTTACTTCAGTAGTGAGTACTGTTTCGTTCACTTGCTCAGTTTCTGTGTTCAATCGTGAAGTTGTTGAATGTGTTGTAAGTTCACTGGTTATTGTAGTAAATTTATTGTCTTCAGTGACGCTTGTGCTAATACTGTCTACGTGATCGACAGATTTGATAGTCACATCACTTGTTTTTGTATTTTCTTCTATACCATCTCGAGTTGTAGTTGATGGGATGTTTTCTATATTTTCGAATACTTTGGTAGTAACTTCAAAAGTAGCTGGAGTTGCAGTCGGGTTGTCTTCATTTATTATAGTTATTTTAATAATTTCGTGAGCTAGAGTTAAATTCTGTACTTGTGCTGGTATTTTTACAGATATTTCTTGCTTTGTACTTCCAGTAGTATTATCTGTATTAACAAGCTTTATTTCTGGGTCTGTTATTGTGGTGTCATTCTCTATGACTTCAATTTTAGGTACATCACCTGAAAATGTTACTTCGTCTTTACGCGGGGGATCCTTAATAATTACGGTCAAATCTATTGTTGGGTCTTCCTCAAATTTATTTTGGTCGACGTCATGTGACGATACTTTCGCTGTAGTGTGTGTTTCAGTAGTTTCTACTATTGGAGTAGTTAGAGTAACAGCATGCGTTGTAGAAGGCTGTTCTGTGACTTTTTCAACTTTTGACAATTTAATATCTGCTTTCATTGCTTTACTTTTAGGATCAAACTGTTTATCGTTATATTTTTTAGGTACAGTTGTTTTAACTTTTTCTTTTTTGGGTACTTCCTTTATTTTAATTGGATTAACGGTTATTATTAATGGTTTTTCAGTAACAATAGATGTAGTGATGTCTTCGATAGTAGAAGTTTTTATATTTTCATCGTTGACTACAATATGCGTATTAGAGTTTTCATGAACTCTATGTCTTTCTTGTTCTGCTAATTGTTGAGCATGTTTTTCTTGTAAAGACAGTACAGTCATATCATCACTGATTTTAGATCTAGCCATTACTAAAGGAGGCACAAAATGATCAGTCGGTTGAGTGAATATAGTGTCTAAATTACCAAGTCGGGCAATTTCATCATGCAGTAGTTTATGTTGCTTATTTTTTTCATCTTCTAATTTCTCAATGTGTTCGTTTGTCAAGAAATTACTATTAATATTTCCAATCTTTGGTATTTCGTTACTTTGCATATTATTGCTATGGAAAATATCTAAGTTGAGATTTTTGTTCAATATAACTTTGTTACTGTTAGGTTTTTGATTTAAATCAATTTTATTTTGTGTGAATGATTTTATAACGTATGGTAAGGGAGTAGATTTTATGAAATTAGGTTGATTGATGTCATCCTCATGTTCAGTTGTTATATTATCTTCAGTAGTCAGTTCAGTAGCTTCTTGGTCAGTGAATGTTGCATCTGTTGTAACAGAGTTTGTAACCATAGTTGATATACTGACTGTGCTCGATGATTCTTCTTCCTCAGCACAAGAGAGATCTTTTAACAAATCTTCACGTTTCTGTGAACAAATATTATTAATGAAAAAAATGAAAAATGTGCTATGAATTAATTTTTTGGAGAGAGATTTATAGTTTTTGCCATACCACATTTCCAGTGCATTGCACTCGTTTGACGCCTGCTAAACCACAGTCTGCGGTGAGCTGTACAGCAGCACTTTCAGGCAGGTAAAGTATCGTAAGGGCCGGCAAAGCACGAACCATGCAACCTTCATTGCCTAGTGCCCATTGTGGTACTGAAACAAAATAAAACTTTAACATTTCAGTTCCACAGGTTCCTAAAATATTTCGTCAGTATGAATGAGTTTTCGATAAATATAATATTCCAATTTGAACATTTAATATCCAAACATTTTGTTTGTCTAATATTAGTATAATTTTGTTCATTTCTTCGAAAGTTTGGAAAAGAGAAGTTTTTGCATGTGTTTAAAAAATGTGCTAATATTTACGAAAAATAATTTTAATAATTTGCGAGGTACACAAAAACATTTTATTAAATTAAGGCTGTCACTGTCAAAATGTAAAATATATCTTGAGACTTTCCTATAACTGGTTCAAAAATTGTTTATATCAATTACCTGGTAGTTCACAGATGAAGGAGGCAACAGTGGGTCCACCACAAGCTCTGGATTTCCATCGGTAGTCGGCCGCCGGATCTGCAGCAGCGCAGAGTGGAGCGGCGCGGGCATCAGGTGCAGAACTCCAATAGCCATCACCACTCAAGCCGCGGTAGTCACTGTTTGTATTAACATTGTTGTAAGTTTATAGACTTATACATTATCCTTATAAATAAATGAAAAGTATGTAAACTATTCAAATGTCATGTTTTACATTAATTTATTTAGAAGCAAAGATCTACTAAGAATGACAGCTCACGTTGGTACTGTTATTAGTGATGATGGACTAGATAACCATATATAAGTTATATGAGATTTAGAATAAATAATTCCTTATATCATTTCATCATTACGTGGTAGATACTGCATTTACCATAAATTTTACTGGTCAAAATTCTTCGATCCTAAATATTGTAATCATTAACATATAAATGCCAATCGATACAATGCTGTTAAAGTTACCCCATGTATATTAATTCCTGTTAACAAATCCAAGCAGGTATTATGTATACAGTTACGGTCTGGGTCTCCGGGAATTTCATGAATTAAACAGTCGATACGTACGTCCAAGTGAAGTCTCCGTCGGGGTTGCTCCGAATGAGGCCGACCCACACCGCACTGGAAATGTCCAGTTCCTTGAGGTACGCTCGTACTGCATCGTATTGTGCGGTTGTGTCAACTGTAACAATTATATTGTGTTAAATATGTACTAGATAAACACGGAAGACAAATAAAAAAAAAATGAAATTTTGATTGAGTGCTAAAACATTTATGAAAAGCGACTCTCACAAAATATTGGTAACTCAGAGTGGATCTCTGAGAGTGGGATCCTTCTTTGTAGCAGGCAATGTATTTGATGACTCAAGTAAGCGACGATAACCATTTTCTATCAGATTTACTTACTTGTTTGCCTGCCGTGCGTTTACATAATCGAATTATCTTAAACCTGCTATTACCTGCTATTTTACTTACTATTTTAGTTTTATTACTGAAAAATATCTCTAACGTAATAAAACCCAAATGTGTGCGCGATATATAAAAGCCGGAAAGAAAAACAAAGGGGTTGCCACGGTAAACAGCGGCACTGCAAATGATTGTGGCGAGTTGCTTAAATATACTGCAAAATGTTCGTCGCATCTATCTCTGCCGGGTACAAGATAAATCTGAACTCCTTTCTGTCGTATCTCGGCTATTAAATTGTTATTGTGCTACTGTAGTTTACGGTTGCTTCATCCTTATGTTCAAAGATTAGATTAGTAAGTTTATATTTTGCAATAAAGTTTATGTTCTTGTTGAGTCATTTTTTTTTATACTGCTAAAATTTAATACGTTTTATTTGGTACTTGATTTTGTGAAATATCAATTGAATTGAAAACTATCAAGTTATTTTTTTCTCAATTGGATGTGCAATATCAATGTATTTCCAATCATATGATTGGAAATACATTGCTATTGTATAAATTCTATATGGTTTATAATATTGTCACGTTGAGTAAATGTCTATTAGTTTCAACAATTTATAAGTTTACTCCATAATCGATTTACGAAAATGATGATACAATATCTTTAAGGTTGAATTGTAGCATAAAAGTCAATCGTTTAAAATAGTATTGACGATAAGGATCCCCAAGGAAAAATAGCTGAAGGCTCTCCGCTATTTCCTGAGATATCGAAACGAAATAGAGTAAATGGAAAAACGTAATTCATGACCGAATGCTCACGTAGGTAGTGCAGGTTTGATTCGATTACGTTATACTGTTGTTGTGCATTGTACAATCACGAATCCGGGAAATGTTGATTCGCAATTTTCCGGAATCCTATCTCATATAACAAATGAGGATTTTTTATTTATTTAGTAACTGTTCTTATTTTTTGCTCTATTATTAGTTATGTTTTTCTTTAATTTTCCTCTCTATAACTTTTCCAAAGTACATTATTTAATATTTTCTTTTCTGAGTTTAGGTTCATTCTCCTTCTACTACTGTTTATATACAAATGCTTGTGTCTTTGCCTTTAGGCCATAATTATTACAAAGACGAAGTTGTCAATAAGTTTAATGAAATAATTTTTCAGTTTCAAACTTCTTTGCACGCTCTCAGTACCAAGAATAAAATACCCAATGAATGTAATGACAATTGTAAAAATATCTTTTACTTTTACTTTGTCGTGACGTCGCGACATTTATTGGAAACAAAATATCGGATCACCCACCGAAGCCATGTGAGCTCCAAACAGTTCTCTTGTGGGCCGATTTATTTTTCTGCTGACGTCACCTGGCCTCTGATGGAAACGGTATACGCTGGGTCATGACAGATTATATTTGCGAGTTTAGGCGCGTGGAAGTTATTTATCTTAGTTATTTATTATCTTTGTCAATTTTCCCATGTTTGCTTTTCTTATTAGTTTGTGGTTGTGCCTCATTCATTACATTATGCTGACGTTATAAGTCTCTAAAGACATTTTTGTGGTAAAAATATCTACCAGTTTCTGTATCCTGAAAGTAGCAGTGAGCAGTGAGCAACAAATATTTGTATCTAAAATTTTAGGTAGCCATAATGTACGAATGCGCGTAAGTATATCTTATTTTACATGTAATTCACAGAAGGACAATTAAAGCTGTGTTATTGTTCCATCCCGGCCGGGGCGCCATTTGCCTCTCTCAATTCAGCTTAGGCACAGAACATAAATTATTAACGCTAACGTACCTTAACAGCTAAATTTCCTATTCAAACGGGCATGATACAATCACGGCTGATTGACAGCCCATTTCAGGTGTCAAATAACATGGGAAACTACGCCTTTCAGGGTTGGCACAAGAGGGAAATTTACATTACCGCGGAGAGGCGAGAAGCCGACAAGTCGGTCGTATTCAAATTGACGTCATTAAGTCGGGCGCACGCCGCCGCAAGACGAACACTCAGAAATAAGCACCTATGTATTTACCTTGAGGCAAACGAAAACCTTGAAGTGTCAACCCTGAGGCGAAGCTTTGCCAACTTTAATTAGTGATTACATGCGAGGATTGCTTAAGTGAACGTTTCACTGGAAATTAGTGTTTCCTTGTATTTTGTGTATGAATAAAAGCTAAACTCAATTTTATAACCAAGACGTTTATGAAATTGACGTAATTAAAGTATAATTTATGTTTATTGTTGACTATTATTAGCATATGTGCCTCAAATTTACATATGCCTTACCAACACATGTCAAACGCTAATAAAAATATCTTAAATAGGATTTTTGATATAAAGAATCTCTCTTACACAGAAAGAAACGCATTGCTGCTTTACGCCGATATTCCATGAGAGAGTGGTAAACTAGGATATTTTATGTAGTGATATATATACATGAAATACCCAAAGTATTTCAAATTACACCCCAAAAATGTAGCGAATGAAAGCTATCACCTATAAAAAGGTTTCAGCGCTTGAAAGGTTTCAACGTTCTCATGTTACATGGAATTAAATTCAATTATTATAATTATCTCGAAAATATAATTTTGCTTGAAATGCTATTTTAATTTATCTGAAAGTACCTATTTTCGGTCTGTACTAATTAGGGGTCTACAATCTAATGCTTAACATCGAAGAATGTGAAGTCTATACGTTACTTATAAAATATTTTTTAATATTGGCTTCACTTATTCGGGAAATCCAAACAATACCGAAATGGGAAAGCTTTTATTGTTCGTCACGCGGTATAATAGGTTGGTCTCTCGATTATTACATCCAGTGTTGTATTGATTGGTCCTTACCGAGCCATTGAGCCGGAGTATGAAAGAAAAGAAAAGCCGCATAAATCCATTCAGAACTCATAACAAAGGAGGATTAAGTCGCTCTGTAATAACACATTGTAGCATTATCCAGTGGGATCCTTTTTACGAACAAGTAATTTCTCATCGAGGAGGGAAAATGAACTTTTAATTAATATTCTCAAACATTTCGTATCGTTTTCATTGAAAGAGGTTATTCTCTTTGTTTAGACTACCTTTGATGAGTTTGTTTTGTGGTTCGAAAGACGGAATGTCTCATTTGCGTTTCGTATATAAAATAAATTGTATATAGGTCTTTGTTTAATTATCTTTATACGTTCAGAGTCGTCTTGTATGTTCTGTCGTTTAATAATATAAATAGGACTGTTTCTGAGGACGTAGGTATAAAAGTTAGTAATTCTTTCATATAAAACGTCTCAACGGATTGAGTACCCACAAAGGTAGTTTATACACTGGATAGAAGATATATTTTATACTAGAAATTTTGAAGATATAGTCATACCTTAAAACTGTTGATTTGCAAAAACATTTACCTAGATAAACTATATTTTGTTTGTGCCTGCTTGTTTTGTTAGTGAATTTATTGTAGTCTTATATTATAATAGCAAAAACTTTTGTGTATCATCATCATCTCAGCCACATGAAATCCACTCCTGGACATAGGCCTTCCCCAAACGTCTCCAGTGCGATCTGCTGGCAGCGGCTTCAGAGATTGTGTATGTTAAATCCTAATTCAATTAAATTATGTTACCCATAAAAGTTTGAATCTTTTAAGATAATAAAGAAAAAATATAGCAGATCGCGCGAGATGCGTGACCTAAGAACGTTGTTGCTGGATAGACTGTTATGATATTGATGATTTTTAGTTAGGTCGTATGATATTTTTAACATGAGAAATTTAATATTGCAAATAATAAATAGAATTAATAATTTTATAACTAGTTTTAAGGTATATTCGAATGCAATGTATTATTGTTTTCCATGCTAATATTATAAAGAGGAAAGATTTGTTTGTTTGTTTGTTTGTTTGAATTGAATAGGCTCCGAAACTATTGGACCGATATCAAAAATTATTTCACCGGTAGAGAGCTACATTATCAGGGAGTGACATAGGCTATATATAGGTTTTCCCGAAATTCAATGTGGTTCCCACGGGAACGGTACCGGTACTTCACGCGGACGAAGTCGCGGGCAAAAAAGCTAGTAATGAATAAATTGAATTGAAATTGAATTGAATCGATAGAGTCATTAAGTAGGAGAAAACTCCATTTAGACAAGCGAAGTCGCTAGTTAGTATATAATAATGTACTAACTAAATGTTTCCATACGATCACAGTCATGTAACTTCACCTCATCGTCAAGATCAGTAATACTTTTGTTTCTGAGAAAACACCCTAAACTTTGGTGTATTGAGGTTTTCCCTCGAGTGTAGCATGGAGTTCAGAGGAGTGTGAAAGTTTCGGTGAGAGCGACGCGTATGTTATTTTATTTACAACATATTTGTCAAAAGATTAATCACTTGAAATCGCTTATTTTGTAAAAAAAAATATTAATAATAGTAACGCCGTTATGGTTTCTTATTTCTCAAAGATTATAACTATCACTTTATATACTACAGAGAAACATAACAATTATTTAAATACAATTATAAAATTTATTAATCTTATTACTGAATATTATATTTAAAGTTATAATTGAAACGAAAATAATCTTAATCTTATTAAATAATTCCACAATATGAGTTTTTTTAAATTAAGAAATATATTATTATTTTCTATTTTTTTAATTATTTTTTTCATTTTATTTCCTTTTAATGACATAGCTTTTATTTTTATATTGGTATTACTCTCATAAATTCATAAACTAACCTTAAATAATAAACTGTAGTATATGAGTACATATTTTAGTTATATAATGTTAATTTTCCTATACCCCATAAAGTTTGTATTAATTATTATTAACGACAATTTCCACTTTGCCAATATCTAGTGTCATTACATAGTAATACACATACATAATTTAGATGGTTTCGTGTGATATGTAATATCAATTTAACTACTATATTACGTTCCGTGTGCCCACAACTTACTAGTACGACGTATTGTCTCCGGGAAAATTGAGACATCGAAATAGAACTAATTACACCGTGGAATGTAATATGTACGATATATCCATTAAAGTACTGTAATTGCCAAGACTTTGTGGTTTGTATCATATATTATAAGGCATATTTAACATTGCGATACACTATTCATTTACAGCTAAGGAAACTCCGAGACATTTCGACTTTAAACATGTACATTCAACAAATAACTTTCAAACAGTATATTAAGATAACAAACCCCAAAGACGTAGCCCATTCCATAGTTGCTACACGTCAAAAACACAAGCCCTTGTGAGTTTAAACTGACTTTGAAACAATTGTTAAACAGCAAACACGAGCTTCGAAACAGCTCACTTGGTATTAACGAGGTCTCGTGTCAGTTGGATGGAAGAAAATTATAAAAATATTTCATCCAAACAGATATAACTAGAAGCTTGGTTGGCGTGGAGCCAAACATACCCGCACGGAGCTGGGAAAACTCCAGGGAACCGCCAAGTCAATATTTGTGATGCCATTTAACTGTCCAGCCCCTCTCGCGCGATACTTTATTGCTTGCTTATCTCATTCAACTTATAAATGTTTCTCGTATATTGAAATACATTTTCACGTTGATTATCATGTAAATTTCCCACCGACTGTATCGATTCTGGCATTTATTGAAATGAAAATGCATGAAAATGATGAAATGGAGGATGAATGGCGTATTTTAATTAATTAATCTAGCGATTTGCACAAAAACAAATTTAAAGCTAAGGACGCACTAAATCTCAAGCTATCTCTACTCACCCAATACTGTTTATTACATTATAACGGCCCAAAAAAAGGTACCACTGTAAAATGTTTGTGTAGCTCTTTTTTTTCTCTTGATAAATCGAATTGGTTGTAGTCTCTGCGCTGGAAGCATACATTATGTACGTCTCTGCGTTTTATAGCTGCTATTAGGAATTCGAAAATTATATAGCACATATTAGCATTCTATCACCACTTTATATTTATATATACTCTAAAGAATTGTATTCTCTTTTTCACTAAAATAAAATTTCTAAATAATCAGCATATGACAACATTGTGCGTAATGTATTCATTATTTTGAAGCAAAAGTTCACGTAATCATTAATTATTGCTTAATTACTCTACTAACACCGAGCCTTGGTTGTTCCCCAAGGTAACCCCTATAATTAGCGGAATTTAGGGGGTAATGAGCTAACGCGAACAACAGCACAGATTCGTTTAACCGAACAAAATCCACCACGTCCGTTCATTACTAATCGCTCACACTTCATACAACAAAATACATATAAATCTAACTGTAAGTGTTGCACAGAGATTTCTAATTTTTAAAACCCATATTAGGCACTACTATTACTTAAACGAATGTATATGTTATGGTTATACATCGAAATGTAGCCTCTTCGCGGAATAACTGGTTATTCTAGGTTTAACGGAAGCCTTCCTGCGAACTCCGAAAAAATACAATTTTTATCTTTGATCATCTCTCTCTCTGTGTCGTATCCATCATGTCTGATGATCGTGGTTAGAGGCTGTCATCACGGAGCGGACTCTCTCCCTCAATCGTCTCCGATCTGTGGCAATCTGCAGCACACTGTAGAAATCCTGGCTGGTCGAGTCTTTAAGTCAGTCCATCGTGCTGGTGATCTGCCTCGTGGTCTCTTGTCTTCAGTGTTACCAACAACGATTAGCTTCTCCAAGCTTTCGTCCCCCTTCTTACAATCTTTGATCATAAAATATACTAAAACTAAACTGTTTAATATTTCCATATAAGTAAAGCTAAAGGAATTCAAAGTGCAATTCCTATAGAACATCGTTCTATGGCAAGTTAAAATACATATACCCATACAATATTTACAAATATAACATGGAGCTCATATTAGATCGTGGTGAATCGACTGGAACAGCCGCAATTTAGCTCCGGGGGGCCCATAACTACATTTAGTAGCATTTGTAGGTACACCGCCGAGCGAACGTTATTACACAACATGCAGTTATGGTGGCTTTACTGGTTATATCGCTCCCTGAAACGTGACTGAAACGTGTCGAATGATTACATAATACCTTCACCCAATATTATTGGGTACTGTGCACACAGATTAGATAATATACTGTTTATACTTTTTCGTTTTCGTTCGTAAGGTCGCTATCGACGACGAAATCTATTAAACGTGTTATATACCAAAAACTATCGACGCACGAACAACGACTAATTCAAAATATTAAGTCTCTACGTATGTACATTCAATACGTAAGTCTTATAGTGAGTTAGTTGTTCATTACGTTATTATGAGCTACGATCACTTAAGCTCGTACATTTTAAAGTTAATAACACATTAAATTATGGTTGGCACTGTCGAACCAAAGGAAGATATGTAGACAACGTTGTACATCATGGAATATTAGAACATGAATTTTGCTACAGGACGTAGATCACGAGTGTGTAGATTAAGTCAAAAAGATTCAAAAGAGAGTCAAAGAGAGTCAAAAGATTTTTACAAAAAAAACTCTTTTGATTCGTCTTTTCTTCTCTCACTTTCAAACAAACAATTCAGATCAGAGAAACAAAAATAGTTCTTTAACTTTATTCTTTTTTATTAACAGTTGTGTAAAATTATAGAGTAACAAAAATAACTTTGTTAATTACAAATGTCACAAAACTGTTTTTACTACAAGGGCTGGTGGTAGTAATAAATTACACGAAACTTGAAAACTCGTGTCACATTGCACATACAAAACTTAATTTAGCCCAGGGGAAAAGTTAACTCAGTTTAGTTGCATTCGGAGGCATACCGTCGGACTCCCACCTCCTCTTACCTAGAATCTGTCTAGTCTGCTACAAATGAAACACATAGATAACCCCTCCGTATCAAATATAAGATCCTAATTTATTAATGAACTTCCTTTTAACACATGACTATATAGGTTACATATGATCGTTTAAGCAAGGAAATATTGGTCTAGTATTCAGTAAAAAAAAAAGGCATTAAATTTAGAAATACTCGGTAAAATGCGCCTTTCTTGTAGCAGACAACCGTCAGTAGAAAAAAAAAGGTTTAGGGGTGCGGTTCCGAGGGCGCGTCAACGCATCTCACATATCAAAATGGTTGAATATGGATGAATTAGTAGTAAGCAAATTTTTCTAACTACTTACAATACAATCTAAATTTTTTTTACTGAATACTAGACCATTATTTCCTTGCTGAAACGATCATATGTATGTAACCTATATAGTCATGTGTTTAAAGGAAGTTCATTAATAAATTAGGACCTTATATACGAAGTTATAACAATGAAATATAATAATAATTTGTAATAATATTACCATAAATATACCAACATACCTACATTAAGATTCTACTAACAGAATATGGATTTATTATGTAATTAATTAAGTGATAAAACATAAATAAAGCTTATATTAGTATTGTTATTATAATATTTAGCGTTTCCAGTTGCAAAAATGTCTACTATTATACCATAAAATTGATTTTAATATTTGTACGTATTTACGTGGAATGTTGAAAATGAATCTAATTTGTTTAGACGTTGGTTACTGCGATATGTGTTATTTCTACGTTTCTTGACGGATGTACTAATACTTACATAATAAGTATTGGCTACGCGTTGATAGTATAGAAAGTAAAATATAACGTAAATATAGACAAAAAGGCCTAACTTACCATACCCCGTTATATAGGATACACGACATAATAACACGAAAGTATTTCAATACTAGTGTCACGTCGCAAGCAGAGCTTTGTGATCCATTCAGAGCTTTCGTAGGTAGAAAGTAAATCGATGCACCGCGCCGAGAAACGAGCTAAATCCCCAGATCAGCCACACTCTGTATCACAACCAAACCTAACGTAACTAAGTTCTTAACACAAAAGGCTGAGAGATGAAAATACAGTGGCAGTTTTAACCATCAAGTTGCGTCAAGATGTCACGTCGCGCAGTACGTTGATTGGGTATTTTATGACTTGTGACGATACTGTTTTAAGGAAAAACGTCCCTTTGTTCACAAAAGCACGTAGAAATGCGAGCGCACCTCTTTCGAGCTCGGTATTTGCTTGTCTTAAGGGCGCAGTGGCCCCTTTCATCTGCAAGATTGTAAGAGGCGCCGTCATTAAGTTTATTAGTGTACTTACGAAGCTATGCTCAACTATGCTCAGTAGTAATTATAAGATAATTGCAAAGTTATCGCTTTACATTTACTTTATGTAGTTAGCAAAATTTTGTAAATTTATATAAGAGACTTTATTAGAGCGTGTCTTATGAAGTGTCGTAACTGTCGTAAGCCGTAAGTAAAAATATATGTTAGCTATATAAAGTTTCAGTACTCATCTAAAGGTAGGTGTAGATTCGGAAGTACAATACTAAATTAATAAAAAAACTATTTGACTTTGTGTCAAGTCACAAATATTATCTTTCTTCTACAAAAAATAGTAATAACCAATAAGTTACAGTGTATTTATGTTTGCAACGCAAAGTCTATTTTGAGATATAAAACCATGTTCAAAGGACTTTATTTGTACATCTTAACCACACCTAACGAAGGTAGATTTCTAATTAAATAATCCTAAAAGGCTGGTAAAGGAAGCAAGTTACCTTGTAGGCCGGAGGCTCCATATCCGAGTGAAATTAGTTGTGAAACAGACGAGACCGCTCAGACATCGACTTAATTAATTAAGAGCTAATTCAAACCAGTATTCAGTAATCGAGAAGGAATAGTTTCAATACTATTTAATTTTGTCAACATCTTTCTGTATAATGTTGTAATTTTGTGTAAGGTATTTCTCTGAACATCAAAAACGTTAATTATTTGTAAATAACTCATATAATTGCAAATTAAAAACACAAAAATACTAATGACGTGTACGAAGTTTAGGGCTCATTATTTATTTACATTCTGGTCGACTGGTAAAGAATGCCTTTAGGCATTAAGTCCGCTAATTGTACATTCTTCTGTGCAATAAAGTTTAAATAAATAAAGTCTCCTAGCCGTATTCGGCTACATCGACTGCTTTAGACTTATGCAGGTATTGTGTTTGAGCTTGGTTGTTCAGCTCTTATGTAATCCTACTACTGCTACAACGTAATCTATAGGAGAAAACGCAATCTATATATACTTGACTTGAACGTCACGTTTTTTCTTTAACTTACACCGAAAATAATAGTTATTTTGTTTTAGAAATACAATACAGGATTTTAAAAGTAAATTTAATATGATTAAGTAATTTACTATAGAAATAAAGAAAATTACAAGAAATAAAAAATATCTTTACGTGCAACTTTAAACCTTAAAATTAGGAAATACAGTATATTTTAATGTGTTCAAAATAAAGGTGTTACGGGAGGCCAAATGTAACTTTTCTTAGATAAAATTCGTCGGACCGTTTTTTATCCTCGACGCCTGTTAATCCCTTGATTGCCCCATTTATTTTTTATATAGCTTTTGGATATGTAACGCGGTTTAATCTGGAATCGTATTTTAGGTATGAATTTATCCATTTTGTCCAAATGTGTTGTAAATGAAGGGACCTTTTTTTAAATATTTTATTTTTATTTGCTCTCTAAACAAGCTAACCCTTGTGGTAAAGTGAGTGTGTAAATTATGATCGTAGGATAGTTACGTATTTCGTAGCAGCTATAGTAGCGGATCGAAAGATATCATCGCTAAGTGTCGTAACAGTCAGTTGCAGAAACTCAGCCGTAGTTTAATGTTTCATGAACTTTAAAATGTTTTTGTGAAGCTCACGCACGAGATGCCTGATAATTCTCAAATGAGGTTCCATGAGCGCTGAGTCATTGAGCGATTTGATATGGGCGTGATCGTAGCTGCGCTACGCATTGCGTAGCAATTGTAGTATTGAATTAAACAAGAATTAGATGATGAACATCTAATTCTTGTTTAATTCAATACTACAATTGCTACCAAAAGAAGTCAGAATTCGATGGAGGGTAATGAACTGACGTATGTATTGTGTGATATAAATATAACATCATACTAATATTAACAATGAGAAAGTGAGTTTGTTTGTTGTTGTTCCTTCACGGCTTGACTCATCAGCCGATCATTATGAAATTTTTATTTTACTTTTGGACGCTGTATGGGATGGGCTATCGGCCAACAGATGGCGCCACAAGTCGCGCTATTGGTTGTTTTGTTGTCAAACGAGATCTATATCGTAAAATTAACCGCGATCGAAGCCGCGTGGAAAAGCTAGTATACTATTATGTAAGAGAAATTACATTATAATTTTATTTTAATAGTAGTGCCGTCTTACCATACATGCTAACTCAGACTAGACCAACAAATTAAATTCCCTGTTTGTAATTAATGTATGACATATCCTACAGCTCTAGCGTGTATGTAAAATGATATTACAAAAAATTTCAAGCGAACGCTTCTAGCAAACAAGATTATGTTACTGTGTGTAGGAATTAATTATATGAAATTGTCAAAAAAAATCAGAATTTTTATTTATTTTTGCTTTTATGATTGTAATTTATACTTTATTGTTGTGCTATTACTAAAGAACGACGTTACGTACGAAGAGTTGGCAGTTTTTCTTAGTACAATTCTGACGTCAAACGAAGGGAAAAGGTCGATTGGAATAAGCTTTTAATAAGCTTAGTAAAAAAAAAACTTTTACTTTACATTATCTGAAAATTCTCTGATTCAAGAAAGAGACATGAAAATTTTATGAAGAGTCATTACTACTTTTAAAATCGAAACCCAATCTAACTTCAATTACTTTGGCGCGGCATAGTCGATCTATCACTGCAAAATCTCCACTAAAGCTTTCAATTTAATACCAATTTATTAACCGATACATTATTATGCATTGAAAACCCTCCGCTCTTATTTCAAAGGTAATTATAATAGCTTCCTTTAAGGGGCTCCATATAGCCGATGACCTTGAAGATTTGACCTCTAAGTAATTATTTTATGGCTTGGTTTTCATTTTTGAAGTTTTGTTTTCAGTCTGTGTGAAAAATTAAATGAATGACTTTTATGTCATAAACAATGTAGATAGAAATGAACAGATAAGTAATTTATGCATAGCAAAATTAAAAATGTTTTATGTTAACGATAAAATAACGACTTCATCTAAGTAAATAGAATTAATCCTTTGTATTTATTGGCATTTAGCATCCACATAAAGCGTATGACATCACGTTCCCCGGTTCGTTACCGCAAGATTGAATGTAAACAGAACGTGATGATGTAGGAGAAAATATCACACGAACGCGTTCAAAAGACTTCCTGAAATCTGCGATTTAATGTGCCAATATTGATTCAGTCAGACTTGAAACGTATGAGATCGGTAGTTTATAACGGAAATAAAATGGCCATTTTAAATATAAATTACATGTATTTTATGCGAAATTTATTTGATGCGATTATGAATTTATTGTATAGTAATTGAAAAAAGCCATAATCCTATATTGACAGAGTTTCTTTCGGCATCTCTTCTAGTCACATCTTAAAATGTCACATTGTTTAAAGACTGTCTAAGTGCTCGCGAGCCGCGAGGACCTACAGAATAAAGAGATTTTGGCTTTGACTTTCATTGGTACCATGCTAGCGCGGTGCCGCACGGTTTTCGAACGTAAAGAGTTAGAACGAAACAAACATAATCTTAGTCTAAACAAAAGAGTAAGTACCCTGTAGTAAGGATACAGTAAACAAATTACTTAGAGCCCACTGAACAATGTTGCTCAAAGCGAAAAACTTCACTGATTTTCAGCTGGAATTGCAAAGTTAAATGCTCAAAGGTGTAGGCTACCTTATATCAAATCACCTTTTAGTAGCTACAAAATGTTTTTATTATATTCAACTGTAATAACATTAGGACGTGCGTGAAATTCTGTCAGAAAGTTTTCTTTATACGACAACATAAAATCTTGTGAATGTTGTTTGTGAGCTGGTTTTATGATGCTTCTTACCTGTTTACTAAAGACATATCTACTATATTGTATAAATATGTAAATATTATGCTGTTGTCCGATCACTGACATAGGCCAAATTATGTAATGACTAATAATTTGTTATGTTTGACTCAATATTAAGCATCTGTCTGTTAATGTTTTGAAATTAGATTGATGTTTGCGATGAAAATGGGAGAAATCCGCACTTTTATGTACTTTTGAGAGATATGCCACCCAAGAGATTGCCTCTGGAATGTGGATTCCTAAAAAAATAATCAGAGTAAAATTGTGAGTAGAGTTTTGATCAATTGAGAATTGGGATAAGGCTATAATGAAGAAATGCGCCAAATTACATAGGTACTAGCAAGGCAAACTAGATAGATATTGTATGATAAGACTGATTTCAGGGATCCGGCGACGACATACACAATAATGGTTTCCAATTATGTTACGTACGTACTCTCAGCTTAAACTCGGCGGATTTAGCGCGGCCCTGCTTGTGAGGTGTTATGTAAATTGGCCGGATTACCTTTATCGCGTTACGCCCTACAGCCGAGATCACCTCCAGTGATATCGCTAAAGAGTTTTTGTCCTTGCGCTCTTATGTATGGAATCCCGCCCTTTATATTTTAAATAGAATTTGATTTGAGATTATACTTCTCTCATTCACGCTACAAAGACAATATAAAACACGAAGTTATTCTTTGATCCCTCCGTTCTTTGAGTTTTGAGTAAGATTTATTTTTATAAAACTGCCGAGAAAGTCTGTTAAAGAATTTGTTTATTATTAAATTCTATTCGTCTGAACTGGCTGACAGAGAAGGTATTTTTTTTTTACATAAATCTCTGAGAAACTATTTCGGTTATTTCTCTTAACAATAAAAATTAAAATCTAGAATTTCATAATACAGTGTTCTATCTAATTTTCTTTTTGTTACAAATAAATTGAAACAAATGAAAACACCTAATTACAAATGCTATTATCGTGTCGGACTTTTCAGTCCGTGTTTAATATTGGGAGAGTCTCTGATTCTATAAACCAGAGGCTACTCATTATTTTCTTTCACATTTTCTCACATAGATCCATTAGCTGACCGTAGTAAGCTTGCACTTTGACTTTGGCTTTGTAGAGGTCATTTTTACTCGGCAGAACCATCTTCATAAACATTATATTTTCGAGATCTCGAGTCATGAAAGATTATTTATTCCAGGGCAATCCTGTTTTTTAATATTTGATATGTATGATACCTAGATATTTAGCTTTCGCGAAAATATAGATTATTTAGTTTGGGACTAGATGGCGTTGTGTGATTCGTTCAAGAATATTTATTTGTTTATAGCCAAAATATCAAATCTACCATAGTAGTATTACTCCAGGGACTAATTGATTGGAAAATTTTGTTACCGCCTCTTTAATACTGTCAGGGATATTAAAGACATTTTGGATTGAATCAATATCCATATGTACAGTTGACAGCAATTAAGGGCGCGTGTTGTTTCCGTCCGGTGTCGCGTGTCAAGTGTCCGGGCGGACAAGGGGGGCATGTCCGGACTTCCGGCTTTATTGCGAGCAACAACATTTTTTGCCAGACTTAAAAAATAAATGAATCCGATGAACGGACGTGGCAAGGAATTCGGATGAAACTAGAGGAGGGTAACATGATTTTTTCATGAAACAAATTGAATGTGTGTGTGTGTATACATATACAACTCCTTGTATATACAAGGTGATAATGCTATGGTTATGAAAAGTACGCATGTGCGTCGATGTAAGACTTTTTGTTTCATTTTTTAATTTCCGGGCACGTTTTTAATTCCCATAAAAAATGTACGAATTGTTTTCGTGTTCACATATTATTTCAGCTGACGGTATATAAAGAAGTACCATATAGATTATTAGATTAATAAGTCAACAACTCAGTACTCACCAAATACTGTCTAATAAATTGTAAAATAAATCGTTTTATTATGTACATGAAAATAGAAAAATAACATTGGTACTTAGTACTTATACTCAATTATTTTTTAAAACGAATAACAACATTTTAATAACATAAAATTGCTTCATCATTGCGAAATTAAATGTTTTCTGCCTGTCGCAACGTTTTAAAAAACTTAAAAAATTCATCAATTGTATTTGCCGCAACGAAGCACAAATAAAATATTTAATAACGTTTATTGATGACTACGTTTTGAATCAAGCCTGTAGCATTTTCACATTTGTTGGATTTTCTTTTATTTTCATCCATATTTTTAACTGAATTTGAACAAAACATGCTATATTTATGAAAAAAAACGTCTTTTCGGCCAGTATTCTGAGAGATTTGATGTACGAGTATATTCTGTGAGAGGATGATACTTTCCCAATCAAGTTATTCCCATTTGATGAAAGCTCTACCAATCTAGATTGCATCAGAAGGTTGATGTACAGTAAGTTAAATTATACGCACATACATGCATTAAATTTTAGCTTAGATTGGATTATGTTACACACATTTTACAGCATATGTAGGAATAAACTACAAAATAAGCAAATCGTTCATAGCACATACACAATCCTGAAATTGTTTAAGAGACAAACGAACTTACTAGTTCGTGATACCACTTGACTATGTGATAATGATATCTTTTAGTACCTATCTTAACTGACATCACAAAACGACGATAAAGCAGCATGAATATAAAGCTTGTTGAGGATTTCGAGGTATGACATTTAAAAGTAAAAGTAAAATAATCGTAAAGTAATTACGAATACGACTCGGCTAGGCAGATGATGGGAAATTACTACGGTGATGGTCAGACGGCCTAAGAAAAGTCGCAGGAAGCCGCTGCTGCCGAGAGGTCGTACTGGAATCGTTTGATAGGTCTATGGCGACATCCGTGGCGTAATGGTTACCACGCCAGACCGCCACCCAGGAGGTCCCAGGGTTCGATCCCCGGTCGGGTCATGATGAAAAACGAACTTTTACTGATTGTACTCGGGTCTTGGATGTTTATCTATATATGTATTTGTTTTAAAATATAATATCGTTGAGTTAGTATCCCATAACACAAGTTTCGAACTTACTTTGGGGCTAGCTCAATCTGTATGAATTGTCCTTATATATTTATTTATTTATTTATGTCCAGCATAGTGTTTGTGGGCTTTTTGTGGCTGAGATGATGATGAAAATAATCGTACCATACGAGTTGGTGATAGATAACCTTTAGTATCAAAGAAAGAAAAGTGCGATCGTTAATCTTATATCTGCTATGTATTACAAGGACCCTTTTATATCATGTTTTTATTAGACTATAATCCATCACAGACCGCATTGTTATGGTGTTAGAGTTCACTTTATAGATAATACGAGGCAAAATATAAACACGTCATCAATCATGGGAGAATACGTTTCTTATAAAAAGTTAGGGCTGCCAAAAAGACACCATCCGTTAATTTGTATAGTGTAGTGCGTATTAAAACGATAAAATATTTCTTTTATATATTTTTGTGTTTCAAGTATATTTTTCTTTCCGTCAAAAGCACGCCTATGCACTATAATAAGAAAAAGAAGGCCGGTACGACGAAGTTTTTAGAACTATTATTTTATTATGTCATTCGGCAGGCAAACAAGCAAGCAGACCACTTAATGAAAAGTGTAACCAACCACTTTCCATCCGCCGCCTATGAGCACGTTCTGAACGTTCATGTAACACCAGAGGTGCTTTCAATGCGTTTCCTTTTACAAAAAAACAAAAGGAATAGGGAAGGGCTCATCCTCTGAACGAAACGCATTGCTTTACGCCGATATTCTGTGTAACACCCTTTGGTACTCGACGGAGATAGAGTCATATCAAATTACCCACGAGTTGTTTAATTTTTTGACAACAAATAAATAATTTATCAAAGTAGATAAATGTATAAACAAAATAAGGTTCAGTACAGTTACCAACCTGTAGTTTCGCATAGTGGACAGTAAATGAAACGCGAAACGCATACACAATGCTTTGTGTATTCAGCGGAGTGTGAAACGAATAGACGCTCAATGAAAATCGATAGTTGCTTTTCACACTGTCTGTGTGTTACATAGATCTATCTGGTATAAGGTCATTATATCATGTTCATACATTACATGAATAACTACTATACTCACTCATCTATACTAATATTATAAAAAGATTGTTTGTTTGTTTGTTTGCATTGAATAGGCTTCGAAACTACTGGACCAATTTGAGAAATTCTTTCAGCGTTGGGTACGTACATTATCCCCGGGGACCCCGGGTGACATAAGCTATTATATATATTTTTTTATTTATTTAGGGATCCTTACTTAATCCCGTGTGTAGCCGAGGTGATCTGCTAGTTATAATATAAAAATAAAATTAAAAGTCATTTGTATTGTAAGTAGATTTAAGAGAAATACTTTTAAGGTCTATTTTTTTCCTTACAGCTCTTTGACGTGAATGGCCAGTTGAGCGTAAGTGCCGAAAGAAACTCAACAGATAACCTTTTTTAAAAGCCATTAAGTATACATTAAAGTAGTCAAAAGTTTATGACACGTTAAGTCTTAAAATAAATCTCAGGTTTCCTCTTTTTCTTTCTTAATTAAACAATAGCAGCATGAGCTTTAATGGGTAACATTATATTTAAAATGTTTGGTTTATTATTTAATTGTCGTCAAATAAATTGATCGTTTCTTCGCAGTTCTTGAATGATTTTGACTTCTGGGCCATTCAGGGATATTATTAGCAAGTGGTGATCGACTCTTCAAGGCTCAAGTTTCAAATATTTGATTTTAATTTAATTGATACCGAGTTTTATAAATTTTTTTAGGATATATATATCCTAAAATATTAAAACTCGGTAACTCGGTATCAATTTACTAGGAATTTTCCGGGACTATGGATTTTGTGATACTTTAAAATAATAATAGCCTGTGAGCTAACTTTATTGTTTCTTTATTGTTGTTTTCTCTTTTATACTAAACTAATTAATTACAAATATTTTAGGCTTAGTTATAGGTAATATAAATTGGAGGCGTTTGGGGGAGGTTTATGTCCAGCAGTAGACTTCTTGTGGCTGAGATGATGATGATGATAATATAAATATGTTGTTTATAAGAGACTGGTGCCAGTGGTAGGCTGTTAGGCCTGTGTTAACTAATACACAAAATAGTTATTACTGTTTATTAGCTTTAAGGTTCAGATTAAAAATGTTAGTACCCGATGATACT
Organism: Endotricha flammealis; assembly: GCA_905163395.2. Classification (NCBI taxonomy): domain Eukaryota; kingdom Metazoa; phylum Arthropoda; class Insecta; order Lepidoptera; family Pyralidae; genus Endotricha; species Endotricha flammealis. The sequence goes on along the minus strand of LR990856.1, from coordinate 13,304,635 downwards.
ATCATATACCTAGTCCAATAATACGGGTCAGCGTCGTTATGAGATTTTATGAGCGAAATTTTGCGACTTCGTATAGTTTCATGAAACTAATAAATTCAGTACCGAAGTATACGATGCGATATAGTACCTATCTTTTTTGCCTTTATTACTTTCTTTGACGGTATTTTGTCAGTAAAGATGTAGTACGTTTTATTGTTTTCCTTGTTTCGGTAAACATTTTTTATTACATTTGACAAACAAATACAATTATATTCTATCAGAGAAAATAATGCAATGTTATGGCAATATTGTATTGTAATTTCCGTATGGTTAAACACATAGGAGAATTAATTTGTATTGTAGTATCAAAATATACCAGAGTTAGAATTTCTTAAAAATAAATAGGTAAAAAGCAAGCTTTAACTTTATCCTCGAAAAATATACATTTTACAAGAAACATTTCTTACTGGAATAACAATGGTAATATTTTACTGTGAACAAACGATTGAACACCGGCTCAAAATCGAATCTGAACCGGTATTCAATTTGCGTAATTACAGCAATTCAACAAGAACTCCAGTCTGGGTATTAATATATATTTGTATTCCCTTTAGATTGATGATGTCAGAGTCATCGTGTTTATGTCCCGTTTTCTAATACAATACGATACTTTACTGTTCAGTTCGTCAGAATCATGCTCTGCGGCTCCACTGAATTTTAGTTCTTCATGGTAGCGACCATGAATGACTAAAACCAAATACTATAGAAGACTAATACGCACAGCTCTTGACGTTTCTCATACAATGACTTGGCAACCTCCGTTCACCTCATGCCGCTAGGGGCGCTATAACATTTTGCATACAAAAGTTTTGAAATCGTTCACCTCATGCCGCCCTCATGCCGTAGGGGCGCTAGTGTCGCGTCTTGCCCGAATTCTTCCGAAGCTGTGCGTATTAACTCGGTAGAGTTTCTATAGTATTTTCTAAAACATAAAAACGACGATGCGAAGACGTTTCACAACGTCAAAATGACAACGAGCGTATCTGTGTTATAGCTAGCCCCCTTTTTTGATTAACCGAAATAAATTATGGTAGTGGATAACAATTGAGCTACTTAGTGTTACCAGCTCGCCTGATGGTAGACAATAATCGCTGCTCATATTCACCTGCCACCCCACTGTAGTAAAGGAGAGAATAAGGTTTTCCCCCTTTAGGGTAAAATTTTATACAGAGCGACTGTCATCAGACTTTCGCAATAGAGTTTTAGTAATTATTCTATATCAAATATTGTTAACACAAAACTTCATAACTGTCGAACAAATCCAATAATCTAAGTGATTTAAAACAATATTAAACCAATATAACTCACAAATTCTGTTATGACTAAGTTAATATCCGAAAATTTATGTATCGATTATAATTGATAGATAGACTTATAAACAAATCTTGTAACCTCTCCGTACTAGGTGAACGTCCCGTCTGTGATATTAAGCGACCTAGTGCCCTCTAGTGACCTAGACGACTAGAGATATTAATATTGTTAGTACGCAAAAAGAATCCAATTCACAAATTTTATTTAATTATACTTTGACGGCAGTTTTAAGGAGTTTATGTTTACAAAGGCTCGTTCGTCCTAACGAGCCCTAAGTATAATATTACTGTGTATAGATAGCATAGCCGATGTGGTATTGTAATGCTTGCTACACACGTTATCCTCGCGCTGGCACGTTGGGTTCGACAGTATTTCCTGAATAGTGTAGAAATGATTGTGTACTTGTCTTATATAAGTACTACTGTAATTAAATACTCTCACTCACTTGTTCGGCTTCAATCACACTATATTAATACTATACCGACAAGTTTATTCGGGTCGAGATTCTATATGCGACAAAGTCAAGTGCACGGTCAATTTATAGACTGTCTGTTACAACAAGGAGGAGGAGATTGTTGAAAGCAATACCCTAAGAAATTTTCGTCATAGAATTTTGTTACGTTGTATTATACTTGAATTATTTTTCAGCATCACAATATTTTATTTGCAATATCCAAAGAATTTCTTTTTTGTAATGAATTTATGATATTTCCATAATAACATCCTTTATAAGAAAATAAATCTATATAAACAGCGTGCTTTCTTGAGCGATTTTTATAAACCCTGTTTGATTGTAAATTGACTCGTATAATAGGCTTCATCAAAAGTGCCTGGGCTGACTAGAATCATGCCTGTGAATTAATGAAGTGTAATAAGCCTTATGGCGGAGTGTCTCCGAAACTGCTCTGCTGATGGACGCGGAGTCGTTACTTGTAACGGCTGTATAAAAGCTAAAAATTAACTAGAAGGGCCAAAGTTATAATTATATCAGCAAGTTTTAAATATCTATTTAATAGTAATATAATAACACAAAACTACACTATCTGTGACTGAACAACAACGGTCAATCTAAACCTGAAATTTGGAGTATAGGTAAGGTATATTCTTTACATTAGGCACCAAGGAAAAATTATTCAAAATTCGTCCCCAAAAAGGGTAAAACATGAATTCAACTTTTATATGTAGAGAAACAATTGATTGAATAGTAATTTGATTCGAAAGTTTCTTCTGAAAAATTAACAAAGTATCTCTTGATTTAACAAAAATAAGATATAGGTAAGTACAAGGGGTAATTCAGCGACTGACACCACGAGGGATTGGAACCATGGTGTCAGTCGCGGAAGGACTCTTTTTGAATTGACTGATTGACACCATGGTGTCAGTCGAGTAACATATAATTGGGACGTCGTTGATTGACACCATGGTGTCAATCAACCACGATTTTTTTTATTTTAAATAATGGGTTTTTTGTACAGTCGGATAGAAAATACTTATTGAAATGAAACAAAATTACTGGTACTCAATATTAGTATAATTAAATTATGTACAATTGAATGAGATTTATATTTACTAAAATGATTAAATATTATTCAAACAAATTAAGTCATATACAGTCAATCAGGGGAAATAATTCGTGTAGTTTTTACACAGTTATACCTACGTGAGCTGTATGCCTGTTTTCCAACCTTTTCCATTTTAAAAAAAAATTATATCGGAATTTCAGTACGAAAAAATAGATTGAGACGAAAGATGTAATGAGGTTGCCCTTAAGTGAATAAGAAACAATATCAATATTGCCATTTTCACCAATTTAACTTGACAAATAACAATAAATAAATAAATAAATATTAGGGACAATTCATACAGATTGAGCTAGCCCCAAAGTAAGTTCGAAACTTGTGTTATGGGATACTAACTCAACGATATTATATTTTTATAACAAATACATATATGGATAAACATCCAAGACCCGAGGCCAATCGGAAAAAGTTCGTTTTTCATCATGACCCGACCGGGGATCGAACCCGGGACCTCCTGGGTGGCGGTCTGGCGTGGTAACCATTACGCCACGGAGGTCGTACAATATTTAATTACTAACTATTATTATCGATGAAATAGCGTAGTCCAGTCCGTTTTGTAGTTCAAATTTTAGCTGTTTTTCCGAGATCACGAACAGAATAGTACGATATTATGAAACCATTTGTTTGAATATTCTCAAAAAATATATATATTTGACATGACAGATGTCAAAATAAAATTTAAATCAAAAGCACCAAGGAGTGTTGATATCAACTTTGAAGAAAATTACCCACACAATACCTTACTTTCGAGAACTTTAATAAAATCCGAGGTCTTTCATCAGTCTTCTTAAAGAATTTTATGCAAATAAGAAATCACGTCCCATACGAACTTTGTCCCCCTTTTTACTCCCGAGATGTAGAATTTCGGAAAATCCTTCCTTATCGGATGCCTATATCATAGCAAAGAACACACCTTTCAAGTATCCATTTTTACGATCAGCGATTTGGGCTGTGCGTTGATTCTTAGTCAGTCAGTCGTTCAGGACAAAAAAAAATATGCATAGATTTAAAAACGTAAGTAGGATATACATAATTTGTTTAGAAGTTAAAACTATTAAAAAAAGCGTGCACTTTGACACTAACCGATTATTCAAAGTACGTCGCTACGGTATTGATGGGTTTATTTTTAAAAAAAAAAATATTTTTTGGAGTTAACACCATTAGAAATAAATTCTTTTTAAATTGCGATACTTATAGGTAATTTAAAAAGGCATGTTAGCACTTTTTTACATCACTGTTTAGTTTCAATAAAATGTACTTGGTTCCAATCGAGCAAGTCAAAAAACGCCTGCCGTGATTGACACCATGGTGTCAATCAACGACGTCCCAATTATATGTTACTCGACTGACACCATGGTGTCAATCAGTCAATTCAAAAAGAGTCCTTCCGCGACTGACACCATGGTGCCAATCCCTCGTGGTGTCAGTCGCTGAATTACCCGTACAAGGAATTATTGTTAAAAAAATCAATCCTCAATATTATAAAGTTAAAAAGAAAAGATTTTGTTTAAATATCGAAATCTTTGCGGACAGCGGATGATGTCGCGGGGAAAAACTATAGTCCTTCATGTCCTGCGTTACTGGCATATTCATGGAAAAGTTTCGCAGCTACTCGACTAATAATAGGTAGTGGAATGGCACAAATTAAAGTAGGCCGCGATCGTGATAAGATAATCGTGATTTAATGTAATTACTTTCGCTATTCGCATTTCCAGTGACCATTATGTTCTGTGTCAGAATGTTGTTGCATGTAAAAGTGTTCTAAAAGGTCCTAATATTGAAAAAAAAAAAATTACTAACCAACACGACCGCTGTATTATGTGCGTAATCTTTTTGTTAATTTTCATAAAGAAAAATTTGAAAGAGTTCGGATAAACTTGACACCTTAGAGTTTAGATAAGCAAGCTATATAGCGCGCTTGAGCAAGTATGAACGGGAAGTGGCGGTGAGAGCCCTACGCTCTCGCAACAGTCCGGTGTCTCAGTAAAGGGAGTCAGTACACCCAAACTGATAAAAAAAAAAACCATAACAGCAACAACAAAGCCAACAACGAACGAAGCTATTAGACACGCACGCTGATTGTTGCTCTCGATGTTATTTATTCGGATTTTAAGGAATCATGGTGAAATGCGCAGTGCAGAGTGCAGAGCTCTGCACTTTACAGGTGTAAAAACGACGAAATGGAAGAAAACTAAAAATTAGCACTATAGAACATCTGCTTACGCTTTGCACAATGGTCAAAGAGCGATGCGCGCGCTCTATAGCTTGCTTATCTATACTCTAAGTTTGACAAAGCTTAAAATCGACTTTTTTATAAGTTAACTCTACTTGAGTTAATTTATTATACCAAGGCATGTCAAACTCAAACAAGTGACTGGAAATAGTTTCCAAATTCTCATCCGCCTGCAAAGGATGGGCCACAAAATATGTACGGTTGCCGGAAGTGTTGTGGAAGTCAAAGCTTTGGCTGCACCCAGGACAGTTCATTCTGGCGATGCAGTTTTAGTTAGTCCAAGTCTCACGGGCCTTTACTGCACTATCGGGGCGTATCTTACCTTTTCTGTGCGGCTGTGTGAGGCACATAAAGGCCATTTTTTATTACTTGTATTTTTTATTGTGTAACTGTTTGTGTAATTGTTTCTGTCTGTTTGTATATGTAAATTGCTGTTGTTGTCTTGTGTCTCATGTGCTGTACAGAATAAATGTTTTACTTTCTTTTCTTATATCCGCATAAAAAGTTTGTGAAAACAGGCATTAACATTCTTGTTAAAGACTTTTTATGCAGTTGTTTTTAAATATAATATACATTTCGATAGCGGACTAAGAACCTACCCTAGGACTGGTTGGGGCAATCGGCCATGAGAATAGGAATAATTTATTTTGATTTAATATAATAGTGAAGTAGTGTAGATGTCACATTAGTACGCAACTTTGTGAGTAGTGAAAACAACCCAGAGAAAGGGATCATCCTTAAACATGTTATACATGATAATATCACTACATCGCTGTTATTATTGCATTACATTTCCCGGTGGAAGTCAAACACGATATAATAGGGTTCATGTCGAAATTGGGCTCTCGAAAATTTTGTTTAAGTAACAGTTATAATAACGTATCTACATATGGCCTCTAATTTTTATTCATTTCAATATGTATTTCCAAAAAATATGAGTCAAAGACACTGTTGGGCTTAAGTCTAGCTCGTGAAAACCAACATAATAGTTCTTCTGTGAGAAATTACAGTAGCCTTTTTCTACGCGGGGAATGCCTTATGCACGATCCTCTTCGCCTTCTGTAACTCCTTATAGCAACAATAATATTGCGTTCTGTAACTTAGCTCCAATGTATTTTTTAAGCTATTGCATAGCTTTTATCGCGGCAACCGAATCAAGAAATTTCTTGAATTTTGATAAAATCATAAACAGAATTCAATCTAATTGAACGAAATAAGACTCAAAATTCAATACGCAATTTAATGCATCCAAAATATAACCGATAACATTTACCACTATTCCCTCATAGAGGACTCTGTTAACCAGTGTTCTATTTAATCATTTAAATTTAATTGTTACCGCTCTTCCCTAATAGAGGACTCTGTTAACCAGTGTTATATTTAACAAATTTAATTTTAATAATTATAATTGCATAAGTTGATAAAAAATGCTATGCAATAGCTTTACCGCGGCAGTCCCCGAATGCCACAAGTATTTTATTTTTCTTTTTATTACAAACAACAAGATAATGCTGTTACTAATGGATCGTTATAGTCTTATAGCTACAACGATAATAAAGCTCCGAGTCACTTGTAGAGGTGAAGCTCGGTACCATCATCGGTTGGGAGATTCACGTCATGCGCAATGTAAATATTTACGTGCATAAACATGTTTTGTTTGTACTGCTCCACGTAAATTCAAACAGACGTGTTCATGATGGTATCCCTATGTATAAAGTAGCTACTAACGGTACACTTCGGTTTATAATGTTGATATCCCATTTCCCTTAAAGCCTACGCTTAAAACATATTCACAGAACGCTAGTATAACTACTTACTCCATATGTTAAAAATTTTGTTTTTGTAAATATGAAATATTGAAATAAGATTTTTATTTTTCTCTTCTTTCGAATCAAAGACAAAAGACATTACAAAAAGAAATACAACTGCTGCATAATAATTTTACTAAAAATATAATTTTATTAAAAAAAACAATTGTTATTTTTTTAGTAAGTAAATGAAAAGTATAGTAAAATAAGCCTTTTTCTTATAATGTAATCTAAACAAAACCAACAAAGTAATACAGAACATGACAGACTCCAAAACAGTCAGTTAAAAAAATGTAAATGTGTGTAACAACAAACCGTACAAGTAACCGTCTCGCTGTACAGTCGGCATAAGCGTAAAAAGCAAACGAAAATAGATGAGTGTCGATCGATAACGACACACCTTCCAGTCGAGCGGTCAACGTACATAATAAAGCCGCACCTTGCTGGCTAATAAAGTAGAAATATATTATTGCCGAGCGAATAGCCAGCTATAGACCTGTATGTAAGTATAAGAGTCGTGATATACAATAGTATTACACACAGATAAATGAGCCTGTTTTCCACTAGGATACCCATTATTTTTCATTGATCTTTGTGTCAAATCCTGGTGTTAGTTTTTTAGGGTTCCGTACCCTATTACTAAGCCTCCGCTGTCTGTCCGTCCGTCCGACTTGTGCTTGGCCAGTTTTTATTATTATTTATTGAACAGATGGGCGGTTAACGCAACCTCCTTACATCCACGAAGTTGAATTTTGAGAAAACGTGTGACTTTCATCATTATCGTTACGTCGATTTCAACAATAAATACTTTTGTCTCCCCGCAGCATGAAATTGTATTTTTATTTTCTAAATCAACCTTCTGTTGAGGAACACAAAAACAAAAAAAAAGTTAATAAATTTGGTCGACCCATTAATGAGTTTTTGCGAGACTTAACGCCATGCCTATAATAGAGGATTCGTAATATTATTTTTTTAATATCTATCACACTTGCCACATTGTAAAAAAATACAAAAAAATAAAAAGATATACTAATTAAATATACCTACTTTAATGATAATATCCTTTTTATTGTATAAGCTAATACTTAAATTGATTATACATTATTCTACCGAAAAATTACGGTATTATAGATAGACACATGATTATAAAACATGATTTCTATGAAAAAAATCACTACATGCATTTTTTTTAAATGTGAAGATATAGTCACGATATTCCTTTGAATTGTATTCTGTAAACAACTTATATCGAATTTCATTCATAATGTATTTGGTAATTAATTATACAAATGCAGTGTCTAGTCACTCTATACGTCTTTTAATTAGTTTTAATGGGATATTAGCACGACACCCAATAGCCGGTACTAATGTTAAATAACAACTACTTGTATCTCGGCTAACCACAAATAATTTGTCGTTAAGTAAACAAAAGACAATGTACAATAATATTGACCTTTAGAGCGACCCTAGTCTGTCTAAAAGTTATGATTATTCCATTGTCTAACTTTAAATTATTATGCTACGATACAAATTAAATTAGTACAACGTTTTACATTTCATCTAAATACAATTACTTATTACAGTGATTAACACAAAAAGCTGAAATGGGTAATTCTTTGAGGATGCGCATATTAGCCTAATAAAAGAGATTGATAAATTTTGTTCGAAGAACGGTTCTTTAAAGTGTTAGTCGCGTTCTTTGGTATGAGTTATATACATTTTTTTGAACCGGACCCAGAAAAGTCTTTTAGTATTAAAGATATGAGCCATTCTTTTTTTTTGCAAACGGTAATGAGTAATTTACATAAATGGTAAAGAGGTTCACAAACGGTAAAGAGAAGAATTTCAAATGGTGAGTAGATAACAGAGAAAAATAAAAGAAATAATTAAAAATCAACGTTTATTAACTTCACACTTTCGCACTTAGCTGTCAATCAACGACAACTCGACATAATAACACAATTTAAAAGTTTCTAACATGTTAAGACTATAATTATTTTCTTTACCAAACTGACCCAATGTTAGTTTCTTAAACATTTAAATATAAAAAATATATACTTAGTTATTAATTTCTTTCATAAACACTAATAACAATCATAGTTTGAACTTTATAAAACACTGCATGTGATTTCACAAACAACAAAAAACAAATGCTTTAAATAATCAATCCTTGAGGGACACCGGCATTAAAAGCCTTTCGTTTAGACGAGCAGCCATCAATGACCACCCGAATAGATCAATCCCCCAAAAAGTCAGAAATCCACGCACAGAAATTAGAGGTCAGGCCGTAAAAAGGAAGCTTGCTAATAAGACTACCGTGCCATACCGTCAAATGCTTTGGAAATATCGAGGGAAACCGCAAGCTTCCAACCGCGGGCTTCTCCGAATTCCTCAATAGCCTCATTCCAGACGTGGGTGACGTACACTAGAAGATCCCCAGTGGACCGATTCTAGCGAAAGCCATATTGTCGGTCACTGAGGAGGTCATTCGATTCTAGGTACGCTAGGAGCCTGCGGTTCAAAAACACGTTCCATATTCTTACAGAGTATGGACGTGATCGAAATGGGCCTGTAGTTGGCAGGGTCGGCACGGCTGCCCTTTTTGGGCACGTTAGCGAGCTTCCAGGAACTCGGTTCTTTCCCAGATTTTAGACAGAGCCTAAAGAGGCGGGTCAATACAGGTGTCAATTCGGGTGCACATGTCCTCTGTACAATAGCGGATACCGTCTCGATCACTGGCCTTGTTCACGTCAAGATTGCGCAGCGTTTTGCGAACCTCAGCCTGGCGCAACCGGATTTCCGGCATTACCACCGTGCTGCCAGGTAAACTGGAGGTATCGCGCTACCAGCATCAAGACGTGAAGATTCCGCGAACAGAGACGCCAACAGGTTTGCTTTCTCTTCAGCGGTGTGAGCAAGTGATCCGTCAGGTTTCTGCAGTGGAGGGGGCGGCAGAAGTTCGATTCGACCGCCTTCGCTAGATTCCAAAGCGCTTTACTTCCCGCTGGGAAAGAATCCAATTTGTTCCCTATTCGGCCAATGTGATCAAATCGAGCCTTCTGTAAAACCATCTTGCAGGACTTGGCAGCCTTGTTAAAGGCCTTCTTATTTTCGCGAACATCAGACGCCTTGTGCTGTCGAGCTGCAACCCAGTCCAGGTATGCCTGATGCTTATGCGCCTCGGCACGGCTGCACTCAGGCCCAAACCATGGGCGAGCTTTACTAGTAGATGGCACGTTGGAGAAGGAAATGAAGTATTCCATCCCTTGACGAAGCACATCAGTAACGGCATCTTCACAGACGCTGGGGTCACTAGAAGAGAAGCAGACAGACTGCCAAGGGAAGGATGCATAGAAAGACCGCATCTCATCCCAGTCTGCTGATCTGTATCGCCATAACCGCCGCCGGTTGCCTTTCAGGCTGGGATCGGGCGGGTGGTAGGCTGATACCGATTTCATCAGACATTGATCAGAGCGCCCCAATGGCGAAGAAATTGTCACCGAGTACCTGTCTGGATCTGTTGTCAGCAAGAGGTCCACGCAATAGGCTGTATAGGAGTCCCCTACTACCTGCGGTCGGCCAGCGGTGAACCGTGCCTCGGATCCCGCTACCCTCCGCGACTAGTCACCCGATGCCGTACTCCTTGCACTTCATATTCGGAATGGTAAAAACTGGTAATTAGAAAAATGGTAATTAGAAATTCATAGTTTTATACATTTTGAACAATTTTCATGTCATTTACCATTTTGAAACAAGTAAATACTTAAAATAAGCCCTTTTATGAAGATGATAAGACCCTAAATGATTAAATAACACACGTCTACTTACCATTAAATACAAAAACTGTATGGAGAACTTTGACGAAACAAAAACCGTTCGGAGCACTAAATACCGATATTTCCGTAGAAAAAATACTCGCTCGCTACGTGTCCTCCGTGCAACGGACGAGCGACGACTGAACTGTCCCGCACAGTTAAGGCGAACGCACAAGGCCAACTAGGAGCAAAGATATTAAGGCGACAATACTCTCGAACGGTAATGAGGGTGTAGCGCCGGAACATTTGTTGATTCACTTTTTTAACATTGTAAAATAGTCTTTTAAGTATTTATATTGTATTATAAACTAATAACAACATTCTATTTATGGAATTTATTGCTTATATTACGTTCTTCTTAGTACAAGTCGAGAAATAAAATATTTTGTGTTAAAATCTGGGGAGAGGGACACGAATGGTAATGTGAATTTCGACACAAGATTGAATTCATATCAGATTGTATTGAATTTAACATTAATCTGATAACTGCTCCTGTTAGAACAGATACTGGTCCATCTCCATACTGGCCAAAGGTTAAAAAAATATGTAATGTAATAAGTTCTTTTTAACTGGAACAGCGATTTGCACATTTTCAAAGAAATACCCAAATGCGTTTAATTAAGATGTAATTTAAAGTAATACACAATACCTATTAAAAATTATATAGGTTTTATTATACAAAGCCATAATTATTGTACACGTAAAAAAGACACTCCCTTTTTAAGGACATGACAATTGCGAGGTATAATTAAATTTCATAATTGGCGATTTAAAATTTTAATCCATCAGAGGCAGAGCTTCACAATTCCTTTTTAAAACGAGCCCATAAAAAAAGTTCTATTGTCAACGGAAGCTCGACAGATCTGTCAAAACATCAACGCATCACGCGCCACTGCCGTGCCTAAATTGGAAAAGCTTTTGAAAGCCCATCGCTGTATTTTCCTATCGATTCAGATCAATGAAATGATTTTGTGCGCTGTACAAATATTCCATTGCTTTATATTTTCCAATGGGTGATTTAATAAAATGAAAATTTTTGCCAGCATTCACTGATGGAGTTCAAATTTTATTTATAACCTGTCAGCTCGTGGTAGAGCTTAAATAAAACATTGCAACATTCGCTATGCTCCTGAAATATATTAACTTTAGATTTAAAATTTTACGCCATTTCAATAAAATTCAAGATAAACTTACAGTCATGTCGTCCAATTAAAAATGTTACAAACTAATTGAAAAACGTTTTAGACGCATTACTGTATTATTTTAATTTAAAATTTTGTTATTCTTGTTATTTATTTTTACAATGATAGTACCTATTCTGAGATAAGTCAACAGATTCAGATGTTTCTTTGTAGAAGTAAAAGTATCTAATGTCATGGACAGTTTCTACAGTATACGGGACCAGGATAGAGCTGTTTATCATTCGACATACAACATAAGGTCCTATTTTTTCGTCAGTCGTCTGTTTGTCCGCAAATTGCGGAGACATACAATGTGATTTAGATTTGGGTCGCCAAACTTTTCAGCCTAAGGGCCAGACTTACTCCTCCACGAAGTCCTAAAGGCCAGGACCTAGCTAGCTTATCGTACCAACATACTGTAATTTTAAATTACGCGCCAATTGTCATTACGCTCCGCTTAAGCGGGCCGGATTGTTGGTACTCGCGGGCCGCAGGTGGCCCGCGGGCCGTAGTTTGGAGACCCATCCATCAAAGAGCATAATTTGTGAAATATCCTATAATAGTATGACAATGATATTTGTATAAATCTTACTTATGTACTTTATTCGGCTTCACATCAAACTGGAACCCTTTCAAATATTTAAAGGTAAGTGAAATTTGTGTGAGAAGGAAGGTAGGTAAACATTCTTTTTATTAGGTCGTAAAGAACCGCACGTCCTGAATTTACTAAGTGCTCGGAACGGTGTTTTTACTGGAATGGCTAATTTACGCATACGCCATCCGGTATAAAAACAAATTGAGCCCCAGAAACAAAGGAAAAACATATTTAGAAGCAAAACATCAATGAAATACATAATGTATGGCGTCGGTATTGTCGTGGGATAAAGATATGAAAGCGAACATCCAAGAATGGAAAGTTATTGATATCTATTCTGATAATTTCCGATATTTATTTCTCATATTTCAGGGGTAAAAAACCCATGGAAAGAGGTTATTCAAGGTCTCAGAGAACTAAGAATTAAGATTTTTATGCCGTCAACATAAGCATCGTTATGAAACTTTATAATTACATAGTACATTATGAATAAGTACTATTGATAAATAAAATTTTGAGTGCAAATCTCTTATGGCAATAGTTTGAAAACTTGAATCATATTTACAGCACCTCTTATAAATATCTTCGAAAACAAAAAGCCACAACTTTCAAAGAATTTAAGAATACTTATAGAAGAATCTTATTATCTAAATATTATAAGGTTTCAGTGCTGTCTCATGTAATACAATTAAGTCAAGTAAAATGTAACCCTGACCTCTATCAACCCCTGCCCATTCTGCATTGGAATCCTGCTCCAAGTGCCAAATTCAATGAAAAACGGGGTCACTTAAATTTATTGCGTCGTTGGAAACAAAATTGTTATTTGAATATACTTTTTTATCTCCTGCAACCAATACCTTGCAAATTTGTGTAATTGAACATCTACAAAAAAGTACTTATTTCCACTTGGCTACTTTTACGCTAGCTCGTTTGCCAAAAAGTGAAGTTAACACGAATTTAGAAGACCAATGAAAAGTGAAGACGAAGTAAAAAGGAGAGCCCGTTCAATCTCATTTTCGCTCAACCAGGTATAGAAACTAAGGCAAATTAGGGCACTAAATAAAAACATTATTAATCTGAGCAGTATTAAAAGATTAGCTTATTAAATAACTTTGTCAGTTCAAAAAACGTTGAATAGGTTAACTACTTGACAAAGCACCGATCAAGTATCGAATTCAAAGCCACAATCACGAAGCTGTAGCGGGAGGTGGAAATCCTCTACGAGCGTATTATCATCAATTTACATAAACGGATCCCAGTTCTAAGTCCAGACGGATTTAAATAATAAATGGATGCGATTCGGAACTTGCGGTGAGTTCAGAAGTTTGTACAAAGGACCAAAGGGGACACCATTTATTAACATCCGACTTGCTAGTGCGCTCGTTCCTTTACTAAGATTAATAGTTTATGACCCTGATCAAATACAGGGTGATAAACAAACGGACTAATCACCTATATGATTGACTAAATTAATCCTTCGATTAATGTGTGATATTCATTGATATTGTTTGATTTTTAATAGTTAAGTGACATCAGTCGATTCGATAACCTCAAACACTGATTATACCTATTTATTATAACTGGCATTAAGGGCTCCATTCTTGTTCTTTCTGGTAACTAAGAGTTACCGACTTTGTCATACATAATGTAGGTAGCAAACAAAATCGAATCAAACGAGCGTTTAAGAATTGGAAAAATCTTTCTCAGTGCCGACTTAAAAAAAAAATACACAAAAGAGCACTAAATAAATAAAAGAGCTAGTATCAAATCTTATTAATTTATCAAATCTTATTGTTCGTTAATAGAAGTCAAGCAGTTGGCTACTAATAACGTTTATTATTCCTGGAAACTCGACAAAACTTAGGGAATAATATTAAAGTAACCCTCAGGAGAAATACTACGTTATAACAGTATAAGAAGTTGCTTCTCAACTCACTTTAATAAATGAACAAAGTAACAACTTGTGAAATGAGTATAATAAATGGTCTCAATAAAGTATGAGTACTATTAATCAATAAGTTTTTAGGATCTGAAACTTTTCATCGTGTTACATAATTTATTTTTATTCTATACAGATTCCGGTTTTTTCGAATAAAAAAATATCTACGAAACATACATGTTTTTAATGCATCTTTTATTTAATTACACAATAATTATAACGCTAAATAGTGCGGACTTTTCCATCTCGTCGGATACACTCTTAAATCTGGCCTCAGTTTTCAGCACGAAATTCACACACTCGCTGAGGAAGTAATGTTTTGTAGTTATTTTTTTATTTGAAATTTAAATCCGAAATCTGCCACCGGACACCGGACTCCCTGTAGTAGCCGGAGCCTACGGAATTTAATAAACTTGTACAGAAATCCTCTTTGTTTATTCGAAATTTAAATAATGTTAATCGCCAGTAACCGAAAGATTAAAAAAAAATTGACACTGACATTTTATGTCAGAAAAAATTACGGGAATTATTATCGTATTGAAAATGAACCTGCGATTTCGAAGAATCTTATAAGTATTACTATTGTATGTTCTATTACTTTTTTTAAATATAATAATATTAGAAGCAAAAAAACATATTCAATTTACCCTTATCTTTCTTTGGTTATAATAATTTTAGGAAAGCATTTTCACAGTATAGATATACCTATTATGTTCATACACAGTCGCGCTCCGCGGCACATGTTTTGTTCCAAATCTTTCATCATTAATCATTCATCTTCAAAATATATTGCCTATCTACTCTCGATAAAGAGCTCGATTGTAATAAAAACGCAATCGATTATCGACTTCTTTCAAAACGCTATTATATTTGCACTCTTTACGAGAACATTTTCTGGTTTAGATAAATATTGTAATGTAAACTCATACGGTACTTTAGATTTATATTTTTTTGTGAAAATATTAAATATTAACATATTTATTTTAATTTGAGATGAACAAAAAAGTAAAAGTGCTTCTTGGTTTTTGCCACCAAATGATAAGTCATGTTTATTCACGACCCCATCATCATGGGGATGAACATGACATATCATTTGGTGGCAAAAAACACTATTACCTATCTGAAATGAAAAGAAAATATCTTTTGTTGATGATGATCAACAGCCATCATCCTACTGTATGGGATATAAGGTTTCTTTACAATCGCAAGAGTTCAATAGAAGTTTGAATAGAGCAGATCCTGCCACATTCATTCAATAATTATATTTAGTATTATAGACCATCCTCGGACTCCATCCACTGACTTAGCTCAACGACTGTCATCCATCGTCAACATGCAGCCTTTTACGATAACAAGGAGACAGGGAAGAGCCAAGAAAGTAATAAATAATAGTTGATAATAGAATACATACTTTACTTAATACTTTGTACACTAACTATAACTGTTTTTTCTGTTATTTTGTTTATGTGCAATAAAGAATATATATATACATGCCCAAATATAATGTTATCCTGGCATTGAGATATATACATTGTATTTTAATAAAACTCCAGATGGAATTCATTCTTGAATTGATAAAAATCAGGGTCTCATTCCGCAAGATCCATCTCGGAGAAAAATGATAACAATTTGTGCCCAAGTTATATTTCATGAATGCGAATCGAAAAGCCTTACAGTAATGATTAGAATTAAGAATTCAATAAATAAAATGTTAATTTCCGTTTGATATGTCGTATTGAATCTTTCATTCGGCGCATTCAATTTGTTTTGAACGAATTTCATTCATTTAATTAAAAAATAATTGTATTAGATGATTAGATTACATTAATTTCACGTTAATTTATTAGAAAATGAGTAGTTGTTTGTAAATGAATTGAATTTTTGATGTGTTAGAAAAAGTAACATGATTTTAACACCAATAAAAATGTTTAAAAAAAATTTGGCGAACATTTTCCGTCAAGTTTTGTAAGAGTAAGGAGAAAACCATACCTTAATATTTTTTAAAATAACTAATCTTACATTTTTCCCGTTCAGTGTAATGTTATTCGGGTCACATATCCGAGTGCTATGTGGAGCGTCGGCAATAATTCCTCCAAAACATGTTCTTAGATTTCTTAGGCCCGAGACGCCATGGACGTGATGCGTCCCAAGTAACTTTACGCCGTATTTTGTTAATGTATCAACTTTTTTTGTTATATTTTGTAACAAATATCACACTTTATATATTTTCACACTTACTTATAATACTTATCACGCCACTTCTATTGTAAGAGGCATTACATATGTTTTTAGGTTATACTACCCACAGACAAACAAGCAAGCAGACCATCTTCTGGAAAGTGTTTACCGCGCCGTCTATAAACATCAGTAATACCAGAGGTGCCACTTAAATAATTAAATATTTAGGAACAAATCATACAGATTGAGCTAGCCCCAAAGTAAGTTCGAAACTTGTGTATTGGAACACAACGATACTACATAACAAATACATATATAGATAAACATCCAAGACCCGAGGCCAATCAGAAAAAGTTCGTTTTTCATCATGACACGACCGGGGTTCGAACCCGGGACCTCCTGGGTGGCGGTCTGGCGTGGTAACCATTACGCCACGGAGGTCGTAAACTTCCGGGAAGGTACCCGATGAGGGTGGTACTTTCCCGGTCGAACAAACCTACTTCATAAATGCTCTACCACTCTATAAATATTTGACGACCTCCGTGGCGTAACCCAGGAGGTCCTGGGTTCGAATCCCGGTATCCCGGTATGTATTAGTCATAAAATATAATATCGTTGAGTTAGTATCCCATAACACAAGTTTCGAACTTACTTTGGGGCTAGCTCCATCTGTGTGATTTGTTCAGTCCTAAATATTTATTTATTTAAGTGGCACCTCTGGTATTACTGATGTTTATAGGCGGCGCGGTAACCACTTTCCAGAAGATGGTCCGCTTGCTTGTTTGTCTGTGGGTGGTATAACCTAAAAACATATGTAAGGCCTCTTACAATAGAAGTGGCGTGATAAGTATTATAAGTAAGTGTGAAAATATATAAAGTGTGATATTTGTTACAAAATATAACAAAAAAGTTGATACATTAACAAAATACGGCGTAAAGTTACTTGGTTCTCGTAAAGCTCAATCTGTGTGAATTGTCCCTATGTATTTATTTATTATCCTTACATATTA
Organism: Endotricha flammealis; assembly: GCA_905163395.2. Lineage (NCBI taxonomy): Eukaryota > Metazoa > Arthropoda > Insecta > Lepidoptera > Pyralidae > Endotricha > Endotricha flammealis. The sequence continues at coordinate 13,286,946 of LR990856.1, read as the reverse complement.
TAAAACAAAGTCCTCCCGCGCGTCTGTCTGTCTGTCTGTCTGTTCGCGATAAACTCAAAAACTACCCAACGGATTTTCTTGCGGTTTTCACCAACGGATAGCCTGGTTCATGAGGAAGGTTTATGTAAAAAATTTGTCAGGATTTTATGTAAATTGGCTGAAATATAAAGATTATTGTTGGGAGTGTCGGAAAAAATCAACCCACTTGGGAGCTGTCGACGAAAACGCTGGCTAAACCCTTTGAGATATAACAAAACAAAAATTATAGGATATTCCTCTTATTTAGGTCTCCAAAAAAGTCCGCGATAGCATATATTTATCGTTTACGGATAACTTACTATAAAATAAAAAGCGATTTCAGAGTAATAATGCGGAAATAGCGCCATCTAGCGTAGAATAGAAAGAACTTGCATTAATTTTGGCAAGCGCGTAAATTTTTTGCTATAACTTCTAAAGTATCTATTTAAATTTTATGGTGTAAAGATTATAATAATGTACATGAAATGCTTAAGGTAATTAACGTAGTTAACTGGATAAGGATTAATACTGTATACGTCAAAATCGGTTTCCAATTTCCGCTTTATTACTTGGAAATAGCTTTTTATTTTATAGTAAGTTATCCGTAAACGATAAATATATTATGCTATCGCGGACTTTTTTGGAGACCTAAATAAGCCATATAATATAAATAGATACTTTAGAAGTTATAGCAAAAAATTTACGCGCTTGCCGAAATTAATTCAAGTTCTTTCTATTCTACGCTAGATGGCGCTATTCAAAAGTTACATAGCGCCGCTATGGTTACGTTTTCATCAAATTATAAATATCGTGCGAAATTTAAAGCACTTTAAATCTATTACGCTAGGTGGCGCTGTTTAAAAATCTATACTAATATATAAAGCTGAAGAATTTGTTTGTTTGTTGAACTACTGCTTCGAATTGAAAAATTATTTTTGTGTTGGATAGTCCATTTATTGAGGAAGGCTTTAGGCTATATAACATTACGCTGCGACCAATAGAAGCGAAGCATCAGTGAAAAATGTTGCAAAAACGGGGAAAATTATTAGGGCTTCCGTTGCGTGCGCTGCATAAACGGTTCAAGTTACCCAAAAAATATGTATGGCGCTCAACCTAGAAAGCTGGAATTTTGTATAGAGGTTCTTTTGACAAGAATAAAGATGGGGTTTTATAGAATTCCCACGGAAAAGGGAGTAATAGGACTGTAAGTGTATTATCGCAGGTGCTCAACCTAGAAAGCTGGAAATTTTGTATAGAGGTTCCCTTCATGATGTTGACAAGGATAAAGACGGCAATTTATAGATTCCCACGGGAAAGAGAGTAATAAGTGTATTAAAGCAGGCGCTCAACCTAGAAAGTTGGAATTTTGTATAGAGGTTCCCTTTATGATGTTGACAAGGATAAAGATGGGGTTTTATAGAATTCCCACGGGAAAGGGAGTAATTGGACTATAAGTGTATTATCGCAGGCGCTCAACCTAGAAACCTGGAATTTTGTATAGAGGTTTCCTTTATGATGTTGACAAGGATAAAGACGGCAATTTATAGAATTCCCACGGGAAAGGCAGTATCCACGCGGGCGAAGCCGCGGGTACAGCTAGTATATAAATATAATACGTAGTTTAGAAATATCATACCCAACGTTCATGCCTTATAGGTACAACCTTTTTATCTTTTTATTATCTTATAATGAACATAAAAAGTACAAAATACAGAGGTAAGAAAACGTGATTAATTTGCGTCACAGGAGGAGTCCATTTGCATAATTTATTTTCTAATTTTTATCTTTCAGATGGTATCGGTCTAATGACGCAATAACATTAAGGCGCTTCGTAGTAAAAAAGGTTTTTAATAAATTGGATATTGTTAGAATCATTAGCGTATACAATAAACTTAATAGGTACTTGTAAAATAACATCTAATTTTGTTTGCTGTGAATGTTCTTTGTAGTCAATTCAATTTGATCATCTACTCTACAAAAAGGCAAAGCTTTTACGTTTCATTCTAATATCATAAAGAGGAAAAAATTGTATTACGAATAAACTAAAAAATTTCAAAAATTCTTTCTCCTTTGCAATATTGAATACAAATAAAAAACACTACGTACATGTATGGGTGGGGTGGATCTATTGAGATGGTAAAAAGCCTTTCAATGTTGTTTCATATCACAAGAATTACAAAAAAAAAACGATGGTGCGGCAGTTGCGGCTGAATTTCGGGGAAAGTCGATATATTTTCTTGATATATTGCTGAGAGGTCAGCCGAGGCTTGTCGGCCCGTGTAATGATACCGAACAGAATCCCGCAAATTTATACCTCAACATGTCATTACAAAAACTTTCGAATTTTACTCTAGCACATCTTCGAAGATTAGTCCATTTTATATTATCGTGAGAAATGTTAATGTATGAAAATCCATAATCATTTGATATGTTTAATGTTGGAGCCAGTAGAGCGTTCCATTTTACGACAAACCTTTTGTCTTTCCGAATAGACTCTATCATACTAGTCAATTATAGGAAGAAAAACATTAAAAATAATAGGAGTTACTTAAATAGTCTTCGATCATATAAATAGTAGATAAACACGATTCCAGAAAGTTATTTGATCTAAAATGGAATGTTTTACAGTCAAGAGCAGATCGACCTTTACATATCGGACATTGTACCATTCTGAAGTTCTATGTCATATGAGCCAAAATTGTACTGCAAGTGAAAAGCTCAACGTGCTTCTGACTGTACTTAAAAAATAATTCAAAACAGGGAATAATTTTAATAAGATTTCGGTATCGGAATTTGTTTCCCATGAATAGGTATATTTACGGCTGAATAACATCAAAGGGAGACCTTTGGTCAGCAATGAACCGTTCTAACAAGTTAATATTAGTGAGACCCCGCTTAAAGTGGCTTATATCTCGTTTCTATGGTAGTGAAATTTTATATCCTTTTAGTTGCTATCGAAATGAGTAAAAACTATTTTAATGTAGGTATTTCTGAACTATTAATTAATTGCTTACTTCAAGTGGACCTTTATTTTAGTGACTGCCGACCCTATATCATCTACTCTACAAAAAGGCAAAGCTTTTACGTTTCATTCTAATATCATAAAGAGGAAAAAATTGTATTACGAATAAACTAAAAAATTTCAAAAATTCTTTCTCCTTTGCAATATTGAATACAAATAAAAAACACTACGTACATGTATGGGTGGGGTGGATCTATTGAGATGGTAAAAAGCCTTTCAATGTTGTTTCATATCACAAGAATTACAAAAAAAAAACGATGGTGCGGCAGTTGCGGCTGAATTTCGGGGAAAGTCGATATATTTTCTTGATATATTGCTGAGAGGTCAGCCGAGGCTTGTCGGCCCGTGTAATGATACCGAACAGAATCCCGCAAATTTATACCTCAACATGTCATTACAAAAACTTTCGAATTTTACTCTAGCACATCTTCGAAGATTAGTCCATTTTATATTATCGTGAGAAATGTTAATGTATGAAAATCCATAATCATTTGATATGTTTAATGTTGGAGCCAGTAGAGCGTTCCATTTTACGACAAACCTTTTGTCTTTCCGAATAGACTCTATCATACTAGTCAATTATAGGAAGAAAAACATTAAAAATAATAGGAGTTACTTAAATAGTCTTCGATCATATAAATAGTAGATAAACACGATTCCAGAAAGTTATTTGATCTAAAATGGAATGTTTTACAGTCAAGAGCAGATCGACCTTTACATATCGGACATTGTACCATTCTGAAGTTCTATGTCATATGAGCCAAAATTGTACTGCAAGTGAAAAGCTCAACGTGCTTCTGACTGTACTTAAAAAATAATTCAAAACAGGGAATAATTTTAATAAGATTTCGGTATCGGAATTTGTTTCCCATGAATAGGTATATTTACGGCTGAATAACATCAAAGGGAGACCTTTGGTCAGCAATGAACCGTTCTAACAAGTTAATATTAGTGAGACCCCGCTTAAAGTGGCTTATATCTCGTTTCTATGGTAGTGAAATTTTATATCCTTTTAGTTGCTATCGAAATGAGTAAAAACTATTTTAATGTAGGTATTTCTGAACTATTAATTAATTGCTTACTTCAAGTGGACCTTTATTTTAGTGACTGCCGACCCTATTTCAGCTGGGGTGACGTCACATATTTGATTAATTTTTTACACAGAATACATACAAAAACTGACAAATATAAAACACCAGAACTTTTGACTGATGGATTCTAGGTTCAAGATCATCACATAAATTAATGATGTGGGGTTCAAATCCGCGCCCCTTTTCAACAGAGTGTATGGTTACAATTGTACCGAATCAATTAAATGTACCTTCCCTTTTACAAATCCCTGTAATGAAAATAACACAACCATTGAACATTAATATTTAACGTTTCGCTTCGATATCTCGCATAATAATTGCTCTAAGAAAAATTTCCTCAATGGTAAGTATTCAGGCAAAGTTTTAAGGAACCTCATTGGCAAAGTTGATTTTTAAAGTTAATATTCCAAGTTTGAGTGGAAATTTACACAAGAATTCCATCTGCGAACCGAACAGTTAAGTAGATGCCTGAATAATGGAAGTCTGTCTTTAAAGAAGATATTTCAAACTTTCATTGTATCGATGAATATATTTTGTTAGTTCGCTATAGTGATTTTTTAATTTCTAATAATGTGAAACGATTAATCCAACCTACATATTTCGGTTTAAATTATTTTATGTAAAAATAACATTATAAATACTAAATAAACAACTGTGTAACAAAAAACACTTTACACTACCTACATCCATAACTATTACTTTTTTTTAACTAATCTTTTTTTTAAAGTAACATTTATGTATGTATAGTCTAATAAGCTTTTAGTTTATTTTTGATTACGTGTAGAGACATACTTTTTTTTAAATTTCGTTCAGTAGCTTATTATAAAGTTATAACTTTTTCTGATTTTTAACGAATTAGTAGTAAGTTGCGAGTTCCCAGCAACGTCAATGTCTTTCACTACTTATTGTTCATCGTGGTCACCATTGTTTATTCTGGCTTTGTACAATGTGTATTTGGGCAATGGATAGACAAGTGACTGCAATAATTTTTAAATTTATATATATTATTTATGCGAAGCAAACTATCTAAAAAACCAATTTCAAATGTCAGAAATCTTTATAAAATATGATATACGGAATATCTACTAGAATAGAATAAATCTTTTTGTAGCAGCCAGTAGTGTCCCACTGAAGGCATAAGGACGCTCAACAGCTTTAGCTGTCTCTCACCAACACAGATCCAAATAAGCAAGGCAGTCTCAAATGCCAAATTTAATATTATTGTATAAACGTATTTAAAATTAGCTTGTCAAAATGCTACGCTGCTTCTGTTGTGCTCGTGACGTATTGTTTATTGTTACATTTTCATGTTATTCCCCCCCCAACCGAAGCACATTGTTGAAATTACTCTGCAGTGAAATAACAAAAATCGTGACTTGTTAGTCCATTTTCTTTGCTTTTCGCTCGCAAGCCGTATTTTATGATAATCGAGGTAACACGAGCTCGAGGGATATTGTTTTGGCGCAGGATTTAGTTTGGAATGACGTTACTTCTCTATTTATTTTTAATATCGCGGTCGCGAGACGTGTAATGTTTTGTTAATATAAAAGAGGATTTACAATTTGTTTAATGTGGCGTACTAGGTATATTGTAATGAAAACACAAAATATTATTATAAAGGCAATTAAATGTACCTAATGAAAGAAACGTTTATCCTTCTTCCAAATCCAAATGGAATAATACCAAACTAAAATCAGATTTTGCATTAAATATTTGAACAAATAGTTTCTAGAAAATGTAAACAGAGCCACAAGCCACTGAACGATTCCGCGAAATCAGCGGCAAACAGCAAATGATAGGAGAAATCGTATTTCCAATAAAGCTGAATCTCTCCAAAATACAGCGTTGAATGAATTCTTTACGTAGGCGTTTCTAACTAATTTAAGTTTTCATTTACAGGATAAAAGCGCCTTGTGTTACAAAGGGTTTGTTCGACAAGATCTTTGGATGGAGACGGGCAACGCGTCGGCTCAAACAAGACAAATAAGTAGGTATTGTTTTGTTTTCTCCGTCCCCGGAACGGGGAAGCAAAGTGAGATGGAACGCAAATGGAGCTTTCCGCTTCTTTTAAGTGAAAAAATGTGTAGGGTTGAATTAACTATACGTCTTCACTTGTGATAAATATCATCATATGAGTCAGAGTTTAACCCAGAAATGGGGCTTAATTTATGTAAACATACTTGGGTAAAACAGGGCAATATATTTACTTTATGTGTGACTTGACCGACATAAAAAAAGAACTTAACCTAAAGAAATCAAAACTTAACCAAAAGGAAACCGTTGATTGTATATTTTGTGACATAGTGTAAGTAAGCAGTATAAGAATGTTTGGAAAATCCTATAGGAACAAGGCTCATTTAAGATATAAATTATCTTCTACCAAGTATCTTCGGGTCTATTCTATAACTAACATGATCAAAGTCTATTTTCGATCTAAGCGACATCTTGTTTATATGAAACATGAATAGAGCGATATAGTGAGTAAGTTTGAAACTAAATTATAACTGTTTCGAGAATAACCCATCAGTTGTCGCTTGTTTGAACCGTATGCTAGCTCTACACTCTCGTGAAGTTGAGCGAAAACATGTGTACGAGATCGTTCTACTTCGCCTTCATTTCCTCTGTGTTCTAACTTCGTGCCTAACTTCACTTCACACGAGTGTAGAGTTAGCATTACAATTATTTGTATAAATTGAGGCTACATGACACTGTAATAAATACTGGTAAATTATTCTCAAAACATCAGTTTTCTTTATTCATTTAGAGAAGATATTGAGAGTCCATCGAGGGTCCCAATACAATCAAGGCAGGAATCAGTCTCGACCGATATCAAGGGCCTGTCGTTATGAGTACGATCAACCCCCACGCTCATGGGTATGACCAACCCGTCCCTCTCTTATGGGTACATAATGACCGATGGATCCTTTATATATAAATGCATATTAAAATATGCTTTCTGAATATTGGATCCCTACAGTTTGTGTGTAACTTTAAGGGGCCGGAAATTATATTGGATAACATAAGACAAATAAAACAGTTGGAAAATGTTATTATAACGTTATTGTAGAGTACAAAAGTCTATTCTAAAATACTTGAATATATCAAAAGGAGAAAAAATATGTTTGTGATAAGACTATTTTTTATGTCATACAGCAGGCAAACAAGCAAGCGGACTACATGATGAAAAGTGGTCACCTCCGGAAAGCCTAGCAAACCAGTACACTTTATTTTGGCGAAAACAACATGAACTTGAGGCAAGACACGAATAACCTAGCTTTACCATTTTTTTTTTAATTTCCTAGATTTAAGCATTTTGCATTGTCATTCGTGAAAAACCCAAGCGAAAAATGTTGTTCATACCTACTCTTCGCAAACTAATATCGAAACACGAAAATTCCTGAATGTAGGAATATTTGTATTTTCTTATCAGCAGGTACATTTTATTTGTGATAGCGCTATCTGCCGGGTCGGGGTGCCATCAGCAGTAATGGGGGTCTTGCTCGGATTGCTGTCGATTAGAGTTAACGGCCTCGGGGAATATTGAAATGTGTCTCTCGAAGCGCTGGCTTCTTCGGAACAATGCGGGACAGGGTCACCGAATATATAACACACAGAAACAGAACGCTTAACATAGTTACTAATATAATATTATCAACGCGAAAGTTTTTATGGATGTTTGTAATTCACGCAAAAACGGCTTGACAGAATTTCTTGAAATGTGATTACACGAGCGTAATTTATATACTGCACATAACATAGTTTTTATTTGACCCGGGATCGGGAACTACGTGATTTCTCGGGTGAAACCCCGGGCATCAACTAGTATTTTACATATTTTATTTATACTCAGTGCTTTCCTGATAAGTAACTGTTCGTCTACCTCTCAGATAAGTATATTATCAACAAATCACATGATGAATGTCAACCTATCTGTCAGATAAAATAAAAGCAAATTATCAGGAAACCGTGTCAATGTAATTTATTTTCAAAAGTGTGAACAAAATATGAACAAGTATTATATGAATAATGGGCGCGAGCCGCGGCGCCGGTAAGTGAAAAAACATTGTCGTAATATTTTTGTACATTTTTGCATACCCGATGCCTTTTCTCACGCCGCGCCGCCGGGGGTTACCATCATCTTTTACCTAACTACTCACGTTTTGAATTGGTTCCGTTTAGGTACCTAAACGTAATCGTATTATTTCGTACCACCATCTCTCATAAACAGGATCTCATTTCGTCGGATGAGCAAATGAAAATTGTCGCTGATTAGTTGCAGCGGTGCGTTCAAAACAAACCATTAATTCGTTTTGGTCATTACCGGTTTTTTAAAACAACCTAATTTTATTATTTATCTATTTTAAAATTGTTTATGATGTAAATTAATCTATATTCAAACGAAAAACATAGATTTTTTATAGATTATTAGAAAAAAAGTATTTAACGAAAATTAAATATTACACGTTCAAAACGCACCCTGTCGGATCGGACTGACACAAATGTCAAGTCAATCTTGTGAAGTGAAATCGCGTTTTACGAATTGAAATAAATTTACGCCTCGTCATTTTCCATCTGCGACCGTAGCAGCTACGCCTCCGCATCTAACTCTTAGACGCAGAACAACGCGTGACAGGCGGAGACGTGGTGGTGTGGTGATATGAATTCTGTGGTGATGGTGAACCGGCGTTGAAATAAGATGCAGCACGCAGGGCGTTGTGTGCTGACTCAATAAAAAAAGCCAATTTATCGAGGGAGATATTGGTCTTTTTTAGGAATTTAGTAGAGGAGATTAAGAGATATAAAAAATATATTAATTTCTATAATTTAATATTTACTACTATTGTTAACTAGCATAACATTATTGATGAATATCATATCACATCATAACATTTTTTTATAATGTTAATGTTCATAACAATAAATGTAATTTATATAAATGTTACAACAATACATTTTGTGTGGTCGTTTTCTTTACTTTCTTATATATTTACTCGTTTCTTATAATTATTAAATTATATAAAACAATTCGCACCAAGTAGCCATATTTAGATAGAAATTTGATAGATATTACCGTCAATTTTCATAGGCAACAGCGACATTTGGCGGCTGGCGGGTGAACTAAAATAAAAAAAAGCGATGGCCATTTTCCAACTTCACATGGCGTCTGATGGACCGCGGACCATTTGATACCATTGACGTTATTTATTTTATTAGTTGTTTATTTACTTAAAATGTAAATAAAATATAATTGGATACTTATAATACTCAAAATTCTATATATTCCGTCGGTTGGGGGATGTCTTTGGAGCGCTAACAAAGAAATATATTTAGAAAATAAAGGGTAGCGTATACATACTATGTATAAAGGTATATAGTTGAAATTTTAGTTCATATCTCAGCCAGTGCATGGCAGCACCTTCCATACATGACGATTTTACCCCGGAGTTGCCACTCTGTCCTCCTTGACAGTCCTTGATTCAGTTTAGGTTGACAGCTCTTTTGACAGATCAATTCTTTCAATTTAGGTCGTGGAAAGACATGGTGGTACGAAAGTTCATACAAAATGAATGAATAATATCTGCTGAATCGCTGTCACCTAAACCGAGTCGTTTAGAATACATGGTGGTACGAAATAACGATTCTATTCTGTTTAGGTCCTGAATTGAATGGGAATAAGAGATGGTGGTAACCCTGCAGCATTCTGTCGGCTAGTAAAAAACGCCTAATTAAGACAAATGAACGATACCTACCCTACGTAGTGTTTTCACGATGTACGATGTATATAGACGTATGTTGTTTGTAAAAAGTTTAAATAAAGAGTTATTGACCGGTATCATTGTATGATTTACCAAGGATTTGGCTGTATGTATGTAATGTCTTCAATATAATTATAATCATAATAAATGTCGCGATGCATGTACCTACGAATCCTACGATGCGGAGATCGGTTGCCCACTTGTCCATAGAATAAGCAAGTTTATGGTCCGCGATGACAAGCAGTCTATTCTATACGCCTATGCAATGCGATGCGGATTCTGCATCGGACGGTCAGCGACCAATTGTCAAAATGTCAGCGATCGAATCCGCGACGCACTGAACTTTGACAATTGCCGTATCCGTATCCGATCCGCATTACATAGGCCCTAAGGTTATTTTAAATATTATCTAAATCATAGTAGTAGACCAGTTATTCATATTTAGTAACTAAAGCTAGTAGTATGAAGTTTAGGAAAACGACACACACGAACGACAACACAGCTTGTACAAGTAATAAAGAAAAACCCAATCCCCTATCTCTAGGAGAGATTCTGCGTATTATTTGATCATTGCAAAGACGGTGGCCACTTTAGCAAACTTCGTCCCAGATATATTCTCCTTTAATTTTGCGGAACACTGCCCTTGGTCGTTTGACAAATTGATGAAAAATAAGGAAGGAAATTTCATTAGTTTTGAACGTAATTCAGAAAAAGAGGGCGAATGAAAATTAATAATGACAAATATTACTAAGTCGGTACAACAATAATAATATAACTGACTCTACGAGTAGGCTTATATTAAGTACTGTTATGAAATAAACTGTTATTTGCATTCATTGTACAATGAATAAAGATCAAAATATCTGACGTTTTACAATTGCACAATTTTTTTTTCGGAAACAGAGTTAACACATATGCCGCCCTCTCAAAATATCGACGTGCCTTCGCCCCGCGGTAAAACCGACTATCTTACACAAAAATTCTTCAGTACGGGTAGGGTAGAAAGTGTAGAAACCCTACCTCCCCTTTCCCTATATCATTTAAAGGTGGAGGTAACACGTGCACATAGGCTTAAAATGAAGTCCAACGATAATAATAAAATATCGGCAGGCTCATTTAATTTGAGGTACCGCTATCGCCTGCCGAGGGCCATAAGCGGTAATGGGGGTCTCGGTTGGATGGCTGTCGTTTGGAGCTAATGTTCCCAGGAAATACAAGTGCCTCTTTATGAGTGCAACTAGTTTCTTTTACGACACATTCCACTCTTCACAATACTAAATTAATATATGAAAGTGTTTACTGCTGGGTCGGGGTGTAATCAGCACACGTTAAATAAATTATTTAAACATAAATTCAATATTTCTGCCTATATAAATAAAATAAAAATTATTTTAAGACTTTTAATTTTATAATCAACTAATGTAGGTAAATTCAGTTTGTCCCGCATAAAAGTCACATTTACAGCCAGTTTCTAAATCGCATTTTCAATGTTAATGACGCATTAAAATAAAGCTGTCACTTACAAATTAAAAAGGAACAACGAGATTGCGACATAATGTGGAATTAAAATTCGCTTCAGAAACTGGCAGTCATCGTAGGTAAATCTTTTGTACTAACATAATTGTTAGATACAACTTGTCTTGTACTCATTGTTTTTTGTGCTCTAAATTAAATCACCTTCATTAATTATCCCAAAAAACCTATCATATTATAAATGACATTTTTATAACAAGATGTAAGTGCCAGTGTTCCGAATAATGTACAAGAAACGTGACTTGAGTTCACTTGAAAGTGATATTGCAGACACTCGCCGCCAAGAGGTCTTGTTATTACAATTGTAAACTCCCCGTTGCCAGCTACTTTGGCCTATTTGTTTGTCAACTTCATTCGAAAGTAACCCGTTTGTGTGTGGGAAAACTTGTACGAGAAACAAAAGATTAAGCGTATGTTACAATAATATAATCGTATATTAAAGTAATATTAAGTACTGATACAAATTGACGACCTCCGTGGCGTAATGGTTACCACCCCGGGCCGCCACCCAGGAGGTCCCGGGTTCGAATCCCGGTCGGGTCATGAGGAAAAATGAACTTTTTCTGATTGGCTTCGGGTCTTGGATGTTTATCTATATATGTATGTATTTGTTATAAAAGATAGTATAGAGTTAGTATCCCATAACACAAGTTTCGAACTTACTTTGGGGCTAGCTCAATCTGTGTGATTTGTCCCTATAATATTTATTTATTACTAGGTTTTATTTAATTTTATGACATAGATCTCGTTTGACAACAAAACAACCCATAGCGCGACTTGTGGCGCCATCACCGATACAGCGCCCTCTATAGTAGAAAAGTTATTTTCCCATTGGAACGACATACTTTCACGGGATAAAAAGTATCCTATGTTGGGCTCTGTAGCCCTAACAATATGTATGCAAATTTTCATAATGATCGGCTGCTTAGTCGAGCCGTGAAGGAATAACAAACAAACTCATTTTCTCATTTATAATATTAGTTAGGATTTATTTATTATGCAAATGTGTTAACAGTGATTGCAGCTTTAAAAAAGCGAATGGGGTTAATGGACTTTGTGAAAGACAGATTAACCTTTTATTTCATAAGGGAGTTCAAAATTTCCCATTCCACGTATTAACTAGGACTTCTATGTTAGAAATATAGATATTATAATAATATATTAATTTCCAAGTAAATTATGAAAAATCAGGATAATATTTTAGCTGAGTTGGTAAATTATAATCATTGTATAATTTTACACTCCACGATTTCCTTAAACAACGTGACGCGCTTATAAATTAGAGCGTAAAAGTTACTTTTCACAACTTTTCTGTCCAAATACTTAATCAGAAAGCCGATATCCCCCGCCCCAGCCTACCTGTTTGTCCGATAATGAATTCTGCTTGTTAAGTCCCCCAAAAATGTTATCTTGCATAATACGAAAAATAATCAGGGCTCTGTTTAGATAACTAAGTTGAAAAAGCCATTTAAACTTCCTGTAATCTTAGTCTGAGTTGGCGTTACACTGAATTGTTTTTAATGATAAATAAACTTTTAAGTAAAAAGTGCTGTAAGTTCTTAATTCTCCACAATAAAGCGGAAAAGTCCCCTTTACTTTTGTTATTTGTTTTGTTTTACAACGGGGTTTAAAAGCCACTGATGGCTAATTAAAATAATTTACTATTAAGGTGCCGGAAAATCAGATACATAAAGGACACATTAAATCTGATGAAAAACAGATAGTTTGTAACTTAATATGTTATTATTTGAAAGGTTTTTGTGCTATAACTTGGCCAAGATGGAGAAATCATATGCGTAAACAAACCAATTTACGTACTAAAATGTGCTTTTGTACGTAAATTTTGATGTTTCGACAGTGAATTATGAACCACAAGAAAAGCAAAAATGATAATACGTATCTCGTCAAAACTCAAAATGCAACAATATTATAATAAGACAGGCCCGGTGGTCTAGTGGCTAGCAATGGTCGCTTTAACCCAAGGGCCGCGGGTTCGAATCCTGCGCAAGGCAAACATTTGTGTGCATGAACATGTCTGTTTGCCTTGGTCTGGGTGTTTTCTATGTATAATAAGTATTTATTTACAAAAAAAAAAGTATTTAAGTATATTTATCAGCAATCTAGTACCCATAGTACAAGCTTAGTTGCTTAGTTTGGGACTAGATGGCGTTGTGTGATTCGTCCAAGAACATTTATTTATTTATTTATTTAATGTAAATTGTTTATAAATTATGTTGATACGGAAAATGTTAATCCTCTTTTTGAAGTAAAGTGTTCTTAATTTCGTACAGGATTCGTTGGTGAAATTAAATTTTGTATAAAATCGAATCAGATGCCATTTCGCTCGTTTACGTCTCGTGAGGCACCCCTCACAAAGTTAATTTCACACGTTCGCTTCAGTGTATAATACTGTTATAACGTTTGTATATGTCTCTATGAGAATATTCTAGAAGTCAGTCAGTCAGTCAGTCAGAAGTCAACGCATCCAAGATTCTTGTAGTCGTGGATGTTGGGCAGCGGTGTGATGATAGCGTTATAAGAGGCAATATTTTCGTGATTTTTTTTTTGTTTTTATGTAAAGGAGAGCCCACTAAGCCGTTACCGTACCGGCCTTTGAAAATCTATCTGAATACATGGTACATGTGAATTGTTGATTGTTACTATTTTTATCCACAAATAGTTAGTGTTATTAGCAGTAGTATTTATTATAATTACTTTACTTTATTATTCAATTTCGTGGTCATCACAGAGAAGAATAATCCTGTTTTCATAGATCTATTATGTAATATAATTATTACAAACTAAAACATTAATATTTTAGATGCATTATTTTTGAGCGGCAAAAGTGAGTCATTATCAGGTGACCTATTTACTCACTCAGCGACACTATACCAAGAACTTAAGTATACTATATAACTATCACATTGTATAACTACCATGTAGATTCTAAAGAGCTTAGTGTAACATTTCTTTAAAATTATTTCATAAAATAACAACAGAGTGAGCCAACATTCAGTTGTGGAATCAGAGTCCGTGGGTTGTAGGCAGCCTAATGATCGGTATAATACGAAAAATAAATTTATATTTTTTCTCATAAATACGTAAATCATTTTCTCATGTTTGTGTACATTCGTGTAATAATAAACTGTTGCTTTACTTTTACTTCACAATATAATCGTCGTCATAGGGAATGTCCATGTACTTGGACCAAACATATTTTCTACATTACCTTTTATGTAAATGTATGAATCTAATGTTTCTGGAGAGAAATATATGATTTTGTATTTAAATAAAATAAATTAATTTATTTATACAGATTGAGCTAGCCCCAAAGTAAGTTCGAAACTTGTGTTATGGGATACTAACTCAACGATATTATATTTTATAACAAATACATATATAGATAAACATCCAAGACCCGAGGCCAATCAGAAAAAGTTCGTTTTTCATTATGACCCGACCGGGGATCGAACCCGGGACCTCCTGGGTGGCGGTCTGGCGTGGTAACCATTATGCCACGGAGGTCGTATTGTTTTAAAGTGCGTATAAAAACGGCAAGACAGTTATGTGCCTTGAGTTATGTAACTTGCCCATCAGTGGGACAATTTAGGCTATAAATAAATGAAGTTCAATTTACCTGTAACCAGATTGGCATGATGAAACTGACAGACCGCGTCGGCTTCATACCAGGAAATACGGTCCCTGAAGTAGCGGTAGAACACCGGAAAACCTTCCTCAGGCAGCACCCATGTATTGCTGATGTTCACCTAAAACAATATCATAAAATAAATAATTATATGTTTTGTTTTATATACTACTAACGTAGGTATATATTCGTTTTTTCATGACCAATAAGAAATAAAGATATGTTTAAACCGAATATTTAATCTTGAGAGTCTCTTAATCTATACATATAATAAAACAGTAGACCCCGATATGTCTGTACTTTGAACATATAGAGAAAGGTAATAAAAACAATTTTTTTTTTCTAAAATTTATTGTCTGTCTGTCTGTTTGAACGCGCACATCTTCTAAGTTACTGAACGGATTTTAATCCTGTTTTCACAGGGAGATAGAGCGAGCTCTATCAACCGTTCAACAAAGCCTATATTCTGCTCCAAGCCTCGGCTTGGAGCAGAATATAGGCTTTGTTTCATTTAAATCGCATGACAAGAAAAGGAGTTATCCTTATTTGAACATTTCACGCGAACGAAGTCGCGGGCAACAGCTCGTATGTAATAAACGCACTTGATTGTTGCACTTAAACATCAGCCTCTGCAGAAACAAATCCCTAAAAATCCCTACAAATATTATTTTGATTTTTTTAAAGTAACTGTTGCCTATTTTGTTTCTAACTTATCACTTGTACTGTCATAGCAGCGGTGAAAAAAAGCGTGGTTAGAAAAAGAAAAAAAATTAGAAGTTAGAGCTTAAGATAAGTTTTCGACAAACGCGTAATGTAACTTAAGTAAATTCTTGTTTACTCTTCTAGACTCAACAGAAATAATGGACGCCGCTCTATACTATTCTAAAATCAACGACTATATTCTGTGATACAAAATATGAAAACGATTTTTGTTACGAGAATAGTACCGCAGTTGCCGATTCGTAAAAATATATAGAGCCAAGCCTACCAATTAGCATTAGGAAACGGAAAAACAAGCCTCTAGTACTTTCGTTTTCCACTTCAAAAATAATAATAAAAATTGTTCACTAACAATCCCATTCACATTTAAAAATATAAAAAGCTCCAAAGCACGGAAGGCGAAGTTTCCCTCTGATGGTAGTACTTGTTTATCATTAGTCGAGCAGACACAACAGAGACACCAAAAGTTCACAGGGTGTTTTAAAAGTGGAGGACGAGGGGTGCTCCCAATCCGTATTTGAAATTGCATGCATAAACTGGGGTGACTTAAGGGGTATCCATGCCGTGGACCATCGTTTGAATTCATCATATTATAAAATGCCTATATGTTTAAAAAAAAAAATGCTAATCGAAAATTCTGCAGTCATGTGTAAGTATAGTGTGTGTTTTATTTATAGTACGTATCTAGTACGTAATATGGAAATTATTGTCAATCTAGCATTTTCAAATTCACTTAATTGGCACCATAGAATATACCAAAAATAAGTATGTGTATAAATTATGCGTCTCTCTTTAAGTGTGTATCTGTGTGCTTATTATGTAGAATAAAGGTGGTTGATATTAGGTTCCATCTCTCTTTTTTTATTATTCAAGTGACTTTTATTTTATACCATTATTTTTTACTTGCAAATTATTGTTATTGCTTATTTTTATGCAAAAAAAAAAGAATATTATAGAGTACAGTCTTAGTACAGTACACCGTACAACTGTAAGTAATATAAACATGACCATCACTCAGTTTCAGAAACACATTTAATTTAACGACACATTTCATATTGTGACGCTTTTATTGATAAATTGAAAAAGTAAAAAGAGAGCATGAGAATGAACATGTATAATTAAAATGACTTTCTGAACTCCTTGCATACCTTACATTCTATCCTCACGAACCGTAATATCCCATTCAATAGTTCTCAGACGCTGAAAAAGTTTAGACCACGTGCTGCTCCGGGGTGAACGTACCCAGTCTGGCTTTAATAAAAACTTGAAATTGGTACAGTGTTCATTTTACGAAATCTTTTGTGGGGGTTAGAACTAATTTCCGCCATCTGGC
The DNA here is from genome assembly GCA_905163395.2 of Endotricha flammealis. Classification (NCBI taxonomy): domain Eukaryota; kingdom Metazoa; phylum Arthropoda; class Insecta; order Lepidoptera; family Pyralidae; genus Endotricha; species Endotricha flammealis. The sequence goes on along the minus strand of LR990856.1, from coordinate 13,269,827 downwards.
AACTGCCACGCTCCGCTTTGATTGAGATCTTTTGATTTTTAACCGTTTTAAGAGCACAAACTCACTCATTCTTATTGGTTTGCATTCACTGCTTTTGAATCGTCTCTCCTTGGGGGAGTGTTTTTTTTAATATTATTTTTATTTCATGTATGTTATGTTTAATGTTTTCTTTTTATTGTGGATTTGTTTTATGGAGATAATGTTATGTTATGTACACGCATTCGTAGTGTCGTTCATAATTGTGTTTTATAAAGTAGCTTTAAAATTAGCTTATTTTTAATGTATGACAAAGTCCGATGGAATTGAGTATGTCATGCTCGCTTAAATGTCCAAACTAGTGGTGGAGTCGGGAGTCGGGTCGCTGAGTTCCCTCTAATATGGTTGAGCTCAGCGAAGGCTGGCTCTCGCGTGAACTCGTGAACGGGTGCCGCCTGGAGGGACTGGTCTGCTCATTTTTATCGGTATTGATTGTTTTTTTTTATTATTTCTTTTATTTACCTAAGTGTAACGCAACACTATTATTGATTCTACACCACTCCGCGGTTTTTTTTTTCATATTTTGTATAATTTTTTAAAAGTAAAAATTGAGAAAGAAAAAAAAGTATCTGATGGACAAAAAAGGTCGTAACCATCGAAATAATATTACTACGTATAGAACGGACACCGCGAACAAAATTTTTGTCCCCATACGTTGAGGCCAATAGACATCAACTCGTTTAGAAACTTGCCGACGCTCATCGTGATTGGTCCTCGGATTTATGTCAAAAAAAAATTGGAAAATGCCGTCATGTTCAATAAAAACTTGTAAAAACCGTTCAACAGTAAGGAAGAAAGATAGCGGCATGACTTATCATCGGTAAGTATACAAAAAATTAAGTAAAACCAACCAAAACAATTTTTTATTATTATTTTCTATTGCATCATAATTGCATCCGCCATTTCTATGTGAAAATCATAGATTATCAAAAAGTAATCGTACAGATGGGATACGTAGGTACTAAGCGTAGGTCAATTTTATAATAAAATTTAGGTACTTATTTCTGAAATTTTTTTTCCTTTTTTTTTAACCGACTTCAAAAAGGAGGAGGTTCTATGTTTCATTGTTTTTTTTTTGGAGGTTCGCCGATTACTCCTTCAATTTTGGACCGATTTTCATAATTCTTTTTTTAAAATAATATGTAATTTAAATATTGATTTTTTAAACTATATTTCCAAAATATTTTATATAGTAGGTAAAAAATACGTAAATGTGGATAAAGTTACTAAGTAAAAAAAATAGTTTCTAGAAAACAAAAAGATGGACAACGAAACAGCATTTTAAATTTCGACCAACCATTTTCGAACAAATGAAATTCGGGCAAACAAGTTTCGGAGTAAAGATACGTTACCATTCAACAAGAGGAGTTGTCTTGTCTGGCAGGCGACCGTCTCCTAGTTATTGCATATATTACAAAATACTTCAATATATAAATAGCTTCATTATAAAGTTTTGATTTAATCTCAGTTTATTTTTGACTAATATTAAGTTAAGAACAAAAATGTAATGTAGCTTCCTACCTATAAAGCTAATATTATACCTATTTTCTATTAAGTTTATTCTATTAAGTAAAATAAAATATTGTAATAAAATAAAATAATCAGTTAGATGTCCAATAGGCAGAATATAAACAAAGTGTCGCCCCTGCGTAGTAATGTCATATTCTATGACTCGGTTGGGGGCGGGGCCAGGGAGGGGCGCGCCCCGCACGGCCGAACGCGGCGCCAAAATTTGAAGGCGCTGTCATTTCTATACGTAGTAATATTATTTCGATGGTCGTAACCGGTTTTCTTTCGCCGTTTCTTTTACCGGTGGTCATTTTGCTTTGTTTCCGACATGGTGGTAGTTTATAGAGTAAATAATATTATTATGTAACATTCATTGTAAATGACGTGTGTCTAAGTGCCCGCGAGGGCCCACAGAATAAAGTATTTTTGAATTTGAATTTGAGTGGAACCACCGTTTCACATCCAAGCATTTTACTACTCATCTTAAAACACAGGTGACTCAGACACAGCTTACCATCATGTCCGGATAGCGTAACCAGATACCAACACTTTATAATGGCCTCTAATAAATTTTGTAAGGAAATGATGGTTCATATTTGCGATAAGAGATGGTGCTATGGTTTTCTTGTCGACTTTTTATTGTTTTCTGGAGGATCAGTGACATAGACAATGCTACGAATTCTATTTCGTACCCTTGAGACATTAGAAACTTATACATCCGTCTTCATCGATATACAAATTATATACTCGATGTCGAACTGTAACTGAATACATAAATATGTTGAGTTTCACATTATTTTCGTTTAATTTTATTGCTGTCATAACGTAAAATATATGGCAATAACATGACAATAATGACAAAAAAATTGCGTTTTAATTGACCATTTCATTTTACAAATGGGCACAGTATGATAGGAGAGGAAACAACATTAATTTAAAGAAATTCTGAAGCATTTTAAAGGTTCTAACTGATGGGTAAGTCCCTGGGTCGAGTTCCTCTGTAGCTCGGATAGCACTTTAAGCTGTTAGTCCTGACTGTTCTCTATAGATGATTATTAAGCCAAGTTATTGACATTCAGTGAAAACAGAATGCAAAGTGATTTATTCACCTCTAGTCACGTAATAACACCTTGAAAAAACACTGTGTCGTTAGTACAAGTGCCTGCATTGTCCTTTGAGCTGTGATTCTTAACCTTTTCGAAAGAAAGAAAATAAGTTTTTCTTATTTTAGTTAGACTTTAGCAGCGTTGTAAATTGTATAATCCTTTGTGCCGCAAATGTAGGCAACATGACTTCAATATTACATAATTAAAAACTGTATTGAAATTATTCATAACATCCTGTGTTGCAGCCAGTTTTAAAACACATTTTAATTCCAGGTTAAATCTTAAGCTATTTCGTTTTTTGTAAGGGATTCCAATTTTTGTGACTTCACTTCAACAAATTATCGCAGAGAATTTCATAATTCAAATATATCTCTGAATAGGATAAAATATTTTAAACTTTACTAAGACGTTATAAACTTGATTTAGAATATCTCAAATCTTACTTGAACGTTGAGCATAAATAAATGAGATTAGAATCCCTCTCATTTATCTCTCCTGTTGAATAATGATACGTACACTACGCATTATGAATTTTAGGATTGAAAACAGTGTCAAAATGGGGTAAGATTAAACTATAACGAGTCTAAATATAAACCATTTTCAAAGTCAAAAACCTTAAAAAATGACTCGTATTTCTTTTATTAAAAGAAATAAGAGTCATTTGTTTTTGTAAAATTTACTAAAGAATATTAGCCTAAACTGTCCCACACACGGCTAAGCAAAGGTCTCCATACCTTTCCATGAGTTCCTTGTATCTGACTGAAGGAAAGGTTTGGACGCGAAAATCCACTACGCTAGTCCAAGTTGGTGGATGCCATCTAACTAGGCCCACGAATGCCGCCGCCGTTGGTATTTTAAATACCTTTTTTTTATACCACATAGGTGGCAAACAAGCATACGGTCGGCCTGATGGTAAGCCGTCACCGTAGCTTATAGATATTTGCAAGCGGGGGGGTATCACTCAAGCGTTGCCAACCCTCCCAACCACCCCAAGTGGAGCTCTGGAGACCTTACTCACCGTAGGAGCACAACATGGCCGAGACCAATGAATGCTATTTGGCTACGATCTTCTGTAAGGTGGAGGTCCTTCCCCAGACGGACTGCTTCTCCGCTGTGCCCTTCCTCTCTTAATACCTTCCGCCGCCACCCTAAATTGGTACACCGCCCTTGCACCAGTAACATCTGTAGTCAAGTAAGTCCTAAATTAACCATCACAACTCTTCCAAAAGAGAGCGTGCGACAGTTTGATGTCGATAGTAAAGTTAAATTATGACGTAATCTAATGAAAACTAGGTTGTTCTATTATCGTTCTGCTTCGGCAGAGGACCCGAACAAAAACAAAGGCCCTTATCTACGGAACCCTATTAAGATTCCAAGAATAAACAATGAAATCAATCTGAGACCTCCCCCGAGATGCAATCTTAATAGCAACGATTTATTTCTACGCCTATTTTATCTCAAATAATTTAAATTATTTCCTAAGACGCGTAGCTTTCACGGAAAGTTATTTCTGTCTCACAATTACTTGTCATCAATTAAAAAAAAAACTATAATTGAGTAACCCAAGCCTATGCCCACGGAGCTAAAGAGCTAAATGACCTATAAGTACGTATTGATTTTTAAACAATAATGACGTACGTCTAATTTAAGATGTTGCGTATTTCATAAAAGTTTTAGTACTTTTAGGGGAATTGGTATTCGGCGGTAGTATACGCGGCGAGCCAGCTAAGTAGCGGAAACAAGTTACTCTGATAACTTAATTAACAAGTATTCGATCGACAGAGAGTTTGGAAATCAAACAATTCGTTATTAGCATACCATTCCATGTTCCTAATAAAATATACTTGTGATTGGTTGTAACTTTACATGTGTTACAATGACTATTATGTTTTTGATGATAAAGTTTGTCCTAAACACTTGAAACTGGCCATCTATGCCGATATATCTTTGCTCAAAAGAAAAAAAATCTAACTTAATTTATTGTAAACAATTTAAAAAAATATCTACAATGATTATTGTTATTTTAATTTTACCATTATTGGTTTGGATGTTTTCTTTGTATTATTTCTTCACAAAAATAAAAACATTTATGTGTTACATCAGCAAACTATGAGTATACCCATAGTACAAGCTTTACGTAGTTTGGAACTAGATGGCGTTGTGTCATTCGTCCGAGAATTCGTCCAAGAATTTTTATTTATTCAGTCCGTTAATAAATTTGATCGTTGTAAATACTTCATAGTTGAATTGCTACTTCATCTTAGTCTTTAATAACTTGATGACTTAAGAACTGAGTCCTCTTGATGTATTGTATAAATATACTTTAAAGAGAATAAAATTATAATTATTAACCACTAAGTTTCTGATTCGACTAATTTGGTTGGCACTTAAGACGCCTATAATTTGTTCCCGCGATATATAAATTAGACGCGCCTTGCGCTTTTGATATTAATCCTATGTGTACCTAAGTGAAGTATGGCAAAAAGAAAAAAACCCCTAAAATCTTAAGGGTTTGATGATGATATGTATGTTTAGGATAAATAAATGTAATAATGTAAAATGCGACACTTCTGTATTTTTCACTAGCTGTTACCTCGACTTTGCCTGAATGCTTAGCCTCTAAGAGGGTTTAAAGATAATTGTAATTTTTTTCCCGCTGTAAACTTATTCTCTCTGACAATATGTACTTAAACATTTTTTTATAATAATTGATGGAATCAACAGTGAAAGAATTTTTCAAATCGGAACAGTAGTTTAGGAGCTTATTCAATGCAAACAAACAATCAAATCTTTCCTCTTTGTAATATTAGTTTGGATAACATCTATAAATACTAACTCCAGAGGAATACTAAATGCGCTTTCCACATTTAAGAGTCCCTAGAAGCCAGAAGGCCAGAAAACCGAAAATACTACTTTTTTCAAGGCTAATTTCTCAATAACTATAAGATTACTGGTAATTTACTTAACACACAGTCATACATCACCTATTTATCTAGTAAGCTGACAATTTTTCGTTTTGATTATCATTCAATATTAATTAGAAAAACAAAAAAATCAAACATACGTTTTAACATTTTAACGAAACACGAGGTTTTCCAAGTCCTTTTTTAGCTAACTGGTAGTGAATATCAATCTCAAAAAAATTATACGTACTGGTCGTATAGTTTATTAGTAGGTGGACAAAAAATTATTTTTAAAATTTTTGAATCAATACTCAAAAAAAATTAAATTCCTCGCTGAATAACTCCAAGAAAATCGAGCGCAAAAACGTCATTTTACTCGTCAAAATACAATTATTTTGTCAACAACTTTTAAACGTTATGAAACTTGAGGTGTTTATCTAACCAATACAAATTTTTAAAATTTATTTTACTACACCTTTTTTTTGTAATAAATATTCAAAAAAAATGCTTATAATTCGGTGCGGTGGTAATAAATAAATAATAACCCATAGAAATGGTGCAATGTATTATTATTAGGATCAAAACTGTTTGTTTCCGCTACACCGTACCACTACGATGTTTCGGACGCTCGCACGCACACTACTCTGATAAATATCTAAATTAGCGCATCGAAAGGTGAAGGGGCTCTTAAGGAATCAAGAGTAAGAATGAAATGGAGCTATGATTCCTAACTCTTACTAAGCTGCTATTAGATCGATCCCAACTAAATAGAGATATAAGAAGCTGATTGTATTTACCACAAACAAGACCAGAGACCCCGTGTCTCTGGAAAAATCTGATGAAATGAGAAATTTTGCGAAAATAATCTACGCATAATGTTCCCATACGAAACCGAGGAGGGTTGCTAGTATCAAATAAACCCATATATCGTTAAGTAATACGATCCCCATAGCCAACATTGAGGGTTCTCCGCAAATAGAAACCCTATCAATTCGGGGGCAAAATTAAAACAGTTCCACGGGTTTTTCCGTGGAAAAGTGGAAAGTCATGTTGTGGACCTTGTTTTGTTTTATTAACTTTCAACTTTCTGCCGTACTGTGATTCGTAAATTAATCATTACGGTCGTAAATGTTCGCTCGCGCCAACCTACCAAATGTTGTATAATTATTTTTATTATTTAATTAAATAGTTTATTACTTTTAATAATTAACTTTTTAAAAGGTTTTAAAAGAAACTTCGATGGAAGATAGGTTTATTTATATTCGTCATTCTAAAAACGTTAATAATTTTACATAAATAGTTAATAAAAGTGTTTTATTCGAATTGTTCTTAAATACAACACAGATATTATAATTTTAATTTATTCGTATTGTTTTCTGAAAAAAATAAAGTCAAGGTTAATTTTGTTCGAAATTGCTTTGAGCTGCTATAAATAAAAGTTTGTCTATGTAAAACCTTGACTGTTTGCGGCATGTTTGCAGATACTTAAATTCACGCAATGCTATATCGTCGTATACGTAAAAATAGAATTTAAAAAATAACAAATATAAAAAACAAATAACAAAAAATGTAACCTCTTGTTGATAAAAAATGTTATTCGAATGACATAATAAAATCTGTATTAGAAAACAACACAATACCTAATATAAAGTTAAAAAATAAAACGAAAACTTTTTCACTAAAAACATAAACAGAGCGAGACTTTGGAAACATTGTGTCGCGATACGACATAAATTCTGCATGCGGCACTCCACAATCACTAACTTGGGAACTAAACTGTCGTTTGGTAACTCGAAATAGAAACTGAAAAGTCATTCTTACCGCACGTCCTTGGACCGAGGCGAACAGTGCTAACAGCACGAATGTATGCCACATTACGAAGTTACGCCGTAGCGCTCGTAGCACTCGTAGCGGTCGTAGCGTCACGTTCGTAGCGGGCGCGCTTTCCCGCCGCGTTGGCGTGACTGCCGTGCGGCTGTCGCGTGCCGCGCGCCATCGCCTTCCGACCCCGACCGAAATGAAAATGAAAATCATACCATCCAGTATCTAAGATTAAGAATCGTTTATTAAGTAGGTAGAGACGTGGATCATTTTTGCAACTTTCTAGTATTCATTCCAATATGTTTTTGTATTGTCAATATCCTAAATACTTATTATAGCAATGATCAAACTGTCGAGATTAGTAAGATAAGAAAAAAATAATCACAATAATTTTATTGTAATTTATTGAAATAACTCAAAAAACCATGAAAGGATTTTAAAAATTATTTCATCATTATACAAGAAAGCAACATTATACACGTGTGTAGTTGGAACGGGCCGCCACTTTCCTATAAAAAAATATATACTGTGATGTATATATTTACCCAAGCACTATAGCTCGGACCTCCGGAGTACATTATGTAAACAAAGTATTTGACAATAACATGAAAGTAATGATCGACCTTTTTGTTTCAAACTGTTTATATTAGAGGTCAAGGCAAACACTCACTCATCATCTTAATTATCCTTCTGAATAACTCATGAACCACCAATGTTACTAGTTAAAAAGATTAATGTAATTTAGTTGCTACTTTTTAAAGTCAAAGTTACGCGAGAAAATAATAAATAACTATACATTCGTGCCCGTTTATGTCGTTGATACTGATAAGTTCTAATTAGCCTAACTGACAGATAAACATATTGAAAACATGCCATTTACTCATGTAGACAATAAAAATAATTTAACTTGGTCTATAAACTTAAATTCTAAATTATGATAATTCTAGCGAAACCCGCGCAACTTCGTTTGCGTGTATCCCGCTTTCCCGTAGGAATTTTTGGAATGTATTATACTTATAAACCTTCGCCTTGAATCAATTTATCTTTTAAAAAAAACCTCATCAAAATACGTTGCGCATTTTAAAGATTTAAGAATACATAGGGACACACAAACACACAGACAGACAGAAAAAGCGACTTCATTTTATACTATGTAGAGTCGTGAATTCTCTAATTCTATTATTAATTATATTTAAGTTAAAAACACTAAATGCCTTTTATCCGAACTGACCAAGTTGTAGAAGGGTCAATTGTCTGCTGTTTGGGGACTTTCTAAGTAGCTGTATGAACCCGAGGCGTACTAGAAACTAGTTTTAATGGGTATCCGGCACCACAACTCCGGAATAGTGGAAATTCTAAATAATTCCGAACGGCCCAATCCGTTCTACATCCACTTCCATTTCAACTAATAATTTCTTCTTTAACTGGAATAGTATGTAGGTATTTAATTCTAGTGTTACTTTGTAGTAGTACAATTTACTCTAACTAAGTAACAGAGCCGGTACTACTTGTCTTACTGAATAGAATAATTTACTAGTAAGTAATTCTATCTAATATAAGTGATTGCATAAGAAATGTATAAGCGTAAGAAAAGTATAAGTAACTATAACTAACTCCAAGGCAAATCAGGCACGAGAGGTAGGGCACAGCGGATAATCCGCTCAAATCGGAGCAGCCCGTCTGGGGAAGGACCTCCACTTTACAGAAGATCGTGGCCACATAGCATTGGTCTCGGCCATGTTGTGTTCCTACGGTGAGTAAGGCTCCAGAGCTCCACTTAGGGTGGTTGGGAGGGTTGGCAACGCGTGAGTCCGTGAGTGATACCCTCCGTATTGCAAGCGTCTATAGGCTACGGTGCTTACCATCAGGCGGGCCGTACGCTTGTTTGCCGGATTTGTGGTTAAAAAAAAACAGTTACTGCCTTGTTCGATGCGGGTGTCGATATGATAGGTTTATCCCAGAGGTCATTCCGTGAACAGGAACAACGGAACGAGCGAATTAAACTGAGCCAGTGATTTTATATTACAAAAGATTTTCCACCTACTTAGTTATTAACGTAAACATTATTTTAACTTAAAGACGTTGATATTACTTTCTTTTAATAATACGCAAACAATAGATTTATTTTATAAATTATACTGTCAATGACAAACATATCAATTCACATCTTTTTAACATTAGAATGTGCAAACAATTTAAATTGCTGCCATTTCTTTTGTATAGATTTATTTGTGTGAATGTTTATCCCACAAAAACATAAAAACAAAGCTGTTCCACAATACCAGATGAGTATAAATTCTAAAATGGTATTTAGTTGTCACAATTTAAGCGTCGAAAACAATGATAGCCGTGATAGGCTTGGTGGAATGCAATAAATATATAAATTCAGATGGATTGCTGGCACAACACCCAGTGACTACAGTAGTGACGAGGAATTCTAGATTAGTTAGAAATGTGTCAGTTTGATTTGTGCAGCAAAATTTTGTGGTTTTTGTAAACCAACGAATCCGTTTATTCTTTACAGGCTAGTTCATGTTAAAGGCCGAATAAACGGTCACTAGTGATAGTTTACTAGTAAAGTGTACAGTTAATAATTTGTACAAATTACAAATGATCGCCATTTAGGTAATGAAAGCAAAATGGCGACCGGTAAAAGAAATGGCGAAAGAAACACAGCTTCGACCTTTTTCGTCATTTAACATTATAGCATAATACTTAATTTTATCAAAATACCTAGATATTTTTAAAGAATTTTATTGAAGAAATACTTATAAAAATAAAGAACTCTCTTAGGTGATATTTTTTTAATCAAAGTCCCACTGTGGGACAAAAGCCATCTTTCCTTTCCCTCAATTATCACTTTCCAAACAACATATCAAATCATTCTCAAGCTCTCAAATTTAGTCTCCCAACATCCTTTTAGGTCAAATAAAAGAGTACTTAACTTACACGACCACGTAACACATTAAAGCAGTCAAAGTAAAATAGAGTTAAAACTAAATATTTTTGCCAAAGAACATACACACATATAATATAACAAATATGGGTGTAATTTCCTGAAATAAATTTATTTTATTTATTATTTATTTACAACAAAAAGAGAACCGTAAATGCGCATAGGGACACCGGGCGTTCATTAAGACACATCAAAGGCAATTTTGCCAACCAACATTACGCTCACACCTACCTCTTTCATTTGAAAATGAATTTGTAATTGTTTAAGTAAAAATACGAACTATTTTCAAACTAAATAGTAGCCGTTGAAAGTGGACGCATTTTTGGAAAACGCAATTATGTACTGAAATAATTGAGTTAGTTAGCATCAAATCAGTTCAAACGTAAGTCGTTTGTGTATCAACTCTATGTTCTTTCTTACTTACAGTTTCATCATCGTCATCCTGTATCTACCAATCACTGCATATGGGATTTGCCCAATGCTTTCCACCAAATGCGATCCTCCACTTTGCGCATCCATCCGCTTTTAGCCGCTTTTTCACCTGTCGTCGCTAGCACAGCAAAAGGTTGCTGACTGAGTGCTATGTCGACAACTTTAGTTTTCCGTTGAAGTTCTTCGTTTCGAATCTTGTCCTTAGCAATACAACTTTGACCAGCCAGTACATAGCTAGTATTGGCTACTAAAATAATAATTTAAAAAACGAGTATGTAAAATAGTTTTTATTATGTAAGAGGTTGGCAGACGAGCATGCGGGTCACCCGATGTCAAGTGATCACCGCCACCCAGGAAACGTAGAGATACCGGGGGAGTCCCTGAGCTGCTGGCGGCCTTTTAAGTGCATGTTTGGAAACACCGCTGGCGGGGTGGCGGGAGTTGGTTCCAGATCTTTACTGAGCGTGGAAGGAATACAGGAATCGAACAGTGGTAGAGTTTCATTCATCCAGATGATGTTGATGGAATTTGAGTCTGTGGCGGTCTGTAGTAGAACCTAGCAGCTGGAATAAGACTGAACAAGTCCTCGGAACACTCCCCGCTGTAAAGTCTGTAGAGCACGCATAGAGATGAAATAACTCTTCGCACAAACAGCGGATCCAACCGATGAGAGATAGCTGGGTCACCGACTATTCGGGTTGCTCTGCGCTGGATGCGGTCAAAAGGAAGAAGCTGGTAATCAGGTGCTCTAGCCCACAGATGCGAGCAGTACTCCATGTGTGTTAATATTAATTTTATTTTTTGTTCAAGAAAATGTATGAGTTTTCCTTATAGCTTATATTCATATTATGTATACCCTAAATATATTTTTGGCACATACGTTATTGTAATTTCGTTTTCGGATAGTAATGTATTAGTCAAATAGCTCTAGCGACGAAATCTAAATCAGAGCCAATATTATTACGCGCCACTCGTCCCCGAGTTACACTTGTCAGCAAATCCCTGGATCGAGTCCCTTCCTTTTTCAGACGTGACAAAGGAATACTTTACATTGTGGTCTAGTTTGCAGATTACTCTTAAAATAGAATAAGTATACTTATGGAAAGTAGAAAAAAATAACATATACAATACACTACATAATAGTTATTCTATACGAAGACTAGGTAGTAGTGGTGATGAATATAACCATTAACCATTAAAATTAACGAATAAAAAAAATCAACCATTAACTTCAATAAATAAAAATATCATTAACTAATAAAAATATCAGTAGCCCGCCTGGCGGGCGCAGGCGCGATAGCCAGCCGGCCGCCATCGCCCGCGCCGCGCCGCCGCCGCCGCCGCGCCGCCGGCCGCCCGCGCCCGCCAGGCGGGCGTTGTTGCTAAACCGTTCACGGAGAGACAGGGAGATAAGTTGTAAGATTCAACTGCATTCAAATTTGAACTTTAATGTCTTCAAGCAAGGATCAAGTTTAAAGAGACGTAATTTTTCTTCCTATTTTCATTGTGTTAAAATTTGTGACGTTCAATTGTAAACTCTTTAGCGCTTGAAATAAGACACATTAGCAAGAGTTATCATAATGATATTTTCAACTTAACATCCGCGTGGTTGTTTTTAATTTTAACCATTTTTAACTGAACGGTGTAATGATATTTTCAACCTATCATCCGCGTTGTTGTTTTTAATTTTAACTTTTAACTGAACGGTGGAACGTGATCGTGAATTGTTGATTTGATTACCTATTCAGTATAGATTCGAATTCGGTCATTTCAGAATTCAGTTACAACGTCACAACCTAAGCAAGTGTAATTTTTTATTGTAGTTTGTGTTGTTGTTAGTTTTAAATTAAAAAGTAAAAGTGATAACATAAACCGTGAAGGCAGGTTACGTTACTTAAAGTACCTATGAAAAAAAGTTCATTGAATATTTTAGACGTAATTTTTTGTTAAATTTAACTCTCAAAATATTTCTGATAAAAATATTAGCGAATAAAAATATCGACACGAAAAAAATATCGACACGTAAAAAATATCGACACGCAAAAAATATCAACCAATATTTTCAACCATTAAAATTAACCAATAAAAAAAATTAACAATTAACTTTCAACCAATAAATAAATTCAACCATTAACGCCACCTCTACTAGGTAGGTATATACTCAATTATAAATTTATTAGGTAAAATAAATGATCACATTTATTTTACCTAATAAATTTATAATACTCTAAGACATGATTTCTTAGGATAACGATTTTCTAGATAAACCAAAAATTTTAAATACTAAAAACAAAAATAATAATACCCTTTTTCATTCTGTTCGTATACAAATTGCATGTGTCATCTTGATGAAAATACAACATTCTATTCAAATTATGAAACTTAATTTGTCATTGTTATTATCTTATTACAAATAATATGTAGGTACACAGTAAAAGAGCAAAAAAAGAGTGCCGTTCTGGTAAAATAATTAACTTTTACGAACATTTTAGAGCACAGTGAATTATACGCACGACTTCCACGTATTTCGGTGTTCACCCAGAAACGGGGCTGGTTCTGTTTACCATGAAAAACAGAAATAACGATGGCGCACCCGGCAAACAACCCCGATCAAAGGGACGGCTAACCCACAACCTACCAGTATTGGGTCATTGTGTTACTTACGCATTACGCAATAAGATTTTCTTACTTCTGTACAATAATTTGTTGTCTTATCTACATTTGCATTAAGTATGTTTATCAGCAATTTAGTACCCATATTACAGTCAAGAGCAGGTCGACCTTTACATATGGGACTTTGTACCATTCTTAAGTTTTATGTCATAAAAGCCAATATAGTACTGCAAGTGTGAAGCTCGACGTGCACCTGACTGTACAAGTTTAGTTGTTTAGTTTGGGACTACATAAACTGTGTTGTGTTTGTGTGATTCATCCAAGTTTTTTTTATTATACGTACGTTAGTTATTTTTTTAATTCTTTCATGTAAACACACAATACCAGTTCATAGTTGAGACTATACCACTCAAAACATCTCACTATCAAATTAAAAATATCACTCTAAAATCGTGTTTATAGCAGAGAATGTACATTCTTTAATTAATCTTATGTTCCACTTACATAACATCAATATAAAGTTCTCTCCTTTGTATAAAATAATCAGTCCATAGTGTACCATGTGGCACATTAGAGAGTAAGTACGAGCTTGATTTTTGGGTCATGAGTTCACATCCCCTTTCTTTGATCATCCTGCTTTTAATCAGCGTCCGGTTTTCACCTGTTTGTGATGAGAATGTGCCTTTGTTGAGTCCCGTTATCAGAGTTCATTTTCAACCATACCAATACCAAGATACTATACTACTATATACTACGATACATTTATAAGGTTAAAAATAACAAAGATAAGTATTTTCGTGAACGTTTTCATACCCGTCAACTTTTTTCAAATAAAATATTCATAAGCTTAGAGAAATTTTAATAACATTTATTTTTTCATTATTATTAACTGGCTTATGGTATGCCCGCGGTTTTACCTGAGGAATACCGTTGTTCCCGTACTATTTTTTTTTATGTCACAAAGGTGGCAAACAAGCATACGGCCCGCCTGATGGTAAGCATTACCGTAGCCTTGCCAACCCTCGCAACCTCCCCAAGTGGAGCTCTGAATTAACGTAAAAGGATTATTAGTGATTAATTTATAATTTCATTTATAAAGATCCATAATTTGAATAACAAGAAATTGTAGCAACTAAATAAGCTGGATGCAAATCCTAACCCAATTCCTGGCTAAAATCGAAAAGGGGTTTACACTAACGAACAAATGCAAAACGATTTGCAAAAGCAATCGGTTTGGGCGATATCCAAAAACTAACTATTCCCTGTGACGTTATCGTTGTTTGACTAAAAATATACTGGCACCCAATTTCCTATAAATATAGTATTTTACCGAAACATCAAAAATAACAAAGGGGTCTGACCAATTCATATTTACATTCGCTCCCTCAAATAATAAACTTATTACACTCGGGCGGGTTTTATCTTGAAATAAAAATATCTCAAACGCATTTATTTCGGTCTATTAAAGTCTAAAGTAACTGCTGTGTCGGTTACTATTTTAATTTAATTGCCGTACAATGTAATTTGGCTTCTTGTCTCACTATACACTTAAGCAGTAAGTGAGATAGCTGAAAACGACTTTAAACGTTTGCCTTTAGTACATAATTTTGTCTCGCGAGAAATAAAACTTAAGTAAACCGTGAAAAATACTTAACGAATAAAAACTTACGTTAAGCACCTACTTTAAAAGGTCGTTTGAAAAAGTAAGGTGGAATTAATTAAAAAGTTTTATAAGTTATATGCCACAGTAGTGTAGGGTGTGCTATAAGTTTGAATTTCATGATTTATGAATATAACTAGCTCTTGTACGCGGATTTGCCCACGTGGTCTAAGAGAAGTGCCAATGACACATCTATATCTATATAATAATAATAATAATATAATAAAAGTGTAAAAAAAGTTTGTCTGTACATTGAATATATTTCCAAAAAAATTGTTTAGGGCGATGAAGAATAAGCAATAGAACAAGAATTTCGTAAAATTTTGTTCGTCTGTTTGTATGTTTGTATGTATGTATGTTTGGATGTTTGTATGTATGTTTGTACACGCTAATCTCAGAAACGGCTGAACCGATTTGGATGCGGTTTTCACTAATATGTGGCTAATTGCTCAACTTAACATTTAGTGTATGTTTCTTTTCAAAATTCCCACGGGAATCCTAGATATACGCAAACCAAGTTACGAAGGTATATCAACGCACAGCCCAAACCGCTGGGTCTGGAGATTCCAAATTTGGCATGTAGGTTACTTACGACGTCTAGGGATATACAAAGAAAGGATTTTTCAAAATTCCCACGGGAAAGCGAGATATACGCAAACGAAGTTGCAAGAGGACGCACAGACCAAACCGTTGGGTCTAGAGATACCAAATTTGGCATGTAGGGTCCTTATATGGTCCGGAACGGACCGGACCGGACCGGAACGGACCGGACCGGACTGGAACGGACCGGACCGGACCGGAACGAACCGGACCGGACCCGAACGGATCAGACCTGATCGGTCCGGAAGGAACCGCACCGTACCGAGTCCGTGCCGGACCGGACCGAACCGGATCGGACCGGTTTTTTTTTCTAAAGAAATATATGTTAATTGGTATGTAGGTATCTTATCAGGACCGGACCGACCGGACCGGAGCGGACCGACTGGACCTGATCGGACCGGACTATATATATATATATAAAATTCAAAGTCCTGACTGACTTAACTATACATATATCAACGCACAGCCCAAACCGGTGGGTCTAGAGATTCCAAACTTGGACTGTAGGTTCCTTACGACGGCGACGTCTAGGGGTGTACAAAGAAAGGATTTTTCGAAATTCCCACGGGAAACCGAGATATACGCAAACGAGGTTGCCAGGCTCTACCAAATTTGGTATGTAGGTTCCTTACGACGTCTAGGGATGTACTAAGAAAGGATTTTTCAAAATCCCACGGGAAAGCGAGATATGCGCAAACGTAGTTGCGAGAGGACGCACAGCCCAAACCGCTGGGTCTAGAGATGCCAAATTTGTCATGTAGGGTCCATATAAGGACCGGACCGGAACGGATCAGACCTGATCGGTCCGGAAGGAACCGCACCGTACCGGGCCGTGCCGGACCGGACCGGTTTTTTTTTCTTTAGAAAAATATGTTAATTGGCATGTAGGTTCCATATCAGGACCGGACCGACCGGACCGGCCCGGACTGACCGGACCGACCGGACCGGATGGAACCGTACCGTACCGGGCCGTGCAGGACCGGAATTTGTTTCTGAAGAAAAATATGCTAATTGTTACTAGGCCACGCGGGCGAAGCCGCGGGCAGAAGCTAGTAAGTAATAAAATGTTGATTTAGAATAGGTTGTTTTTCCGAGAGAGAAAAACCTGTCATTGCCAGCCCTTAAACTAACACCTGTAAAAAATCGTTACGATCCATTGGTTTTCAAACAAACACATTTTCATAATTAATTATGTTACAAATAGTACAGTTAACACTTGCAGTACAATTTTGGCTCTTATGACATAGATCTTAAGAACGGTACAAAGTCCAATATGTAAAGGTCGACCTGCTCTTGACTGTACCTATGGATTCAACATGAAGAAATCCGTCGCCTATTTAATTCACTATTATGTTTACGAAAGTCGTAAATAGTATCGTTAATTATATTCGAACCATTACCACATTCGTTCACCTACAGCCTTTTACTCTACCGAATAAACGTGGACGGTCATGTAAATGCGCATTTTACTTGGTTTTTCATTGCTTTAATGGCCTCCATTTCCTTTAAATTTCCGATGTTATCTGTTCAGTTATAAAATATTAAATTGATCAGACTTTATATTAAAAATTAAAGTCTTCGCCCTAAGTTGGGCGGAAACTTTTTGAGGGGTCATAAATTTTGATCCTTTAAGCTGCTGAAATGGATGAGTGGGAAACTGGGAGGGATTCATTCTTATCTTGCCATTCCGCGGGACTTCGCACAAGTAATTTACTTATATTTTTGAACTTTTATGATGTACTTGTAAGCACCTATTTCAGTACGGAACGGGTTGATGGGAACAAAAATATTAATCATGCAAAATTTATGTATGGTTAACCATGACTATTTAAAAAACAAACAAAAATCAACAAAATGTAAAAAAAGAAAATTCCTCTATTTATTTTCTATATGCAAATATCAATATCTGTAAGATCGTTTTCCCAGATTCCCGGGTTACGTTTGTGGTTACGCTTTGGGATAGTCGTACGTTTTGCTGTGTAGTAACAACTCAAAATGGGGCCGGTTGGTCCGTGACAAGTGGCATGGAGTACGTGACGCGCGTTCCGTTTTACGGACTGACTCAGTTTGTATTAGCTTACTTTATTGACATACATACTATTATATTCCGTACACTTGGATCAAGATTTTCAGTGAAATTCAATGATGATGTTTAATTTTGAGGAGAAACTAGCTGACTGGTCACCTGACAGTAATCAATTACCGCTGCCCATGGACATTCACGACTACAAAAATCTTGAATGCATTTCCATCTATGAAGAAATAAAAAAGAAGGAAGGAGAAAGACTGCCGGGTTTCTCATTCATCGAACCACAGCGGCATATCACCTCTAGTTCACGTCGATATTCTATGGTACTGCCCCAGTCAATTCAGCCCATTTACGAACTAACTAAACCTATTGAGTACCAGTCCATAATAGTACAAAATAGTAGCTAGACTCTACTCCTTAAAAACAATTTGAAACATGGCATAATTTAAAAGTATATAAACAGTCGATTGCATTAAATACAATTTTGAATAATTAATTAAGTACAAGTAAATAAAATGACAAACTAACACTTTACATGAATTAAGTGCCAGTAAAGTGGATATGGAGAACTATCTATAGAAATGTACTTAATCTAACCCCAAATGCTTTTAACGAATGTCACGTACGCCACTTGCGACACTTGTCACCGACTGCGAACAGCAATATAAAGGCTGAACTAACAGAATACCAAGAATGGCGTTATCTCTTTTTATGCCGGATACAGACTTGCGTAGCATAGCATATAATGTAACAGAATTATCATAGTGTGGACGCCTTGCGCGCACGAACCGAGCACTCAACTCGTGCTCGCCACAATCGATGGAGGAAGCAAACAGCGCTGCGTCCACACTATGAAATGCTCCTTTCATGTTATATACAAGTCTGTACCCGGCATTAGTTTGTAAATATACAGGGCTCACTTACAAACTCCTTTTGTTTCGCTAAATGGAACAGCTTCTATGCGCAATTCAATTTAAAGCTTCCATTTCGCAATTAACATTCATGACTGTTAGCATAATAATTACAGCATAATTACAGTACGGTGACTTAGTCTGTACCTCGGCCTTACTACAGGCGCCAGTGTACATGGGTTCGATCTTAACACAGGACAAACATTTATGTGATAAACACTTGTGTTTATCTTGAGTAGATATTTTCTATGCATTTGACTGATCAACTCAAAAATTCAACGGATAAATAGTTTATTTATAGTCTGTTAGTATTCCTTACTAATACAAAAACAGTATGTTTGTCACCTTAACGATACAAAAAAACAGATATACATATGTATATAAAACAGAGTAGGATGAAAGCTCCAGGTGAATTGAAAAGCTCGTGAATCATTACTTAGCTTGTATAACGAGCGGTGACAAGAGCCAGCGGGATGAATCCATTTCTGGGACATCCTCCACGCACGTGATCAAAATACTGAATGTTTAATTTACATAAAGGTGGCCCCTAATGTATCGGAAGATAGTTGATATATAACTAGCGATTGTCTGTGGGGTTACCTGCGCAATTTTGTTGTTACTGTTCCCTTTCTGGAGTAATTTATGGATAAAATAACGATTCCTTATAATTTATTTGGTCTTAAATTATTTTGATAGGAAACTACATTATATTTTATGTCATACGGCACACAAGCAAATAAGCGGGCCCCACCTGCTGAAAAGTGGTCACCGACACTTTTAAACGTTAAATAAACCCAGTTCCGGACCCGTTCCCGGGGGAACCACATTGAATTTTTGGAAAAGCTAAGGTCTATGTCACTCCCTGATAATGTAGCTTTCTACTGGTGAAATAATTTTTTAAATCGGTCCAGCAGTGTCGGAGCCTATTCAATGCAAATAAACAATCATATCTTTCCTCTCTAAAATATTAGTATAGATACGAATAGAAAAGCGATTGAAAGTTTTCCGGGTCTCTCACCCACCGAACGATTGTGTCACGGTGTTACTTTCACATTAATAAATGTTAGAATGGTGATTATGTGATTATGTATTGTGTATTAACACCGATTACATTTATTAGCTACTTCACATTATAATATTAATATGGGAACAAGCAAATTCGTTGAATAAAGACCTCGGACGTCCGTCAGTTAATAAAAGCAATATCAACCGATTATTATGAAAATACTCGTAATTCTCATCACTGGAATTTTTATAACTAGTTGATATTGCTTTTGCATACCAAACTAGTGTTGTACACGAATCGGAAACGGTATAATTCGTTATTGGACTCGCAATCATTGTGAATGTTAAGTAGAGATGAGAATTGTATTTACAAATATCCTTTTATCGTTTTTTATGAGAGTTCCTTTGTTAAATGCAACTTTATTACTTGACGTCCGCAATCCCGACTAACAAGATACGCTCTTGAATATTTTCCATCTTAATACATCGACGAACTGAATTTTTAAACACGACGTTTCCATAACTGTTTTATTTTTTATATTTAACTAGCTGTACCCGCGGCTTCGCCCGCGTGGATAGCTGGTACCCGCGACTTCGTCTGCTCATTAGTACTTTGAGTAGTTTTTTTTTTTTCTTCTAGTTTACTGTTGCGTAATCATGCGTATTCTTGCTTACTATGGCGTACTCTTGCGTACTCTGGCGTACTCTTGCGTACTGTGGTGTATACATGCGTATTCTTGCATACTCTGGCTTACTCTGGCGAGCTCTGGCATACTCTTGCGTACTCTGGCGTACTCTTGCGTATTGTGGCGTACTCATACGTAATGTGGCGTACTCATGCGTAATCATACGTATTCTTGCTTACTATGGCGTACTCTTGCGTACTCTGGCGTATTCTTGCGTACTGTGGCGTATACATGCGTATTCTTGCGTACTCTGGCTTACTCTGGCATACTCTTGCACACTCTGGCGTACTCTTGCGTACTGTTGCGTACTCTGGCGTACACTTGCGTACTCTGGCTTTCTCTTGCGTACTGTAGCGTATTCATGCCTACTCTGGCACCTGCGATAATACACGACACGTACACTTATTCCCGTACATTACTCCTGTTCCCTTGGGAATTCTATAACATCCCGTCTTTGTCGTTGTCAACATCATAAAGAGAACCTCTATACAAAATTTCAGCTTTCTAGGTTGAGCGCCTGCGATAATACATTTACAGTCCTACTACTCCCTTTCCCATGATAATTCTATAAAACCCCATCTTTATCCTTGTCAACATCTTAAAGGGAACCTCTATACAAAATTTCAGCATAATACCAGTCCTATTACTCCCTTTCCCGTGGGAATTCTATAAAACCCCATCTTTATCCTTGTTAACATCATAAAGGGAACCTCTATACAAAATTTCAGCTTTCTAGGTTGAGCGCCTGCGATAATACAATTAAAGTCCTACCTATTAGTCCCTTTCCCGTGGGAATTCTATAAAACCTCATCTTTATCCTTGTCAACATCTTAAAGGGAACCTCTATACAAAATTTCAGCTTTCTAGGTTGGGCGCCTGCGATAATATAAAATTATAGTCCTATTACTCCCTTTCCCATTTGAATTCTATAAAACCCCATCTTTATCCTTGTCTACATCATAAAGGAACCTCTATACAAAATTTCAGCTTTCTAGGTTAAGCGCCTGCGAGAGGTCAGACTTAAGTGGTCGGATGTTTCTGAGCGACGATCACTGACCAGTTAAATAGACCCGTGGAGATACATTTTGTTCCGACAGTTTTGATATTTTATATAATCATCCCGCTTTCCCGCTGGAATTTTACAATGTACAATACTTAAAAACCTTCCTCTTGAATCACTCTATCTATATAAATAAACCGCATCAAAATTCGATGCGTAGTTTTAAAGATAGTATACATCATCATAATTCATTCCTTTTCTGCTTTTTTTATTTATTAGTGTAATATTTAAACATTAAAAATATATAGAAAAATAATAATAAGCAAATATTATTTCCGTTTTATAATTTTTATTTTTTACTACGCTGACGCCATCTGACAATTATGACGCAAACTACGGCGCATGAAAAGAATCCTGTTGGTGTTTGGAACTGCTGAATGGAAAACCACTTCTAATGTTTACAACTACAAACGAAAGATGTCGTTATTTAGAAAAATAAATTTCATGAAAGAAACCTTCATGAATGTAGAACCGGTGAACGAAAAAAACAAGTAGAACAATAAATTTGTGAAAACATTTGATAATTGTAAATTATGATGTGTTGTAAACAGGCTACGTACTCGATGGTTGTAAACTATGGATCTGAAATATGTTACGAGAATTTACGTAATAAAGCTGTTTTGTGTAATGTACTTCAATTAATGATATTATTATCTACGTTAGGTACCGGGTACTTAGGTAACTAGGTAATATAAATTTATTTAAAAATCACATTAATATTTTTTTCTCTGTTTCAATTTTCGTTGGTCAAATTATTGTTTCTCCATTACAGTGTTCTCTAATGAAGTCATTCATTTGAATCTCAATCCATCCTTTGAGGTACCATAGGTTCGCGTACATACTGGGTTTCCCTTTTTTTGAACAACCGTCACCATGTGATGTAAGCCCCACGACGAAACTATAATGAAAACAATACGTTACACGATTACCAGAAAGATGATCTAGAAATTGTCTATTCTTGTTTTAAAAAACAATCAAAATCTTGTCTTAATTTCAAGCGCTATCTTTATCATGACTCGTCGTCGACAAAATTCTATACGGTCGTAGGATGCACTGGATAGAAGCCGGTGGAGGCAGATCATTCGCTCCAGATGTAACCCTGAAGATGACGACGATCCTCAGATATGAGGGACCGACACTGCAGAGAGATCTTGTTCATACAAAATACAAAACGAGCGAGATAGCACGAGATTGAAACTAGATTTTGACTGACTGTTTTTGTTACCAGAATTCCCATTTATGGAGGAGGCTATATAGATATAACACCATGATTTGCCTTCGAGCACAGGGGCCCAAGTCTACTATTTTAAATTAGTTGACCAACTATTGCCATACCATCACCATTGTCATTATATTTCCATAGTGCCAAATGTTGTATTCTGCTAAAAGTTAACTAGTATCTCAATGTACTGACTATAGAGCACTATATGGTGTCAGTGGAATATGAACGGAATCTCAGAGCAATAACGAAATGGTCGACAGTTTGACAATTGTCAAACAAACGTCAAATAGTGAAGAGAATACTGTTTGCACCAACAAATAAAATTCCATCCAAATACAATTTGAATAGTAGACTACCGAAAATATCAATAAAAAATAATATCAATAGTAGTTCGATAGTGTGTCAATGAAATGGCCTGAGAATAATAAATGTCAAAAACTGTTCAAGTGACACACTTCGACACTCTATTGGTGCATTTGTATTTAGCAGACTTGGGCCCCAGGTCAGCTAGTGGTTAGTACTGTATTAAACGAGTAAAAACAAAAGAGTAGGTACCGACTGATAATTAAAAAAAAAATAGCTGTAAGTGTCCATTTACGCTGCTTAAGTTTTAATAGGATCCTTTTCAATTAACAACGTCAACAACTCACCCTTTCCAATACACACCGCCGCCAGAATCTCCTCTACACGTGTCTGTCTTTCCCTCACCATACAAGCAAAATATATCATTGCTAAATGTCACATTGTGGTAACGTTCACATTGCTTTTTGGGAATAAATCTTAATGTAGTCATCAACAGTTCCGTTGACACGAATCCTCTGTACTGAAAAGGACAGGACAGGGCTTAAATAAATCAATATATAGGGTTATATCACACAGATTGAGCTAGCCCCAAAGTAAGTTCGAGACTTGTGTTATGGGATACTAACTCAACGATACTATATTTTACAACAAATACATAATAATATAGATAAATATCCAAGATACTGGCCAATCAGAAAAAATCGTTTTTCATCATGACCCGACCGGGATTCGACCTCGGGATCTCCAGAGTGGCGGCGGTCCGGCGTGGTAACCATTACAACACGGAGGTCGTCGTAGAGTCGCTTCTTCATCGTCTCGAGTTGGTCTCGACTCGAGCATTCGCTTGTAATTCGACAGGTGAAATTTAAGCATTATAGTCGGGAAAGCCGTGAATGACAGATATTCGTACATTTTTTAAAAGCTAAAAGTCAAACTTCTAAGAGCAGGGGGTTGTTACTTTCAGTTTATTGTTATTTCAAACGAATTGCTACCTTCTCATATAAATTACATATGCAATACGTTAATCCAAATTATAAAACTTTCTATCAATCAAATCCTGGGTCACAGAGTTCGAATATTACTCAAAACTAACTTTCATGTATATGAACATAACTGCGTGTCTTGGTCTAAATGTTTTCTATGTATTTATAATATGTATTTATTTACGAAAAAAAAAATATATGCAGTGAATAAATTATAATGTCATTTTATTTTATGTAAGTAATCATTATTTACCGTAGTTATGCCCCATCCAGCTACAGTGAAGTTCGTCTCGCTTTCAGTCATCCATCTATTATGAGGTACCAGTACAGCCTTTTTTACTTTATCCCCAAAACGTATAGGCTCCGTTACAAAAAGTAATCCAATATCGCAGGAAAATTCAACAAAAGCATTATACTTATCGTGTCTCACAAAATATCTCACGAGGTAAGACTTGGCTTTAAAATCGTATATGTATGTTGCTCCTGTATCAAATATATTGTTAGACAGGTTGTCCGGTGGCTGAATTAGGAAGTTCGAAAAAAAAACTAAACATAACTGCATCTATAATTTCTTCTAGTTATTTTTTATTCGAACTTAAAATCCTTACTCTGCAACCGGACTCCACGTATTATTAGCTTTATTATATAATGTCCAAAGATAACCCTTGGTACACCTTAAATGAACATGTTATGAAAATTTGCAATTACATAGCAAAATTGATAAGTAAAAATTCGAGGAAATGCTTGCATGCATCACTTTGGAAACCTTCATGCCCCTGCTCACCGGTCGCGGTACTACCATATGAGAATCTTTTTGTACTTACCAACACTCACCATCATTTTATCAGTGTCCTCATTATGATCAAAACAGTGAGCCGCAGTCATCAAAGACCAAGTGTTCAGTATTACAGCACCACATAAATTATCACTATTATAAAATTGTGCTGCATATGGAATATTTATCACATCAACTGGTTTGCCACCTATAATCTTACTTTCTAAGTCATTTTTACTACTATAATTTTTTGAACTAGAATAATTAATAAAACATATACTTATTATGAAACGAATAAACTGAAATGGCACTTGCATTTTATTAGTTTTTTATCGAAATGTTTACCTACTTAATTAAGCCGCGTTATTAATTAAGTGGGTTTTATAGGTCTGAAAGCCTTCATCCGTTTTATTAGGAAAGTGCGCATGTAGATAAAGATTGTAAGACGTAATTTTAATTAAGCGATAACTTCACGGGGTATACTCTCTATTTTCTTCACATTATAGCTAAGAAGAGCGTAATTTTGACAATTAAGATCTACGTTTTTTGTGTAGCGAAATAAAGGACCATTTGCTGCACATTGCAACAAAAAATGCAATAATTTAGATAGTTGAGTACAAGCGCAATTATTAAGCAAAGAACATATTATCGCTTTTTGCCCTGAATTGCGATTTTCATACGCGGACCAATGTTACACAAAGTTTCACAAATCTTCTGTATAATAAAATTACAAATATTAAAACCTTTTATTTTAAATGGTCCTTAATTTTATCATGAAATGAACAGAATCTTCTAGTCAATTCCGCTACGGAATTATGAATCCATTCTTTAAAGTGGTACACGTTTGTATATACACCTGGCATTTTTGTAGCACAGCCTTTTCCATACGAAACGATTCCTACAATTTGACTGAAAATAGATATTAAGATTACTTCAAATTATCTACATGTTTGTTGGGGGGGTTTGCAGAGCGCAAAGAACAGAACTCAACCTCGCCTACTCAATTTCAAACCCTATATACAATTTCTACATCAGATATAACCTTACCATACCTTTAACTTCACCTTATCTTCGCAGCACTTACAAATTTATATTCACCACCAAATACACACTAAGAACATGGTAGCATGTCACACGATCTATCTAAGATCTAAGATGCAACAATGACACTAGTGCATGCTGATATAGAAATACCCGAATCGGCATAAATCTACTAGACTACACATTAGAAGCACCGTATGATGATGTCTTGCTATCGTCCTGCAACAAGCTGCTAGCTACAAGTGTCTAAAACGTAGCCTTAGTAGTGTCCAAACTAGCTACTACATAGAACTGTGTGGGAGTCTCTCTGAACTGGCATAAGATTTAACGTTGTATAAAAGTTAGGATTACTTCTTCCAAAGAATTCCACTTCCAGAGTCGCCTTTGCAAGTATCCCGCACACCATGGCCATACAAACAAAACATGCCTGGACTGAGCTGCAGCTCTGTCATTTTTGTGCAGTTCTCGTTAGATACATAGTGCAGATGGGTTTTCGTGAAGGTTTTAATTTCATCTAAGCGAGGATTCTGTAATAAAAGATTTGTAAATTTGCGACCAGTTTTGTTGAACAGCGGCTAGACTGTCTTTATACGGATAGATCTGCTCTGTAATAACACGATGGTAAGCGTACGAGTTAGCGTATGAGTATGCATAAAACTAGCAAGCAAGAATTAGTATGCTAATTTTAATTATACATCTTCACATTTGCAAGCAACAAGCAAGCTAGTTTTAATCAAATCTATTCAGACGTGCTCAAAGCACGCCCCCTTTCAACGGGTAGCGTACTCGAAAATATAAGAGATATTATATCACTAGAAATTCATGGGCTCACTTGCTACTAAGTAGCGTTTGCTCATTAAAAGCTTGCTTTCGTGCTATTATAGAGGGTTTATCTGTAGCTTTACATACCTTTGTATTGCTCCATCCACTAGCAATAAATAGATCTTCTTTCTCATTCATCCACGTCGGGGTGTTAGCAATAGCCACTACTTTTGCTTTACGTCCGAATTCAAATTTATCATGGATTATAATTATTGCTATATCATTCGCAAATGGTATGGGTTCATTGTACTGTTGATGTAGCTTAAAGTCCCAAATATCATGCTGAATAGCACTTATATGAAATGTTAATTCTGAATCTGAAATATAATATTGAATAGAATTAATAAAGCGGCAATGATATCCTCTGGGATTGCGGCAGATATTAAATATCGATAATTGTTCACCCAGTAAATTGGTTTTTCTACCTCTGTTGTTTTCTCTGTCATTAGTTTATAATATGAAGATATGGGATAATGTTTAAGCTTCAAATCACCCAGAGATTCGGAATAACCCCTACTAGTAATATAAAACAGTTTTATACAATCGTTGCTTTTAATTATTAGATGTACTTAATAGGGAAATAGATACAGATGCGATGCAATTAACCTATGACTTAATCTCAATCAATTTCTTTTTATTGATAGAGTTTGTAAACTCCTTTTTGAAAATCAAAGGAATCAGCAGTTTTGTGGATGTTCAAGGGCGGTGATCATGTATCATCAGGTCCATAGGCTCGTTTTTCACCACTAGATTTAAAAAAAACAATATTATTATTACGTGATACAATTTTCATGTCATTTAAATTTTTATTATAATCAAAACAGTGGGCAGCCGTTAGGACGATTTTCGAAGTCAATATAACTCCACCACAAACTCCTCCATGGTTGAAAAACTTCACATTATACGGATATTCTTTTAAGCTTGTCGAAGTGCCTCCAACTATACGATTCTCAACATCCATTTCTATTTCTCCCATATCCTTCAAATGTGGATATACAAAATTAACTCGAAGAAAAATCATAAAGCAAACAAAATTCGAAATCATTGGACTAATGTACTGTATACAGTTTACTAAAACGATTTTTAATTAAAACGATTCACATATTCCAATTTTTATAGCTATCGTATGTGTGCTCGGTAATAAAATTCAGACTATTTTTCAATCAGTTTCCACCGCCTCGGCAGTAAAATGGATGGATGTGTCAATATAATGGATCGCGGGTTCAATTTCTGCATGACAAATAACGACTTATTTATGCAGGTACTTAAGTAAATTTTTTTATGTTTTAATCGTAACTTTAATTTATTTCTATAAGAAAAAAAAAGACGTAATCTTCACATTTAAACCATGCATCTCAGTTAATAACTGTTAGTAGGATATCCTTATATTTGAGCTACATTTTAAAATAATTCCTTAAATTCCCCTGTTTCTTATTTTATGTCTAATTCCTACTGTACCATAAAGCTTCGAGTTAAGAAACACATAAATACAAAATTTACCTTCATAAGAAATTGTTAACTACAGACGTTAATCTGAGTGAAAACGTAGCAATCGAATTATACCTTCTACCTATAAATTTCAGTGTAACTCAAGTTTTGCTCAATCGACGTCGAGTTACGATATTGCTATCTCATTTACACCTATGAGTAACGCTACACAAACATGAAAAGGAATATTTTCATAGTCGTGTTGATCTCGGAGGGCCGCCCGCCGTGGCGCGCGGCCGCCCGCCTTTCAGTCACTCACAGCCGGCCTTTGAAAGCGCCGCGCGCGGCCGCTTGGCGCACTAACATAACCTAACATCGCTTTCCCAAAAAATAAACCCTTCCTCTGCTTATCCCACCATTTTAAACACCAAATAGTTTAATATATAACATAAATTCATAATATTAATGTGATAAAGGTATAACTAGAGAATTTAAGAAAGCAATAAATACCAAAACAAAGTGTATATCGATCTGTTGAAGTTTAAATTAAAGTTAATAGGTGCTGTTTATTATTTTTGTAACACGAACACACCACAAATAAATGTAATGTTTTAACTTTATAGTGACCATAACACCTGTTTGATATCTGCACAGCTGAAACGATGTACGTTGAATGAAAAGGCAAGTATAATAATTAGACATTTTTATAACCAATAATATTTATTAAAAACAAATAAAACCGTACTATATGTAGCTCATCAGAACGCTTATATTTCTAAAAGTATCTTTGCATTTTTAACAATGACAGAATTGATTTAACTTTGTTGTATTTTTACATAGTAATAAATTTTGATTAGTATCTACATATAGAAAACTTCTCAAGGATTTTTATTCCCGTGAGAACGTACGACCGGAGTGGACGACCTACGTCACGAGATAAAATCTTCTATCACAATCAGGTGCAGGAATGTTATCTACCAAACGAACAGCGTTCGTTATTTTTATAAGAGTAAAGGGAAATTATGAGAAAAATTATACAGAATTATGAAAAAAACAACAGATTAAGTGCTATACAAACGTACAAAAATGTACCTATATCATTTTAAGTTTTCATATTATTCCGTGAATGCATTTAGGTAGGTACTACAATTTTTATTTATTAATGTTATTGTTGCGGACTAGCCTAGACCTAGACTAGTCAGGCTGGAGGTGTACCTCCAGCCTGTACTTTTGTAATTACTTTTTATTCTATAACCTTTTTTTTTTTACTTTTGTTTCTTTTGAAGGCTGTCATTGCTGTCATTGTGCCTTGGTCAGTTTTTCGCTTTTGGTTTGCC
This sequence comes from Endotricha flammealis, assembly GCA_905163395.2. Taxonomy (NCBI): domain Eukaryota; kingdom Metazoa; phylum Arthropoda; class Insecta; order Lepidoptera; family Pyralidae; genus Endotricha; species Endotricha flammealis. The sequence continues at coordinate 13,240,589 of LR990856.1, read as the reverse complement.
TCTGTGTTGAAATGTTTTATTTGATCATATTTTATCTCATTTTGAGCTATCGTTTCCACTTCTCTCCCCTAACCTTTACAAATATTATATTATAAGAGAGGTAGGGCACAGCGGATAATCTGCTCAAATCGGAGCTGGGGAAGGACCTCCACCTTACAGAAGATCGTAGCCAAATAGCATTAATCTCGGCCATGTTGTGTTCCTACGGTGAGTAAGGTCTCCAGAGCTCCACTTGGGCGGGTTGGGAGGGTTGACAATGCGTGAGTGATACCCTCGGTATTGCAAGCGTCTACAGGCTTCGGTGATGCTTACCTTAAGGCGGGACGCATGCTTGTTTGCCTTTGTGGCATAAAAAAAACATATTGTACTATGTAACATTCTTAGTATTTATTAGCATAAGAATCTTTGTTCTTAGTTCTGCACCCTGCTCACCTCTTTCATTAGAGGGTTGTACTTATTAGTTACTTCGTACACTACGCTGTTGTACGGTGATCACGTCTTTTGTTTCTTTGCGGAGAGGTAAGTAAGTATAATGGGCCTAAGTCTCTAAATAAGAAACGTTATGAGATATAAACCTCTGTTTTTTTTTTTACTCGGTATTAACGAACTCAGGGTTAAACCTTGGCTGATCTTATTATAATAGGGAGTCTAAAGTATCGTAAACACGGTATTACGTCAAAGTATCAACGATTTAAAGATACGGCATGAACATAAAGCATTCTATTTATGGATTTTATAGAGCCTTATTGAGTTTTTTTTTATCATTTCTAATATCTACCATAGTAACATGTTCTTTGATAAGTTTGATAACAAGTTCTGAAATCAACCATCTGTTTATCTATGGTTTTAAATAGACCTGATATGTATCTGATTTATTTGTGATAGACAAGATGAAGTGATATGGAATATCAACGCCTTCCATTTCCTATTACTTGTTTACGATCACAATTTGTACACCAAGAACGGATTCACAGGTTTCTGATAAGTTCTAGTTAGCCTATCTGTGAGATAAATTATAGAAATATAATTCAAAGAAAGTATTCGGAATATTAGGTCCCACAGGTCATGCAGTTTGCGAGTAATGCGTATCTACTGCCGGTAAGTAATTACCCACCGTTTAAGGAGCACAGATAGAGTCGTTGCCGACTAATAAATATAAAGAAAATAGGAACTAAGGGCAAAAGGTAGTTGAACTTCTGGTCTGTGAGTCACCGAACGAAACGCCGACATTGTGTGTGACGTTAGTACTTTCATTGTCGAGCTAGCATTCTACTGCCTCCTAATATTATAATGGGGAAAGAAGTAACAAACTTCTTCACGGTCAAATGGCTGGACCAATTTTCCCTTTTTTACCCGTGGTCCCAGTGTGCTATGTAGGTAGCTGATTCCTTGGATTAATACGGTACTTTTTATTCAGAATTAAGCGATTCCCGTAGGATTTGGTAAAAAAATATGACATAGATGGCGCTACTGTGCATAAAAATAAACGCGGGTAACACTGCGGGCAGCAGCTTATTAAAAATAAATTAAAAAATTGTTTATGTTTATTCAATAAGTAATCTGAATAAAGATTTTATTATTTATATTATTATTCCATAAATGCTCTACCGCTCCATAATGTATGTAGGTACAAAATTAGTCTAGTTTTTCTTCGTCGAACAAAACCCTGGGTACACACTTACCATATTGACATGGTCATTACTTGCCATACCATATTGGTAAGTAACATTAATATTGTTGAGTGATGAGTAACACTGTGTTTAAACAATCTTGATTAACCAAACAAGGAACTTTCTTGCTTATCTACGAAGATTTTTTAATAGCTCATAATCGTAATTTACTTACATACTATGTCAATATGCTATGTAAATCTTCACAGCATATTGACATAGTATGAAACTTCATCATAAATAAATGAATTCTACACAATGTCGTTTGTCCTCTGAGATAAAAAATAAATATAGCACTACAATAATGTCATTTACTACATAAATTTGTATATAGCCACCAGAGTACACTAATTATAGACGACACCTTGGCCCAGTGGCAGAGAAGCTAGGAAATAGTAAATGTAAATTGTGTCACATAAATACATTATGTATACATTTAAATTTCAACGCCTTTCAATTTATATACAATATTTTATGCCTATGTGTTTTGGTTTATACGTACTTTATATTGTTTTAATGTGGATTTAAATGTTTAGCAATTTTTATGAGGTACAGCTGCGGTTGCTAACAATCCTATCGTGAATTGCTCAAACCATTGAGGGGGAAAAATTGTATTATTCCATCGCGTTACATTATTATAAATTAATAAACAATAAACCGGATAAAAAGTAGTTGTTTTTCACGTAAGTATTTTATTTTTAAACAGTTTATTTAGTTTGTTACGAGAAAGTAATATTAAACGTACTTTGGATTTTATATGGGAAGATAATAATACATCCTATGTGCAATAAAAAGAAAGTGAATTAAATATTTAATTACATAAGATGGACGGCAGAGTGCCTGCGAAGGCCTAGGCTCTAAGCCGTTTATTTAAAAAAAAGGTTTACCCAGGATTAACTACAGCCTACAGGTCATTACGTCACTCTCATTCTTGACTAAATTAAATGAAGTGGGAAAGTGACAAAAGAAGTTAAGATATACGTTTTCATTTCGAAAGCAATCACGCACACGAACGCATTATCAAATCTATTAGATGACGCCTCGCCCCAGCTTACCGCGGATTTCAGTGAGGAGGTATCCTTACTAAAAATTTTAAAAAAGTCTTGAAAATTTAATACGTTACCCGGAGATAGTGTAGCTACACAACGGTGAAAGATTTTTATAAATAGCCGGTCCGGTAGTTTTGGAGCCTGTATTGCAAACAAACAAATAATCAAATCTTTCCTGTTTATTAAGTACAGCTAAATGTTGAAATCTGCAAATTATTGTGCCCAACCAATGTAATTGATTTGTTCCACCGGATAAAGCAGAAAAGGCTGATGTTCATCACACCATTGCCCGCCGATTGAGTCGCGCTCAACGTCTCTTTATTTTATAGGGCTGTCGCTTGTGGTGAACTTAACACCGCGGAATAATGCATTTAATGTGCCGTATGACTGTAAGAGTTTTTATGATACAAGTTTTGCTTTCTCGGTATTTCTTTATTTCAGAGTGCGTAGTACGAGTTTTTCACCTCGCGTTCGTATACTATTAGAATTTGGTAAGATAAAGCGCCGCCGCCGCCGAGGTGAAAACCTCGTAATACGCACTCAGTTATAAGTCGCGTACGCTATATCCTAAAAGGTTTTCTACAGTGCAAGGAAAAACTTATCCAATCCAATACTATCCAGCAGTTGTTAGAAACAGGTACAAAACTGTTTTAATTATGTACCTATAGTGAAAGGCGTGAAAGGTGTATTCGATAGGCTAACTATCTAATGCACCTCTCACTATTGGTATCGAATCTAACTATCGAATACACTCCTAGCTCTTTTCCTATTTTTCATGATGTTTCCCCAGTACCTACCGTCATACATTTCACAAGTCTCTAGGGAACTCGCCATGGGGAGTCGTCGGCTATGGAATGAAGTTCATGGCGATTCGCTAGCCTGAACGTGTTAAGGATAAAAAAAACTTTTTTTTTGAGCTTTGTCACAAATCATTCATGAACATGGAATTTAAACTTTCCAATACACTGTTAGATATAAATACGAATGAAAAAAAATACTTACAATGTTCCAATGAAGACAACAGTTTTTTTTTGTACAACCCTACATTTCTCATGTACACAAAGTAGTAAACCATATAACGCGATTTACTAAGGCTGATTGGTTACTAATAGCCCCTTTGTGGCGTGTCCAATGTAGAAAATATACTTACTCTTGGTCGATTAAATCGGTTACAAGCAGAAGAAAAAATAAAAGATTACGCCTCAAATATTACTTCTGTGAGGATTTTCCAGATTCTTGTCATTAATAAGCCTTAAGGCCTGTATTCAGTTCGATTAGTGCGAGTGCAGGTGATTAGTAACTAAGGGCGATTCATCCTCGGTACCAAAAATTCTAATACCTAAATCTGCATGTAATTGTTAAGGTTAAGGTTAATGTTAAGGTTAGGGTTAAGGTTAAGATCAAAACTAAAATCAAAATGTAATGTTTTATAATATACATACTTTCTGAACACTTACACGAACACACACTTACACTTTACACGCATAGGACACACACACACATTTAAAGAAGTTGTATTTTTGTATAGTCTCAATCTCAACATTCTGGCCCATAAATTTCTGCTCGAAATTTACTGAATGAAGTACCTACCTAAAAATTGGAAATCCGTAATTGGCCATCAGTGTAATATTTAAGATCTTTATTGTTTAATTCATAAGGACTGTGGATTTTTGTAATAAATAAATAAATAAATAAATTGTCACCCTCAGTCACCAATCACCTGCACTCACACTAATCATAGACTTTAGCGGTAATTTGCACAAAATCATTTGAATGACATTAAAAATTATCACTGTATTATGCCAAATGAAAGAAGAAAAAAAGAGAAAGCTTGAGACAATGTGATTTAAGATTAAAATGCGCTTCTAAAACTGGCTGGTAGTGTATTATAAAATGACCTTGATCGACCGGGGAAGTACCACCCTCTTACACATACAACACCACGCACTAAATATGTTATTAACATCAATTCTGTACTCAAAGGGGCACGTGAACCACTAGGTACTCGAAGCACGTGCACAGTGGTAAACTTCTAAGGGCTTCCGCACCCACTTCCCACCTCGTCTATTGTTACCCCGTAAAACAGGGGGATACGGGAATCTATTATGTTGGTCTAGACTACTTTTATACTTACTCTTACACTGCTTTATATGCTAACACTTAGGTATATATATATCTTTTGTAATAAACGCTACGAATGTTGTTTCGTCTCGCTCGCTTTATTAACGAAAACAGTTACCAAAACTGTCTTGGAATCTCATTTTACAGTTTCATATAACATTGTTTCTATTAGAAGCCAAAACTTAATTAGAATTGTATAAACTGTATGATTGAAACAAAAAAAAATTAAAAGGCCTGGTGTTCAATATTTTCATAGAATTTTTCTATTTGACTTTGAATTTATTTTAAACTATTTAAATATTAATGGCAGATTAATAAAAGTTTTACTGATTAATAGGTAAAAAAACTCATGCAATTTTTTTGTAAGCACCAAAAGACCACTACTACTACCTACTTAACTAAAATTTAACATAGGTAGATAACTTACGCTCGGCACACTATGAGACGTAAAAATCACGGTTCACATATCTTCAAGTGCAAATAAATACAAATGTTATACATGACATAAAATATTTTTGTTAATAAAACAATTGCCCACTTGAATATATAAATGTTTTCCTGTTGAACAGCTTAGAAATATATCCGTTTGGTATGCGACACAATTCAAGACAGGTGGAATAATGTGAAGTTCTTCCTGCTTCCGTTTCCTCGTCTCAGGAGTGAAGTAGTAAAAATATACGCTGTGAAACTAATTGCGTACAATTTCTTTAGCGTTTGTTTGTATTTAAGAATTAAATATCATCATAAAACATAAACTTATAAAACGGACGCTAGACACAGTTCAAACATTTGAACATTTGGAATACCGTATGGAAAAATACAAACTTTTATTAAAACTTTGAGCTTTCCCGATGCCACAGATAGCAAATCAAACAAGTTTTCTAATACACGTGTAAATCTATATCTGGCCGGCTTCAGGGTTTTTTCCCGACGATACGTCTTTTTTGTCGTTCGAGTAATTTTCGTCCTAACAATGTCAAAGGAAACTTTACTTTCACATTTATGGAGATAATAATTTTTATTGTCGCATTGTTGGAATAACATTAAAAGCAAAATATAACCATAACATTATTACAACTGCAACAGAATAATTAAATGATCGCTCATAAGTAGATGTAAATAAGATAAGCACTAATACACGTGTGTATATACTGTAATACTTTTGTGTATTATTGTTTACAATTGAATACACACAAATATGTACCTATATTTTTATTCCCCTACGTCATAAACATTACCTTGAATTGTCAAAAACAAAATGTAAACATTCCCTACAAACTGGGCGATACATAATAATCTGGAATGGAACCAAATATGCACTCGCCTAAGAAATGCACACAAAAGATTGTTCTTCTTTGTGGCTAAAGAAAATAAAGACAAAGGGCTTTATTTATCTAACATTCCGCTTTTTTCTATCTCATTATTCCTAGTTACAGGTATGCTATGTCGGTATGCTTTATTTATTATATATAATATCTATACAATCTATCTATAGTAACTTTTATTGATCATTTCCATACACGGAAGATTTATTACACTTCTCGAATCATTTTCTTACGATGCATACAAAATAACAAAGGCGTGACGTTGTATAGTGTGTTAACTTTTGTATGTTTTTTTTTAAAAGATTGAAAATCTGATTTGAACGTTGATACCTCAGGGAGATTTTGAATTAAAGATCTTTCACAGACAAATACTATTTCGATCGATACATACTCGATGATGAATACACACGAAAATAAAAATTACAAAAATTATCCTAAGTCATTGCCTAGACTTTGCCAATTATTTTTTATACTAAAATTGCCTTGACGACTAATTACAAATCTGATGAAAATGACTAAATGGGTTTTCTCTTTTCTTAACCCTGCCGCGGCCATTACGTTGATTAATTTACAACCTTGGCTGTACCTACACGGGTTTTGCGGACCGGCACAAGTCGACTCGTCGACCTAGGCCCCGCTTAATCGGTTACGCGGAGTACGCCGATTCATGCAACCATACGAATGGGGGCATTAGCATTCGCCTCATTCGCTCATATATGGAATGGATCAAAGATAATTGAAATATGAAACTATAAACGGTGAACTGCTCAAAACCATTTATAGAGTTTATGATACATTACTTTTATTGACATCACTGTCAAACTAAAGAAGAAAAAGATACTACCTACTACCTAGCTGGAATTTTATTGTGGAATCAAAATGCTTATCAGAAACTGGCTGAAATATTGTCAGTTTATCTGTAGAGTAATTTAAAAACTTATAATATTTCAAAGGTGGAAGTAAAGGTTACCGCATAGTATTCCGGAACGGCTCCAATCCACAACAAACAGCTCGTCATTGAAAATAATTGATGAATACCGTTAAATGTTAGTTTCGCAGTGACGTCGTATTTGCACCCTCCGCACGGTATTCAGTCAGCTCCTTTGGCGTCACGTCGCTTATGTAAACAGGACATCCATTTATGAGTGCTTTTAGTATAACAAAATCATTATCTAATATAGAATAATGACGCGTTAGATTAAAATCTGATTTCAGTTATTTTAAATAATATTTTGGTATTTTAGATTATTTTGTAGAATCATTTATGATGTTGAAGTTGAAGTTTCTTGCGGCACTTCTTCTCAACAGGCCATTCACGTCGGATGTGCTAGTAGAATAAAAAACATTGACGTGCTAGTATTTCTTGTAAAGGCATGTAACAGTCAAGAGCAGGTCGACCTTTACATATCGAACTTTGTACCATTCTTAAGTTCTATGTCATAAGAGTCAAAATTGTACGGCAAGTGAAAAGCTCGACATGCTTCTGACTGTACTACTACTTGCAAAATATTGTTTTTTTATTGTACCAAAAGAAATGATCATCGTAGAAACAGCCATAGATGAGCAACTACAAATACATAAAATATGTTCTCTCAACAGCGGTCAAGTAAATGACCCTCTCAATGGCGGAATAACAACTTAATACCTACGTGTTTGTAATTTGAAAACGGGCATTTAATTGCCCATTAATATTTAAACAATACAAAGTACGCGGTAACGAGAGCAGACGCATAATTAATATTAATTAATTGAATTTAAACTGATTATCAAAGTGAATACAAACATTAATAATTTACATTTAACATTATTTCATAAGTCGTGTAAAGGCTTGAGTTCGTCAGCGTCACCATGCAGTGACAGACGTCGGCGACAAACGATTAGATTTTTCACGAAGAGCCGAAAGGCTGTGAATGTTGTAAGGCGTATACATGCACATTGTTAATGTGTGCGTGGCCGAATTTACGAGCATTTCCGAGGTTTGACAATGTGTATGTGAACGTTACAACATACATAGCCGAATGCTCTTAGTGAAATGAAATATCGGAGAGCCCTGATGGCTTTGTGTAGCAATGACACTATCCAGTCGTTTTAGTTGGGTCTAACCATAGTTTAAAACACAGTAAACCCTCGAGCATCCGCTAGTTGGTGTTGGTACAGCGTAATTGGACCATTTATTTCTCATACTAACCCTTACAATTTAGTCATAGTCATAATGATCATGTCACACGAAATAGTGTTGTGCTACTTAGCAATATCACTTGATAGAAGTTTGCTAACTAAACATTATCTTAACGAGATTCAGTTTGGGCACGTCCGTATAATGTTTCTCGGAACTATGTAGTTGGAACCTCCCAGCCGAGAACCACCCATTTAGCTCAAGTAGAGTTGGAATAATATCTTGCTTTAATCTTTCTAATTATAATTTACATTATAGTAAAGTTGAAATGTAGACCCCTGGGAAAGTGCGTTTTTAATATTATGAAAAACTAGGGAAACCGCGCAACTTCGTTCGCGTGTATCCCGCTTTCCCGTGGGAATTTCGGAAAATACTTTCTTATCGGATGCCTACATCATACCAAGATCCCACCTTCCAAGTTTCAGGTCTCTATGTTCAGCGGTTTGGGCTATGCGTTGATGGTCAGTCAGACAGACAGAAGTTTTTATATATAGGCTTGACCAGCAGCATCCCGATCGGGACTCCTTGAGTGAGATTGGTATCTTATTTTGTATTTATTTGTCACAACAATGGTACTATGCATCCATTCCTTGCTGGAGATTCTGAAACAGGCACAGGACGGTGCAGGATTTATGTGACTATTGTAAACAGATAATCAAAAATAGTACATGAACTTGAAATCAATGATAAGAATCACAATTAAATTAAATATAAAAGGAACAAATTACGATACTCGAGAGCTCGCTCTACATTACGTATTTGAAAGTGGTAGGTAACTACAGCATAATAGTAGATTAGATTGATTAGCAATAAATATATCGTTGATTACATAAATTAAAAATTTGTGTCATGGTAAAATTTTCTTAGGAAAACCGGTTAAGCTTGACATGGACCATGTTTCCTTGTCTAATCTCTTTCTAGTAATTCACCGTATCTGTAGTGTCATCAAACGTGTTGTTGTTGTTGTATAACAACACATAGTTGCTTCATGGCAACAGCATTTTAAAACCATAATTTAAAATCATACATATCTAGACAAGTTGATAAAAACGACATGGAAAAAAGAAGACAAACGACTGTTTGCCCCAAAAATGAAAACAAAATATCAGGGACACGTCTGTCATAATTATCATATCAGATATTTGTTTCGTGAACGTAATCTAATGTAGATCAAAAGCAATGATATGATAACCCTCGAAAATAGTCACTATGTACTGAAAATGTAAATAGGGACAGTAAGTAACTCCATAGAAATGATCGTGCTGTGAGACTTCAAAGACAAACGGTTTAAACAGACAATGGTGCTAATTCTGTTGTACATTTAACTAGACTAAACTAATTTTGATAGGACTAAAAGAGTTGCTATCCTTGTCACTAATTGTAGACCAAGGAAGGACAACAACACCTTTGGTCCCGTCAAAATTAGTTTAGTCTAATTAAATGTACAACAGTATTAGCACCAGTGTATTTTTAAGTTTGATTACAAATTAAGAATTGAAGAGACACATTATATGATAGAAATAAATTAAGGCAACATCGTTGAAAACTTTGTTAATTCGAGTTACCTAAAATCCCTCGAATTTAGTACAAATGTATTAGATGAGGTATGCAAATTCTTGACCTATGTCCTAACCTTGTAAACATCTCTATTATAAACGTACTTTAGCGAAGGGTAATTATAACCTATTTTGTAACTGTCATTCATGAAAGAAAGTAAATCAAGAGCAAAATCTACGTCTATTAATAAAAGGATTATATTAGGGATTATAGTACAAAATAAAACTAAATACTTTATTTAACAACAGAGAAAACAAAGCATAATATATGACCGTATAAGTTCATTAGAACCTTTGTTTCAAGTTAATATTAACCTCGCGTGTGTTCCGTTTTCCCCCGCCAAACAACTAAACCTTCATTATTTTGTATTAGAAACACGTGTTTAATAAAATTCTAAGTGGTTAACAAACTAGTTACTTAACCGAAACGACTACGCTCCGCTTTCAATGTTAGCGTAACTAAGAAAAATCCTAAAAAAATATTTTTATTTAATTTCAGCCCACACAATTCAACTGTTGGGTTGTACTCTATGTTATGATACAAAAAAATATATAAAATTTTCGTAACTTAACCAAGTAGGTAGTCTAATTTTCCTTTTGAGCTGTCGAGGTCTGACGTCATTGATTCCATTTCAAAGGCAGTGGGATTTTGCCAATCTAAATGGATTAGAATATTTGATAAAATCTGTGATAGACAATTACACATAAGTACAGTAGGTACACCGTTTATGCCAAAATCCCGTATTACACTGTATTACAAGTCATGTTCCTTTGTACATGTATGTATACATTACGGGATGGGAAAGGATGAATAAGCCAGGTCAAGGCTTTAACAACTTCATCGGATCTTTAATGTTAGGAAACCACAATGTAAGTCGTATTCACGTTGTGTGTATGAATGACTAGCAGGATAATACTGTGATTAATTTTGCATAGAACAAATTTATTATACCTACATTAAAATTGTTATATAATTAATAACAATAACTAGAAAGATCAGAATATTATCCCAATTTTCAAGAACGAATTTTTCGACTATGCGTATATTTTTAATATATTTTTTTTACTTAGCAGAATTAAGACTTTCCCTAAGGCAATTTGAAAATTGATTTGTATTTTATCCATTCAGTAAATAACTCGTACCGTAAATAGGTCTCAGTCTCAAGGGAGACCAGACCCTGTGGTGCTAATTTCCGGAGATACCGTTTTTAGCAAAAACATCTGTAGCTTGAAAATACATAATGTTCGACTAATCTAACCACGTATTAGCTCGTTATCAATAAAACTTTTGAGAATAAAGTTCTCGTCAGATTAACAAATTAATTAAGCAAGTTTAATGAACTAATAAAATCTTTTGGGTTACTCCTATTTGATTAGTATCGGGTATCTTTCCTTTCATTTCCTCAAAGACGGTATTGATTAAATACTTTGCAAAATAAATCTAAAAAGTTTAGAGTCCTCGTGTACACTCGTGCGTAATAACAACGTTTGAAAAGATTTAAAAAACTCCGCTACATAAAAAAATTGTTGTGTTTTATGGCAACGTATTACTGGTTATCCCTGTTTGTATAATACAGATGTGACCTATGAAATTCCGACTACATATCAATATATAACTTTTGTCTGTATTATTACCATAAGCTAAGTTGTTACGCTCGATGCCGCTCAAAATTGTCTTAACATTTCTAGTAGAGCCAGTCCTTTTCTGTTATTGGACTGAAGTAATTTACTTGTGAAAGTAATTAAGACATTAATAGAAACTAATGTAACTTTAGACAGTTATCACCATTATTTGTCACGGCAATTATGAAAAACAATGTATTTTAGTTGATACAAATAAAAAATCTAAATCTGTATCTATCTTTATAAGCTGCAAGAACTGTTGCGAGTAAATATTGTAAATACATTTTGACGTACAATTTATTGCTTGCACGAGAACTCGCAGAAGCTGTCGAGCAATTTTATCTCTTCTTTATCTATTTGCTATGTAGTTTACGTTTGCAAGTTGCTGTCGAAAATTATTCGTTGCAGTTTTTTGCATATACAGCGCTAAAAATTGTGTCAAGCAGAAGTCTAGAGATAGAACACCTCTAGGCGTGAATCTTCACTTTTTTCGATATTTTTTTTTCTTTTTTTTGGTCCTACCTTGACCTGCAAGACATTATTGGCCACAGAGCCATGAATTATTAAGAGACATACTTTATTTTTATTTGTTATTACCGTAGATTTAGTATATACTAGCGTACCTATAGATCGGTTTTGTTTGATTGAGGCGAGACCAAAAACAAAATACACTAGTGTGCGTGGAATGTACATATGTGCAAGCAAGATATATAATTTTGTGGATTTTCCTTTTAGTTTGAGTTACATCCAGGCACTGCACAGGTTTAATCACGTCGAATTAACACCAAAACTACACTTAAAAACCATAAATTTTGTAAAAATAAATGGGATTTGTTTTAACATGACTGACGTTAGGGCGATACAAGCCCATGGCGTGTATAGGAAAAATGGTCTCGTCTATCTATCTCGCTCTAACAAACGCGGATGCTATGATATATCTCTTTTGCATTGCCAATCTTCTTACGCTAGTAAGTTATAATAAATCTATGGTTATTTCATATTTACTAACTTTGCGATTTATCATTTTTTTATGGCGCTATTGTATCAGATTGACCCACAATTGATTTTGTGTCTTCACCGATTTTGGAAAAAAAAGCATGTATCTTAATAATTCATAGCTTTGTGGCCAATAATGTCATGATAAAAAAACATTATAACTTTGGAGTTATAATGAATCGCGTAACATACATGGGGGTGATTCGGTTGCCCCTAGGGGTGCTCTTTCTCTGGACTTCCGCTTGACACTATTTTTGGGACACCCTGTATAAACGCGTCCTTAGAGTTGAAAGTTTCACTCGTATGTCATTAAACCGTAAGTGCTTTTCATAACTTTTCATATTACTAGCACTAACTTTGTATGCATAAAAATTCAGTATTTACTAGCGACACTATTTGGCTACTGGAAAGTTTACATAATGAAAATTTTTTACTTTAGTAGTCTTGGTCAGTTTTAATGTATTTATGTTTATTATTTACTAGTTCGGCGTCATCTTAATCTATGTATGTTAAGGTGTGTTCAGAAAAGCTAAAGGTTAAATGAAGGTTTGTTTGTTTTTTTGTTTGTCTCAAAGTATCCTTCGGAGCTATAATATTCTTTGTGCATTACTCCCAATGTTAAGAAAGGTTTGATTATTCAACATCACGCTATGAAAGAATATAACCGTGAACCCATAAACAACAGCTTGTAATTAATTACTCAACTTATTAATATAACTTTCATTGTATTTTGTTCTCCAAATAAATACACTTGACATACTGTGGATAGGAGTCTGGGCTTGTTGACCTGTATCACTCATAAAAACTAAATAGTCACCAGACTCTTGCAAAAATGGTGAGTTGCTGCTATTTGTATTTTATAGTCTAGAGAAACAAATATTTTTGTATCCTGAAAACATTTCTTTCTTTAAGTACATATACGATATAAAGATAAAATAATATTTTTCCCAGACTGTCTCAGTTTTTACATCATTCATCACAGTCGCCAATAGCGTGTCTGGCACTCTGGCTCCCTTATATTGAACCCCTCGTGCCTCGGTAGCTAGATTTATTGCGTCGTCATATTAAGCGACTCAAAAATATTATACTTCCATTATGATTAAAAACAAACAGAATTATTAAATAATAAAATAAAATACTAAACGAATGGTAGAGTTTTACACTAGCTCTACACTCTCGGGATGTAGAGCGAAGTGAAGTGAAGAGTTCACGAGATTGTAGAGCCGGCATTAAAAGATTTTTTTAAATATTATTATAGAAATACGACTGTTTTTAAATAAAACTCAATAATTATATACATAAACTTACGATGATGATTGATGACTATTACTCGATATCAAATAAAAGTGTGTACGTCAACGCACATAATTAATGGGATTGTAAACCATAACGAAAGCAGTATACTGTGAGTACCGAAGTGTCATCAATAGTATAATTTTCACAGCTGGAAACGCGTCTATCAGCTGGTGTTTCCTCCGTATCTGCTATTTTTGTTTGTCAGTAATTGTCAGTGAGAAGGCGGCAACGTGCGCGGCCAGACGTCCGCGAACGAAACGCTAGCATTTTTCTGCTGTATTTATACGATTTACGCAGTGCTCGATAACAAGTTAAGACAGTTTGTTTATTGTTTACAAAAGAATAAGTTACAAATTGTTCTACGTCTCTTTAGTTATAATTTAATCTACGTTGGTTATAAACAGTTTTTATTGCAAAAGTGTATATTTATGAAAATAACGTAAGTAATGTTTTCATTTTAACTTTGTATCGTCTGACATTGCTATTGTTTTTAATCAAATGTTTAATATCTATGTAGTTTTGTGGGTTTGAAAAATGTGAATCGCATTCACGTCGACGACGGTCGCGGCGAATTATTTTTGGCGCGAGATCTTTGACATGCATTAAAACAAAGAGAAATAATATTCAGTGTCGTCGACACATAATGATCGAACACTTTTCCGGAATCAGCTGTAAAATCTTGTGGATGCTACTTTGTGACTGTTTATTTTTGGGTACCTTTCATCGACACAGATTAAAATGTTGAATAAACAAAACTAAAAATAAATTGTGTAATGAACCATCTGGTATTACTGATGTCCAACCAGTTTTTGAAACTCATTGTTACTTTAATTACACATTAAAACTCAAGCTCTCTCTTTTTTCAGCTTTAGTTTGACACAAGCTGTAATTAAATGTGTCATTAAATTTAAAAATGCGTGTCATAAACTGGCTAATAGTCGGCGATAACACTTTCTTGTGGTCGTTTGCTTGTTTGCCGGTACGACATATAAAAAGAAATATTTTAATAATTTCGGTTCATAAGTTATTCCTTATCTCGTGTGCACAATATTCTCGATCGGTGAACGTAAACAAGCAATCGAGTTTCTTTGTTCAAACATACTATTTATATTAAATTATATTTTGAACGTTACTAATTACATTGCATTGTGTAATTAGATACATTGAGGGCATTGTTACTTGCTGATACGAGAATATGCTTAATTGTTAGTTCGTTTAAACACACCAAAACTATGCAGTGTAGAATTAATTAATTATTCAATATTTCCACAATGTTGTACTGGTAAGAATAGAGATGTAATGTAATTATGGTTGGTGTGTGAATTTTAGTGAAGGTTATAGGTTAACCTTTGCCATCGGCTTTGTTTCCGTATGTCGTACTTATCTTTTTATCTCAATGTTACTTTATTTTTAAAATGTACAATGTTATGTAAACAATTCAGACGACGCCATCTGACTTTGAGTTAAACTAGGCTTTGACTTCTGATAAGGGTACCTACAGGCAATTGAATGCCAATAGTTACATAATCTTTAGTAATACATTTACATAACAAACTAGGCTAAATGCTTGCCCCGCTTCGTCCGGGGCCCATTTAAAATAACCTATGTTACTCAGGGCATAAGCATTCCAATTGTTAAAGATTTTTTGAAATCGGTCAAGTACTTTCTGGTTGATTCGTTACAAACAGGCAAAAATATATCATTCCTGTTTGTGAAAATATTGTAGAAAAAAGCCAGAGCCAGAAAATAGAATTTACCAAATCATACTTTTAGTTCCACAGATTTTAATCACGTCCATTAAAATCTAAAGCTTTATTAGTCTATATTAGTACAGATAAAAATAAATACATTGATTATTTTATAGTTTTATGTGCGTGACAGACAGTAATCGTGTCGAAACCAAATCACGATACAATAAAAGACTACGCTATTTTCCGTCAGAGTTAACCCGTAATACCGAAATGGAATTTTGTACTTGAATAAATTAAATGTCTGTTTCCAGAAAAAAAAACGTTTTAATCCCAAAAGAATTTATAAAGAATTCACTGTGTAAATCACTGACCCATAACAATGAATTTTGTGGGATATAAAAGGGAGTTTTAATCTCAAATATTGTTTGTAAACGCAAATGATAATTTAGGTGAATAACAAATTATTTGTTATTTTATTTTATTTATATAAAATTTGTTAATCAATTGGACACAATTCACACAGCCAGCACCGCCATGATCACACTAACTTTAAAAAATATATATTTTTCAAAGACCTGTAACTTATTCTGAAAGGTTTACTTCCTGAGTTATTGAGGTATGATGAAAATCACTGCATATAAAAATCAGAATCAGTAATAACTTCTTTCTATCGCTTGAAGTTGAGTGAAAAGGAGAGTGTGGAAGGGCTTTACTGACGATTTTACTTCGTGTCTAAATTCACTTGTTTTAACTTCGCGAAAGTGTAGAGCTCGTAATGCTTTGGTAGCGCCGCCGCCGAGACGTCAGCTCTCAGTCTCAATCGTACGCTAGAAGGAAGAAGTTTAAGAAGAAATAACACTTATCCATATTTTCCCTGAGGATATAAACATAGTTCGAATGTCAGTAAGCTACAACTGCTGGGGAATATGTAACTAATGTTAAAAAACAACAGTTAAACCACATAAACACAAAAAAATAAGAAAACTATAGGTATTTCAACACAAGAGAACTTTTTCACATTTGTGAAAAGCAACTGTCAAAATGAAAAAAGTTAGTGCGGCGACCCAGTGCATCGATACTTGTGTTTGTTGTCGGTTTTTCTTGCTATCACTAATTAAATATTAATAAAATATTATACAAGGTATCAATATAAAAACGATCTAAGAAAGTTTCTTTGAATAGAATACAACGTCTTGATTAATTTGCGCCGTAATAAAGAAAAAACAATCATGTTTTTAATTAACTACACTCAGTCAACTCACTTATAATAATATTTTACATATACAACAATACAGTATAGAAATGCCATAATGTGTGGTCGAGGTTTTGAATAACACACGGCTTTAATAAATCGGTTTATTATACTAAAATTTCACTTCATTTACAAAATAATTATCTACGTATCTTCTCATGGATTAAAATCGTCACGTTCTTCATTACAACAATATTACAAAACTCTTCGAAAGGTTAACGTAATTATACAATCAGTTATATCATTAAACACAAGGACTATCTCGAATATTAACTACGATACTGTTGTAATTTTTGTTTATGTTTGCTTAATCATATTGAACTTGGCTATAGAGATAGATAACGTTTTTATATTGCAAAGGCGGTAAACATGAGTGAGTACCTACTTACAGGCTACAGCTTTGTTCACACTGAAATTCTTAATGGGTAAATATGAAAAAATCATGAATTATTTGAGATGTCCATAGTAAACAAAAGTTATACTTTGTCAAAGAAAATTACTCGTTACTTGGACTCTACCTTGTATGTACCCTATTTTGACTGACGTAATTATGATAATCCTTTTCCTATTTGTAATAGGATTTAAATTTATCATGAAACGCAAACTGTTACATAACAATCAATCAATCAAATCATTTTTATTCAAATAGGCATATTTCAAGCACTTTCGAATCGTCACATTTTTTTGTCACATTGATTTGTGCTAAAAAGACCTGGCAAGAAACTTAGCACTTGCTCTTTTAAAATGGTAATGATAAGAGTTACAATTATGTTTTTTTTTAAAGTAAACATTGAAACATATATTTTTTTTAAATGCAATTTTAAAAATAACAGCAAAAATTAATAATAAAAAAGGCGTATCAATATACTGCAATGGTAATATGATTCTAGTTTAGAAACTATTACCTCACTATTCACCTCATTTCCAAAAAGATAGTGTTATTTTATCAAGATGTGATTTGACCTCGGATAATTTTTATAATTTATATTGAAGGCAGTTTGGCACCTTATAGTGTCAAGTATCAATAATTCACTCAATGCACACTAGTTTACATAACTGTGGCTGTCGGTAGGTACAGTCGACCCCTTATCGCTACGATAAGAGCGGTCATACAAACGCCTCCGAACCTGACTCATGACACTGCCAACAAAAACAACGATTGGGCTACATAGGATATGATATCCATTCATCAATTGTTTTGCCTAATTTTTGCCGATTGGACCGATAACTTAATAATTTCGTGACCTCAGAGGCCAAATGGGTAGAAAAAAACACCAGAATATAATGAAAAACAACCATTATTTAACTCTATGGAGTTGTTGCTACGTTGTTGTTACGTTAAAAAGGGTTTTAAAGGAGTTTAGTGGCCGAGTAAGTGCTATTGTCAATAGACAAAATATTGAGCTGAAAATACTGTTCATTGCCAAACAGAAGTAGATGGATCTTTCGATTGTAAGTCCAAATCCCAACAAATATGTCTGTGTTTAGACTAATATTGGTTCCCAATTTGATTGACAATATTCGTATCATAATATGTTTACTTATCTCTGTCTGAACTTGTATACTTCTTTACATAGGACAAAATGAAGTCCCTTTCCTGTCTGTCTGTCTGTCTGTCCCATTTCTGGCCCTATGTATGCTTAAATCTTTAAAACTACGCTACGGATTTTTATGCGGTTTTTTTAATAGATAGAGTCATTCAAGAAGAAGGTTTTTAAGTATAATACATTCTGAAATTCCCACGGGAAAGCGAGATACACGCAAACGGAGCGGCGTAGGTTTAGCTAGTAAATAATAAATAAAGTTTCTATATAAGTTTCAGAACGGATTACTTACTCTAATTAGAAGCTTCTTTATGGTAATATTTCATTAAACATATCCTCCATATCCTAACACAGCAACCCTTAACCCTTCTACCAGACTTCTAGCCTGAGGGAATTGTTTTCAGACGGTACAGGGAGCGGCAACTAGTAAAAATTCTAAAAAGTATATTTTCTATATAAGTACTTAACTTATAAAATATAATGAATAATAATTATCTTGATATTCGATATTTTTATTATGTATTTACACTATTCAAATGAAAGAACTCGACATAAACACATTATTAATCTATTCAAAGCTGAAGAGTTTGTTTGAACGCGCTAATCTCAGGAACTACTGGTTCGAATTGATTTTATTTTTTTGTGTTGTATAGTCCATTTGTCGAGGAAGGTTTTAAGCTATATAACATTTCGCTGCGACCAATAGGAGCGAAGCATCAATGAAAAATGATGCAAAAACAGGGAAAATTATTAATATTTGAGGGCTTTCGCGATAGTGTTTTCGACAACCACGCAAACGACAGTCGCGGGCACAGTTACTAATAAACGTAGATTCTAGTCGTTAGTTAGAAGGTTAACTAAAAACTGTTTTATCACTTTCGCACGACATTTAATTCTCTTGAATGACAGTGACCAAAAAAATATACATATGTAATCCCTCGCTCGCTGTACTACGTTTATTACTGAAAGTAAGAGTATAATATTATAGATTTGTTATAGCTGACATTGAAAGTCCTTATGCATTGTATTGTACATTGTTGTATAGAAACTGATAAACGCCGATACGACCTTTGTCTCCAAGCATGATTGTTGTGTATGACACATCGACACATGCCACCATCATAATGAATGTTCGATTATATTAACTTAATGCTCTTTACAGAGTCAGTTATAATAGACTATAACAATATCTATTTATTTATATGCACTTGATTGTTGTAAGTAAATACAAAACTCGTTGCTTATTTATTACCCACAGAGATTTTATATTGCATCTTAGAGCCCCTTCACACTGAGCGAAAGACCGCTTTCGGATGAGCGTATGCGCAACAGTTCAACGCTATGCAACGCGGTAAAGAGCAAAAATTATGTTTTAAAATGCCTGATAAAATTACAATTTGTTCAATAGAGTTACATAACACCACTGTTGTGGGAGCACCATTAAAAGTCAAATTATTCCGTTTTCTAATCATTGGGCGCAGTCACGCCATAGTTGCCTCTGGATTTTTATATGGAGCAATAATTTTATCCAAAAGTAAGAATTTAGTTCCGTCAGCCAATACGCAATTTCGTTCACACAGTAAATAATGTTACGTTTGTGGTGGAAAACAGGGGTGGATATGAAATAAATCACGATTCACGATCACGTATCTATAGTCCATATTTTTCTTTAGGGTCTTTAAATTCACGATCACGTACTACATTTTAGTCCATATTTCCTCTTTATGGTCTATCTAAGACTAGTTCTTTTTGATGTAAACATGAAAGAGTTTTTCTTTACAACATCTTACTATCAAATGTCAGATGTGTCAAGTTACATAACAATATTAACATAAAAACACCATAAAAATAGTGTTTTATTGTGATTAGGTACCAATTTCAGCATAGATATTGCCTGATATTGTGACTAGTATATTATTAGCTATATTCTTGTGTATTGATATGATAACCCAAAAAATCATGTAGTGGCTTATCAACAAATCACTTGTGTATATAGCCGATATAGCCATATCTACGTTATTGACATGCTTCAATATGATATTGATTGATGATATTCAACATTCGAGATAACCAGTAACGGATATTTGGGAATTAAAACATGTGCCTTGCACTGCCTTCCTCCATCCGCGGTCAGTTCGGTGCAGAAGTAGGTAAGTTTATTTATTAACTGGGATCTGTGAATGCTACCTGTATTAAGGACTCTACACGTAACGTACCTATCATGCATGGTTGGTGACGGAACGATTCAGTGGTTGTTTCATATAAATTCATACAAACATTTTTTGGCATATTATAATGTTTCTTGTAAACTTTTTCGGTAAAACAATATTTTTCTAGGATCTTTATACATCATACGTAAGTAACTGAGCGGTGTCAATAACCTCATTTCATTCGCCTTCGTCTAATCACAAAACTTTTTATATTTCAAGTTAACGAAATAACCCACCAAATAAATTCGCTTTCAGAAAGCGAATCCAATTTATTTATACTCCCATATTTTTGTATTACCCACACAAACCCACACCAAATATACACGGTACGATCAATCTATATGTATAATAATGGTTCTCATTAATTCTGTTTCTGATTTATTTTTGTTTGTTTCAGTTGGAGCGCAAGAGCCGAACAGAAAAATGTCTCGACTTGAATGCGAGAGAACATTTAGTAAAGTCGTATTAAACCGCAGATAGATGTGATTGAATATAATGGTCTACAACAATAGATAAACTATTCTTAATAGTTGCCATTTTTGTATTTCTACTCAGTTTTCGTTCTTCCGCTTGTCTTTCCATTAAACGATATTCCCTTAAGCCAAAGTACATTTATAACCATTAGTACAATTTAACAATAACTGAGAACAATAAATAAGTTTATAGAAGAAACTGCAATTATAAGAACGTATCATATCTAGACGACAATATTTAATACGTAATATACTAGAAGAGTATGATCTATATAGGTACAATAAACGCTTCACAAGTCATATCAAGTACATATTCAGCTGCCTTATAAGTGACAAATTTATACTTAGTGCCAAAATAATAATTTAGAAGATGTCTAAAGAAGGTGTGGTGAAGGTTACGAAGAATGGACATGACGCGCAGGCGCAGGCCGCCGCCTTGGAGTCCCCGTCGAGGGAATCGTCCATGGGCCCAGCGCCGCCACCCGACGGAGGATGGGGTTGGATGGTGGTCTTCGCTTCATTCATGATCCATATAGTCAGTAAGTACATCTTAATATTAAATAACAGAATTTTATTGCGCGTATTTGTTTATTTTTGGCGCCAAGTCGATAAAATCGTGCTTCTTCTTTTTGACTGTGGCAACGACACTTCATTCGATGATTATTTATGCCATCATCAAGTGTTATTAAGTTCAATTGATACTCAAGTAGAATTTGTTCCAACCGACATCTACTCTCTTCATTAATTTGCTTATTGATGTGCTTACTGTTATTTACAAATCGTAAAACCTTATTACTTAAATGAAAGTTCAGCTCTGCTTTCTGAGGCAGAAACGTTTTCTCTAAATCAAATCAATCGTTATTTTACATCGCGACGTTTAATAAACTCACAAAATCAACATAGGTTTTTAGAAGTTATAAACTGTTTCTTTACAATATTGATAACTATATAACATCCATAAATTAACGTTTTTTACGATCTAAATTTTATTACTTCACTTCTTGCTTGACATTATCAGCAGTCTCAATCTTAATAATTATCAAGTACCTACCTAATAATGTTACATAATTACTACTACTAATATCAATATAATTAGCGAATTATCAATGATTGCGGACAGTTACCACGATACTAAACGTTATCTAATTGATCTTTCCATTCATGATTGTTGTAACTTACTGTCTGCTGATTAAATTAATGATATTGTTACGTTATCAACAATATTTACGGTATTGAGATTTTTTTTCGACTCTTACTTTCAAGCTGCTTCGTTTGTGGTAAGTAAATTTGAATTCATTCGAGATAACCAAACAATAGCGCGAGTTAAAAAATAATATTAGCGCCATCTGGATTTGGTGGGTGCAGCACTATGTAGAGGCTGCAGAGCTATCTACAGGAGAAAAAATATGTTGGTTTTTTCGCTTTTCCGTTAGAATGAGATAAATTTACGGGATAAAAAGCTATGTTTTTAAGACGGTTTTTTATAAGTTTTTTTCATTTTTCTAGTTAAGCATTTGGTAATTTTACAACAATTTAGTGTGCTGTTCATATAAAATCATGGCTGGCAATAAATTCAATGTTCAATACAAGTCTTTACTTATTTCGCTTGGCACAGTAAATCAGAGTGGTTCTTGGTGTAGTTCGATATTCTGAAATATGACAAAGGCAGGTTGTTCGGTTTCTGCTCGGTTGCCCAATAGTTGATAGCCCAAACTTCGCACAAAATAGATTACATTTCTTAATTACTTACTTTTATAAATTTTAACCTAATATTTTAGCGGAATGGAGTCGTTTTTCGTACTTAACGTTAATTAGAGAATTAATACATCAGCATACTTTTAGACATCGACTTGCCTAGGGGCATGATACGTGTACTTACCTCTTATATTTCCCATTTTCCCAGTAAAAAGCATAATTATATAAGAATCATTACGCACACAAATTCATATTTACCGAGGTTAAACACAAACACGACCCCTTAACAATGACTGTGCAGAATATGCGACTTTACTGTCTATGCGGATTGCGGAATTGGAGCGGCTCTTTTCCCTCAATTTGTGTGCTTAGGGAATCTAGTCTATGACTTTTTTAATACCTGCTCCGTTTTATTTTATTTATTTATTTATTTATTTATTGCATTACATGTGACACATACATTATATTACTGTACATAATACATAGCAGTTATCTACATGCACCTTTTAAGGCATAGCAATTTGAGTAGAAAAAGAGAGGCAGACATTTAAATTAGTTTATCTTCCAGATATTCATTGACGCTATAGTACGCTTTATTAATTAGCAATCGTTTAACTGATTTTATAAATTAAATAATTAATATAATATAATAATTAATATATTAATTAATATATTTTTATAAATTAATTTTATAATTAATGAGTTTATAAATTTATTAAGTTTATGAACAGTTAATCCATCTTATAATAACTTACCATGAACAGTATAGAATAATAACTAGACGTTTAACTAATTATAGGCAAACATGACAAGCAATTTTTAAAATAAACTATTTAAAACAAATCATATCAGTAGTTTATATTATAAGTAGGTACCTACTCTTGATTAAATTATAGATAGATAGAATACTCTTTATTTGCATTACACACAGGAAAAGTACAAATAAAAACAATCTTACAAACTAGTGTAAATGCAACAAGGCGGCCTTATTGCTAAAATGCAATCTTTTCAATTATATTCACATTATGAACAATATTGCTTTATAGCTATACGTACCTACAGATTTGGACATAATCCAAAATGTTGTTTGTCTAGTGATTAATGTTATAAATAATAATTTTATGCATACGACCGTTGCTCATGCAAACACAAAGGTTAGGTTACAAAATTGCACACATTTAAGTACTTAAATAGACAACAAATAGTTTTTACTTTAGATGAAATATATTGTGAAAATGAGTGTGCGGATGGAGCTCTTCCTCCTGGCGTGGTTCGTCTTCACTTTTGCTTTATCTTCAACCTTCTTTCTTCTTCTTACTTCAACTTTTATTCCTAGTATTAATAAACCACATAGGAATAGTTCCTATGTGGTTTAATTAAACTATACGTACTCGATGTTTATACCATACTACCCGTATGTACCTATGCCCTTTAAATTTTTTGTATAGGTACAAGATTAACATTCATACATTAAACCTTGTAAAATTTGAGCTTTATAATAAATAGATATATGAGTAAGATTACTCTTAGCAGAGGTCGGGTAACTTTACTTAACATGAGCACAATACTGTTTTATATAGCATTTTCCGTGACGTCCCATTACGAAGGCGCTACTGAAAATTATGTCAAGCATAGACTCTCACTGTCTGTACCATACGTATAATGTTAGCTATTCTCTTAGAACAAACAGTTCTCAACTAGCACTTATTCTCAACGTACTGTCGTCATACTTTAAGAATGGCGACCTTAAAATCTAAGGCTTTTAGAACTTCGTCGTTAGCTAGGTAACATTAGAACAATATAAAATTTTCCCATTTCCATCTGGCTCCATCAGGGGCCCGATTCTACTAAACAAATGCACCAATGGACTCTCAATGGTGTCTCAATCGTGTCTCAATAGAATGTCGATAGTGTATCAGTGGAATAGTATGCAATAACCTTATTGTTTAAGTCCATAACAAATGTCAAAAACTATTCCACTGATACACCATCGGCATTCAATTGAGACACGATTGAGACACCATTGAGAGTCCATTGGTGCATTTGTTTAGTAGAATCGGGCACCTGTTCAACTTCCAATAGAAATGCATTTAAAGTATGTTCATACTCATATCAATAACAGAAATAAAGCTTACGTATAATATTTTTAAATATTGTGAAAACGTTTTTTTAGTTAAATATATTGTAGATATAGTTCTCATCCATTATTATGTATGCCCATACTGTCTCTAGGGAGTGCGGATAATAGAAGTTTGCGATTGCGGAAAAAATCCTATTGAATGGACTTTCTATATGTCAATAAGCCCCTTAGGTCCTATTAGACTCATGGAGGTGAAATTAAAGAAAAAATAACGTTTTATTCCCACGCCTTAACATACTCAGAATAATATTAATAATAGTTAGTTTATTTTATTTTATAAATGTAATCAAGCTAATTAGCTAGTTGCCCACTCAAGTTTGCAAGGGCCTCACAGGGTCACAGTTCACACGATATTTGTTGCACAGAACACAGAACATTGATTTTATGATTCGTTATAACCTACACCATAAAATCTGTGACTTGCAATTAAGAATCTAATCTTAGTATTTCTAGTTTTATCATATACCGACTTCCGTTCCTTGACGTCATATAACACAGCATTTACTATATAAAGTATATTCATGTATAAATATGACAAAGAAGGCTGTACAGGGTTATGTATAGACATATATCTTGGAAACCTGACACTGCGACATTTTGTAAAAATTAAAAAATTAAAAATTACTGCCTACATCAGGCACCTCAGAAATCTTCATGCTAAAGTCAATAAGAACAGGTGTTGCAACTTAAAAGATAATGTATAAAGTATAGAGGTCGATAGAGCCATTAAAAACCGTTCAAACAGAAGCTAGACTCCACATATTTGTCAAGGTAATTTAAATATTGTTTGTGGACTACTAAAATGTGATACTAATCACATGATGCACACTCACATATCACCGTCAATTTGTTTTTACTCTGTACATAAAATATATCTTATATTAATATTTAAAGTTACGTAAAATTCAACAAATGTGTTATCTAAATTACAACAGGCATTGCCACATTGTTTAATCTAACCTAAAATAGAGATGTTATGAAGACTTATTTATATCTAGCTGATACTCGCAATTTTTATCCGCCAAATTCTGTTGTTCCCGGATCCCTGTAGCTTGATGTTATCTCTCGATAAATGGACTATCCAACAATAAAATAGAAATTTCAGCATTCAAATAACAAACTCTTCATTTTTATGTTAATACTAAAGATACTATCCATTTCAAGAGATCAATGAGAAGAGCATACAACTTCTTACACAAGAGTGTGGTATTTTTGTCACGCAACAATTTATCCTTATTTTGTTCAAGTATATTTTTAACATTCTGAAGACAACCAACATCCTGTTACTACTTAAATGCTCTCTCGATAAATGTAGTAGGTATCTTAATGGCCGTTTTCTCCATTCAATTTCACAGTTTTGAATCTGAATAACCAGTTGTGTAACAACGTTGTTAGAACGCGTCACATCTCGCCTGAAAAGGGTCTCAGATTTGATGTCTGCGGTATAATATATTGTTTTATACGCCTGACATAAACTGACAGGTATTTGAGGCACTAAAATCTGAAGCCGTGTTTTACATAGGAAATGAAACGTTTAATTCAGAGAGTAAAGCGTACAAGTCGTACCTCCATGCTGTTGCCGCTGCGGGCTGTAAGTGCCCTAATCTCGAGTTCGTGGACCAACATACGTATATAGGTCTTAAGATTGACAACAGATTAAACTGGGGTCCGCATAAAGAGTATGTCTGCAATAAACTTAGATCAATCCTAAGCAAAATGGTAATATTAAAACACAAACTACCCTACACATCACTCAGACTTTTGTACTTGGCACTAGCCGACTCTGTAATCAGCTATGGCTTGAGCAGTTGTGGTAGGACCTATAAAACATACATTATGGACATATATAACCTTCAGTTGCGAATTCTTAAAACAATAATACCGTATAATGTAAAAAATAGACTAAATAATAATGAGCTAGAAATTTTTAAATTCTGTAACGTAATCAATGTATTCGATAAGGCTAAAATGCTTATACTTTCTGAATGTAACAAAACAATACAGCTAAATGTAAAATCGAGACCAAATCACTTAAGACAATTAAAGTCATTGAAATATCTGCTACCTAAATTTAATAATATTTATGGAACTCGTATTTCAAATTATCTCATACCTTGTAACTTAAATGAGACAGATGAACACATTCAATGCATGTTTTCTCAAGGCTATAATGGTGCCAAATGTAAAAAATATTTAAAAAAACTGTATGTGAGCGACCAGCCGTCGATAAGATAAGCCCTGCGTGGCTTAAGTCGTGCGGTAAATAAACTAATGTGTTAAATTATTTTGGAAATAAAAAAATAAAAATAAAAAAAAAGTATTTTCTCTGATCATTGATTGCATGTCATACGTTTGAATGTTATTGAGTAATATTGTTATTTACACAGTTCCCATAACTTAGTGTATCATGGGTCGGTGCATCTTCTTTTTCAGTATACTTATCTATATTCTATTAGCTGTCTCATCCACGCTTATATTCAACCTATAAATGTCATGTAAGTAAAAATAACATAATGACATAGGTATTACACCATAGCCAAAATTACCATCGTTAGCAAAAGAAATGGCGAAAGAAACTCAGTTAAAGAAACCCATGAAAATTCTTACATGGTTAGTAATACTTTAGCAATGCTCCTGGTATTACCAGTATTACTACGTAGTACTATTTATTATTCTGTGGTATTATCCATATGCTACGTAGACTGCTACTGCTAACCACCAGGCGGCCGTATGTTTAAGTTTGCCAACTTAACCCGCAATGCCCTTGGTGGTATAAAAAAAAACAAATCGAGAAGTCTTGTTGTCCTTAAAAAAGTTTTGCGTTTCAAAGAAACCCAAGCAAGGATAAGATTCGAGGCTACTTCAAGGATGCGGGCAGAGAGGCGCGTGGAATGAAATATTATTTTCATCCATCAGTCGCTGACATCCAAGATTGCTCTATTCACGTCAAAACTAAAAGAGTATACAATACATTAGTTGTGACGTAGGATAAACTAGAATAAAAAAAGTTCAAGTAATTGTTATATGTTTTTTCTGCTGCCTCAAGGTCACGTATTTTATAAAGTAGGTAATAAAAAGTAATATTTGTAAATTATTTGTGAGGCTCGTAAACTCGACTAATTTTAAAAATCATTTTCACTAATTTTACTATACTTGCCTGCTTTTAAGTACACTAGCTAGATAAATGGCCAGTACTCTCGCATAATGTGTGACACTTAACCCAAAAAGCTTCAATGACTAGTAGATTAACTTTCGGCTCAAGTCACAAACACTCTGTAGTCGTCCTTAGTAATATTTCACTCCAGATGACTGTGACGTGAGTCATTCATTAGCCCAACGCTCTTTCATTGGGCAATAGATTTACTGAAGTCTCAGTCGTGCGAACTACTATTTTTATTTTGATAAATATTTCTTGATTGTTTATGTAAATATTTTTAATGCAAGATACGTTGCAGGAAATATAGCGATATAGTCTGATAAGGAGGGATCGCCCCTGACAAACTGACTTGCAAGAAATGCTATGCACGAGCGAAGCCACGGGTATAAGCTTCTGGTAGTTTATAATGTTAAAAGTATTTATTATCTATCTATACTAATAATATCATAAAGAGGAAAGATTTGATTGTTTGTTTGAATTGAATATGGCTCTGAAACTACTGGACCGATTTCAAAAATTCTTTCACTAGTAGCAAGCTATATTATCAGGGAGTGACATAGGCTATAGTTTTTCCCGAAATTCAATGTGGTTCCCACGGGAACGGGCCCGGAACTTCACGCGGACGAAGTCGCGGGCAAAAAAGCTAGTTTGCTATATATCAGATACTGCCATACTTCATTTACGTATAAATATATATTTTATATCATAAATCTTGTATAACCCTTAAACCTAAAGGTTGACTGTTATGTGATGTTAATAAAATATATAAAAAACTGTTGTTTGAGATCTCCCCTTTCCATAAAATAGCAATAAATGCTTGTGTGACAGATGCTCTTCAAATTTATTCGTATGTATCAAATTTATTACTCCGCTTCATCCTTTCCATAACCATCTCGTAAACGTCATCTTTTGCAAATAATATCAAAAGCTACGGGTCTATGAGACAGACTTGTATGTAATAAAAAGACTTTTACAACAATAAGTTGTAAAAGTCAACTTATTTTCGGAGACTCAGTTATGTATCTAGCTCTAGGCTAACCTTTATGCAAATAGAAAATCTAAATGTTTTTATTCTTAAGGCCATCAGCTCTTCTATTTATGATCCGTAATAATTTCCCATTAGCTGATTAAGGGTTTAATACAAAGGTTTTTCTTTTGAAGCTATGTATTTTTCAGCGTTAATAGTCAAAATTTTGAAATTGTATTAAACTCTTATTGTACTGTTATTAAGTTACATGTTTTGATGTATATTTGATCGATTCTTTGATTGATACGAAGTCAGTACTAAATTCGGGTGGCTTTCTACCATTCTGACTTGAACCGCCATGTTTCTTCCGTGTTCGCTTTAACTGCTTCGATTGCCAGACTGTCATTTGTCAAAATAAAAGATATTCCTTAAAGATTCGTTTCACATTCTTACATTTTGCTAAACGTAGGTAAAGTGAGTTTTAACTTACATATATAATGTTGCGTGCGACGTAACAGTTTCGCGGGCCATTTGTCCCATTTTACACCTATTGTTCCTTGAATTCTTATGTAAAACTAATACCTATAAGGTTTATTGGCAAACTTTATGAACAAAATATTCATAGTAGCCTAATTAATAGATCTGCACTGCGGATAAAATATGTTATCATAGTAATTAAATCTGAGCACAATAATTACAACTTTAAGGGAATACAAAATTTATTTATTTTGCTGCGGTGTAAACGTACCTATTCATTTAAGTACTTAGAAGTATTTATAAGTGATCTCTTCACTTATAAAGATCTTTTATCGTGTTTTATTTATACATTAAAATATCTGCTCGTTCTTATCCAGATAATGCAATGTAAACATTATATCGTATTAGTTAAAACTAATACGATCAAAAATTGTAGAAAATCCTCTTTCTTTTATAACGATATCAAGATATTACTAAAGATGTATGAATTTTTTAGTTTGATGTCATTTATTAAATCTACAGAATGTAATATAGACTTTACTGAAGTTATTAATAACATAATTAGCATGTATTATTGTATATAACAAAGTCATTACAATCATTATGTAACGATCAAAACCGAAGTTTGTTTTTGCGTGTTTGGAACAGATTGGTACTTTCGTAATAAACATTCCTCATTTTATAACAGGCTAAGCTTAGGAAAGAATTCACGCAATATGACAAAAATAATTTCTAAAAAGACAAACTGCCAGCTCTAAATTAAAAATGTTTACATAACTTTTTAAAAGACAAACCTTAACAATAAAAGCTCGGCGCAACTGATATCAATGTGGGTCAGGTGATGGTATCACTGCTTTTGAAACCTAACATCACTGACTTGGATTAAGTACTGCCGTGCATCGACAATATCAATATCATCCGAAACACGGAAGCTCGAGATTTTTAAACCTATTCAAATACAAGCTGAGTCCATCATTGCAAAAACGTCATCACGATTCTTATGACTGAATTAACATAGATAGATAGAATAATATTTTAAGATACAAGTTCGTAGCGGGCTCTATACAGCAGCAGTAGTC
This sequence comes from Endotricha flammealis, assembly GCA_905163395.2. NCBI lineage: Eukaryota > Metazoa > Arthropoda > Insecta > Lepidoptera > Pyralidae > Endotricha > Endotricha flammealis. Next base: position 13,210,092 of record LR990856.1, on the reverse strand, counting down.
AACATATCGTCGCAACACTACTGATTTCTATTTCTATGATAATAAAATTACACCATCCGAAGTTGATGAGGACGTGTCGTCGTGTGGCAAACACTGTACCTATGATGCAAAGTACTCGGTGCACGGTACTGACAGTGTCGCTCGCCAGCAGATAAACAGTGCCGCCAAATAGTAAAACAAGTTTCGAAATCATGACATGAAGCGACAGAGCGCCACGATATGTCGCTGCGACTGGTTGCCAGTTGCCGCTGTGTGGAATCAGCAACGAAATGATTGTAAAAATTACACAAAAATAATACTACAGCAGACTAGCGTTGAAAACCGCAACAAGTCGACCTTATTTCTAAAAAAAGCAGATGTAAGGAAATGTTTTGTTAATTGACCCTGAAAGCTTTATGGCTTGATAACTCCCAAGGGGTGGCATATTTTTTCGTACGCATCGGAGCAAACACCGCGTGTTATTTTTTACCTCGGGACCCGGTAAATGTCACAAGTGAAAAGGATTTTAACGGAATGATATTCCATGTCACTGAACGTGATTTTATGTTTTTTTTATTGCGATGTTTTTGGGTTTATTGAGGACTATAAAGTAATTTATGACCTTTGAAGATTGGAGACTGAAATTGATTCTCATGTCACAAACAATAGGGCAATTGTCTATGACATATTTGTCAACATTACCAAAGTAGACAATAACATAAGCACAAAAGGCTTGGGTTGACTGGTCAAAGTTACCAAAGTTTTCCCGCTACCCCAGATGTGAGATTAGGCTGACAAATTAATTACTAACTCTACGGATAAAATTAAAAAAACAATCGCGTTTGTCACCTTTTCACGTAGTCGAATTGAAGAACCGATTTAAAGGAAAATTTTGATGGAGAGTTTTATCCGGAAATAAAAATAAATTCGAGAAAAACAATATTGCGTATGTAAAGACGCTACGGAAATAAATAATATATGACATAACTTGGTTATTTACAAAACATAGCTTCAATAACTACTAATAGGGAGGTAGAAATGCGCTATTTATTTAACCAATGACTTTAACAGTATCAATTTCCTGATGTAAGTCAATAACTTAGAACTTCTATTAGTATTTATAGAACTAATAAATTGTTACTCTTTCTTGTACCTAATAATAAAGGGCACCTTATCTCAACGCACTCGCCGACATTGACCGATGAATGCAATACATCGAACCACAGGGAATAACAGACAATGAATATTGCTACATTATTATGCTTAATTATTATTCCTATCCTGACATGTATTGAAAAAATAATGCATGCTTCAACCTCCTGAACGAATAAAGTGGTTGTTGGATAAAGAAAATTCTAAAAGAGAGCAAAAAATACTAGTATTAATATCTAATTGGGCCCTAAGTTGATGTTAATTTGTATTAGGTAAAACGCTTACCGATTGCAAAGTCTGTTTGAGAGTTGCCTATATAGATCCTAGGTATTATGCATCCGGCACGACTAGTAATCATACCATTGACACAATTTCACAGAAACGCGATGGTTGTTGCGTGCAGTGAACGCATTCGTTGAGGAAAATTATATGAACCAAGAAACCAATCGCCTTGCAACGTAAAGATGTTATTCGAAGTGCCCTTTTCTAAACAAAATACAGCAATTTGCCCTTTACCGCTATAAAGCCACAAATATTGGAAAGGGTAGCCATTTTTGTCATTTTGTTCAATGAGTTAGACGGTATATAGATAATTTCCGTAGCAGAGGAGATAGATAGAAAATGCTTTATTTGCAATTCGCAATAGTAGAACACAGTAAACATAAATATCTTACACACTAGTGAAATCGCAACAAGGCCTTATTGCAAAGAGGAGGTCGATGGTGCCGTTGTGTTTATCAAAAGAACGGATAACTACGGCTAGCAAGACACGAAGCAGTAAATTAAAAATCACGAAAAGCTACGTAATGTAGGGGTTGTTCACTGAGTGGCCCCACGTAGGGTAGGTGGTAGGTGGGTATCCACTAACTCTTACTTATTAACGAGTAAAATATCTAAGTTTGGGTTGGTTGGTGAAAACATGAATTTATTAATTATTTCGCCATATATTATCCTAGAAATTAATATAAATGAATGAAGATTTATTTTCTTATATTAGAAGCTTCACCTGACCCAGTGACCTACCTTAGCGGAACTTCCAACAATGTGTTTTCTTTGTTCGGCTATCGTTCACTTTGCTTACGATCTGACACTGACAAGCAAGACAATATCCTCGCCGATATATTAAAATGTAGGAAAGACTTCACATTACCGCCGAAAACCGTACGTTGCCATTGCCAGCGATACCAATCTCCGTCTAATTTTTAGTAAGGTGAATTTTTCACACTACATCTAGGGAAAAAATGCAGATACCTATATCTTACTTATTTTACATAAGCGCTTATAACACTACGATATTCAGTCTGACAAAAGAGATGTAGTATTTAAATGGTGCAATACTAAGAAGTGAGAAGTTGTAAGTGCTTCTCGCTTATTCGTATTGCACCATCTCTTTTGTTAGACTCTGAATATCGTGTGTAGTGTAATAAGCCCTTTAGTATAAAATTAAGTCGCTTTTGCTGTCTGTTCGCTTAGATCTTTTGAACTACTCAAAGGATTTTAATGTGTTTTCCATAATAGTTAGAGTAGAGTGATTCAAGAGGAAGCTTGATATGTATGACACATACAAGGTTTTACTGAAATTTCTAGGGAAAAACGGGTTACATGCAAACAAAGTTACGCAGGTTTCGCTAGTTGACTGGACCTTTTTTTTGCGTCAATATTCTATGAAATTTCTTCTCCGGTCGAGCCAGCCAATATCATAATGGCTCTAACACTCAAAGTTCAGCCTTTATTCAAATTGACACTAATAATGCCTCCTTGAATATACTTGATAAAATGAAGTGTAGTCTATCAATAGAGTCACTTATCAATCTATTTAAATAATATGTCACTCATAGACTTATCTGCACTGGTTTTGATAAACAGTAAATGATAATAGTATTTCGATTTTATAACTATGTCGAATCGTTTAGAATGAACCATACATCGAGCTTAGCTTATTCCCTCTGACGATTCCTTCTCTATTCAATCCCATTCATATTCTAATCCGAAATACACTGAAGGCGGGTCGGTTTCAGGGAGTGAGTGGGTCAGGCGTGAGGTCCGCCCGGACACTATTTTATATAGATGCTCAATCGGCACATTTCGCTGATGATTTATGTTTGGCCACCTGATGGTCAATGACTTGGTTTCCGAATAAACTTGGTTTAAAACTTTTCAATACTGACTCTACAATTGTATGTACACGTCACGCATACGTAGTTGTCCGGGCTTCACTAGTAATTTTTTAATGAGTGATCCAAATCTATTACGTAAACTCATTACAATCATTGATTTACCAATCTATTATTTATTAATCAGGAATTAAACAAATTAATGATATATTTTTATTGATTTCAATCAAACATTGTTTCGTAAATTTTATCATCATTTCTATGCAATGTCGATAACATTATGCTGATTTTTAATCATCCCTAATTTTATCGTGACTTTCTAAAATTTTTCTCACTTATCTAACAGGGTCGCGTCGTTCTCTTGTCATGTTGTATATATTACTAGAGAAACCCGCGCAACTTCGTTTGCGTTTATCCCGCTTTCCCGTGGGAATTTAAAAAAAATCCTTTCTTATCGGTTGCCTACATCATACACCACACTTTTCAGAACACACCCAGGGTTCAAGCTTCAGGTCTCTACGATCAAGACAAAACATTTTCATATGTATAGATGACTATTTTTCTATTTATTTAAGTACTTCTCATTACAATCTTTGGAATTTATGAAATAGGCTAGCCCGACCGGTGAAGTGCCACCCTTTTACAGAATATTGACGTGAAGCAGCAATGCGTTTCGTTCGGAGAGTGAAATATCCGAAATTCTTGTTTGCCACCTTTGTAAAAAATCTAGCTCTGTCCTTATACTATTTCTCGCTATATCCTGTTTTTTCCTGTTATAGGTCGGCAACGGGTCAGGGACCCTAGAATCTATGTGCTCCATAGTCGACGGTAATCACCTAACATCAAAATGATCCATATTCCTGAGCTTGTTTTCCAACCACTTCCGTAAAAAAAAATATAAGTACATCGGTATTTCAATACCTACAACCTCAGCCTACAACCATCCCTACAACACTACGAAATATTAGAGCGAGTCGACGTAATGAAATTTCCTATAAGTGAGAAAGAGACAATATCAATATGCCATTTAACCATTAACCAATTTAACTTGAACCCTGTCAAATATTATAAAATTTAATTACTTACTGTTTATTATCGATGAATATAATTCAGTCCACTAAGATGTAGTTAGAATTTTAGCTGTTTTTCCGAGATCACGAACAGAATAAATAGTACGACGACATTATGAAATCATTTTGTTTGAATAATCACAATTTACAAAAATATTACATGACAGATGACACACTTCATTTCACGGATATGTCAAAATGAAATGTAAATTGAAATCAATAAAATCAAATCAAATCAAATCAAATAATTTATTTGTGATCCACAGGTAAATAAGATACAGATGTTACAAACATTATTTTAGAGCAAGCTGTGATCAGCCTTATAGGCATACAAATTTGTTGCAAATAGATAGTGAAATGTTTACATGTTGTGATTCCGTCATGTTTTGCAATATTATTTGCGTATACAAAATAATGAGAGGAGCCATTAATAATAATTAATTAACAAATTAAAAATTTGATTATAAAATTAAAATAACAATTACAAATATTTATCATTAATGAAATTATTAATACTATAGTAACATTTTTTATTTAAAGGTTTTTTTTAGGTGTTTCTTAAATACGTTACAATTTTGATTTTGCATGTATTGTGGAATAAGGAGTATGAGTATTGATATCAACTCGAAGAAAATTACCCACAAAATGCATTTTTTTCAAGAATTTCAATAAAATAAGAATCACGTCTTCCATCAATTCTCTTAAACAATTTTTATGCCAAATTTGAAGTAGATTGGACCAAGGAATCAAGTTGTCCCATAGTAACTTTGCCCCCCTTTTTTACCCCCTTAGAGTTAGAATTTCGAAAAATCCTTTCTTATCGGACGCCTACGTTATACAAACAATCCACCCTCCAAGTTTCAGATTTTTACGATGAGCGGTTTAGGCTGTGCGTTGATTCTCAGTCAGTCAGTCAGTCAGTCAGGACAAAGCATTTTATATACAGGGTGTTACTTTGCATTCTTTCCATATTCACAGAGCTAATACTAGGGAACATTACCTATTATATTAGATAAACTAGAGACTCCCATAATTAAAGCTAACTAAGATTTTAGTAAACTTGGTTTTGTGGTACAATAAGGAATAAACCATTTTTTTTTTAAAGTTCAACAGGCGCAATAGGAATAAACCATGTGGGCGTGGTTTGAGGCGAAACACACACACGGCACCGCGCACCGCCGCTGAGGGCGGTGCCGTGTGTTAAGCGCCTTATTGTTGATTTCAGACACAATTTCTGATTTTCCTTCCTACTTTACGTGCTTAAGATCGACAAAAATACCTAATTATTATTTTAATTCATTAATATCATTACGTTGTTCTCCATTTCTTTGCAAATTAATAAATTAGGTAGGTATTTGGGCAGAGTCGCGTTAGTCTTAGTTAAAAAGCTGAAATCATCTTATTTAGTGTATTTAAGTACAATTAATTGGTTATTTACAAGTTTCTACTTACCAAATTTACGTGCTGCGAAGTAATTGCTCAAAATGTCCTCCGTTCTCATGAAGGCACAGTCTAGCGGCGAAGCGAATTTCGCTTTAGTTTTCGCAACACATAAACGTTTTCTTTGACTGTTTCGAACGCTGATTCAATCCTTTCACGTAACACATTTACACTGTCTATGTCCTCTGTGTATACTAAACGTTTCACTTCACTCCAAAAATAATAGTCCATCGGAGTTAGGTCCGGAGAGCGTGGTGGCCATGCTACTGGACCCCCACGTCCAATCCACCGTTCACCAAACGTATTGTTCAAGTGTTCACGCACTTGGCGTCCATAATGTGGAGGAGCACCATCCTGCTGGTAATACAGATTTTGCTGTAAGCCGAGGGGTACGTCATCAAGCATCTCGTCTAAGACGTGATGCAGCAACTCCATGTACGATAAGCTGGTGAGATGGCCTTGAATGAAATAAGGGCCCAGTAGATACCCGTCGATTATGCCAGCCCACACGTTGAGACTAAAACGGTGTTGAAACGAGTGTCGCTTAGTCTTTCGTGGATTGTGATCACGATGAGTCCACCAGTGCTCGTTATGAATATTAAAAATTCCAACTCTCGTGAACATGCTTTCGTCAGTCCTTATGATGTTGGCATGTCGGTTGTCCAGTAGCCAGCGACAAAATGTACTCCGTGAGGCGTTATCTTGAGGGAGCAGATCTTGGACTTTCCGAAAGTGAAACGGACGTTGGTGTTCATTTTTTAAGAGTTTCCACACAGTCTTGTGGCTCACACCAAAGTGGCGGCCTGCTTCCCGGGTACTGGCACGGGGCTCTCTGACGAAGTACTCGAGAATTGACTCTTGCATTTCGACAGAGAGTCCTACGCTGCCTCGAGCTTGAGCGTGGATAGGTACATCAAACTGGCGATGGTCTCTAAGCCTCTGCGTGGCAGCAAGCATCACCTGACGGGTCGGCCTCGGTCGGTTGGGAAACATTTCTACAAACATTAATACGGCTTGTCGCAAACTGTTACCACTTATTGCGTACAAGCGCACCATTTCCACTAATTCATTATTTGAAAAAGCTTCAGTCATTTTTACGCGGCACTCAACCACACGGAGCGAGCAAGCGAGAATAGCGAGATCAATGAATAACCGTGCGGCTTGTAAATCGATGCGCGTTCGACTGAGGCAGGCAAACGCCGCCGCTTACGCGGATGCCGCGGCCGTCGTCCGTCAGCGCGGGCGGCGCTTTTGATGGGAGAGAGAGACAAGGGATAGAGAGCGCGGCTCTCTTGCAGTTGTGATTTAGTGATGTGCATGCGTTATGATAATTAGTGGTGTGCCTAACAGATTGTCGATAAAATAAAATAGTCAAAATTAAAAAACAAAATTTTACGTCATGATTTTTTTATTTATTTGTGTTCAGTATCAGTAATATAGTTACCTATGTAAATTTGGCAAGAATGCAAAGTAACACCGTGTATATAGATTAGCACATATTAATCTAAGTATATTGAATATTAAATCAATGAACTAGGTACTCTACATATAGAGAAACTGAGAATCGGGTCTCCACGGGCCAGGTGCAGATGCAGACCTAGTGTGGAAGCCGAGCATTAGATATTGCGAAGCTGAAAGTTCTGATAAATTACTATTAGTTAATATGTATATAAAACTAGCACTGTTTATTTGAATATCCTACATGCATATCCCCTATTGTGGGAAGCAGAGGCACTGTAATATGTACAAAAAATATAATTGAAACAAAAAATAGCCTACCATTTGAGCGCTAATTTTAAACCCTAATTACCTAGCCGTATGCGTGATGTTTGTTGGCAGTCAAGGGCGGAACGGTTTGAACGAAACCCTTCGTAATAAATGACTCTACGGTCGTCGTACCCATTTGTGTATCTTCAGTATAATACAGTACCAACGATTTCCTTTTCTATATTGTTCACGTTTTATCAATATCTTTACATAGTATAATATGAAATCGCGCTGTCAGTCTGTCCCTATGTATGTTTAGATCTTTAAAACTAGGCAACGGGGGTTTTTTTTTTTCTTGACGATGTTGTGCAAGCTAGTGAAGCGCTAACGGGATACGCTTCACCAGCAACATTGGTTTTACGTGGGTGAGGTGTCAACCCGCCGCACAACCCCCGAAATGCTGGAGGACCACACCCGTCGTTGGTCAGCAAGTCCATCGGACTTAGCCGGTTAGTGTAGCTAGGCTGTACTACCGACCATTCCCCTATCCGCCACCTTGGGGACGCTCCCCTACGCAGTGAGGGCCAGCGCGGGGCAGGCAACGGGTTTTGATGCGTTTTTTTTTTTAATAAATAGAGTGATTCAAGAGGAAGGTTTATTTATATTTTTCCCACGGAAAAGCTAGATACACGTAAACGAAGTTGCGTGGGTTTCGCTAGTAAATAAATAAAGTTAATAATGTGTCCGTTTGTGATGACAAAATAACAATGTTTTGCTAACGAAAATTGCTTTTGAGCCTATAAGCACGTTCCGTGTATACCTACCTACGTCGAATTACAAGTAACCCTGTATGAATATTGGACTAAATCAATTTTTTTAACCCGAAAGGTGAAACGACTGTCTACATTCTGGTGATTTCACAGGCAATATCTATATGACACGTCACACGATTCGTTACTTTGTTTTAGTCCATAGTACATATTGATTCCATCCGTCCATTACCTACTCCCGCATTGCAGCACAAAACATGAATAAACTGCTAGCACCAGCAAGTATTCACCTATCTATACATCATATAAAACAATACCTTGATAGGGTGACTGACAGGCAACGCACAGCTTAAACCCATGGACCTATAGACTTGAAATTTGGAGAGAATGTTCCTTGAGTATTCTAGGGCACTAGAAGAGATTTTTTGAAATTCCACTCCTAAAGGGGTGCCAAAGTTTGTAAGAAGACTTAACTATATATCAACGCACAGCCCAAACCGCTGAGTCTAGAGATTCCAAATTTGGAATGTAGGTTCCTTACGACGTCTAGGGATGTACTAAGAAAGGAATTTTCAAAATTCCCACGGGAAAGCGGGATATACGCAAACGTAGTTGCGAGGGTATATCAACGCACAGCCCAAACCGCTGGTCTAAAGATTCCAATGGCATAATGTAGGTTCCTTATAAGGACCGGAACGACCGGACCGGACCGGAACGAATCGGACCTGATCGGACCGGATGGAACCGTAACGTATCGGGCTGTGCCGGATCGGACCGGACCGGAATTTGTTTCTGAAGAAATATATGCTAATTGATAGTAGGCCACGCAGGCAAAGCCGGGGACGGGGACAGAGGCTAGTATTCTACATTTCTTTTAATTTATTTATTATTCTGTAACTAGCAAACATCCTCGGTTTGGTCGCTGCAATCTCGTTGTTTCCAGTCTTATTGCCGATGTGATTTTTAGGTAAAAAAATATCCTATATTTTTTGTCGTACCTTTCAGCTTGAAAAAGTAACAAATTCTTTTTAAACTTTTGCTTATCAGTTATTTTTGCATTTTATGTCAATTAAATAACCATAATATATTAGTTTTGTAACTAATTTCAATAAAATATTTAAGTATCCACCAAAGTGATTTACAAAGTAAAGAGGTTGTAAACCACAACAGAGGTAGGTATTTTTTCGAGTCGTATCAATATCGAAATATCTACTATTGATTGTTCATAACACCTTCCTCTCTCGTCACTCCACACAATGACATTTCTGCTTCAGTGGAGTGCGTGATTTAATATTTTCTTTCGTGCTATACTTTCCGATGTGATTACTACAGTGAAAATTCACAGAGTCAGTGAAATTTCTTACTACGTATGTAAATTATAGGTACCTACATTAAGTAATGTAATTTTTTATTCTACCTATCTGTCGTCTGTCAATACGTTCTGTACAATCATAATTACATTATTATTTTTTTGTTTGTTAAAATATGTGGAAAGGACAACGATCGTAAATAAAATTTGGGCAATGAACCAAAAGATTGGCAGATGTTGAGAATAAAATACTCGAATGTCAAAGTAACTGAAGTTGTTTGCGTTTGTTGTAGCTTTTTAATAAAAAAGAAGCATTTATTTCATTTAAACATTATTATTTTTAATCCAAAACATAAATTCGCAAAGTTAACCCTGCCACCGCGTTTTCATTGTGTCTTCTTTTTTATATTTTAACCCTCCTAATTCTACCAATCGCGCTTCCCAATAAAGTTTATTAGATCTGAATTATCTGATATTTTGTTAATGTTGCTTTGAATCACAAAACTTGGGCTCAGGGGATATTAACGCAACTTCGAGACGTCTATTATTGCATTTATAACTCCTAATAGATTGCCAGATTATCGAAAGTTACACACAGAAGGATAAAAGTTACGATTAAGTTATAAGTACCTCCAATCTTGGTGTCTAACTCAGGAGAAAGATTAAGCTCTGCCACCCATAAATCTGATTGATGTGGTGGGACTGTGTTTTCCCGTAAATATTCATCTTTACATAGTGCAAAATGACGTCGCGTCAGCTCTGTGTTCACTTAGATCTTTTTAAACACTCAACGACTTTTAATGCAGTAGTAAACAGTAGTTTAATCAGCAACATTCAAAATGAAAATTTATATGTAAAATACATACAAGGATTTTCAGAAATTCCCACGGGAAAGCGGTATACACGCAAACGAAGTTGCGCAGGTGTTCAATTTACCAAATGAACATGAAGAACGCAACGCTGCAATTCTTTATCTAGCACAACTCACCTGCTGCGCTGCACTTTACATACATGAGACACATACAAATAGATTGCAAATATTATACACACATAGATAAATATTTTTTGTATAAATAATTAGATAAATTATTAATAAAGTCTCTTCACTTTGGATTGCTGTTTCAATCAACACCTAACCTGGTGTACCTCTCGCTGTGGCCAAGACACCCTTAGCCGTCAGTACGATCGGTTGCATGAGTCTGTGCAACTGGCAGTGAGAGGACACTATGGTAGCTCAGTAAGGTCGTCAGGGGAAACCCTGCGACTTTATACAGCAGGTTTCTTTTATTTTTATTATTTTTATTATTACTACTTCTTTTTTATTATTTTATGTCATACAGTAGACAAACAAGCAAGCGGGCCACCTGATGGAAAGCGGCCATCGCCGCCTATGGACATCAGTAACACCAGTGGCGCTACTAATGCGTTGTGTGTACCAAGGAGGTAGGAGAAAAGGAATAAGGAAGGGAAAGAAGGAGGGGGAAAGAGGGGATAGGGAAGGAGTCGGGCTTCCGGATCTCACATTAACCGAACGAAACGCATTGCTGCTTCACGTCGATATTCTATGAGAGGATGGTACTTCCCCGGTCGAGCTAGCCCATTTCATAATAATTGCTCTACCACTCCAACTTTTAACGGCTAGACGTCAAAGCGAGTGCAATGTAACTATAGTAATTGAATTTGCCCACGTGGACGGCTTTTTCTATTATTATCCCGGGATTACTATATACAATCACGATAACACTACGTGAGTGTCACACGTGTTCGCGTCATATTACATATAATGCGTCAATGTCCAAGATATAAGCTCATTACTGAGATATTATTATACTATATTAATATTATCTACTTACTGTCGCCATGGCGCAGATGCAACGGACAGATCTTCGAGTGGCACAATACCCAATATACATATAGTCGATAGAATTCGACTAGCTTCATGAGCAATTTCTCTAGTCAACATTTACAAATAGTATTTATTATCTGTTATTTTATATGCTTATTCTAATTTACAAGCGAAATGAAGTATTCTGGTACCACGGCTACAATTATTTCGGAATCAAAAGCAAAGCCACTGATAAAAACTATTGATAAAAGATCTTTGTCAGGGGCAATGCCAATAAATAATTGATACTTAATAAGTTGTCTTAAAAATTTAATTTTAAAATTTAAAACTATTTTATATTTTAAAGTAAGTAATAGATACCACCGTTTTAATAGGTTGTACGCATACACTCGTGTAATTAATCTTTGACTTCAAAACAGCCTTTACTCACTAATAGATAACATTTTGATAACTTTATTTTGACTTACACATTGAATAAGGCCAAACCACCAAGCTCTTTTTTACTTTAAAATATCATTATATGTACATTTAAGTGACGTAAAAAGATATTGCCCAGTGGGCCGTAAACATTTCACGGCAGTCGTTAAAATGATACTTTGCAAGTCCAAGTTATTTATATAAGTTTAAGTCCAACTTAAAGAAATGTAGATCATTCAACATTGTACAAAAGACGAGTGTGTCGCGAACACCTGAAATAAATTCATAGCAGACTCATAAAATGATTTGAAATTCAAACTCAAATATTTTTATTCAAATAGGCCAAGCTCTTTCGAATCGTCTCAATTTTTTCTACCACCAGTGTTCAGATTCAGATCGACGGTGTATCCCATTAGCCCGGCAGATTATTTTGTACAGTCAGGAGCATGTTGAGCTTTACACTTCCAGTACAATTTTGGCTCTTATGTCATAGAACATAAGAAAGGTACAAAGTCCGATATGTAAAGGCCGACCTGCTCTTGACCGTATTATGTTTAAAGAACAGGCAAGAAACTTAGCACTTGCTCTTTTAAAATGGTACTAGTATAAGTTAAAATTACAATGTATAACAGAATTACAATTACAATGTAAAACAGAATTAGGGCTCATGCAGACGAGACGGTTTCTCGCCGGAGCTTAGCCCGGCGTCAAACCGGGTCTACGTCCGGTCGTCAGTCTTGTATGGGACACTATGAAACCAATCACACGACGCCGCGACGCCGGCGCTAGCGCCGTGCTCGGTTGCAAGGTGATCCGGCCGAACGTAGACCCGGTTTGACGCCGGGCTTAGCTCCGGAGAGAAACCGTCTCGTCTGCATGAGACGTTATTCTAGAAACAAAATGAAATAAAAAAAACAGATTGATTAATCGAGACTCGAGTTTGACTTAACTTATTTTAATTAAGAGAATACTCAGATATTTCGAATTCAAATCCTCGGAAACGTTATCAGACAACTCCATTTCATTCACCATTATTGCGTTAATTAAATCCTTTAGTACAGACGCCATTTCTTTTATTTACCGGTCGGAAAGGAAACATCTTGACGTTGCGCGATTTTCATTGTGAAGCAAGCTTTGTTGATAAAGTCTACCATTTCTCGCAGTCGCTACATCGATATTGTTACTTCCATGTCTCTGGAATACCTTTCAAGTCAACCTATTTTATAAAACACGCATGTTTCTTTTCTAAGGCTCTATTATTTTCCACGCGATCAACATTTTGTTCAATGAGTGAGGAAAATAATCTACCAATAAAATCACATCGCTTTCCAACGATGTAATAATATTTTTGACAGCTCTATCGGTCGGTAGGTTTTCACCCCAGGCATTATCTGTTTGTTTTGGTCTGGATGGTATATATCTTTACATATATTTTTTTTGTAAATAAATACATATTTTCTAATATCAGCAATCTAGCACCCATAGTACACCATGCTTAGATTGGGACGTGAGTGCATGTGTCTTCCATCCAAGGATATTTATATTAATATTCTTTGCAAATAATATCTCTTGTCGAAAAGTGGTGTAATGTTGAAGAAAATTAAACCTTAACCTTTTATTAAGCAACTTTGTAGTTGTTGTTGTAGCTTTACTGCGATGTATATCACTAGTTACGTCATATATTGCGAATGTCTGATCATTAAAAGTTAACAGAGTGTAACTTTAACCTAACAAAATTTCCTTTGGAACTAATGAAGATTTTCAAAATGTTGTACAAGTGCCTAATAAAATTAAATATGATTCACATAGAGCCATCTGGTTCCCAGCAAGGTTTTTTGTGTTAGAAGTACCAGGCAATGAATATCAATTATAAATAAATAACTAAATATATAGGGACAATTCATACAGATTGAGCTAGCCCCAAAGTAAGTTCGAAACTTGTGTTATGGGATACTAACTCAACGATATTATATTTTATAACAAATACACACATAGATAAACATCCAAGACCCGAGGCCAATCAGAAAAAGTTCGTTTTTCATCATGACCCGACCGGGGATCGAACCCGGGACCTCCTGGGTCGTGGTCTGGCGTGGTAACCATTACGCCACGGAGGTCAAATTGTTTTGGGAGGAAAATACCCAAAACAATAGCAAACGCAAATGATTATCACATAAATATTTGTCCTGCGCAGGGATTGAACTTACGCCCTTCATCTCTAGATATAGATTCACATCAACTGAGCCTACTACTACTATTTTACTAGATAGAGACCTATTGACACAAATATTCTTATTTCTTGTAGCCAAAACAGAGAAACCTTTATCAAATAAACATAAAATCCAATTGTAATCGTATTCGTAAATAACATAAATAACACATCGACCTCTGTGATAATGGCAAAACTTTCATTATTTATGTCAATTATATACCTTATCGATATAACTAATTAATGTATGTTTATCGTTTCAGCTGATGGGATGACCTATTCGTTCGGCATATTCTATGCGGAGTTTCTGACCTACTTCAACGAGGGCAAAGGCAAGACCGCGTGGATCGTCTCCATCCTCGTGGGGGTCACGCTGAGTTCAGGTAATTGCTTTTTAGTATGCAAATCGCAGCACGTAACTTATAAATAAGAAATTATCGAGTAAAAAGTCAAGACTTGTTATCTTGTTGATCAAGACAAAAATTTGATAGAGATCAAAAGATCCTGCTGATTAATCAGGATAATGAAATTAAACTGTCGATGGATAAATATATCCTAAATAATAATCACTATATAGCAAATTAGTTTTAAGAACAAATAATTGTATGTCCTGTAACGTTTAGACAAGACTAAGGCCTAGATCTAGAAAGAAAGAAGACAAAACTAAGACGCTAAGTCTAGAAAAAACTCGCACGCTGACACCTCCTGTCGACAATAATGGAAGCAAATATAGAATTAAATTTTATTAACTCTATTTCCAGGGCCGATATCCAGTTCATTCGTAAACCGTTGGGGCTGCCGTGCCGTGACCGTAGCTGGTGCCTTACTAGCCTCAGTGTGCGTGATAGCGTCGGCATTCGCTAACAACGTACTCACTCTCATCTTCACCATCGGAGTCGGGACTGGCTTTGGTTTTGGTCTCATTTATCTGCCTGCCATTGTCAGTGTCACTGTGTGGTTCGAACGTTATAGGAGTCTTGCTACTGGTTAGTTTTATTTTACTATCAACTAGACAATGTTATTCAACTACAATATA
Source organism: Endotricha flammealis (assembly GCA_905163395.2). Classification (NCBI taxonomy): domain Eukaryota; kingdom Metazoa; phylum Arthropoda; class Insecta; order Lepidoptera; family Pyralidae; genus Endotricha; species Endotricha flammealis. Next base: position 13,195,043 of record LR990856.1, on the reverse strand, counting down.
CAAATTGGTTTAAACGAAAAAACTGAAATTATATGTTTTAACGTATTAATTTATATTTAAGGTATCGCGGTATGCGGATCTGGTCTCGGAACATTCCTTTTTGCTCCTATCACATCAGCTCTCATCTCAGAGTTCGGATGGCGCGGAGCGATGATTATCATTGGAGCCTTTATACTGAACTGCGTGCCTTTAGGTTTGATATTCCGGCCTGTTCCTGACCAAAGACGAACTCCAGTTACTGAGCCCATGCTTCCCAAAACAAACAATACTCCATTGATAAGATCTCAAAGTAGTGAAAATGTTGTGCGTGCTAATGGAAAGGGCGAAGAAAGCGATACAGCCAGGTTGACGCTATCCCAACCAGCTCTAAATAGGTCGAGTGAACAAAGACAACGTAGTCACTCAAGAAGAGGGAGTGGAATTATGGAGAGGCCAGATGTGTTATATCAAGGAAGCATGACCAGTTTAAGTAGACATAGAGCTGTGTCTTCGGAAAGAATACAATCATCAATGCCACCACAGACTGAGCTAAGAAAAGACACATGCGGATGGCTGCCATGTTCCACAGAATTTAAAGCAGCTTTATCACAAATGCTCGATTTATCATTATTGGTAGACCCTATATTCATATTATTTGCATTATCAAATTTCTTAACTAGCATAGGTTTTTATATACCATACGTCTATACAGTGCCTATGAGTGAAAAATTGGACGTGAAAAACCCTGAATATTTGATTTCAATTATTGGGGCTTCTAATTTAGTAGGAAGGATTATTCTGGGATACATAAGCGACAAACCTTGGGTGAATCGCTTATGGGCATATAATTGGTGCCTTACCCTCGCTGGACTAAGTAAGTAACAATATCATTATAAAGTTTTATTTTGGGATTATACAAACTTTTCTTAATTACTATAATCTATTGTTAATTTTTTTAAACAAATTGTTTCGTCGACCAAATTATTATTCTCATTGTTGTCTAAAATTCTGAAAGTAAATATCAAAAATTATACTCATTCCAGGTACCGCTCTAGCAGTGACATGTTGGGAGTTTTGGGGGCTTGCGATGTATGCAACCGTATTTGGCTTTACGATCGGTGCTTACGTTGGCCTCACGTCTGTGGTGCTCGTTGATTTGTTAGGTCTAGAGAGGCTTACAAACGCTTTCGGACTTCTTCTACTTTTCCAAGGAATTGCCTCGCTCATAGGACCACCGCTTGCTGGTAAGAACCGTTTCAACACTGTAGCCTTTTAAAATCTAGAACTACAATAATGAGATGATATTTAGCTATAGAATAATCTAAATACTTACATCATTACTAACTTAATATCCTACTTACTGTAGTTTTACGTCATTACTTTCATTAACTGAGCATAATAAACATGTTTCAAATTTGCATTTATTAAATTTCAGGTGGGCTATACGATGCGCTGCATTCATACGCGCCCGGCTTCTTGGTCGCCGGCGGCACCATCTCGTTGAGCGGTATCATCCTGTTCCTAATCCCCGTGATCGAAAGGCGATGCAGTAGGACGAGGGGCGTAGACGAAACGATTATGGAGCAAATATAGCGAAAGGATCCCCGAGGGACCCTCGTGTACCCCGTCATCATACTCAACAGTCCCTCCACATCTCCCAGCCCGTCCTCGGGGGGCTCCTATAGCAACAGGGTAAAAAATGTTACAATAATAGGTGAAGATAATTTTTATACAGATGATGAATGGGATCTTGTAAATAAACATGTGATGTGTGATTGCGAACATTTTGATGAGAACCATCAAACTCATTCCAGAGATAGTGAGAATGTTGAATACAATTTAGTGATAAATGGTGCAATATGATTATTATTTTTAATATTGTTTTAATGTGAAGTGCCGATGGTTCTGCGTTACCCAAAGTACTGCAAATATATTTTAAGCTTAGGTAAGCCGTCTGTTATGTTTTACGGGGTGCCGATTTTCACATGCAGCCTTGAGATGAAAAGATACCTGAACCAGAGTATACCAATAGCAATATGAAATGTACAGAGATCTCACTTTCGAATTTTCTTTAAATTATATTTTTAATAATTGTGTAAATATTACTGGTATGGTTACTGGATATGCACAGGTTGCACTGACAAAATCTGAAACCTGTATTTTTATCTATAATATATCGTGTAAAGTATCTACAATACTGTGAACGAAATAATCGCACTTCGTAAAAATAATATTGTTAATTTCGTGTACAGTAGATTATTGTAATAATTATAAAATTAATATCGAATAAATTAGTTTACTGAGAGTAATACTATGAGCTGCAGTATCCTAGTTTTGTAATATGATGTTTTCATAAAGTGCCATGTTGGGCATTCACTTCGCGACTGCAATTATTATAAGCCTGTATAAGTACATAGCGATATATGAAGGGCACACGGGGCAAGGTTTTCAAAAGGACCACAACACGCCACAGGAGGTAATTAAATAAGGCAATTCCTTTAATTCCCCCCCCCCCCCTTATTTCTATTTTCTAAACTTAACTTTTGCTATTTACATTTGACGCAGCAGAATAAAATTTGTACTTAAATGTAAATAGCTATTTATTGTTGATTCTTGAATTCATTTTACATAAAGTGGGATCTATTATAAGGCGAATTTCATTTGATTCTCTTCAAGTATGTGACAAAGCGAATTTTAGTTAAGACTGTGCTGATCTGTTAAGGGTCACTACTTTTCACTGGCTTACGATACGACCAGCCATTATCCAGCAGACCGCACAAGCTGCACCACTGCTGTTCGCAATTGCATTGATACCCTACTTTGATCCATTTCTCGAATTAGGTACTCTGCTTATGCTAATTGCCAATAAACCTTGATTCCTTGTGCCCTCCTTACATGCATACAATATTGTGAGAACATGTGGTTTTCTAATGGCCTTATTGTGGACCAATCGTTAGTAGAATGTATGAGGTCCAATCGTACTATCTGAAGCATTATCTATGCTTTATGTGATTTTAGAACAAATAATAAATATACTACATCGATTATTTTGTTACTTACTATCATAATAACTTTTTTTATTATTTTTGCAGTAATGATTAGACCTTCCTCATTGTGTTCATAGCGGTGTAATATATTAATTTTATTTGTTTTGCTGGCAACTGTAACTTCTTACCTATTTATGATGAAATACTCGACTGAAGTAGGTAGATTTTATACAGTCAGTGTCAATAGTAACGGAATTCCAAATAAAATTCAAGTAGGCAAACTTTATAAGGGAAAAACTGTTTCTAAAGGTGCTAATAGTCTCGAGCATTCACATCCCAGCGAATGTTACATTTACATTACAGAAAACTAATTCCACCGAGCGTTCCAGCGGGACGACAGTAATTTTGCTTCGTTTTTTTCTAGAACTAGAGTATTCAGTAGCGTAATTTGTGAAAATTTTCATTGTAGTGATTTTTGTCTATATTTTCTGTTCGTTGTTCAGTTAGTCAATTAAAATGTCGATTGCTCGACGTCAAAAATCAATTCGTTTTTATACCACTAAAATAGCAAACATGCTGACGGTAAGCAGTCACCGTCCACCGTCGTCTATGGTATGATAATGTCTTGGAAACCTATGTTGTAGACACGAGGGAAAACCTCGACAGCGAGTTCATTTTACAACCTTACGGTTCGAAGAAGAACACCTCTCTGGACCAGTTTAGTGCAAGCTTGTGAAAATTTCCTGTCACTGGCGACCGATGTGTTGTAGTGACGCATATAACATAACATTTTATAATCAGACTTTACAGAAATGGATGCGATTAAAGTTGCTTTTCGCTGGCCTTTAAAATTTTGTAATCTCAGCTACTTTTGACCTGACTGTTTACTATAATATCATTTTATACAAATGCATTGTGCTGACTCGCTGATATCTTCGTACAAATCTTTGTCACTTTGTATTATATTGTTAAAGTCTTGCGCATTTAATGTGCCCTGTACATTGATGTTAATATGCGTATACTTAATATTAAAATATATTGGAATTGATTCCTTTCTTGTGTGACGTTATTTTCCTTTCTTCCTCGTGGTCAAACTTTTTAGTCAAACTGATTTAAAATTCCTCGTGGTCAATTTATTAAACTCAATATAAGTATAAGTGTGACGTGTAAGTGGGGAACTCAATTTATTTAAAAATTACATACTGTGTAATAAATAGTCTGTTAGCCAATTTTGAGATGGATTAGGATTGACTTTAGGATTATTTTCGAATGTTTATGGGATGGATTAGACCCTTTCTTTCAGATTATGGATTCAATACAAAAGTCGTCAAATAGAGCACCTGTTTTTAGAAGCAGTGGTGATTTTTATGCCGCAGAAATTGGGGTGAAATTAACCATTTAATTGAACAATGGCTATTTGGACTAATCCGGCTGATCCACATATACGTCGTCACGCGTGTAAGGTGTTGCGTCGATAAGGCTACACGACCTCCAGCGCTATACAATATGAAACAGCAATTGATATCGTAGGAATATGATAGGAATGGAATAGCTTCCATCTTAGAGCACCTTGACATTGGGCGTTCGTACCGCAAACCGGTGCGTTGTCGGGGCGTTTTCTTGGCAGTAAATTGAACAAAATTTGTTCATGACGCGCGTTCAATTTAGGTAATGCAAATATGTCAGCAGTGAACTTCTTGTGGCTGAGATGATGAAGTTAGTTAAACAATTCCAAACTCACCCCAAAACCATTCCTAACTCATCCCAAACCATGCATGACTCACCCCAAAAGCATTCCTAACTCACTTCAAAACCATTCCTAACTCACCCCAAAAGCATTCCAAACTCACCCCAAAACAATTCCTAACTCATCCCAAAACCATGCATGACTCACCCCAAAAGCAATCCTTACTCACTCCAAAACCATTCCTAACTCACCCCAAAAGCATTCCTAACTTACCCCAAAACCATTCCTAACTCACCCCAAAACTATTCCTGAGTCACACCAAAACATGCCTCTTAAACAATGTCGCACTCGAATGTACTTATTATAGTTGTGCCAATGGGAACTAAAAAATTACAAATTATCTGGTTGTGCCATAGTTGGTCCAACAGGAGTTATTTTTTCAAATTGTTCCTGTTGGAACAACTAATTGGTCCAACAATTCGTCCAAGGTCCAACAGGAACAATTTTAGTTGTGCCAAAATTAGTTGTGCGTAGCACAGCGTTGGTCCAACAGGAATAACGCCCTGCGTATACGCTCATCGACAGTCTACGCCTTATATGAAGTGACTGTTTAAAAAATAACAAAACTATATTTTTAATATTTTTATTCACACATCAATTGACACCGACAATACATATCATTACACTTACACATATGAATTTAAAACGACAGGACCGACAACATTCAGTAGGTATCTAAATCATAGGTTACATCACACCACACCATACTATACCTTCTACAAGATCTTTCCAATTTTATATTTCAAAATATCAAAGGGAGAGTCCCTTAAAATGATAAAATAAACTATCATTTTGTATCAATTTAGTTAATATTACATGTAACAAAGTATAAGCTCAGTGTTTAAGCTCTATGTATAAGCTCAGTAGCAATCCGCATTAATAAAAGTATGTAAATTCTTTTAACCAAAATGTCAAATTAGCCAGGTGGCATTTTACGAGAATTGGTCCATTGTTCTTCCAAGAAAATATTTGGTATTAGGCTGGTATTTACCTATGTCTTAAACACAACACTAATTACCGGCATCACAAACTGCCAGGCTCAAGTTGAACTGGTTGTTTGGAGAAATAACCCTCAAAAGGCAATAGACGGAGAGTACCTAGTAGTAAAGGGGTTTGGGAGACTTACCCTACAGTCTAACAGCAAGAGCAGACAAGCTACTTCTAACAACGTCGATCGGCATTTTAATGATATCGTTCTTGCTGTTTAAGCGGCTATATTATCGATTGTAGCCAATAAAGTAGCGTGTCTCTTCAAGCCGTTAATATTAATAATAACTTCTAATGCACATCCAGTTATAACATCAAATGACATAACATTAATACACACACGACAGAAGAATTTGGTGAAACAAGATCAACGATATTGCCGTAAGATATTGCCGTTGCTGTTATTGTTAGTAGAGTTAAGCGGGTTCCAGACCATGAGCTATATCAATGACTTAGCTTAGTTCAGCTTAGTCTGCATAACTGATATGATGTTTGGGTGCAGACCATGCAACGCGTAATGTATCTTAAACTAACTGGAAACTAACTTAGGTTAGCTCTTGGTCTGCCGCCCGCTTATCATACGAACGGACAAAAGGCCATTTATGTAGGCCTTTAAATACTTGTTTATACTTCACATATTATTTCAGCTTTTTGGCAGACGCGACCTTTACTGAATCGGTAGTATCAGCACATATGTTTAACATTTTATCCCGTAGGACATTGTCGAAAGTGAACAGGACAGCGCCAGTTATTGCAGGTGCAAGCTGTAAAATAAAGTTTTATGACTTAATAACAAAACCAGGTTTTAAAAAAACAACATGTCAACAATGAATTTTTCATGCACCTTTTCTGCTTTCTGGCTGCAATGAAATGTATAAGTATGTAGTTCTTAAGTCGATGAAGTTCTTCTGTATTAATATCATTGCATGTAACATATTCTGCCTCTAATTTTATAAAACTCACTCGTACGAGTATTATTTAGGCTAACCGTATAGTCGTTAAACAGACCGTTATCAAATATTATTTACTAACCCAATGAATCCACATAGCCCATTTGATACACAGTGTGTCAATTTCCGGATCTACAATAAGCTCGCTCGCACTCAGTTGGCCTCCCAGCACATGCAACCTAGCCAGAAAAATGGGAGTCCAGCAAAGCAGATTTGCGAGAGCCACCGCCATCACAACTCGAGTAAATCTCCCTTCAGCAATATGTCCCGATTTTTTTTCCAAAAGTCGAGCAGCAATAGGCGCCATCAACCTACAATTTTATTTTTTCTTTTTATGATAATACTTTCTCATACCTATAAGTACATGTATTAATTACACAAAGTATAAATCGTTCAGATTTTTTAGCGTAATAACCATCCATCTGGACTGAAAAAAAAAATTGTCGTCTCTTTATATCATAGCTTACTTACTATTAGACCTTAGACCATTCCTGAGAAACGAAGTTTAAAACGATGGTTAAAAAAGTCAGTAGGTAATCCTTTCAATTTCATCCCTTCTGTTTGAATTTGTTGTCATGTCGAGAATTTGTAGACAAACCAGGTATTGTATAATATTTAAAGACACATTGAAATATATAGAATAGAAAAAATATTTTCAATTAAGTCGTTATTATTTCCTTAAGTATTAAGGACTATGCACACAGATTTTTAGTTTGTTATTAAATGTTTAATTCGCGCGGCGAGAAAGCCAAAAGCGGCGCACACCTTGCCACTGTCGCTATGTGCAAATACATGGTGGGGGTATAGTAAAGCGATCGCAGCGCTTGTCGTGGCAGAAATACGCAACAATCCGGGAAAGTAAAGTCAATTTGCACGGAGTTCGTAATAAAAAATAAAAAAAATGCCTAATAATTGATGATTAAACGAACTTACCTGTACGTGAAGTTCTATCATAATTATACTAGCTGGTCAATTCTCATAATTAATTTCTTACTTACAGTATTATTCGTATTTACTCGGCTAATCACACGACTTGTTCAAAGATAAGGGTGATTCTTGGAAATGCGATTATTCGGTTGATTCCACTGGCTAGTTTTTTTTTTCAAAATATAATGAAACCTGGTACTACACGTAAAAATAGGCTAAACCTGAAGTATAAATTTCGAATAGGCACTCATTTTGAACTTATAAATTCCAAGATATTAGACATTAAAAAAATCCTGACCAGGGGAATCAATTAATAGTTACAGGGGAATCAAAAATCAATAACTCTGTACTTTTTTTAAAGAAATTGTAAGTTTTTACATATCAAAAATTACAAAATTAATTCTCAGTTATACATATCTAAATAAAATTAACAAATGTGAACACGTATTCTTCAATTTTCAGATATTATTATCTACTTTTGTAAACAATCGTCTGACATAGGTACATAAATATCTAATAATCTATTGGTGTCGTAATCACATTCGTGTTCCTTGAGAGCACCCCATTTGTACAACATTATTGTCATATTCCTGCAATAAAAAAAGGAATATTAGGAAAATTGCGAAATTTTAGAAATGTTTTACAAAAATAAAGTTTAAAAAAATGTTACTTAATCCAGCTTAAGAACAACAAGGCGCCAGGCGAGGACGGAATCACAGCAGAGCTTCTGATAACGGGTGGTACACCGGTGCTTAAAGTCCTGCAGAAGCTCTTTAATTCCGTGTTGGTTGAGGGCAAAACGCTTGAGGCGTGGAACAGAAGCGTGGTGGTTCTGTTCTTTAAAAAGGGCGATAAAACCATCTTAAAGAATTATACCACATCCATACGCTGCGGCATATTGTACAGAAGACCGAAGAGTACAATCTGCTATTATGCTTAGCGTTTGTGGACTATGAGAAAGCCTTCGATTCGATCGAGACATGGGCCGTGCTACAGTCTCTCCAGCGATGCCGCATAGACTGCAGGTATATCGAACCTTTGACGTACTTATACAAAAACGCCATCATGTCAGTCCAAGTACAGGAACAGAACACGAAAGCAATCTCATTACACAGAGGCGTGAGACAGGGAGATGTCATATCTCTGAAACTGTTCACGACCGCTCTGGAAGATGCCTTCAACTTTTGGACGAGAAAGGATGCGGCATCAACGTCAACGGCGAGTATATCACTCACCTTCGATTTGCCGATGACATCGTGGTCGCTGGAGGACCTCAGCACCATGCTCGAAGGCCTCAATTGAGTTTCCCAACAGGTGGGTCAAAAAATGATCATGGTCAAGACGAAAATCATGTCGAATATCCATGTCGCACCCGCCCCGGTCTCAGTTGGGAGCTCGATCCTCGAAGTTGTTGACGAGTACGTATACCTTGGACAAACCATCCAATTAGGTAGGTCCATCTTCGAGAAAGAGGTCAATCGACGAATCCGACTTGACTGGGCAGCTTTCGGGAAATTACGGCATATCTTCTCGTCCAAAATTCCTCAGTGCTTGAAACGAAGAACCTTCGAGCAATGTGTGTTGCCAGTGATGACCTATGGATCGTAAACGTGGTCGCTCACTATGAGCCTCATAAGAAGGCTATGGGTCACTCAGCGAGCCATGGAAAGAGCTATGCTCGGGGAGATCGAATCGAATCGAAATCAGAAATGAGGAGATCCGTAGCAGAACCAAAATAACTGACATAGCCACTGACATAGCCAAACACTGAAGTGACAGTGGGTAGATCACATAGCGCGCAGAACCGAAGGCCGATGGGGCAAAAGGGTTCTGGAATGGCGACCACGTACCGGCAAGCGCAGCGTAGGACACCCGCCTACAAGGTGGTCAGACGACCTAAGGAAAGTCGCAGGAAGCCGCTGGATGCAGGCCGCTGCCAGCAGGTCGCACTGGAGACGTTTGGGGAGGCCTAGTTGACTTCTTGTGGCTGAGATGATGATGATGAAATAATTTTTCAGTCAAAAACTTTATCACATTTTGATTTCACTGACCTTAGAAACAGAGTAATCAATGTCAGGGAATCAAAAAATGTAGCAAAATTATCGATTGTCGCTAAATGACTGTATCTAGTACAATGACCTTTACACCCTAGGTAGTCATTAGAGTGGCGATAGTGCATAATTTTTTTTAGTCTTCTAATAAAATTAATTGATGGTAAAATTGAGGTCAAAGTAATCAACGATGTACCAAACCAAACCCAGTGGAATCAGATACTTACCTTTATATTTCTGGAATGCAGCAAGCAGCCGCGCATCTCTTCCCTCGACACTCAAAACATGACTGACGGTTAACGCTCGGGGGGTACACATTGCTTCCAAATTGTGTCACTAAGGACGTACGTACATTTTAGTGATGTACCAGACAACATTTAAAAAATTCATATAATTAAATGTACTATAAATACGTGGTTCATCTATTTTATTTATTAATTCTTATCAATTTGGGATCTAATATAAAATATTGAAATATCTATGTACTGAATGGAAAAAATGATATGGATGATATTGTGTACAAATTTGGAGTACGGACACGCCAGTGGAATCAATTTTTAACACTTCAGATATTTTTTTTACTCACTTTGTTTTATATTTTTCTTAATTATCGTAGTGACTCAGTTAGATTACAGTTTAAATTTTAATAAAAAAAATACTTCATACGCTTATTTCAATTATACGTACACTTTTTACTTCCGGACAACGAAAATCCAGGTTTTCAAGAAACACCCATAATCGAAAAAACATCACTATTACATAGGCGTTACGTCACACCTACATCCCTAGAAACGTCATTTTGTTTAAAGTACTCCTGACTCCGTAGACAGAGAATACTATTCTGTCTACGCCCGACTCGGACAATGTGGGCTAAATACAGATTTGTGTATCCCATACACTTACGGGAGGGGTACTTGGGAGGGACCTAATTATGAGAATTGACCAGCTAGTATAATTATGATAGAACTTCACGTACAGGTAAGTTCGTTTAATCATCAATTATACAGCGCTGGTCAATTCTCATAATTAATTTCTTACTTACAGTAGATGTTTAGAGCATCTGGATTTTTGCCCATTTTGTCCTTAATATTATAACCAGAACACCAAATACCTATATGGTCAGCACACCAGTTCTGAAGATGATTCTGTAGTAAACAGAAAATATAATATTATCTTTGTATTTTTGCCTATCCCAGAAAGGGTCGTCATAAAAATACAAACTCCAAATAGTTTTGAATAAATGTCCATTTCGGTCACAGTTTCAGAAAAAACATTTGACTAATATTGATTCGGTGATAATAGTGAATTATTTAGTTTCTCAGTAAGTGAACATATTGTCATTTAAGTTCTCATGAGAAATAAATTTCTTAAACCATACTAATATTGATGATTAGATAGGTAAAATCTATAGTGTTGACCTACCGATATTACAGACACATTATAGATCTCGATTAAACAACATGCAAACACAATGTAAAATATATCTAATCGCTATACTTAAGTCATGCCCATAGCTTATCTCTTAGAAAAGTGGACAAGATTTGATAAGAATTAACACACTAGATGTGAGAGTTAATAGTGAATTTAAGGTAAAAGGACAAGTTATCGCAAAGTACTACAGATTTTTACCGTACAGAAAATCTCTTGCTTAGGTATTTATCTTTAAATATTATTTTAACCTATTTGTTTTAAATTTAAAAAACCAATCAGTGCAACTGGATGATTTTCAATTCTGCATAACATGTCACTACACTCCACCCCCCCCCCCCCAATGTTTAAAGCAATTCAATGCAGGATTCGAAAGTCTAGTTTTAGTTATATGAAATGGAAATTTCAATAACCATTGTCCTTCCTTTTCTGGACAGGTTCAGTAATTTCTTACTGTAATATTGAATCAAAAAACATGAATTATAAAAGTACAAACTTAAAAAAGCACTATTTTCTGTTATACTGTCCATTATTATTATTATTATTTTTTAAAACCAACTGTTAAACTTGCAACAAGCTTTAATGACATTATCTCATACCATCAGCAACATAAGGGTTGAAGTGCTTTGTTGGGTGACAACGCTTATACATGATAAGATCTCATACCATACTAAGGTATTGCTGTTAATATAATTGAGTCAAATACTGGAAAGTCATTTGTTTACTTAAACCACTAAATACCATAAGTTAAATAATTTATCGTTTGAATAAACGATTTTTTGTAGTTTTAAGAAAATTGAAATTCAATTTCATTTGTTTTGCGATCTGTACATAGCTCATGATAGCTTAGTTCTGAAACATAAATTCAAAGTACATACATAAATATTATGCAATCTGAAAACATCAGAATTGAGCAATTTTAATATTGTTCAATCATTAAAAGTTTTATAGACTTAAGACTTTGGTCAGGATAATTCCAATCATGAATACATCATATTATTATTATTATTAACTATAGTTTTAATGTTAATTACATTCTATTTTTGTTTATTCACAGTACCTACATAATTACTGGATAAACCATGTTGACATAGAGAATATGATAGTTTTAGTATCAACTATGTATAAATTCAACCATTTTTCAATAATAAATATATATATTACATAATAGAATAGGTTTATAATAAGTGTATATATAAAACCACAGCAAATGCTATGTAAATTATTACACAAAAGGTTTTAACACCCGTATCCATCAACCTGTCTTGAATATACACTGACGCTCATCATCAGAAAATGATCAAAGTACACATAGGTCACCCTATGTTACAAAAGATTCATAGTAATTGTAACTACTTATAGGAATTTTACATATGTAAAATCTTTCATAAAAAAGGTCATACTTTTTTACTTAAACAAGGGCAACAATCAATTGCCACTTCCATAACAGAATTACTTGCACAGTATGTGTTTTCTCACACAATATAAAAGGTAAATTATTCTACAGAAAAAAAACCACTTTATGACAAGATGTCATAACTAAATGTATTTTTCTACCAAGTAGGAAATAATTCATACAAACTTGTTTGAAACTGTATCTTGCAGGTTTGGTTAAGTACCTAATAAAAAGGACAGATTCATTGTAATTTCATTGCCGACTTTCTGGTTGTGCTGTACAAACGTACGTTACGCTTTTGGCGTAGGTACTAGGTAGTCTTTCAGGCTAAGACCGCTAAGTGCAAGAAGCGTATGTAAAACAATTAAGTATACTGGTCGCCAACACAGCTGGCTCGCGTAGTCATAAAAAAAAAACGAAGTTCGAAACTCGCTCATCATACTTATTAGGTACTCAGTGCACAACGACAATCGGTTTTCCATTGTTTTATAAACTGAGCCCTTTTTTCTGCATAATTACACAACAATGCGATATATTTACTGTGTATTTACACATTATGGCTCCTATAAACTTTGTTTACACTGAAAGAAAGGATTAATAATTTTATTTAATTTATTCAAAAAACTAAAATCTTTCACTGTCACTAATGTCACTGTCAATTTCGTGACGTTTTGTTTCGACTTCTTCTTCTTTGGCAACAACTGTCTGATTACAATACAGTTTTTGGCTTACTAATACTGTTGTCCAATGAAAAAAAAAAAATTCTTTAGTATTGCCAGTACTAAATTATTAAATTGCTAAAAAGCCATTGAAAAATATGAAGTCTCGTCTCGATCGACTGATCGAAGTCTTGTCTTGTTCAAACAAGCTGAAATTCGCAAAAGAAAAATACCTTGTAGGTATATAATGCGTAAGACGGGAGTTTTAGATATTGCCAAAGAGAGCTTTAGTTGGCATTTTTCCCGTTGTGAAAAAAAGAATAATCGTTTTATGATTTTATAATTCTGAAAAAAGAAAAAACGTTATGTTTTAGCAGTAAGAGTAAATTATTTCAGGCACAATTTTCATAAATAATGCATAAAAGACAGAACAGTAGGTAACTGTCTCAAAAACCCTCCACTAAAGGCATGTAAAAACATAATAATATATTTTTATGTATATTTTTAAAATAAATCTCCAACTATAACCATCACTTTCCTTGGTTAACATATGCCATTGTGTTTAATGCATTATGGTCTGGAATAAATTAATATTATTGTTTTTAACAATTTTGGCAGAGATGGTTCTTTTAAGAAACCATTCACATAACCAGGTAAACATTGTTCACCATTGTCATTAATGCATTGCTAGAAAAATAATTTAATTTTGTGAAAGAAATGGTTCCTTCGGTTGAAGGGAAACCCGTATCCCTGCAGTGGGATGATTATGGGTTGATATATGATGTATGGTCTCATAAGGACAACTCGTATTCTGGAAATCAATCCATAATTTTCTGAAATAAATTATATTAATTCTGAAACTATATTCTTCACAAAATCATATGACCAAGGCCAACTTTGTTTTCCATTGCTTGCTTGGAAAAAGGATTTTCACGAAGGTAATGGTCCGAGAAAAGAAAATATAACCAACCATCGCTAAACATTATTGTTAATAAATGCTAATATAATATTTGTGTCAGGAAAGAGGCATTCAGCACAAACAAAACCACACGGAGCCAAGTGCCTCCTGTCTGTGGATGGCTGCAATTTTTGGATAATAAATCCAGATAAAAAACCGGGAAGAAATAGCCCCTGTGCTATTCGCAATCCCTAAATCCAAGATTTTTATGAACAGGAAACATGATCTGACCCCAATGTGTCAGACGCTAATGTCCCAAAATCCATGATAAATAAGAACGGAACTAGTCCCACAAACTAGACACATCCTTTATATCTAGGATATAATTCGGAAAGAAATGATCCCGCAAATCATTCGCAGTTCCTTAATCTCGGATAATAATATAATGGTTGGCATAATAAAAAATCCTCATGGCAGGTACACAAATTAATAAATAATTTCTTCTTTTCCAACTTTAAATTTGTGCCAAATACCTCTTATAAATTTTGTATACTGTAAAGCAGCTGTAAAGATAGTCACTGCAAGAAATCCCATGTGTTACATAAAGGAGCGGCCAGTCTTTGTTTTTCTGTATTTAAAATATATATATATGGAAAGGGTCTTCCAAACTATATTGGTTACTTAAATGTATTCTTGTTGATCCAGCAACGGCCATTTACCAAGGTTAAATAAAATAACTTCCAAATGTGTTAGTACTTAACACAATAATTGTGAAGTATATTATTAATGTATTCTTATTATTCATCTAGCTAGACCAAATTGTTTTTGGTCAAACATCAAACAATTGTTTAGCTGAATGTGGTTTACATACTAAGATCAATGATATTTGAAATGAATGTATTCCATTTAATGCATGGAACGGTCGGTACCACTGAGCCACACACAATGCCTTGATTTGACATTATTAAATTTATAATAATATTATGCAAATGAATTAGCAATGCATCACATCTTGGAAAAAGGATAACGATCTTTACTTTTTCTAAAGGCAACAATCCCATAGAAAAATTTGTTCATCACAAATTTATAGGAACATTACGACAAATTATAAAAAAAATTAATTGCAAAATGAAAGGAGCGGCCATTTTTTTTCTTACCAGGTCGCCGGCCGAATTGTTTGGAAATCTAAATTATTAAGAGATTTTATTATTTTTACTCTTTTTGAGAGTTCAACTTTAAAACAACTCACCATTTTGCTTTGAAATTATATAGATATTGGATTTATATCAACCTAAGGTAACCATCCTCGTAGCGGCGACGACGACGGCGCGTGAGTCTTGTTTTCGTCGAATTCCTCCATTACTCGATTTTTACACATTTTCTTTTTATCTCCTCTTCTTCCACTTATATAAAGACTTAATAATGTCTTAATAATAGAAAAAACTAATAAAATTGAATAAAATATATTATTGCGTGTATTGCCGAATACACACGAAAAAAAGAATGACGTTTCTAGGGATGTAGGTGTGACGTAACGCCTATGTAATAGTGATGTTTTTTCGATTATCTTTGAACAAGTCGTGTGATTAGCCGAGTAAATACGAATAATACTGTAAGTAAGAAATTAATTATGAGAATTGACCAGCGCTGTATAATATATTATAGATGTTGTTGTGTTGTGAACTGCAAAAATAACGGCACAAATAGTCGGTGTAAATTCTATATATTACCTAAACTTAAATCAAAGAAATAAATGGATAGATGCCATAAAAAGAAATAAGTAAAACCTTAAATTATGATCAATTTTATTTGCGCTATATTTTATGTGATATTTACGAAGTCTTATGTGGGCTCGTAATAAATAACTATTGCCGTTCTTTCGTAGCTCTTCAACATTTCTTACATGTTGTGCTAAAACTAATTTTTCTCCTACCAACACGGTTTGAGG
Source organism: Endotricha flammealis (assembly GCA_905163395.2). NCBI lineage: Eukaryota > Metazoa > Arthropoda > Insecta > Lepidoptera > Pyralidae > Endotricha > Endotricha flammealis. The sequence continues at coordinate 13,179,086 of LR990856.1, read as the reverse complement.
TTGGAAACGAATATTGCCAGTATAACCAGTTTTTATAATGATGTTCATTATTTTATGCACTGTTTTAACAAATTCCTTTAAAAATACCACTTGTCGTCTTTTTATTTTATCTTTAATTTACTAGAAAGCAATAAAATACTGATGTCATTATTTGGCATAATCCCAGAAAGTTGCGCATTCTAGGTGGCGCTACTGTCGTGCACATAGCCAACGTGTCGTCGGTTCATTAAAAGTAAGCCGTCTGCACAGTCTTATGTAAAAGTAATTAATAAATGTCTATTACGTACATTATAGTTGCAGGCTTGATGCTACGTAGATAGAATATAATGACATGCATGCATTTGCAGGCGCATTTCGATAAAACTATGTTTAAAGTACATGAGTTGCAAGAGAAGTCGTACGAATACGCGCCGCTGCAATCCAGCAAGAAGGGAGTAAAGGTGTATACTGTGGCGCAAAATAATGCGCCGCACTGATATATCACGTAATGCATCTTCGCTATTGGCCAACCTGCATAGAAGAAATCACTAAAGTCGCAGAATAATGTGATGGACAGTGGACAGACAGACTTTTCCATCTAGCAGTATTAAAGTAAATTTTATGCTGCACTATATTTTTTATTTATATAAGTAAAAAATTGTTTTCAATCGGGAAGGACCTGGACGCCCACGACACAGGGAATCCTAGTGTGGAGTTCAGGGATACTGAAGTGTACACGATCTTTAATTTAAGAATAAAATGTATTAGTTTTAAGTTACTGTATGTAAAATTGTTTAAAATAAAGAATTTATTATTATTATTATTATTATTATATTTTTTATTTTTTTATTGTACGGTAATCGTAAGGGACAGAAATTTAACTACACACCATTACAATTTACAAATAAAACATTTCAAATCAAATATATAAATAAATAATAAATAATATTTTAATTACCATTAGCATTGTAGCGAGCCACCACAAATCGCTCAATACACACATGGGTCAAGCTTTCCACTTCCAAAATAGCGTAAAACGTCTCGATGACGCCAAATATGACACATGAAAGATTTTCCGTACCCCAGTAGCTGAAATATGATACATACAAATAATTTAACGACACTTTTTATCAGCTAAGGTTTTACCTATAACATTATTTTTTAAACTCCTCAAAAATGACAGTGTCAAAACAAATGTAAGTAGTTTATCATTGTTTAATTCTCATTTATTCAAAAACGTTTGGTTAGTTAACCGCCAGATAAAATTGAACGGAGAACATAAAAAAAACGCAGCTTGTTTATACAACGATTAAAATATAACCGTGCGGTTACGTAAACATTGGTTATGTTGTAGTTGGCGAACACGAGCCTTAAAGATCGTCTAAAGGTGCATCCACTTATTAGCCGCGGAAGTTCTCTTTTGTAGCAAAACAGACTGAATAGCAGGTGGAAATAAATATCAGCTATGTCTAGACCGTTAGATTTTTTTATTTAATTGTGAGAAGGATTATTCCTATAATTTAGTCGTTTAAATTGAGTTTAGTTTACCATTTATATACTCGTAGGTACCTATGTATTTTCAAGCAATAGAAATTCCGTGTATAAACTAAACGAAATTTACCGACTCCTCTAATTATTACCGACTTCTCTAATTAAAAACTTACTATTAAATAGCACTAATAACATATATATGAAGATCATACTTATCAATGAAATTGAAAATAGGTAAGTAAGCCATTGCAGAAACAATCCTTCGAAATGCGGCGATCGAGAGAAATATTGAGAGGTTTCGGTAATTCAAGTTGTACCACAAATCCGACTTTATAATCGTCCAGTTTGCCCAGCAATTCATGATTAGGGAAAGGATGCCTGAAAAAGAATATTAGCAAAGTAACATTACATCATATCTAAGGAATCCAATCCCGCGTTTGCGGAATTCAAAACGAGGGATTGGACATGCGGAATCCCGCATGATTGCGGGACTGAAAAAAAAATATTTTATAAAAAATAAATGATAAAAAATACGGTTTTGTGAATTTTTAATCGGTGAAACTGAATGTAATCAATGTCAGTTTAAGTAATCTATGACCTTAAAGCCCGATTTTAGTTGTGAAATAATTGGCCTTATTTATATGACTGGGATTCCCCTCACAAATCAAATCAAATATACTTTATTCTGTAGGCCCTTACGGGCACTTAGACACGTCATTTACAACATATTGTCTTTTAAATAGTGATAATATAAAATAAATAAGCTACTCTATAAACTACCACCATTTCGGAAACAAAGCAAAATGACCACTGGGGGAAAGAAATGGCGAAAGAAACCCACAGCACGGGGAATCACCTTAAAGCCCGATTTTAGTTGTGAAATAAAGTATTTTCGCATTTATATGACTGAGATTCCCCCACGGTACGAGGAATTACCTTAGACTAGACACATTGTTTTTTTTTTTAAACCACTAAGGTGGCAAACAAGCATACGGCCCGCCTGATGGTAAGTATCACCGTAGCCTATATACGCTTGCAATACCGTGGGTTTACTCGCGCGTTGCCAACTCTCCCAACCCCCCCAAGTGGAGGTCTGGAGACCTTACTCACCGTAGGAACACAACATGGCCAAGACCAATGCTATTTGGCTACGATCTTCTGTAAGGTGGAGGTCCAGACGGGCTGCTCCGATTTTAGCGGAATATCCGCTGTGCCCTACCTCTCTTTTTCTTCAATATATCGACGATCGTTTTTTTTTATGCGTCGTTAAAGATTGTTCCTAAAACTATTTATTAATATCGTTTATATCACTCCTTGCAATAATAATATAATAAGTGTAATAATAATGTACCTACCTAATTTTTTTTAAATAACTAAAAGAAGTTGATTCATATTTGTCAATACCGCAAATCCCGCAGATTCGCGGGATTGATGACCCTAAACCCGCGGACTTGCGGGATTACGATTTTGATGCGGGATTCGATTCCCTAATCATATTTTAGAATTTGATCTACCTTGAAACAAAGATGTTTTTATGTCATATGAATATGACAGACAAAGAAATGACCAAATGGGCTGATTGATTAATAGAAAAATATAAATTATCATAACTTGATTCTACAACTCTGTCTAGCTTACCTTTGAACCGCTTTATCTAATAATATTCTAAAGAGGAAAGATTCGTATTTTTGTTTGTAATGAAAAAACTAAAAAGTAGGGTGAACTCATCTAATTCTGTGACTCGCCCATCGAAATAATATTACTACGTATAGAAATGACAGCGCCTTCAAATTTTGGCGCCGCGTTCGGCCGTGAGGGGCGTGCCCCTCCCTGGCCCCGCCCCCAACCGAGTCATAGAATATGACATTACTACGCAGGGGCGACACTTTGTTTATATTCAGCCTATTGGACATCTAACTGATTATTTTATTTTATTACAATATTTTATTTTACTTAATAGAATAAAATTAATAGAAAATAGGTACAATATTAGCTTTATAGGTAGGAAGCTACATTAAATTTTTGTTCTTAACTAAATATTAGTCAAAAATAAACTGAGATTAAATCAAAACTAACTTTATAATGAAATTTTATTTGTTCGAAAACGGTTGGTCGAAATTTAAAATGCTGTTTCGTTTTCCTTCTTTTTATTTTCTAGAAACTATTTTTTTTACTTAGTTAGTAACTTTATCCACATTTACATATTTTATACCTACTATATAAAAATATTTTGTAAATATAGTTGAAAAAATCTAATTATAATAATTACGACAACAAAGTAACGCGTTATACGTGCCCATGAAATTTGAGGGTTGCCCTCGATTTTCCTGGAATTCCCATCATCAGATCCTGAATTGGTGACAACTTGGGAGTATGCACTTATGAATAAAAAAAGAATTTTGAAAATCGGTCCACAATTGGAGTAATCGGCGGACCTCCAAAAAAAACAATGAAACACAGAACCTCCTTTTTTGAAGTCGGTTAAAAAAAAGCAAAAAATTTTTCAAAAATAGGTACCTAAATTATATTATAAAATTGACTCACGCTTAGTACCTACGTATCCCATCTGTACGATTACTTTTTGTTAATCTATGATTTTCACATAGAAATGGCGGATGCAATCATGACGCAATAGAAAATAATGAAAAAAAATTGTTTTGGTTGGTTTTACTTAATTTTTTGTATACTTACCGATGATAAGTGACGCCGCTATCTTTCTTTCTTACTGTTGAACGGTTTTTGCAAGATTTTATTGAACATGACGGCATTTTTTAATTATTTTTTTTAACATAAATCAGAGGACCAATCACGATGAGCGTCGGCAAGTTTCTAAACGAGTCATAAACGAGTTGATGTCTATTGGCCTCAACGTATGGGGACAAAAATTTTGTTCGCGGTGTCATTTCTATACGTAGTAATATTATTTCGATGGACTCGCCTAATTCGGTGATATTTGGTTTGAACGCTATCATACGGTTGTACGAGTGAAATCAATGACTTTAAATACAACCTTAAGCTTCTGTAATAAAGTTCAAATTTGTCTGTAAAGTTTGGGAACGCTCGAGTGAGCGAGCGAGCAACAATAAACGGTTTTGTCAGTTCGCGCGCAAATCGCGCCGGTATCGGCAGTGTTTGTGAATTGGTGGCGAACTTTGCTGTATTTATGTAAGTATTTAACCGATTTCTTAGCTTCTTTCTTATAAAGTGAATTGTAATTGATATTCCCTTGATGTGGCAGTAAATAAATCGTCATAGTTCTGCGTCGTTTTAGTGTGAGAGCTTATTTTGTTCGTCAAAAATATTAGCGTTTTAGCGGTTGAGTGGTTTCTGTGCTATCACAGAATTATAGTAGTTATGTACAATTATTTGTGGTTTTAACTGAAAGTATTGACTTATTTTGAGTTTATTAGACAAGATTGATGTGATTTTATTAGTTTTATCTTGTCTTAATTAAAATGTTGACTTTGAGCCAATATTATATATTTTGCTATCACGGAATTGAGTGACACTTTTTCGGACTTGTCACGTAATTACGTGAGTATTTATTACCAAATTTCGCAGCATTTGTTTTATTAATACGAGCTGCAAATTTAAACAGACGCTAAAATCTAAGCAGTTATGTATTTATTATTATAATTTGCTTGTTTACTTTCAGATATCATGGATGACCCCAACAAAAAGAACAGAAAGTACTCGGAGTTCGATCTCAAAACCGCCGTTAAAAATGTTTTGAGCTCAACAATGACAGTTTACAGAGCTTCTAAGGAGTTTAAGATTCCATGGTCGATGATTCCATAAATAAAGTTAACTTGCCTAATTCCGTTATATCAGAATTAAAGTAGTAGCTATCACGGACTTAAAGAGGTCACCACGGAATTAGACAAGTTGACTTGCTTTAGTAAATTTAGTATAACTCTTAGGTTTCTAGAAAAAAATGTGATTAATTGTGCCAATATTCCTCATAAAAGACTGATTAAAACTCATGCTAAGTCTGAATTAAAGTAATTAATAATTTATTGGTATTTTTATTACTCAAATGCCTTTGTCACGAAGTTAGATGAGTTCACCATACTGGACCGATTTCAAAAATTCTTTCACCGTTAGGAATGTACATTAATAAATAATATATATAGGGACAATTCATACAGATTGAGCTAGCCCCAAAGTAAGTTCGAAACTTGTGTTATGGGATACTAACTCAACGATATTATATTTTATAACAAATACATATTATATAGATAAACATCCAAGACCCGAGGCCAATCAGAAAAAGTTCGTTTTTCATCATGACCCGACCGGGGATCGAACCCGGGACCTCCTGGGTGGCGGTCTGGCGTGGTAACCATTACGCCACGGAGGTCGTCAATTATTACCGGGTAACAAAGGCTATATTGTAATTTTTTTTTATAGAGGTCCTTAGTGAAATATGCTATAATGTCGCGGGGAACGACATAGTATACATTTTATCCCAAAAATGGGCCCAAAGACAAGACTGTGGTTTAAATATGTCCGTTTGTATGTATAAAAGCTGCGTAGAAACTTTTTACGCAGTTCGATTTGTGAACAGCGGTGATTATTGAAAAGACTGTTTGAAACGTATAAAAAATATACACTAATCACAAAAATTGGAAGTCGCATTGTGAATAGAATGTGAACAATTAGAAATTAAATTATGAAAAGAATATAAAAAGACATAAATAGAGGCAACAGGTTGTTACGGCAATTTCGCGTACGCTTGGACTATTTAACATTTATTTAAATGGCAAATTAATCATAAAATATTATAAGACAAGCGGTCCATTTGTCTCTATAATATTTTATGATTAATTTTAAATGTTCCGTTCGCATCAAAAGTGTGTATATAAATATAATATTTACCAGTAATGAAGTGGCCTATTTGTAGAACTGTCCTATCATGATCACTGAAGTATGACTTCCAGACGCACTCATCCGATGTTTTTTTATCACCCATAAGGTCTTGCAGAAGTGATGAAATCATTTTAAAGTTCGTTGAATAGGAGTGATTACCAGCCTTGGCTGTAAACGTTTGAAAATTAGGGAGTCTACGGAAGGTGCTACATCTGGGGTGCAGACTGCAGCGCGCCTGCGTGCAGTGCAGGACGGGCAAGGATGCACTCGGCCGCGCCGCGGTGCGTTGCCTAGCCTGCCCGGACATCTCATATTCCATCTTGAATAGATCTACCAACAACAAGTTCTGTCATGCTCTAAAATTAACATTGTTCTCAACAAAATGTAAACCCGTTTTACATAATCCTACGTTCAACTCTACGCACTTTACATACAAAACAAAAGTAATAAATCACACGCACAGTACCATACCGATGTACAATTTTGTGTGTAGATAATTCAATTTCGATCAATATAGCTTTGGCCGGGCTAGCTGACAACTACAACATGTTATACACACACACAAACAAACTATCGTTGAATAAGACCTACCTACGTCATACAAAATGAATTTACAGGGGACTGTTATTACAGAAAATAAAAAGATTTATATGTTTATAATCTAAAATTTTACTTTATATCAGAGACACGTAAAACACATCAAAACTTATAAATTTCATCATTGCTATCCTCGAGGCGGCCAGGGAGTTCTCCTAGAGATCAGCCTTCTGTGGTGCTGCCACGCATCCTTATGAGATCATAGTTATCCTCAAGATATTTTCCTCGGCACTAGACGCGATTGTAACGTTTTGCTCTTTCTGGGTGCAGGAGAGCGTAATGCTTACGCATCCTACCGAGCAATGCAGCTCGTAACCTTTCGTCTGTCACCAAATAAGTTAGTGCTGGTATGCTAGTTGCCGCCTGAAAAATTTATGCAGGTGTACAGGTTAGATAAATCTATCGTCGTCGCCTCAGCTCTTATTTTTTCTCTTTATCTACTTTTCTACAAAAAATTATCTACATCTCAAAAAAACCGAGAAGGACCAAATTTTGAAAATATTTGTTTCTCTAAAACGTACGACATGGTTGTCGTACGTGTTTTATGCCTCAATGCTGGTTTGCTTCGTCTACAATCGGTAACATTTGAAATTAGTAAAGTTCTTTGCCCTATCATTGCAAGAGAAACAAATGTTATTCTGTTGTGTTAATGAAAACCATTTCATTCACAATAGAATGTTTTAAAATAATGATAATGATACTTGTGGTGTTTGGTAATCATGAACACTAAGAAATTATGGAAAAAGAAATCTCGTCTAACCTAAATGATACGAGCAGACTAAGAGTAATAATACTATGTGGTATTAATTTGAAGATTATGCCATTAATACTAACCTCAGAAGCAATAGTTGATATAAGCGACAATGCTGGGGGTACATGTGGCCTGTATCCGTATGCTAAAAAGGGCAGCCATTGCCAGCCAATCAAAACGGCTGCTGGAATCCAAAATGCCAACGTAGCCACGCAAAGTGTGTGTGCACTCTTTAAAAAAGTAAAAATAAAATAATTGTAGGTTTATAAGTTCTTTTTACTTTACCTAATTTTGTTTGTTTTTTATTGAATTGAATCAGAAATGTTGAAATAATAACAATTTTAGCGTCTATCTATACTAATAAATACATTATATACTTTATTAATTTGTAACTCTATTAAACTTAAATTCTGAAAAGTTATGTCCATATTGTGATAACGTAATTAAAACTTACTCTTGTAAGACTTTTCTGTTCTCGCTGTTGCTCGCTCCGGTAATATATTTTCTCCAACCGAACTGCCTTGCCCATATAGTAGAATCTGTATATAAATAAATGTTATAATGTTAATAAGTAAATATATTAAATGAATAATAATTTGTCTAGACGAAATAACCAAAGCGTACTGATTTCCGGGTTAAAAGTATCTATTCCACAATCCAAATCCTTACATGGTGATAATGATTTTCGACATTAAAACTATTTGATTTAGTCAAATTAATGACAACTCGTAGGTACATAGTACTAAAAATCTAACTTTTATCTTTTGCTGTTATTAAAACTACAGAAAGTAAACGTACTTTCTGTGTTTTATTTCACCTTTTCGCTACAATATTTTTCGCTCCAGTGTCATTCGACTACTTGAGTTTCGCTTCAATGATTTTTCGCCCCAGCGTACCACTCTGATTTTTTTTCGTCACAACGTGTGTCGCTACTGAGTCATCGCCACTAGGTACCGGACCCAATTATGGGTCGGGTCGGTCCCATGTATTACAGTATTAAGAATAGATTTTAAAATTAGGTGAGGTTTCCAAAAATACAAGATTCAAAAAGAAACTCACATTGCTACTACAGGTATGAATCCGCACACAATCACATAAGGAATACTGAATCCTATTTGTTTCATTCCAGAATTAAGTGAGGGCCATTGTAGGGAACAAGAGGTCCCGGTAGGATCACAGGAATACACCCCATATCCAAATAATGGTGGTATTGCGAACACCAATGAACTGAACCAGCAGACTCCAATCAACACCCAATACAATCGTATGTAAAGAGATCTTTCTGAAATCATGGAAACAATATAAACGTACAAAGCTACACATACACATTAGTTAGATAAATTCAGGCCACACGAAAAAGTTAGCAAGGCCAAAGAAATGTCGTTCATTCATTCTTGGCACAAGATTTCCAATAAAATCTAATTATCCTTTATTGCCCGTGGTCCCTGTGATAGTCCCTGGAAGGTACCACGGGAAATATTTTACCCGTGGTCCCTGAATTTAGTATAAGCCAACTAATTTAAAGGAATGCTTTTTGGATGGATTAGGAATTCTATTAGGATAATTTTGCAATGTTTTTAGGATGGATTAGGAATGCTTTTAGGATTATTTAGCAATGTTTTTAGGATGGATTAGGAATGCTTTAAGGATTATTAAGCAATGTTTTTGGGATGGATTAGGAATGCTTTTAGGATTGTTTAGCAATGTTTTTGGGATGGATTAGGAATGCCTTTAGGATTATTAAAAAATGTTTTTAGGATGGATTAGGAATGCTTTTAGGATTATTTAGCAATGTGTTTGGGATGGATTAGGAATGCTTTTAGGATTATTTAGCAATGTTTTTAGGATGAATTAGGAATGATTATTTTCGAATTTTTTTGATATGGTTTAGGATTATTATAGGTAATTTTGACGATATTTTTGTTATGTTATTAGAATAGTTTTGTGATGGACTAAGATTGACTTTAGATTTAGTTATGAATAATTTTCAGTCTTATTTTAGAATGCTTTTATGGTGATTCAGAAATGATTTTCATACGATTTTCGGATGGTTCGAAGATGATTTTGAAATGAAAAATTCTTGTTTGTATTTATCCATTTTCAGGAGTTTCGCATTTCTCCACATGCACTTGCCCCAATGGTAATAAACAGCCCACAATATGTATGTCGGGAAACACTTTTATAATGGCGTTAATTGCGCCAATTTCGTAATCACAATGCATTTTTAATGGGTTCCATTGTTTCAGGTGTGACTGTATTATTTGAAACATTATATAATATGTATGCTCTTTTTTATCAGGCATTAACACATAAATCAGAGGCTTTACATTTGTTTTTTCTTCCGTACTATCAAGCAGCTTTGGAACGTTGCATCCCCGAAGAATTCCTTTATATTTCCAATCAATTGCCTAGAATCTGGACTACAAAATATGATCATACGCTCACCTTCATCACTACTGTAATCTGCTAAAATGAAGTCCTCGAACTTTTCCGGAACTTCAACTTCAGATAGTACGGAAGAAAAAACAAATGTAAAGCCTCTGATTTATGTGTTAATGCCAGATAAAAAAGAGCATACATATTATATAATGTTTCAAATGATACAGTCACAACTGAAACAATGGAACCCATTAAAAATGCATTGTGATTACGAAATTGGCGCAATTAACGCCATTATAAAAGTGTTTCCCGACATACATATTGTGGGCTGTTATTACCATTGGGGCAAGTGCATGTGGAGAAATGCGAAACTCCTGAAAATGGATAAATACAAACAGGAAAGAAGAATAGTAGCACTAAGTGCAGCATTACCACTTTTACCTAAAGACATGATTTTGAAGGGATGGGAGTTTATAAATTCAGAACCCGCCGTTTGTCGGTATGCAAAAATTCCTAAATTATGTAAAAAAAAATTGGTTAAGACCGAAATACATAAACTTTATAAGTGTATTTGCCGAAAGATACCGAACAAATAATGTCGCCGAAGGACTAAACGCCAAAATTAACAAAAGAGTTCACAAAAACACAGTTAACCTGATGCGTCTTTTAACCGTTATAGTTTTCCTTGTAGGTTCACTATATGGACTACTACCATGAATTACCATGAAGAGCCCCCCCCCCCCCCCTCTATCTCTGAAAACAAATATATCAATCAAAAACATTCCAAAATAGTCCTAAAGTTATTCCTAATCCATCCCAAAAACATTCCAAAACAATCCTAAAGTCAATCTTAATCCATCCCAAAATAATTCTAAAGTCAATCCTAATTTATCCCAAAATAATCATAAAGTCAACCCTAATCCATCCCAAAATAATTCTAAAGTCAATCCTAATTTATCCCAAAATAATCATAAAGTCAATCCTAATTCATCCCAAATTAATCATAAAGTCAAACCTAATCCATCCCAGAATAATCATAAAGTCAATCCTAATCCATCCCAAAATAATCGTAAAGTCAATCCTAATCCATCCCAAAATAATCATAAAGTCAATCCTAATCCATCCCAAAATAATTCTAAAGTCAATCCTAATTTATCCCAAAATAATCATAAAGTCAATCCTAATTCATCCCAAAATAATCGTAAAGTCAATCCTAATCCATCCCAAAATAATTCTAAAGTCAATCCTAATCCATCCCAAAAACATTCGAAAATAATCCTAAAGGAATTTCTAATACATCATAAAAACATTGTAAAAAAAAAAAAATTGTAGGCCATACCTTTTTAAATTAGTTGGCTTATACTAAATTCAGGGACCACGGGTAAAATATTTCCCGTGGTACCTTCCAGGGACTATCACAGGGACCACGGGCAATAAAGGCTAATTATTTGAAACAGTATTTGCATCATATTTTGGCAACATAATTATGTGCACTTTATTTGCAATATTGATTATTGTTTTCTACTATTTTCATACTTCAGTCAATACATAACACGTAGTATGAGCGATGTATGATAAGAATTTTCACTAAGCTAACTGTGTGTAACTTTAGTACTAAAGAATCCTTACCGTGCCGATAAAATTTTGCTTGCAAATATCTTTCAAGTACTATCGTAAATAATGCAGCCATTTGAAATATACCAAGAAATTGATTTAAAAATGCAAATAGTTGACAGCAAGCCGATCCAAACATCCATCTACAACAAAATAAACTGCAAACAGTAAATCTTGTAAATCATTAACACTTCTGATAAATATAAATATTTTCTTTTTTATATGAAACTAGTAAAATACTCGCAACTTCGTTTGGGTAGATCTCGCTTTCCCATAGAGTTTTGAAAAATCCTTTCTTAATACTCTAGACGTCGTAAGGAACCTACATTTCAAATTTGGAATCTCTAGACCCAGAGGTTTGGACTGTGCGTTGATATATAGTTAAATCGGTTAGGACTTTGAATTTTATATTATTTAGGGTCCTACTTTATTAGTGAACTTACTTTTAACACATGACTATGTAGGTTACATATAATCGTTTAAACAAAGAAATAATGCTCTAGTATTCAGTAAAAAAAAGGCATTAAATTTAGAAATACTCGGTAAAATACGCCTCTCTTGTAGCAGCCATCCGTCAGTAGAAAAAAAAGGGCGTCAACGAATTGTATGAAATGTATAGTTTACCAAAAACTGTCGACGCACGAAACGCGACCAATCCGCGTCAACGCGTCTCACATATCAAAATGGTTGAATATGGATGAATTTAATGTAGTAAGCAAATTTTTCTAACTACTTACAATACAATCTAATTTTTTTTTACTGAATACTAGACCATTATTTCCTTGCTTAAACGATCATATGTAACCTATAGTCATGTGTTAAAAGGAAGTTCATTAATCAATTAGGACCTTATATAGATTAGTATTTTGCAAAAACCCACCTCTTTGCTAATGCAGAAGCTCCCGAAAATGGAAATCCCAAGAGATTCCTTCCAAGTGAAGCGGAACAGAGATTAAGTACCAAAATATGACTCTTGAATATGAGTAGGTGACTGTGGATGAACGTGGCAAAAAGCCAGCCGTTTAGCAGCACCCCAAATACACCTGTCAAAATATCTACATCAATGTGATCTGAAAATAGTCTTGCTACTCTTCCGATACATAAGAAATTAAAATTATGACGAGTGCAAACGACAAGTGTTGGAGGAGGGAGCCAAAATAATTATTAACGACTTACTCAAACAATTTGTCAATGATAATGATTTTAAATGACAATGAAGATAATTCACTAAAGTATTTAGAACAAAAAAGAATTTAAAGTATCACAGTCAGTCTTGATAAATCTAACAATGACTACTCTATTCCAAGAATTCCGCACAAGAAAAAACAAGTAGGTATTGTGTGCATTTGTCTAAATTAATTTGATCTGTTTTCAACGTTAATTTATCAGCAACCTAACACACATAACATAACACAAAAAATTGGGCCTAGACGTGTAATTCGTCCTGGAATATATTTTTTATTTGTTGCAATATTTAACGTTCGTATTAACTAATAATATATAAAAAATATAAAAAAAAGGCAATACAAACCAAAAAGAAGGAGACAAGCGCCCAACAAAGTTTTATATGAACTGTCGAAATAATACCACGGACACTCATCCTGTAGGTAACCATATAGCGATTGCATTTCAACTATCACTTTTGCTAATCACTAATCGCGCACCAAACGGAAGGCTGTCGAGTTTCGGGTTTATTGGGCATTTAGTTAAATTTTAAAATGAATATGACGTCCACGTTGGGCAAGTGGTCATTGGGACTGGACAGGTTGTCGACCAGGACTGGGAACTTACAAAGGACCCATATCATATTACCAACTTGACGACACTTTGTGCTCGGCATTGGGGGCGTGAACGTCCTTTGTTATTTGAGTTGAGAAGACACATTCGTAAGATTTCTCTGCTAATTTTATGAAAGTTGAATTCAGAAGACTTTATACAAAGATGATAAGAAACTTAAAAAACAGTATTGCACTTCGATATTGTGAATAACAAATAAATAAATATTTATAGACAATTCACACAACGACATCTAGTCTCAAACCAAGCAAGGCTTGTTCTATAGGTAGTAGATCGCTAATATATTTACATAAAAACAAATATTTATTATACGTAGAAAACATCCAGACCGTGACAAATATACCTACATGGGTTTCATGCACATGTTTGTCTCGAGCAGGATTTAAAGCCGCGACCTTACGCACTCGACCACCGAGCCTGTCATTATGAATTGATTTTAGTGATATCTTGTAGTGTCGGGTCTTCGTAATTTTTCCAATTTCCTAATAATTACAGATTATTTTTAACTAGTGAAACCCGCGCAACTACCTACTTTTGTGTGTATTTATTTTTGTACAGCAACGCAGCGCCATCTATATCAGACTTTTGACCAAATCCTACGGCAATCGCGTACTTTTCGGGATAAAAAGTATGTGTTAATCCAAGGTATCAGCTACCTACATACCAAATATCATCAAAATTGGCCCAGCCATTTGAGCGTGAAGAAGTAACAAACATACACACAACTTTCGCCTTTATAATATTAGTAGGATGATTTAAAGTCTGTATGTCATAAAAAGGCTAGTCACTTGTAGTCACATGTATGTCATAAAAAGACCTTACTCGTAAATGACGTGCACATATCAATCTTACAAATATAAATTACTTTCTTGGCAGTCAATACAGAGATTCTAAATTTCAAGGAAACTATTAACGACATAGCGACTTGTATTGTTATTTACCTATAAATTATTACAAAACCATATATCGATTTCATAAATTTAGTAAGTATTTGTTCAATAAAACAAGATGTCTGCCTCAACACAATGGTACATCGATGCAATGGTAATTCTGGCTATAAGATTACGTCACTCAGCGACGATATCAGTATCAACTATCAACTTTCTTGGATACAGATCCATCTGTCTCTTTACACAAGTATAGCACGTATTTGGAATACCGACTAAATCGTTCATTTAATAGTTAGATAGAATTTTCTTTATTTGCAATAAGTACATAAATAAATATCTAGTCCCACCTGGCGCCGCCGCCGAGGTGAAATTTTTATTTCAATCATTTTTTTAAATAAGAATGGTTAGTAAAAAGGCTGCGTACTCGCTGGTTAAACCGAAAAATAATCAAAAGAAGTAAACAACAAATTTATAACCATTTTTATGCTCCATGTTCATCTTTCATTTCAAGATGCACAAGGTTGCCTTGAAAAGATGCACAACTAGGGTAACGAATTTTTGTATGGATTGGGCAGGGCTAACATTACACAATATATCAGGATAAATACTGAAAATTGAAAATAGGTTATTATACCGATGACGCTCAGTTTCCCGTTATACTCTGTTCTATTAATAAACATCTCACAATAATGAATGTAACTAAAATACCTCATTAATGGCGTGGGCGCTGCTGAATCGAATTAAAACGTTCCGTTGAATTAGGTGGGAACATGTTGATTACACTACAATACTATGTGATCGTAGTAGGTACGTTACTAAACAATTTCATTCACTTATATTGTAGGAAATATATTTTAAATTGCTTGACTCTACAATTAAATAAGTACTTAAGTTTACTTAATATACCTATTTGGGCAAGATAGAGCGAAATCTCTAATTAAAAACTGCAAATACAAATGCAAATGCAAATTTTACTAAAAGCAAATTCCTCCTCTAATCTGATGACCACGTCAAATCCTAAACATCTCTGACTATTTACATATTTATGTATATTTAACGGAGCACAGAGCGTCTACTATATTTCACTTACTTCACAGAGATTTAAAAATAAACATTCATTGGCTTATATAACGGAAAATTAAATATTTTTCCCAGATGTCACGAATTCGTCTTTCACACCACTAGCGCGGCAGAGGCCAGGTAACTCGCATCTGCGCGGGTCATTATGAAACCGATATAAATCTTATAATAAGGAAATAGCTTAATCATCTATAAGCATATACGAATCTATAACATTATCTTGGCAACGCCCGGGAAAAATACGTCAGGTGAGTATGCTCTACAATTACCTCACACGGCGGTCGCGCGCTGATCGAGCTCAGTTAAATACGGAAAATATCGTATACTAATTTGAATGTGTTAATACTAAATCTGAACGCCGTCTAGCTAGTGTTATCAAACTTACTGATTTGTAGTTATTCGCATCGAGTGCGCAGTGCAGTGCCGTCATCGGTCGAGTCACGGCAGGATGTTGTCGTTGGAGCAATTGTCGCAAATGGTGAAGGAACACCTCGGACTTTACAACGACTCTGACGGTTTACAATACGACAGCAAATGGGTCATCGCCGAGTCTCCCCTCGGCGGGCGAGGATTGTTTGCGACGCAAGACATTATGTCTGGCGAAGTTCTCTTCGTTGATCGGGCCCTTATCAGGGGTCCACGATCTGGAACGACAATAACTAGAGGATGTACTGTTTGTAATAAATTAGACAGCGAAGCCTTCTTTAAGTGTCATAAGTGTGCATTACTTCTGTGTTCGTATGAGTGTCAAAGTACAAGTGAACATCACTACGACTGTGCTATTATATCCAGTTGGTCTAACAAAACTTCCATCGAGGAAATCGATGACACGCTGATGTCGCGGGCACTTACGCCTATACGATCACTGAGACTAAATGAAGATCAAAAAGAACTAATGGTGTCACTTGCGGCCCATATGGAACCACAACATACTGTAGAAGTTAGGAAATTGAAAAGTTACTTTGACATTCCCGAAGAAGAGGAGCAAGTAATGGTGAGAGCTTCTTGCGCTCTAGACGCCAATGCATTTCAAATAGCGACTGCTTTTGGAACAAAAGAAATGAGTACGCGGGGCCTATATCCTGTCGCAGCATTAATGAATCACTGCTGTATATCGAATACGAGGTATACTTTTAACAGCGATTATCAAATGACAGTCAAAGCGGTAAAACAAATTCGTGCTGGAACTGAAATATTCACCTGTTATTCCGGAGTGTTATGGGGTACGCCGGCTCGGCGTGCTCATCTTTTCAAAACAAAACATTTTTGGTGCAAGTGTGAACGTTGCACAGATCCAATGGAGCGGGGAACTCTCCTTGCAGCTCTGAAATGCTTCGTGACCGAGTGTCCAGGATCGCTACTACCAGTAGAACCTATTAAGCCATTATCCGTCTGGCGATGCTTGGAATGTGGTCTGCGTGTACCTAATAAAAATATATGCGCTGTCCAAGGTGCTTTAGGAAGTTTAATGGGGACGTTAAATTTTGAAAATGTGGATCAATTAGAATATTTCCTTCTCAAAAGGATTGTTAAGTTTATTCCGAAGACAAATCAAATTATAGTCGATCTTCAATGTCGACTCATTTGGGAATTTGGAGAAGCTGAAGGATTACTCTGGCACGGTAAGAAATGCATGATGCTCGCATGCTGTACAACTAAATTTTTTTTATATTACTATCAAAACAAAAGGAAAATAACTATCTCGTGCATTTGTTTTGTGTATTGGCTTGGAATGCTTGGATTAATCACGTAACGACGATATCACCTCGAATCTTTAAGTATATCTTGTTACATTTTGAATGTGTTGGAATTATCATACCGATCGATAAGCACGTAAAATAGCAGCTTATCTTGAATTGTACGCGTAAATTTAGTCGCAAACGTCTGCTTAACATCAAACACGAATTACGTTTGATTGCCATAAAAATAGTATTAAAATTTAAAAATACTTGCACTCTTTTTAGAACTTCTGTGAGGGAAGGGAAGATTTTGTTAACATCAATGTGTTTTAACCAGTTTATTTTCTTTAGCGAACTTGGTAGATATGTTTTGAATAAATAAAGCTACAAGTAATATCGTATTTAATACAGTGTTCCTACAGTACACTCTGTTACAATGTAGATACATACCCATCAAAAACTTTGCTCAAATTGAGTATTTTAGATTTTTATCACAGAACCCTGGACGGTTTCAGCGATACAAAATAGGATATTCTAGTACCACTAGAACCCTTGAGGGTTCTTAGCGAGGGCACTATTGAAACAAATCCTAGCGGTTTCAAGTCTTATTTATATTCAGTGCCACCGACACACCTGGCGAGTCGAAAGTCCGCTATGAAATATACTGGTAGGACTGGGGAAACATCAAAAAAATTGTGGTGACATTGGATATGTTAATAAATTAGGAATCAAGATAAAGTTTGTAAAAGAAAAAGTTTAGATAGATATACATGGTGTTGATTTATTCAGTTGCAATATTTGAATAGAAAGTCGTAAGAGGCGTAAATGATTTGTCGGTTCTATTCTAAAAGCCGTAAACAGATTCCTGTAAATTTTTTTTACTTACAAAGATTTGAGAGGTTTTTAAAAAACTCTATCAGTGCGCAGCATAGACCTCGACAATAAGCGTGTATTTATGAGCAAAGAGTTTGTTACAAGTCGCTGGCCACTTTTATGAAACTGTTTGACGGCTTGACGCGAATCTACTGTCAGCTCAGCAGTGACAGTTAATAAATGGAACCTATGTTGTGGATTCGAGATCGCCGCCTTGTCAACGAAGGTCGTCAAGATGGCGACCTCGGATCCTCACCGTACCACGTTGCCTTTTTAAAGTGTGCTTTTTTTGTTAAAAAGTGGCGAAATTGTCTATGTGTCGTTAAGACACGACAGAAACACCACTAATTAAGAAAGAAAAGAAAAGACCTATGTTGTGTTTATTTTATACGGATTTACCATGTGATCGAAAAAATTTGTCATGTGAGCGTTTCTTTGAAGCGGCAATGAACCTGACTGAGAGGCGGGTGCCATGCCGGCGCCCTCTCACACAGTGATTTCATAACATAAAATGTATGGTGTGCTATAATGGCGGATTTGGATTTTCTTCAAAAACATTTTTAAATGTAAGGTTATTATAATGTTTTTTTTTTTCACATATTCGTGTTCAGTATCAGCAGTAGATAGGTCTCCAAAAATATTTCAACTGTAGAAAACAACACATGTATTATAGTTATGATAGCTTTAAGTGCTTTATGTGTATGGTATATTTTACTAAGCAACATTGTAATTTTATAACACTATATAAAAGCACTATAAGTTTAAAATGAATAGTAGACCTAACTATAACATTATGGTGTACTAAAAATAGAGATTTGGGAAGATGACAATTGGCAGGTTCGCTGGCGTTTTCGATTAACCTGATTTATGTACAGGTTAACTAATGTGAATCTGTGATATTATTATGTACCTAACTATCTAAGCGATGATATAATTTCACGGATAGATAGACATCAGATAGCACAATCATCATGTTCATGAATGAGATGGTACCATTTGACAAATATGTATTCACTAGCTCTCCGCGCGGCTTCGCTCGCGGTTAATTTTATGGCTTTTATGCCATAAGTAGATTTCGTTTGACAACAAAACAACCCAAATAGCACGACTTGTGGCGCCATCTGTTGGCCGATACAGCACCCTCTATAGTAGAAAACATCTTTTCCCACTGGAATGACATACTTTCACGGGATTAAAAGTAGCCTATGTTGGGCTCTGTACCCCGGACAATATATATACAAATTTTCATAATGATCGGCTGTTTAGTTCAGCCGTGAAGGAATAACAAACAAACAAACAAACTCACTTTCTTATTTATAATATTAGTATGAAGTATGATAGTATGATGATTGTTAGAACGATTCCAGCCCAAAACGTATTGTTTTTATGATATTAGGAAATTAAAGTATGTTTCTATTGATCGTGTAAATAATGTTTGGGTATTAAAGTAACCTTGTTTTGTATGTCTAACAATCTAAATACTGTAACAGTGAATATTTATTTATTTAAAAACCAACAGCGTTACAATAGAATTTTACAAACAGATTTTTAACAAAATGATGGCTAATAATAGGTTTCCTTAAGTACCAAAAACTTTATAGTTAAAGTTACAAAGTACTTATGTCTCAAGTGACTAATGACGACATGCGTTGAATATGTATCATACTTAGAAATTATTCATATTATAGTTTGTTGCCAATCTGGTGACAATTGCGATAAAATTTCTTACTTACCCTCTAATTAAGTAGTTAAAACTTGCATTCACTTTTTGCTATTATTTTTTTTACTAAACGTAACTCCCCAACCTTGAATACCGGGTCTGTAACCTCCCATACTACGTGACGAGTACCATATTTATTTTACACGACCGCCGCCCTCGTTTTCAACGGACGCCCGTAACAAAAGCGTGGTAGTAAACTAAACATAAATCCTGAAGCGGACATCCATTACGTCAGATTCGACACGTGAGCTGTATTCATAAACAAGATGAAATTCAGTATTCCAGAAGCTATTTTCATAGCGGATCATATACATCGATGGGAAGCGTCAGTCGGTCACGGCGCTTTTCCAGTTCTTTACCAGTTACCATTTTCAAACGTACAGGAAAATTTTATTAACTGCAATATAAACATATTTGGATAATTACTCTTCGTCTAATTACTATGGAAGATCGCAATTGGATGATCAAGAAATCGCTGCTAAGCGGGCGTGGCACATTCGCGACGAAACCGATAAAGCGCAGCACTCTGATCTTCTCCAATAAACCTGTTGTGACAGGACCACGAGGCGACTGTGCTGGAAAAATCCATTGTTTCATCTGTTACCAGATAAGTGAAGACTGTTATTCTTGTGAAAAATGTGCATTTCTTGTGTGTTCGGAAAGTTGTGCTAATTCGCAGAATCATATCAAAGAGTGTGACTTTATAGTTAACAATTGGAAACCTAAATCTGACCGTGAGAAAAAACCGAAAATATTAGCTGATATACTCATATATTTACGTTCCTTTTTGCTTAATGAGGAACAAATGCAGCTTTTATCTTTGCTTCAAAAGACCGATGTTTTTTCTAGCTTCAAAGAACTAGAAGTTTTGTGTAACGAATATACAGTACCCAAGGGACACATAAAGTTCATGAGACTTATAGATTCTATCGTAAGGGTAAATGCATTTAGAATTACAAGTGATGATTGCGGAAACAAGATATCATTACGGGGCGTGTACCCGTTGTCCTCATTTGTGAATCATTCTTGTATCCCAAACACAAGAATAATTTTTGAAAAAGATCACTCAATGGTTCTGTACGCTAGCAAAGACATTGAAACTGGAGAAGAAATTTTTACATGCTACACTGGACTTTTGTGGTGCACGCCCGCCAGGCGTTCTCAATTAAATAAAACCAAAGGTTTCTGGTGCAAATGTGAACGATGTAATGATGCCACTGAACTTGGGACAAATCTGTCAGCAATCAAGTGTCTGAATAGGGAGTGCGTCGGAGTCATCTTGCCTTTAAAACCCACAGATCCGAATACTCACTGGCAATGTGATAATTGTAATAACTTAGTGACACCTAATCAAGTCAGCGTGGTGCAAAGTGCTTTAGGAAGTCTTGTGGGAGCCTTAGATCTAGACAGAAAGTTCAATCTTGATTCATTGTTACTGGAAAGACTGTCAAATTTCATACCATATTCAAATCACATATTTGTTGATCTGCGGCTGAGACTCGTGCTGAAAATTGGATTTACCGATAGAATGAAATTAAATGGTAATTCTTTTTATTAATTTTACACTGCAGGGTAATATTCTCTTAAATGGCCTTGTTCAGCCTCAACCAAATAAGCATCGAGCACTCGAGCTCATCAAACTATCACCATTTTAGTCTTTTGCGACGACAAGTCAGTGGAATAAAAATATTTAATAAAATCTGTGGATGTGTAATCCATTCCGGCCTGACGTAGATACCTAATCACATTTCCATCAACGAATTATTTTCTCTGTCATAAACTCATAAAATCGGAATGACATACTAGTATCCGTTGAAAACACGCTGTCAACAGCGGAACTTGCCCTCGAAACTAAACATCTAATTCATAAACATATTTTTTGGGTTAATCCGCATTTATATTACTAAAATTATTTCGAATGCACGTGAAATAGTTGTATTGTGAAAACATAACTGAGCAATGAAATGCTCTGATAAATTAATCACCAGTAATAATCCTATAAATATATTTCTCATTTTATTTTGTTTTTATTTAAACAATGCTTCATAGTGCAAGAGTAATAGAGTCCTTATAGTAGGGGAGCCGAAGAGGTGTGATTTTTGCAGTTACTCAAGCGCGTCAGACTAAGATATAGAGGAAATCTGATACCCTGTTAACTATCTATCAACACCATATTTTCAACTCTTCAAATGGGGAAGTTCCGTAGTTTAAAAAAAAATCATATCTTGAAATACTCAAGCGCGTCAGATTAAACTATAAGTAAGTTAATTGCATGCTGTCAAATGTGTATGTGTAAAAATTTGCCGACGTAAGGGAGTGGCGGAGTTATGAATTTTCAAAAACAAACACCTTGGCGTTCTCGAGTGCGGAAAAAATCTATTTTTATTTTTACGTAAATAGTTTAAGGATAATGGGAAATATAATCTGCAAATTTCGACGAGGAGAAGTAAGTAGTTTTTTGACACCGATTTCTTTAAAGAACTACTTACTTTTAACATTTAAATGTTTGAATGCCTGTCGACGCTTTCCTCACCGATGAACGGGTAAACATCAAATAAAATTTTTTGCTCTTCTTCAACTAATCTTCAAAATTATGTAGGTATCCAGAGTTAGCTCGAGTGACTACAAATTTAGCATCGTCGGCTCCCCTACTATTTAATGTGTAGAAAATTTCATGAGCTCCCAATCTTCTCTCATCCACTCAGAGATTAAGGGGCTATGTGAAAAAAGAAGGGTCCTTAAAAACCAAATATCTTCTAAAATACTAAAATTTAGACTTAGATTTTTGGATATGTATTAATTCATCATATAATCGAAATTTTTGAAAGAGCCAAAACACGATTGTAACACATTTCCTCGATAGAAAAAAAATCCGAAGCTCTAACCTCCGTTTTTTTTTCAGAACTCTTGTAACTTCTAAACGGTAAATAATAGAAATTTTAAACTTCATATAAAGAAAGACATTAATGTTTTCTAGATATTGTAAAAAAAACTCAATTAATGAATTTTAAATAAGCCTAAATGTGTTTTGGCGCTTACGGTGTTAAAAATTTGCCGGGTTCACGGTGTCCCATTTCTGTCTCTCGAAGCAGGGATTGATATAATATGCGTCGCACGGGCGGGGCGGGCTCAGTCGGCCGCAATTATTTTACGACGTAGGCCCTTAAACTCTACCTAAACCACAGAATAGATAATAGTACTACGTAAAACAATAAAAACAACGCACAAGTAAGCAGGTTTAACGAAACCTACTGAGTCCACCAGTAATTTTGGTTCAATAAATGTTTTTTTTTTCTGAATTATTATCTTCATAATTAAATAAAGAACTACGTGACCCTAATATGTCTAACCTATGACGAACTAAGTATTCAGTTTCTAGAGCAAATTGTGGTTTTCTTTAAGTCAAGGTGATTAATTTAATTTGATACCAAAATTTAATTTATCATGATTGTATAATTTTGATTACAATCTTGTCTTTACATTTTAGTGAAATGAGCAGTGGTATTACAATAACACACAAACCACCTTATACTACTTATTTGAATGACACCTTTAAAAAAGTTACCTATGTACAGAAGATGTAAGGATGTTTATGAACGTGAGTGACGTTTGTAGAAGGGCGTTAAGGCGCGGTCCCACTGCTGCGCACGCTGCGCACGAACACGTGGGCAACGTGGCACATTACAGCTGCGTGGATAACTACGTGGGTCTACGTTTCCACAGCGTACGCAGCGATGTGCACGCTTTGTGGAACAAGCTGTGTACCGCATTCACTGCGTGCATGGCGTTGACAGCGTTGAGCTATGTTGAGCAAGCCACGCGTGTATCAATGACGTCACTTGATGGTTAACGTGTCTGTGGGTTGCAGTGGAAACAATCACGTACATCCTCTTGCAAAGCAAAGCTTAACACACGTGCGTAGCCTCTTCGTGCGCAGCAGTGGCGCCTTTACTGTGGCATATTTTCATACATTTTGTCAAAGGCGAACTGTCGCAAAGTGACATACAATATGAACGGGAGTTGTAGCTGTGGTTGTAGTTCCAATTTCGGGCACGTTCCTCTAAAGACCTTTGTGGCAGTGTATGTCACAAATGACATCACATTTGATAGCATTTTAAAGGAAAAAATCATCGTTGAAGTTACGTCATTGATTTTGTTTCCATTGACCGTTCGATTGCGATATATACGTCTATAAATTTATACGTCTTTTAACTTTATAATATAACCTATTTGGTATCTTATTACAGAATAAATCTGATAATCTGACTTGAGACAAAACATAAAGTTACAAGTTGATTGCAGAACATTAAAACCACGAAACAAATTATATTATTTTATCATTTGTTTACATTTTGTTTAAAGTTCAAATCAAAAGTTTCATTATTTTAGTGCCTTTTTAGGGCGTGGTTCACAACTAACTGATAGCCTATTCGTCAACTAAACTGACATTGTTTATAATGCCATACATTGGGCGACCCATTTAAAATTATTTTATATTTACCAGAAAGCGTTCACCACAAATTATTTTATTTTATGTCACAAAAAATAAACGTTCTTAATTTAACATCCTAACGTGTTTATGTTATTATTATGACGGAGAAAGTGCGCAGTAGACATCACTTCTGTCTGGATAATACCGAATCTACTTAACATTTGAAATTGAGGAAAGAGGTCTTTAGAATTTACTTCCGAAACCTAAAAACTTAATTCATAAGTTCATTGCTCCGCGCTGTTGCGAAGTCAATTAGACGAAGTTTAAAACAAAGGAAAAGTAAAGACGAAGTAAGAGGTAGAGTAGGTGCTCCACATCCTCTTTTTATGTAAAAAACGTAAAATGAAAAGTTGTTCGTCATAACGTTTATTAGGTTATCCCATTAAATATTAAGTGAAACTTTCACCCATTGTACTTACAAATTATTTTTAATAAATAGTTTGTTACTTTTTTTTTTTTGACGATGTTGTGCAAGCTAGTGAAGCGCTAACGGGATACGCTTCACCAGCAACATTGGTTTTACGTGGGCGAGGTGTCAACCCGCCGCACAACCCCCGAAATGCTGGAGGACCACACCCGTCGTTGGTCAGCGAGTCCATCGGACTTAGCCGGTTAGTGTAGCTAGGCTGTACTACCGACCACTCCCCTATCCGCCACCTTGGGGACGCTCCCCTACGCTGTGAGGGCCAGCGCGGGGAAGAAGTTTGGTTACTCTTTGAGTTGTGGAGCTCTAATGACAGTCGCTTCACGAAAACCCAGTAGGTACCTATTGCGCAATAATAACGAATTAGGATAACTCTAGAAGTACACAATTAAAAACTTTTATTAACAAGTATACGATTAAATATCTAGTGACAATGGACACAAACAATGGTGCAATACCGCGTATGCTTGACACGGCGGGTGAACAAGTAGGGCGTGATAGCACCTAGTCCAAGGCAATTTACCGCCTACACACGTGCATACAAATACAATATCAAGTTGCTATATATGAAGCGTAGATACCACATAATTGTACGTCTACAATGATTATTTACTGTAATTAACATTCTTTTTGCTTGTTATTATGTGCACCACAGTGACATTGCTTACGTACGATACATTCTTTGCATATTTTGTTTATTGTCAACTGCATGTAACTTGTGCTTCAACTTTACATGGCGTTTCGCGCTGGTTATTTGATGTTCGTGTTTTTGCCAAAATATTTGACCTGACATGGTGCTAACTAAACACCAAATAACTTTAAATAATAATTAAAAATCCTTTAATGTTCGTCGAAAACCGACAAGCGAAGCAGTCAGATACATGTATTTGTGGATTTTGTCATTTAAGGCTCAGGTATTTTGTCGAATATAATTGTCAATATATGGTTCATGTTTGCCAAATAAGCCAATACGCTACGGCGTGTGAAGTGCCACCATAACATTTATGATAATATACCAATCGTTATTATTATATCAAGGATAAAATCTATACATAGTACAAAACGAAGTAGCTTTCCACGCTTCTGTTTTGTTTATCCGCTAACTCCCAAACTACGCAACGGGATTTTGATATAATTTTCATTTTCAGTTACCTTAAATTAATTTATTTTCAAGGATTGTATAAAATATAAAAATCTAATAAGTATGTACTCTCATATTGTCTACTTTGTGTTTAAGCGTGGTATAAGCTTTAATATTTCGAAAGTTCGCTAACAAGAACAAAACAATAATTTTGAGAATTGCTGATGTCCGCTAATATGGGTTAAAAATTATTTGCAAAATACGACGCATTATTTAATACGAAAGCTCATTGTATAAAATTTTCCAAGTAAGGAAAATCTTTGTCTCTTTGTCCACGTAACGTGCCAAGCGTACGACTATTGATATCTCCATAAAGACAACACAAAAAAGTTTGTAAATGCGTAAAACATGTTATTAATGCAGTTAGTATTGCATCGTGCGTTCAGAATAGCGTGTCTCAGACCAGTGGCGTCGTGTAGGTACTACGCAACAAGTGAATAAAATCGGGGACGACAATATCGCGAGGGGCAGTTACCCGATTGAACGCCTATTGACATGGGCGCCGCGGCGAGGAACCCGCGACCGCACGTTGTTACGAGATGGATCTGCCTGCCAATGCCGTTAGTACTTCATACCAATTTACTACCGACGACAGGACCACGACAGATAAATTAATTACAGTGCTTAATTACAGTGATAGTAAACATGACTGTCCTCGACATTTAGTTTTACGTGTGATCACTTGGCGTCTTGCCTTAGAGATCTATCGATGAAGGTCTACGATTTCTATACTGCCAACTATTTCTATTTCTCGTGAGCCAAGAATCAATGAAGCGGAAACTCAATACTCGTATTGTAATCGAAAGTGTTAAATTGTGATCATTATTTTAACATTTGCTTGCATGACGTATGCGAAGTGTTTCTTGAGGTTTCTTGCCATAGGCAGTTTGAAATACTGCATTGCGTAGGTGGGACCAGTTTGTCTCTAGCTTATTTTTTAACTAGATAATCATTATGTGATATATCATATGCATGGTTTAAAAAATCCTTACTTTCATTGTAAGGACAGATGTAGAAAAAATGAATGTTAATCTAGATATTAACAGAAAAATTAAATCTACCCACCACACACAATAATAAATGTGTTCCATATATTAGCTAAAGAACTTACCAGTGGATTGACTAATGAAATAAATCTATTTAAAAATGAAAGTATATATTTTAATCACCTCCACTTCACTATACATACAGTAGATACTAGAAATACTATCGTTTTATGGATTAAGTAATATAACCACTTAGTATAATTTAACTATTTTAACTAATAAGTAATAACATAATTCTATGATAACCAATTTCAGAGCTGTCGGAGTCGCGGCTGGCGTTGAAAGAGAGCCTCTGCCGAGGCACCCTGCGCACGGTGGCGGCGCTGGGCGCGGGAGACGCGCACCTGCGCGGCCTCCTGCTGTATCACCTGCACGCCGCGCTGGCAGAGCGCGCCAGACGCTCGCCAGACCTATATGAGGTGAGGCACCATCGGCACCAATCTTCAATCCAAAGATCCGAAAAATCGTAGTAAGCCGGGTACAGGCTGCTGCTGTAACGTATCATGTAATGTAACAATGAATGTAACACGCAATCAACGAATTTCCCGTACAAATAATGCTCTGTTCGTGCGCGTAGTGTAATCGGTTCGTGCGCACATAGAGTTTTTTTTACATTAGGTACCTACATGATACGTTACAGTACAGCAGTCCAGCAGTCTGTACCTGGCTTTGGGGCATATGGAAGCGACGCTCAATATGCTCGCGAAGCATGTTCCAAGTGCTGGCGAAGTACTTTTGTGTGCGGTCAAAATAGAATGTATAAAACTACATCGAATTATGCATACGTACAAAGTATTTCGCAAAATTTCATGCGTGCAAGTTAAGCTAACAAAAGTTTCTCATCTCCCAAATCGGTTGTACTGGTAACATCTCACTGTTAAGTAAAATGCAAATTAATCATCCCACTTACAAAATTCGTAAGTAAATTTTAAGCAAAGAAAAGGTTGATGGACTGCACCTCTAAACTAATTTATGTAATGTTTAATTTTATATCAATAAATTGAGTCATGAATCTCTATAATTTAATGAACTTTATCGACGCAATATGACCTCAATATAACGTACTGAGATGAGAAATAGCGTGTGGGTAATAATATGCAAGATATATTGAACTGAATGTCTAACTAAATTTAAACCAAAAAGAAATTGTTAATTCTAATAATATTAAAAATTGTAGATAAGCTTCGTTAGGTCCGAGAATAGTGCGGAAAAACATTGTCAATTCTGCAACCTGAAGTGATTTAAGTTGGTTTCTTTTTGCTCTTATTAAAATTGAATTATTTCGTCCTATCTGTCATCTATGTGTTTTATGGGTATCATTTGTGTAATCAGGGTTTTAACCAATTTGCACCCTCATCTCATAACATCATTGGTTATATTTAAAATCGACCATGACCCGATTTCGCTTCGATGGTGTTATTTTCATCAATTTGCAATGAATTATGTGGCTGTTGAGTGAAATTATTATAAAAGATTTGTGTCTAATAGCACCGCAACGAGATTTTAAGAGTACTGCATTTGATTCTGTGCCAATTAGGATTCATCCATCCACACGTTATGTCATAACCCCGGCTCTACACTACTCCTCGAAGTAGGTACTTTCTCTACACTGTCATAATAGCGTAACTTCGGTCAACTTCGTGTGTAATGTCATAATATTACCAGCGCCACATAATATAAAATAAAGCAAAATTTAGATACGAGTCTGGCAATCGAATCGTGTCACTCGAAAACAACGGCAAATTAAAAAAATCTTGAGATATCAACCCTTTTTTCAAATGACTAATGAAAACCTACACGTAATAGGTAATCTAAATATTATTTTCAGGAGCTAAAATCTGAGATCGAGAGTACGATAGAGCAGGCCTACAATATACTCCAGGGCGACATCTCTGCACCTCCCGACCTCCAACTGCGCCACCGGTACCTCGGCCCCGGCTGTGATAAACCTCATGAAGAAAGATTTTTTATACTTTCCTCATAACGATATGTGATAAACGTTTATATTTTAATTAAGAATTTTTTGATCTGAAAATGTGCGAATGCTTTAAGTTAGGTATATATTTAGCCAAATAAAGTGTATTTTGATTTATTTTGCAGTTTCTTTCGTAAATAATAATACCCGAAACACCTCTTAGTCAGTCTCTTCTCAAAGTCTCCTCTCAGAGTTCAGACTTCAGAGTAAGTACCTACCTACTTACTTATTATAATTTATCAAAATCGAAAACTATTGACTGCATTAAAAAAATCCGCGCCACGAGAGATGAATACGTGAACTTGCGCAGTAGACTTGAGTAGACGATTTCTATGCTATTTTAGTTTAGTACAAATCGTCTACTGAGCAAATGCATCGTTTGATTTTTTGAGAACAGCTGTTAAATAATGTAAAGTGTAAAATTTAATCCGAACCATCGAAATAATATTACTACGTATAGAACGGACACCGCGAACAAAATTTGTGTCCCCATACGTTGAGGCCAATAGACATCAACTCGTTTAGAAACTTGCCGACGCTCATCGTGATTGGTCCTCGGATTTATGTCAAAAAAAAAATTGGAAAATGCCGTCATGTTCAATAAAAACTTGTAAAAACCGTTCAACAGTAAGGAAGAAAGATAGCGGCGTGACTTATCATAGGTAAGTATACAAAAAATTCAGTAAAACCAACTAAAACAATTTTTTTTCATTATTTTCTATTGCATCATGATTGCATCCGCCATTTCTATGTGAAAATCATAGATTATCAAAAAGTAATCGTACAGATGGGATACATAGGTACTAAGCGTAGGTCAACTATAAAATATAATTTAGGTACTTATTTCTGAAAAATTTTTTGCTTTTTTTATAACCGACTTCAAAAAAGGAGGTTCTATGTTTCATTGTTTTTTTTTTGGAGGTCCGCCGAACACTCCAATAGGCTATTTGACACTGTTAAAAATATGCTACGAAATGTGGTCATCCTATTAGGTAATAACATAATAAAACATATTTATCTCTGTTATATCCAAAAATATTTATAGATTTTTCAAAATAAACAAAATAAATCCAAATTATTTTTTAAATTTCTTCAGCCACAAGAACGCTCTGTGATTGGCTATGCCTCGCGTGACGTCACACGCAAGTCAACATTGTTCATTGTTACGACATTTTGTGTGATTTTATCATTTTATCTATTACTATTCGAATCAAATATTACTGGCATACTTACACCAAAGTGATCTTCACACATAAAAACATTTGTATGAGATAAAATGCTGTTTGGGTCTCTTCGAGCTAACACAGAAACAAACAGTTTTTATAGAAGTATTTGTACATTGTGGCACAATTACACCATTTATTAACCATTTTTTCCAGTAAAATAACAGAAAAAATATTCTAAACACGCTGAATGTACACTTTGGTACAAGTTTACTTGCCTGTGACGTCACGGCGTCCGCCATTACAGAAAAAGCGTTTTTAGCGCGAATATTGTAATTTAAATTTTAAACCGATATTTTACAGAAAATACTCCAAATTTCGCAGAAATATACATGTGGTGTATTAATCATATACCAACGAATAATTTAAAACAGTTTTTCCAAATCAGTCAAATAGCCTATTGTGGACCGATTTTCAAAATTCTTTTTTTATTCATAAGTGCATACTCCCAACTCCCAAGTTGTCACTAATTCAGGATCTGATGATGGGAATTCCAGGAAAATCGAGGGCAACCCTCAAATTTCATGGGCACGTATAACGCGTTACTTATGTTGTCGTAATTATTATAATTAGATTTTTTCAACTATATTTACAAAATATTTTTATATAGTAGGTATAAAATATGTAAATGTGGATAAAGTTACTAACTAAGTAAAAAAAATAGTTTCTAGAAAATAAAAAGAAGGAAAACGAAACAGCATTTTAAATTTCGACCAACCGTTTTCGAACAAATAAAACTTCATTATAAAGTTAGTTTTGATTTAATCTCAGTTTATTTTTGACTAATATTTAGTTAAGAACAAAAATTTAATGTAGCTTCCTACCTATAAAGCTAATATTATACCTACTTTCTATTAAGTTTATTCTATTAAGTAAAATAAAATATTGTAATAAAATAAAATAATCAATTAGATGTCCAATAGGCAGAATATAAACAAAGTGTCGCCCCTGCGTAGTAATGTCATATTCTATGACTCGGTTGGGGGCGTGGCCAGGGAGGGGCGCGCCCCTCACGGCCGAACGCGGCGCCAAAATTTGAAGGCGCTGTCATTTCTATACGTAGCATCGAAATAATATTACTACGTATAGAACGGACACCGCGAACAAAATTTTTGTCCCCATACGTTGAGGCCAATAGACATCAACTCGTTTAGAAACTTGCCGACGCTCATCGTGATTGGTCCTCAGATTTATGTCAAAAAAAAAATTGGAAAATGCCGTCATGTTCAATAAAAACTTGTTAAAACCGTTCAACAGTAAGGAAGAAAGATAGCGGCGTGACTTATCATCGGTAAGTATACAAAAAATTAAGTAAAACCAACCAAAACAATTTTTTTTCATTATTTTCTATTGCGTCATTATTGCATCCGCCATTTCTATGTGAAAATCATAGATTATCAAAAAGTAATCGTACAGATGGGATACGTAGGTACTAAGCGTAGGTCAATTTTATAATATAATTTAGGTACTTATTTCTGAAAAAATTTTTGCTTTTTTTTAACCGACTTCAAAAAAGGAGGTTCTATGTTTCATTGTTTTTTTTTGGAGGTCCGCCGAACACTCCAATTGTGGACCGATTTTCAAAATTCTTTTTTTATTCATAAGTGCATACTCCCAAGTTGTCACCAATTCAGGATCTGATGATGGGAATTCCAGGAAAATCGAGGGCAACCCTCAAATTTCATGGGCACGCATAACGCGTTACTTATGTTGTCGTAATTATTATAATTAGATTTTTTCAACTATATTTACAAAATATTTTTATATAGTAGGTATAAAATATGTAAATGTGGATAAAGTTACTAAGTAAAAAAAATAGTTTCTAGAAAATAAAAAGAAGGAAAACGAAACAGCATTTTAAATTTCGACCAACCGTTTTCGAACAAATAAAATTTCATTATAAAGTTAGTTTTGATTTAATCTCAGTTTATTTTTGACTAATATTTAGTTAAGAACAAAAATTTAATGTAGCTTCCTACCTATAAAGCTAATATTATACCTATTTTCTATTAAGTTTATTCTATTAAGTAAAATAAAATATTGTAATAAAATAAAATAATCAATTAGATGTCCAATAGGCAGAATATAAACAAAGTGTCGCCCCTGCGTAGTAATGTCATATTCTATGACTCGTTTGGGGGCGTGGCCAGGGAGGGGCGCGCCCCTCACGGCCGAACGCGGCGCCAAAATTTGAAGGCGCTGTCATTTCTATACGTAGTAATATTATTTCGATGATACGTAGTAATATTATTTCGATGATCCGAACTTACCATAATCATAACTCCTACAGTTTTTGAAGGTATACTTATGAGATAAAACGTTCTATGATCAAGGCAAAGTCCTCCTGCTTACAATGAATTATCAGAGCAAAGATGGCTTTACTGAGCAAACGTTAAATAGGTGCTAGACTTTAGTTTTTGTAATAACTAGCAAAAACAAAATTTTATTACTATTTTGTACGATTAAAACTTTTAAACAGGATACTAGCAACATTCAGTTTATCATTCAAATCAAATTCCATTCACCATTCATTCAACCATTCTATTCTATCTATTCATTTCATTATCTCAGCCAATCTCAGGCAAGTGGGTGTGTAGGTGAGATAGTCATGTCAAAGAGTGCATGATTATTTGCAACTTTCCTTAGACCTTTATAGATAATTATCTATTGTTTCTGAAAATTGTGTTAAACGATTAAAGTCAATCCTACGAAATGTCCCGTCAAGCCTTGCTACTGTCCTCTTCAAATTGCCATGGATACAGTCTGCTAGAATTCGCGAAACAAGAAATCTGTTCATTTCTACAAAAGTAAGTAAATAACTAAGTATAGTATACAGTACATTAAATTGGAAATATTTTATAGCTAATAGCTCGACTACAAGTTGCATCATAAAATAAATTACTATCATTTGTTAAATTATTTCAGAAATAATGTTAAGGATATCATTTTCATTCCATATGCACAAAATGACTTTAATGGCTATACAGCAAAGATAAACGAAGTCATTGACCCATGGGGATTCCAAGTGACGGGGATACACACTTATCCTGATCCTGCATCGGCCATCAACTCTGCAAAAGCTATATTCACAGGAGGGGGCAACACATTCCTACTTCTAAAACGTTTATATGATAACAATTTAGTTGACCTAATAAGAAGTAAAGTAAATGAAGGAAAATTAGCCTACATAGGAAGCAGTGCCGGAACAAATGTGGCCACAAAAAGTATCAATACAACAAATGATATGCCAATAACGCATCTTCCCACTTTTGATGCTATTAAAATAGTTCCATTTAACATAAATCCACATTATATTAAAATTGAAAGTGAAACCCATAAAGGGGAAACTAGAGACCAAAGAATAAGTGAGTATTTGGAGATGGAGCATGCTTCTCCAGTACTGGGTTTACGAGAAGGCTCAATATTACATGTGGATGGGAAGGTATTGACTTTAAAAGGCATAGCAGGTGCTGTTCTGTTCACAAAGTAAGAATTTGTTTTTTTTTATATTTAAGCTTGTAAATTTTTTATTTGGTCCGCTGCCACAAGTAACATTCAGTTGTTGTCAAGCAGTCCACCTTTGTCAATACAGCTATGAGCAATACTTACATTAATCATTGTTATTACAGAGACCAAAAGAAAATTGAATATGATGTTGGAGCGGATCTATCATTTTTATATAATGAAGACTGATAAAGTGATAAGCAACAAGCTAATAAGACTTATAATTTATATTTTATCTACACAACATATCGCAATAATAAAGAGATATTTAAAAAATACTTATATCAATCAAATAAAGTATTTAAATGTGATAATATTTTATTGTGCCTTATAAACAATACACCTAATTAATATTACATGGAATTGGGATGGGGTAGAAAAATTACAAAAAATTGATCCTACATAAATAACAAACATTACAACTGATCCAGATTGTTTTCCATTATTACACTTTTACCGTTTTAGTTCCCAAATTAATGCACCACGATCAACACTACACCACATGTCAGTATTCCTGTTAACTATCTATTGATTCACATTTCACTCTGATGAAGAAGATAATAAAATTTTCACAATATAGGTATCTGATTTAATATATTAATTTTATTGTGTCTCAATTCCAATGTTAATGTTCTTTACTGTTAATTTACGAGATACAGTTTAAATAGTCAATTCACATTTCTGCATTCACTATGAGTGCCAAAACGAAATTAATTACTGCACCTCTTATCCAGATATTTCTGGATTCAATGTTTATGTCAGCCGGTTACTGGCGCCTGCAGGAGCAGGGCACGGGCAGCATGAAACAATGAAGGCTGTGGCGCCACTCGAGACTGCCCTGTGCGTTCTGCGGATGGCAGGTTACATAGATAACGGCGCAGGGCCAAGTCACGCCTAGCACTTAAACCTCGTGTAATTTCACATCCGGATCCAAATAAAACAGCGCGCTGCCGCTTTCTTTTTTGTATGGCGACCTAAAAAAAGAACAACTATATCAATAAGAGTAAATAAACATAATAAGTCATAAATATTTTCATAATTCATGTTAAATGTGCATGATTGGAAATCAAATTCTGTATTGTAAATAGCCTGAACTTATGTATAATAATTGACGCCATACTTATTTTTAACGCCAATTAAAAAAGATTATCAATTTAAATGATTGTAATCTTTTTTGCATCAGTCTGTTTATCGTAAACGATTTGACGAGACTTTAACAATTTTGTTTCGACATACGCGCGTAAATCGTCCGCTAGTTCAATATAATTAAAACTTCAATAATTATATTATTTGTTCAGTACATGATAAAATAACAATTGTAAATTTTTACCTGTATAGCAGCCACTGGGTGTAATGAATTGACATCCGGTACAGGTTCTGCCTTCTTTTCTATTTGCTCCTTACAATCACCATTTTGCACGGACAGTTTGTTTTCTGATGTGTCTGTAGGTTTTTGGTCTTCAGTTTTTGTAACAGTCTCAAGTGTTTCCGCATTCTTTTGTAGTATTTGCTGTACTAACTCCTTGCCCGCCATATTTATAGAAAGACCAAGTCGTGATAGAACGCGTTCGGGTCTCCAGCGATCTCTAGCACCACCAGTGGGTGCGGTATGTTCGCGACGACGCACGTCCGCAACTAGACTAGCCCAATCCACGCCTAGGGCGTCTCCTAAACCAGCTGAAATAAATCAATGCATGTTAGGAATTCATACACATGTCAAATTTCTTGAATTGACGTTCTACCTACACCATAATAATTGTATGCAATATAATAATAAATCATACATAATGAAAATATTGCTCTTACCAGTTAATAGCAATATTTTCATGGGGTAAGACTTACCCCTAGTTCGTTCCTCTTCTAATTCTCCATCAGATATTTCTTCAAAATCTAAGTTTGTGACATCCTCTTCATCCTTCACATCTTGGGACTCTTTTTCCTCACCTGCACCACTTGTATCCTATAAAAATAATAACCAAACATCAGATTTTTATGTAATATAAGTTCAGAACATGATTTTTACCAACAAACAAACATACTTGTGTGGATTCTTTTTCAGAACCTTCTAGTTTCGATGGACCATCATCAGTAGGTGCAGTTTGGCTGTCATCATCCACATTTTGATCAACCATCTAAAAACAATAATAATAATGATGAAAATATTGTCTTCTTATTGTTTAAGATTTGTTAAAATTGATTTGATAAAATATTTACATCATCTCTCTCAAGTATATCATCTGGATCGTCACTAATTTCGCTGAGATCATCAGGTATTGGCTTTTCGTCTACTTCAGTGTCCGGACGGGCAGATGTGGTTGCAGACGGCTGTGCTGGAGGTGGCGTGTCTTTTGCAGAAGTTTCTGGATCATTTCTAGGGCCTCGTCTTTTATTACCATCGCCTCTATTCATATCCATCCTCATTCTTCCATAGTCATCTTTAAAATAAGGTGAAAAGTATGAAGTCACTATTAGTAGGTAATTATAGTTTATTTCACATTTAGAGTTACTGACCATGCACTCTCCCACGATGTGGGCCAGGGGGGTGGCCACGATGATGCCAACCCTCCATATCAGGTTCTTTATCACCCCAATCATTCATCTGAAATAAGAAAAATTGAACACACCTTAGTTTGTGACACGTATTATTCAATTATGTAAACTTTTGCAATGAACAAAAATATGAACAGGCATACCAAAATGTGGATAAGGACAGCCAAGGAAAATGTGGGATAAAATGAAACAGGTATTGTTATAGTTTCTTTTACGGTAATCAATTGGTTCATTCCAGGCTTGATAGTACAAACTCACCTAGGACAAAAGATGGAATTGGAATAAATAGGACATAGGAAGACAAGCTGAATTCTATCATAAAAGACAAAAATACCTGTTCATGCATAGGCCAATGACGATCTCTGCCCCATTCGCCACCACCACGATAGTCCTCATTATCCCATTCTTTATGTGGATGCATGTACCCACGTTCACGATCTATAGAGGCTGAACGCCCTTCCCAGGAATGGTCACGATGTGGCCGCCGATCATCATAACCTGAAATCCAAAGTAAATATTAAACAATAACAGCATGTACGACAAAGATTCGCTTACATAAATAGAAATTATTAAATAAAATGGTACAACTTACCCATATCAACACCACGATGATCACCCATGTGTTCTCCGTACATTCGATCATCATCATCTGGGTAGCCTCTAGGTGGACCCGGCATATCATATCCACCATCATAATGCCTTTCTCTACCTTGTATTCCATATCCAGGTGATCGGTCATCTTCTCTAGGAACACCTTCATACCTGTCGTCTCCTCTATCATAATGTTCCATATTATGCTCATTATCATACTGACGATCCATTCCAATTTCATAGTCGCCTTGTTCTCTATCAATACTATCCATCCGATCCCTCTTTGTGGATCGATCTCTCTCTACTCGATCTTGCTTTCGCCCACCCCTTTCAGAATGAGTGTCTTGTCTGTCCTTAGAATTTGAAGAATTTTTATCTGTTTCAAGATTTCTGTTGGAGATAGCAGCGAGGGCGGCTAATCGCTCCTCAGGTCTAGGCAACAGTCTTTCCATTGGTTTATTAGGTTTTTCTAGGCCTTTATCTGACCCGCCCCTGTTACCTAAGCCTCTGTCACGTCCCCTTCGCTTGCTATCATCTCTCTTGTTATCTTTGTTTCTATCACGTCTTGTATCTTTTCTGTCATGTCTGTCTTTATCATCATGTTTATCTTTTCTTCTTTCCAAAGATCGGTCTTTATGATCCCGCCCTCTATC
Source organism: Endotricha flammealis (assembly GCA_905163395.2). Taxonomy (NCBI): domain Eukaryota; kingdom Metazoa; phylum Arthropoda; class Insecta; order Lepidoptera; family Pyralidae; genus Endotricha; species Endotricha flammealis. The sequence goes on along the minus strand of LR990856.1, from coordinate 13,141,768 downwards.
GCGATCGCGACTTGACGACCGCTTTCTGTGTCTTTCAGTACTGCCATCTCTTCTTACCTGCTTTTTAGGAGACACGGGTCTGCTTCTTTCAGAGCTTTCTTTTTTCCTTGGATCTTTAGGATGCTGGCGAGGTGACCTAGATCGTTTTCTAGGGGATCTGCTACGACCTCTAGTTCTGTCTCTATCTTTATCGCGTTCTTTATCCCTATCCTTATCCCTGTCCTTATCCTTGACGCGATCGCGATCTTTATCTCGATCTTTAGCTGTATGAGGAGAAACACTTCTATTTCTTTCCCGCCTTTGAGGAGACTTTGCATGTTTTGTAGAGGTCTTTGATATAGTTTTAGACGTGATTGGTGGAGTGCCTCCAGATTTCTTGCCAGGAGACAATGATTTCTTACCAATTGTAGCCTTGGCAGCTGGCTTCTTTTTGACTACATCATGTTTTTTTATTATCCTGTCATCCTTTTTCACATTGGATTTCTTTGCATCTCCTTTATCTCTTCTCAGTGAGTCGCTTTTAACAAATTTCTTTTTTGATGGGACGTCACCATCTGAAGATGAACTGGAATTCCTCTTCAATTTTGTCTTCTTACCTTTTCTTCTAGCATCTCTAAAATTTCATGATACATTGTTTTTAATAATTAATAAAAATTCTTAACCTTTATCTAGTAACACGGCAGTCTCCCAAGTATTGGCTGTTTTCTATACATTTGTATTACTGTTAAATTTTTTTTTATAAGAAAATGTAATTTCAATATAAACTGTTTATACTTATTCACAAAATTTTTATTACACACAAATTTAAACCTATTTCAAAATATTGAACTTTTAACTAAATTATTTTAGAAAATATTGTTCCCTACAAAACATTCGAGTCTTTCATTAATTTTCCTACCTAAATATATCAAAAAATAAATAGGCAGAAATTAATAGATATAATCCACAATTTCATGTGATCTCATTTCATATAAAAATATTGTTATAAAGGCTCCTATTTTTTTCATTTTTGATACAATATTTTGCAAATGATGGTTTTAGATTAGCAAAGTGTAAGGGATATTAAGCGTAAAGGGCTGAGCACACCGCATGCAGCTCAGCACCGCGCATTACACCAAACGCACGATGCTGTACATACAGCGCTGCGCAGCTACGCGTTGTAAGTTTGGTGTGCCCTTTCTCATAATATTGCATAGATTACAACGTCATAAGCTGCAACGTGCTGTGCTGCGCTGCATGCGGTGTGCTCAGCTCTTAAATGCATAACTTCGCTCATACATTAAGTATGTTACTATTGAGATTTGGTTATTTCTATTTTATACCTACTGAATAAATAGCTAAGATACTTGTATGTAGCACCGAAAGATTTTTTACTATCGAAATAATTATATTATTTAGTGTAACATAACACTTTGCTTATGAATTTCCTGTCTTTCAGTGTAGCTATGTAATTTGAAACAAGACTAACAAGACTTAGGTGTTGACTCATCAATTACCTACCCTACATACATTATCTATCTACATGTTATGTTTAAGTACACCAATCTCTTAAGTAGTCCATCCTACTAATATTATAAAGGCGAAAGTTGTGTGTATGTTTGTTACTTCTTCACGCTCAATAGCTGGGCCAATATTTATGATATTTGCTATGTAGGTAGCTGATACCAAGGATTAACAAATAAGGTACTTTTTATCCCGAAAAGTACGCGATTCCCGTAAAATTTGATCAATCAAGACTAAGAAGTAACCCGTAAGATTTGATATAGACGGCACTACTGTGCATATATAAATACACGCAAACGAAGTTGCGCGGGTTTCACTAGTGTATAATAAATCAATCATATACCGTCCAGATGACGACGAAGAACTGCTGCCATCAGAGGAAGACGATGATATACTGGAGGAGCTGGAGCTCCGCGACGAGGAAGTGCTGGAAACCGGTTTCTTTTTCTCTTTACGCATATCTTTGCCAGAATCCATCTTCAATTGCAACTCTAATTCACGCTGCAGCTGCTGTCTTCGTTTCTCGAGGACGTCCGTATCCGCATACTCTAAGTCATTTTGATCCCAATTATCGATTTCACCGTCGGGACTCCGGCCCGACCTCACCACCACTGTAGAATGGAGTCTACTCTTCCCATCGTCTTTAACCAAACGCTTTTGTTCACTGTCTTTATTCGCGGCCCGTTGTTTAGACGGACTTATCAACGTATGAGTAGAAGCAAATTTACAATTTTTACCGTAAGCGCAAGTACCGTGCTGTGCCCACTGTCTGCAATGTTCAGTTGTTTTTTTTGCACTAGAATTTTTCTTAGTTCCAAGACGCTCGAAAACACTAGGTCTATTGGCTAGCTCTTTAGTTTTCGGCAACTCAACAGTTATTTTTCTTTTTCCCTGTTTTGACATTATAATAGAAATACATTGGTCTCATCTACAATTAAAATCGATTGAAAAAACACATTACCTCCGGCGTAATATCCGCCATTGTTTTTTTTTTTTATCTGTTTGTCCGCCGGTCGGTCGGCGGCGCGCCGTCCGTCGGTTTTTATTTCTAATCAATCATTCAGTATGGAGTTTCATACATTCATCTCATTTTCTAAAACATATTAAACTGTATTTTTATGGGTGACTATGTACGAGTGTGTATAAATAATAAGCAAAACAACCAAATAATGAATATAATATTTTATAATGTTTTAATATATTTTATTGCGAAGTATGACGTTTCTTCAAGATACAATAAAAATGTTTTTTTACTTGCTTAATAGCAACACCATCATTCATCATCTGTGGAGTAACCACTTAGAATCTGTCATTCATTCATTAGATTTCTTTCTTCTTACTAGGGATGTCGACATTTATGTCAACACAAGGAGCTCAATATCGATGGATATTCGATTTTGAATCGTGCATAGTATTTTTTTTAACAACTTCAAGTTATCTGTAAAGTAAGTGATATGAATCTCTATGCTCTATACTTTATTGTTTTGTAATGTCATTGGCTTTGTCACACGTAGCTAAATTCTTATGTAGAATAAAGCCTATATTTACTATAAGGTAATGCGTTTCTTTGTATCAGTAAGTATTTTGTTTTGATGACATACATAAACGAACGATGACACACCATTTCATTGCTATCCAAATTGCCTAGTCTCAAACCTACGACAACAATCAACGCCAATGACAACTCCACAGCACAGGACAACACACACAATATTTATTACAATATTCAGCTTAACTTCTGGTCATCGGTATCTGTGACAGACATACATGACGTCAACATAATCGAAAATCGATGTTCTTGGAACATCCCTAGTCATTCTCAAATCAATCAATCATATTCAATTATTCATTCATTCATTTACTTCACTCACTCCAGAGAGAAAAATAAGACATTCTCACTCACTCATGGAGGTGTTGATCACAGAGTACTTTTTTATGTGTTGATGTTGTGATGTGTGTTCTGGGAAATAAATTAGAAAATGTATTGAATTCATGAATTTTAATATATTTATTAAAGACTAGTGTTTAAAGATTCAGTACGTTTCACAAATAAGCATTTTTTTTCTGTTAATAGTTTAAGTTAAAATTTTACTGTCAAAGTGATTACATACTTGTTTGTTTTCTTACCAAGTTACCTGAAAAACAAACAGAAACATGCCTCTGCTCGACGGAAAAGAAATTGATATATTTTTTGTAAGTATATATTGTTATTTTGATAAATAATAAAATTCAAAACTTTTGGATAACCTAAAAAAACTTATTAGCTGTTATTTTGATTTCAGAGTGAAGAAGATTTACCGTATGAAGAAGAAATATTAAGAAACCCCTTTTCTGTAAAACATTGGCTTCGATATATCGAACATAAAAAGGGAGCACCAAAAAATGCCATCAATATGATATATGAGAGAGCTCTCAAAGAACTGCCTGGTTCTTTTAAACTGTGGTATAACTACTTGAAGTTGAGAAGAAGTCAAATTCGAGGTCGCTGCATTAACGATCCCTGTTATGAAGACGTCAATAATTGTTTCGAAAGATCATTAGTTTTTATGCACAAAATGCCGAGAATATGGATGGACTACTGCACCTTTTTAACTGACCAATGCAAGATCACAATTACCAGAAAAGCTTTTGATAGTGCTTTACGAGCTTTGCCTATCACCCAACATCACAGAATATGGCCATTATATTTAAGTTTCTTAAAAAAACACAGTATACCTGAAACTGCTATCCGGGTGTTTAGAAGATATTTGAAGTTATGTCCTGAGGATACTGAAGAGTATATTGATTATTTAACATCGATAAACAAGTTGGATGAGGCAGCCCTTAAATTGGCCCAGATTGTAAATTATGAAAATTTTCAGTCTAAACATGGTAAATCTAATCACCAGTTGTGGAATGAATTATGTGAATTGATATCAAAAAATCCAGATAAGATTCATTCTCTTAATGTGGATGCAATTATAAGAGGGGGCTTAAGACGTTACACTGACCAATTAGGTCATTTATGGAACTCCCTAGCTGACTATTATGTGAGAAGTGGTCTTTTTGAAAGAGCAAGAGATATTTATGAAGAAGCTATACAAACAGTAACTACAGTCAGAGATTTCACTCAAGTATTTGATGCATATGCACAGTTTGAAGAACTTAGTTTAAGTAAGAAAATGGAGGAAGTTGCTAAAAAGCCAAGTCCAACTCAAGATGATGATATAGATCTAGAACTCAGACTTGCAAGATTTGAATATCTTATGGAAAGGAGATTATTGCTTCTTAACTCTGTGTTATTGAGACAAAATCCACACAATGTTGCTGAATGGCACAAGAGAGTAAAATTATATGAAGGAAAACCCCATGAAATCATTGACACTTATACAGAAGCTGTGCAGACAGTTGATCCCAAACTTGCTGTAGGAAAATTATATACATTATGGGTTGGATTTGCTAAATTCTATGAAAAGAATGAACAAATAGAAGATGCAAGATTAATTTTTGAAAAAGCAACACAAGTAAATTATGCTAAAGTTGATGACCTTGCATCAGTATGGTGTGAATGGACGGAAATGGAAATAAGACACGAAAATTATGAAGATGCACTAAAATTAATGCAAAAAGCCACTGTTTTACCAAGTAGAAAAGTGGCTTATCATGATGATACAGAAACTGTACAAATGAGACTATATAAGTCACTAAAGGTTTGGTCTATGTATGCAGATTTGGAAGAAAGCTTTGGCACTTATAAGTCATGTAAAGCAGTTTATGATCATATCATTGACCTGAAAATAGCAACACCTCAAATAATTATCAATTATGGCCTGTTTCTAGAAGAACACAACTATTTTGAAGAAGCTTTCAGAGCTTATGAAAAAGGTATCGCTCTCTTCAAATGGCCCAATGTATATGACATTTGGAATACATATTTAACAAAATTCTTGAAAAGATATGGTGGAACAAAACTTGAGAGAGCTAGAGATTTATTTGAGCAATGTCTAGAGCACTGCCCACCTGAATTTGCAAAATCTATATTTCTCCTTTACGCGAAATTAGAAGAAGATCATGGTCTGGCAAGACATGCTATGTCTGTATATGAACGCGCCACAACTGCTGTTCTTCCAGAACAAATGTTTGAAATGTTCAATATTTATATTAAGAAAGCAGCAGAAATTTATGGTGTGCCCAAAACTCGTCAAATTTATGAAAAAGCTATTGAAACATTGACTGAAGAAAAGGCTAGAGAAATGTGCGTTAGATTTGCAGAAATGGAAACCCGACTGGGCGAAATTGATAGAGCACGAGCTATTTATGCACATTGTAGTCAGATGTGTGATCCACGAATTACTGGAGAATTTTGGAACACTTGGAAAGAGTTTGAAGTAAGACATGGAAATGAAGATACAATGCGTGAAATGCTGAGGATAAAGAGAAGTGTACAAGCAACATACAATACCCAAGTAAATATGATGTCTGCTCAAATGCTAAGTTCAGCCGCACAAGCTGCTGGTACTATTTCCGATCTTGCTCCAGGAATGAAAGATGGAATGAGATTACTAGAAGCTAAAGCAGCTGAAATGGCAGTTCAAAGTAAAGGAAATATTATGTTTGTAAGAGGTGAAACACAAGGTCTCAAAGAGAGCTCGGAGAAAGTACACAACCCTGATGAAATCGATATTGATGAAGAATCTGAGCAAAGTGAAGATGAGGATGCAGAAGTGGCGCCTGTTCAGAAGAAAGAAATCCCAGCTGCAGTTTTCGGTGGTCTTGTTCCAGATACTAAATGAAAATTTAATGCTTAATGTAATGATATGCATTTCAATAATAAATCAACTTTTATTTTGTAATCTTAGTTACATTTTCTTATACACAAGCCAATCTTATTTACAACAGAAATCACAGAACACATTGTTGTTTCATTAAATATATTGTAATTTACATTTAAATGTTAAGCAATTCTACAATTTCTTGCACAAGTACATACTATTGAACATGATATTCCTGTATTAAACTATAACCATTGTAATTTTAATAATATTATGATTATGCATTATTGTGCATATTACTGTATAATAAAATAAATACAAACTAAAAAACAGTGATAAAGACCGAAACTTTGCCAACCATTAATAAAAACTTAATTAAATTCAGATAACATCTCTTGGAGGTGTTATGAAATGTAATGAATTAGAGTACATAGTTTGGTGTTCTTGTCGATAATAGTTAATAATACCGATATTATTTCGAACACCACCAAACATTATTAATTCACCATTCCCTTTCACCAATGAATACATAACTAATTCTTCAGGTGCTCCACTCATTTCACCTAATCGAGGGCACAACCATGTGACATAGTTGTAGGAATTTCCATCAACAACACTGGAGATGTCTAATACATGCATTGTTAAAGTATTCCTCTTTATTTTCTTTGCAGCAGGTTGTCTTTCGTTATCTTGCTGTGGATTATCTTGTGGAGGAATAGGTTCGCCTCTATTTTCTAAATGAGCAATTTGTCTTTGATTTATGAGATCATTTTCTGGTGGTGTGTTATTTGCTGAGGTATCACAAGCAAATGCTGCCATTCTATATTTATTTGCTTCTTGTAATTGTCGAACTATCTTAATCCCTTTGTTCTGAAAATAAAAATAATAATTATATTATCTATAAATATAAAACAATACCGTGATAGGATGACTGACGCACCGCCTAATCCCTTGGACCTAGACTTGAAATTTGGAGAGAATGTTCCTTGAGTATTCTAGGGGAGCACTAAGAAGGGATTTTTTGAAATTCCACCCCTAAAGGGACGAAATGGAGTGCCAAAGTTTGTATGGAGAAACAAAAAAGCATGGCCCGATTCAAACAAAACTTGATGTAAATACTCTACAAAGCAAACAAACAAACACCTGTTTCAAGATTATTATTTGCTAAGAGGGAGAATTGGGGGTAGAAATTTCTTAAATCTGTAAATCGTAACCGTGACTTACGGACAACGCCCAGCCTAAACTACTCGATAAATAGACTTGAAATTTGGACAGAATATTTCTTGAATTCTCTAGATGAGCACTAAGAAAGGATTTTTCAAAATTCCCACGGGAAAGCGAGATTTACGCAAACGTAGTTGCGAGGGTATATCAACGCACAGCCGAAACCGCTGGGTCTAGAGATTCCAAATTAGGCATATGTAGGTTCCTTATAAGGACCGGACCAACCGGACTGAACCGGACCGGATGGAACCGTAACGGACCGTGCCGGATCGGATCGAACCGGACCGGAATTTGTTTCTGAAGAAAAATATGCTAATTGTTAGTAGGCCACGCGGGCGAAGCCGCGGACAGAAGCTAGTTAGAAATATTCATACAATAATATTTTTTTCTATCTAGGAAACTCAAGAACATAATTTTTGTCTAACCTTGTTTTTATTTCTTCTCATTACTGGATCTTTTGCTGTATTTTTACTCATATCAACAATATCATGGTTGTTTTCTGTGCTAGGTCCTGCTGCAATATTATTTGGGTCTGGGATTGCATTTTCATTACAACCAATTAAATTTGGGTTTCTATCTTGTTCATTACTTGGACCTGCAATTGGCTCATTAGATGGGTTTAGTGGTCCTTGCCTCACAGAATTCTTAGATGCTTGTCTTGGTAAAACTCCTCTTCTACCATTTATATTTTGGTCTCTATCCAAAGGCCTTTGCATACTCTGCTCTACTCTAACAGCTACAGGTGGCCCTTCAGCCCTGTTTAGAGATGATAACCGAATTGCTGATGTGACTAAAGGTTTGGCACTGTTCCAGCCATTTCTACTTCTACTCAGGCTTACAACTTTATCACCAACTCTACATGCTGGATTACACCAAATATTTGGAGAAGCCCATTCCTTGTTTTTCACAGCAAGTTCTTTCCATGTCCAAATAGGACCTTTCATAGTTAAAACCCAACAATCACTATACACAGAACGATTTTGTTGTGTCTGAACACCACCTAAAATTAGTATTCGTTCAGAATCTAATCTAATTAAAGATTGAGCATATCGTGGAGATGGTCTGGGTCTGGTGGTTGGCTGTTTTCTCCAAGTAAATGTTGGCATATCAAGAACCCAAACATCATTTGAACATTGATTATAAAGATCACTGGTGACTACTAATCCACCAAATACAACCATTTCATCACCTTTCATACATGCAGAATGTCCCGCCATCGGTGGAGGACTGTTAATAGTGTTAAGTAATATCCATCTATTTGTATTGACACAGTAAAAATGTATTTCGTTAAACATATATACACTCTGATAGTACTGGGATGGTGATGGATATGTCCATCCCCCAAACACTACCAGGCAGTCTTTATAATGTACCATTGAGGTGTAAGCTTTTGGTACTGGGTATGTGCCAATAGCCAAGGGTCTTATCCATTGTCGCTTAGACAAATCAAATCTCCAGAGATCATTGAATGATGTGTTGTTAGTGGTACATCCACCAAATATGTACATATTGTTCTCAACAACACAAGCTGCATGTGAAAACCGTTTTGTTATGGTAGGTATCATATCAGTAGATCCTATGTTATTCCATAATATATTAAACTCTCCCACAGCTTTGATTAGTTTCATTGAGGTTTTGCGTAGGACATCTGCAATAAAAAATAATACTATTAATTTAAAATGGAGGCAGAATGAATTCGTTCTTTAGTGCTATAAAATTTTATTCTTAATACATTTAGATTTAGTGGATCAAATTGGATTGACTAAAACAAGGTTGTAAAATCAATAATTAGATACACATACTTTGGGCGCAATTGTACCAGCGTTTACTAACAGCCATACAATTTTGTAGATCTTTATAGGGAGGCAAGAACCCTAATATAAATTCCAGCACTTCATCAGGTAAATCTTCCATCTTATTCCATATGGTTTGTTGTGACTGAGAGGGTTATGTATACTTCTATATTTTATTTTTTAGATGAGAGAGGTCTGGTAATTTTGTGGATTTGTTAAAACTATCTTAAATGATCACATTCATTGTAGCAAATAGCTGAAATTAGATTCGCAAAACAGAAAATCAAGGAAAACTATTTATTTAACTATGACATTGACAGTATTTGTTTGACAGCAGACCTCCCTCTCCTCCACATTTTTTTTAGGTGGTTGCAACTCTCCGGAGTGTAATTTTTCAGCCGCACTGCATTTGAGTAGGTAATACTGACTATTACATTTTTGAGTTGCCAAAACCAAAAAAGGAAGAAGAATACGTCAAACAAAATGTCAGTCAATCTGGTCAATCGTCAAATATATGAAATGTCAGTGTTACCAACCATCTCAATGTATTGGTACATTGGTACGCGTAGGTAGGTACTGATTTATTCTATGTTTTAGTAGTAATGTATGCAAGATTTTAATTTTTATAACTAAAAGCCCTTTTCACTTAAGTCGCATCATGAGGTCGACTCTATCTTAGACGAAAATTTTAATAATCATGTTATTTAATATTATAAACAATTATTTTATTGGTAAAATACATAATTAAATAACATGAAATTCAATAAAATTAATTAAAACTAAACTATCAATAAAAATTAAAAACTAAACTAACAATAAAAACTAAAACTAAACATTAAAAAGACATGGTCCCTGTCCTGTGGCAGGGTGCCCAAAATGCTAGCAGCGTTACCTCGCTGAACGGTGATAGATATCCGTTGAGCGAAGTAACTGCCAGCCTTGGGGTCACCAGTGGTTTGTCGCAGCATTTTTGCGATGTCCCTAAAAAAGGACAACGCACTGGAACCACACGGGCCTAATCTTTCTACACCAAAAGCCACAAAATCGTAGGAACCAGTCAGCTGCTGATATTTTATGGCTTTTAGTTTCTCGGCGGACTCCGCCGCCGCTCCCGCACTCCTACTCGTACCGTGACGATATGACGGGGCAAGTGTGTCAACGCATGTCGCGTCCCTCACCAAGGCCCGTCCCATTATCCACGGTACGAGGGATATTCCGTCTGGCCTCTTACCATCGTCACGTGCGATGCCGTTCGGCTCAAGAATGGCAGGCACGTTGACAGTGACGAGAGACCGACAGATTATGTCGTTGATAGAAGCGTGACGCGACAGGCGGCCGGTGCTTCTGGTACAAGAAAGCCTGTGGTGTCCCAATGCGTTCACCATTGTGCCACAAGGACATCTATGTGGAATACAAACCTGGGCACCAAGACGAAGACCTATCGCGACTCGGAGGGTCTCGGAGTCAAGGAGGGTGCCCACATTGGCACATGGGTAGGCATGCAACCAGTGACCGGCCTCCTTCCTTGACACAGCTCTGAGTCGTGCTTGGTCGGCGTCAGTGCTGTTATTCAAAAGTAACAAATTTTGAATTTCTTCACAACAAATCTTATCCCAGCTCCGTTGTGAATTTGGGTTTTCTGGTAAGTTTTGGTTGGGTAGGCCATTTTCCAGGCGTCACTGGCCTCTACTAAGCACGCCACCTCGAATGGTGCGGGAATTTGCATCAATATTTTGTTTACAAGCGTGGCTGTACTGTGGATAGAGGACAAGAACGCCGGTAGCGCTACACTAGAAATTTTACGGATCCCAATACTTCCGTAGCGGATGGGTAGGGATGCCTGAATCCATGACTGTTCAGTATGTTGAATATTAAAAATTTTCTCAAGATGACATTTTACGATGTTGTCCAATTTGTGTGTTAAATTTTGCGATTTCCACAAAGGTCAACATCGCATGTAACGTAGTTTATTTTTTTTATTTAAACAAGTTGTAAATGAAAAAGAAAAAGTGCCTGTGAAGGTCTAATTTCTGAAATAAACGATTTCATTTCATTTCATGAGATAAGTAAATTTTGGGACAAAAAGGCAGAATTTTAGGATTAAGCCGGAGAGATCAGAAACGACGGTTTCTGCATTATCTCCAAGGGTTCCGTCGTCGTCTAGTTACCAGACATTAAATTTTGAAGCCAGGTTTTTTATGATGGGATTAATGGCTAGACTGAAAATGGCCGGCCTACATACACGGATTACATACACTTTTGGAATCAACTCATTTTGATTCTGCCGCCATATCGCATAGCATACTAGTTTGTCGACGCGACGACGTTTAATGCTCAAGAGTAGGAAGGAGGTGCTGTCAAAACAAATAAAATAAGTAGGTACTAAAAATTGGCTTTAAGCTAGGCAACACTGACACATGTTATCCCTAATGGACTTGGCCGGGAGTTTTAAGAATTGTTTGTGTAATCAGTTTGTGCGTTAAATATAATTATTAAGTCAAACATTTTGATTGTGTCGAACATTTAAGTATCTAATAGTTTTTATTGAAGTGCATTAGTAACATTTAAAACAATAATTTGACAGATAACCTAACGTTGTAATTGCATTTTATACAGTGTAAATAGACTTTGTAGTGAACTTTGCGAGGCAATGCAGCTTTTAATACAAGCTAGTCCATTTTTGGATAAGTTGAAGCATTGGCGACAGTCTATGCCTTTCAATGAAGTTCAATTAACAACATCACAAAAGGTATAAAAACTTTAGATTTTTCAAATATTTTTTCTGTGAAAAGAAAAACTAATATTACCTATGTTTTTATTCAGGTTGTACTATGGAGCATAGGTGTAGTGGGTACAAGTGCTATGGTAGTTGGAGTGTTATCTCGGTACTTGGCCAGGCGTCGGGCAAAACCCATGTTAAATCCTAGAATCCAGAGGGCTATTAACAAAAGAATTTCCCGCATGAGAAGTCCCAATGGAGGTAATATATATTTTATTCCTATAAATATAATTATCATGAAGTTATTGGACTAATATTGAATATGACAAGTACATAGTTTTATTTGTCTGATAAAGTTTATGTATTTTTCAATTATTTATGTATGTATCCGATAGGTTGAACTGGAGCTTATTAGCCATTTGTGAAACTGACCTTAAGTAAAGGTTGACATTTGGCTTTGAGTTAGTTCCTTTCTATCGAAAGGAACTATCGAGTATAACTGCCGTGGAATAATACTACAACTCAAACAAATTTTATATTATGTGAAATAAAACCCTATCATATTATAATGTCAGTTTAGATTTACATTATTATTATAATTTTAAAATCATAAATTACTCATTATTCTTAAATTGTGTTTCATGGGTCTTTTAGTGCCAGCACTCCGCAACAGTTGTTTAAACTCTAAAACATAATTAGATAAAATGATTTAAAATAGAAGAAGGTGCTGTATATGAGAGTTTCTTGGCACTAATAAATTTTTCCTAGTGATTATAATTAAACCAATAAAAACAACTACTTATAACATTTTTTATATTATTTTTGCAGGGGTCTGTGAAGTGTTCAAAAAATTCAAGTCTGGTCAGAAATCAATAAAGTACTGACAGACCACAGCTTAAATGTTTATTTCATAGGAAACATAATAAGTAGCGTAAAAAAAAACAGTTTGTGTTACATGAGGATGGCCACTATATCAAATTAACAGACATTTCAATGGTGACTGGTGACCCTGCCATGAACTTGGTGCCTCATTTTTAATGGGCGTGTAACTTATTGTGCAAGAGTATCCACCCTTTCTATTTACTATTTACTTCATTTTGCTATAAAATGACATTGTCAGTGGAAATTGGTTGATATTGAATAGAATAGAATAGAATTTTACGACCTCCGTGGCGTAATGCTCAAATTAAGGTAAGCTGATGGTCAAAAAATCCTGAAGAAAAAGAGTCCTTAATCGGCTACATAGATAGCATGCAAACATTAAAGTCCAATAGATTAAACAATACAATAACTAACAATACACATTGAGTTTTTAAATTCCAGGAATGGGATCAGTTGCAAGTAGTGGAGGACGCAGTAGTCCTCTTGGCTTCAGTGAGAGGCTCTCCCTCGCCTCGGGTTCAATTGGTTCCGGTGGAGGTGATGCTGCGCCACTTTCACCACAGCAGCTTGGTGTTATGGGTAAGTTTTATGTAATTATGTTTGTTATTTAACAGTGACATCTAGTATTGAATAGTTAAATGTCTTTTATTTTAACATTTTTGTTTAAATTTTTTCTGTTTGCTAGGGAGTTTATTATATTTTGTGTCAAAATTTATGCTTATGTAATATCAAAAAATGGAATCAAATAAAAATTATGTATTGGATCTTGTCAAAATTTTTGCAGCGCCATCTATTATCGAATAGCGAAACTACTACGTCCTAATGTCATGTAGTGCTTTTAGGTACAATTTAGTTCGATATATCTTACATAGATGGCATTGTAATGTATTTAAAAAAATACACAACGATGTTTTTTTTTAAATTAATTTTTGCACTTTTTTTACTTTTGTAGTTATGTAACGTACCTATCAGGATATTTACTCGATAAATTGTGTTGTGTCTAACGACGCAACGCACAGTTATGTAATATTTTGATGTAAATCGAATAAATCCATGATGTGACATTTTAAACAGGCGCCAATGCATGCCCCGGATTCATAAATTCCAATCGATTGTCGTCTGGCTACTTGATTATAAGTACTGTCGTTCTAATCTGGACCATGAAGTTGCACAATACTTATCGCTTATTGTCATTTTATTAGGATGTGAAGATAAAAATTTAAGAGATAACTTTTTCAAAAAAATCCCTGGACGGTGTTGATGTGTGTATGTTTCGGGTAAAGCTCCACAAAAACATTTTAAAATTACACATGTGACTTTCCAACTAACGATTTTATTAATTAGGTACCTAGTTTTGGAGTTGTCTTTTTCTATCACCATTTCAGACAATTTGTAGTCGTCTTTTTCTATCAATATTTCAGACAATCCAAAAGATGATGACATAAATATCTACCTTAACCATTAACTCGTGTCGTGACATAACAGCTAAGTCATCCTTGCATGAGAAATAAGCTGATGTCAGCTACCAAGCACCTTGCTGTAACCTCGACCCACTGTGCAAAATAGTTAAATTAAATGATACTACACTACATTATAATCTGGTTTCAACGATCCATGAGATTAACGATTTCAATTTGCCATTCGCCTTTCAAATGATGACCATGTGAGCTTATAATTATTTTGATGTTTTAATAATTTTGCCTTAGTATAAATATGAATATTTATTCATTATGTAGTGAAGAGTCGGTTCCGTGTGATTGAATTGTTATGCTTCACTTTCACTGCAGGCAGATAACTCTATTATTTTATGTTTGACGGGCAAATTACTCAATATGATGATATTAAGTAGGTACTAAGTAGCTATTACCCCAGGCACTCGACGGCTTTGGTTCGTGTTGCTCATATTATGTTTATAATGCGCATCTGCAACTATGTAATTTATGTCTTAGTTACAAATCCATAATATGCGTGATAGTTGCCTTTCTTAACATAGGCTGTTATCGTAATGTGTTTTGATGACGTAGTACCGTGTATCAGACGCTCAATCACTACATTCGCCGTTACCAAGCACGGCTCGTTGGTCTAGGGGTATGATTCTCGCTTTGGGTGCGAGAGGTCCCGGGTTCAAATCCCGGACGAGCCCGGTTTTTTATACTATTTTTCCATAATATTTTTTGTGAACAATGATAGAACTAATCAAGTAGAACTGGAAATTCAACGAATTGTTGTAAAAACGCTTGATCTAATTTCTTTGTGTTTAAGTTACTTCACATAATTTAATTCATACACGCAATAACATACATAGTGTAGCACCTTTTTGCAGAGGTTTTAGTCGGTTTTTTAATTAACTTAAAAACTAGAGCGACCTGACTACTTCATAAATATGTATAGAAGTCATAACAATCAACAACTTTGCAATGTAGGCACTTGAATTGTAGATACCTTGCAATGTAGGCACTTGAAATTGTAGGATACATATGTAATTAATTAATTACATACCAATAATACATTTTTTAATTATTTTATTAGGGAAGATTCTTGGAAGAAAAAGTAAAAGTCGAAAGCTGAACTATAACTAAAAGTATGTAAAAATTGGAGATGACAATCCGACATACTTCTTGTCCTGTCACTCGTGTCCGATTTGAATAAAAATGTGACTTTTAAACATTTGTCACGACTCGCGACTATGTTGAAAATTAACAAAATCAGTTTAGCGATGATCAACCCGTTTCATACTAGTATGCCATGGCCATCTTTAAAAAATTGCATTATTGCAATTGCAAAATGTTTAACGGCTCTTCCGCGTAACCGTTTCGCAATGAGCCACATAGACTGGAACAATGGATGACCATAGAGCGCCCACGGGATCGCCATAGTCTTTAATGTGCCCGGCACGTACACATCCCGACCCACTGACACGGGATGACAACTCCGATTACAGTACAGATGAGACGTGATAGAGACCGGCTTTGCGCAATAAGGATGGACAGAATTGCCCATCATTGCGATTACGAAAACTCGCTACTCGCGTTTTTTTTTATCACGTTGTCATTCTTAATCGATAAAATTTTGGAGTAGTAGAGCAATTATTACGAAATGGGCTAGCTCGACCGGGGAAGTACCACCCTCTCACAGAATATCGACGTGAAGCAGCAATGCGTTTCGTTCGGTGAGTGAGAGATCCCGAAGCCCAACTCCTTCCCTATCCTCGCTTTCCCCCTCCTTCTTTCCCTTCCCTTCCTCCTTTCTTTCTTCCAACCTCTTATGTGGACAACGCATTGGTAGCGCCCCTGGTGTTACTGATGTCCATAGGCGGCGGTGACCGCTTTCCATCAGGTGGCCGCTTGCTTGTTTGTCTACTGTATGACATTTTAAAAAAAATGTTTTTTTATCTACCAGGAGATTCTACGAGTAAGTTAGTATACAACTATTGTTCACTAGATGGCGCTACATGGCAGAAGCCGATGCGCGATAAAAATAGCTACTTATGAGCGATAACGATAAAAATACTTGTAAATCATGTTTAATTTGTAAAATAATAAATTATTTAAAAACATTTTATTGTAAATAATATATTTTATTGATGCAGCTTTAGAACTGTATTTTCAACATTCTAGTCAGTTGGCTCGTTGGTCTAGGGGTATGATTTTCGCTTAGGGTGCGAGAGGTCCCGGGTTCAAATCCCGGACGAGCCCAAACCTCTTTTTGCTTTTTTGACATTATAATTTTATTTACTACTGATTAATAATGAATAATACACATATTTATGATTCGTTGAGTTTAAATATTTAATTTTTTATATTTGTTTTACGCTTTAGCAACTACTTAAGTTTATGTCATAGGAAATGATATTATAATAATTAGATATTGATATTTGTGTATTTATTTATAAATTTAATTTAATTTAATTTATAAATATAATTTAATTTATTAATTTAATTTAATTTATTAATTTAATTAATTTATTAATTTAATTTAATTTAAATTTATTTAAATTTAATCATCAAATTGTATCAGTATAATGAAAAATTATAAGGCTCCACTAATATATTTATTTACCTACTTTATATCTGCCGATAGTTTGTATTCTATAGTACATACAATTATTATCTGCACGTATATAAAATCATTACATTCTAATTACCATGCATAGACGCACACAGTCGGCTACAGCAGTTGTTCCCCACGATTGCACCCACAGATATCACAATACAAGAGATATGGTTTGTGGGCGGGGCACATGACGCCATTTTCTGCACAAATGTGCAGAAACTTGATTGTTCTAAGTCATTCACAAAACAACGCTTCCGCGAACACACGTCCGTGAATGTCAACAAAAATGCCGGCTTGTGCTTTAATTACGTGCAAAAATCGCAGTGATACGGTAAATTCAAGTAATAGTGGTGTTACTTATCATAGGTAAGTCATTTATTTAATATTTTTCTATATAAATGACAAATTAACGAAATATTTTTGAGGCATAGAAATCATTAAACAATATACGGCATAGTCGATACTTCCGTTAAAAATATTGTCCATTGCTTGTTTTGGATACGCGTTTTTCAATGTTTTGCGGTATGCACGTACAATGGAATGCAAACGTAACGATAATTACAATGTTGTGAAAATATCGTGGTACCGCCGCTTGTAGCTTCCGCGATCTGTCAAAGTGATAATGGCCGTCGCACAAGCCATGTAGTGCTGCCAAAAGTAGAATATTTTAGTATCGATAATTTTGTATTTCTAATTTTTGAAAGTATAATAATTTGAAACTTTTACTACAGTGCATTCCTTGTACAGGGTGTCCTAGTCCCATAAGTATTGGATCAAACTCAAGGGGAAAGTAGCTCACCTAAAAACTCATTTGATTAGTTTAAAAAAAATCGCTTGTTATTATGTACTAATTTTTTTAAAGTTCTTTCTTTTAATTGGTTGTATAAAAATTACTATTTTCCAAAAATAAAATAAATAAAAACTAAAAACTTTGGTATTTTTTTTTTTCTTTTTTAATTATTTAAAATTAAATGGGTATTATAGTTCATAGTTGTAGTCCGTAATAAATTGTTATTGTAAAATATCGAGAGGTAGTTATCGATAATGCTTGTCGCCCTTTTTCATTAGGTGCCCGTCACTATAATACACTTCTTACATCTGTGTTCGTAATCGAACTGCAAATCACGGGCTTACGATTTGTGTGAGTGTGACTGTCGGAGATTATTCTATGAATGTGTTAAAATGTAACTGTGTGTGTAAGTGGCGACATCGGTTCCGGTACAAAAACTGTCTTATTACATTTCTCTTCTTTCTGTGTTCTGAGATTGCACCAGTCAAACAGAGCCCTCCTTGGGGTCCCCGGGGAAGACTTTGCATGCATCTCCCTCTCGCATATGGGAAATAATTAAACCGCCTTCCACCTTTGAGCACACTGAAACTTCACAAAGCGAACTGAATGCGCCGCGAGTGAAAAGGAGCACCTTGTAACGCTTTTCTTTTCTCTCAAATGATGTCTTTATTATTTTTGTGCACTGTTCAAAGGATCCTTGTATTTAGTATAATATGACACCTGACACCCGCTGAGTGCTGAGCAAGATACTATGGTGCTTAGCACTATTTTACTTAGGCAGTTTGTGGTGCTAATTCTGTTGTAGTACATTTAACCTAAACTAATTTTGACAGGAATAGAAGTGTTGCTATCCTTGTCACTAATTGTAAACCAAGGAAGGACAACAACACCTTTGGTCTTGTCAAAATTAGTTTAGTCTAGTTATACGTACAACAGCATTAGCACCAGTGCTTTTATCACTATATAATATACTAGCTTTTTTGCCCGCGACTTCGTCCGCGTGAAGTTCCGGACCCATTCCCATGGGAGCCACATTGAATTTCAGGAAAAGCTATAGCCTATGTCACTCCCTGATAATGTAGCTTTCTACTCCAGGTCCAGTAGTTTTGGAGTCTATTCAATTCAAACAAACAAACAAACAATCAAATCTTTCCTCTATCTTTTCAAAATTCAATTTCAAAAATGTTCAATAAAATCTAATAAAAAACATGGTATTAGTACCTAAGAAATATTTTATAGAATGAAAGAATAAAAAAATAAACATACGAACATAATTTTAGTAGAGAAACCTAGAAAAACGGTGAAATAGTTTAATAAAATTACATTTCTAGGAAATTTTCACACTGCTCTTGATATCGCAATTTTCTGTGGCATGCCGGTATTCCGGGCTTAGCCTGAGGACTGAGGTAAATTAAATATAGCCTGCTCTCGCTCCTATAAAAGGGTTACGCTCGGTATGAAGTAATCTGCGGAAAAGGTACAAGAAAATAATCATATTTATCAGTACTGTACTGTACCTTATCTCGGCATCACTTACGATTATATATTCTAGAAATATTGTGTTTATTTTTATTTTGTTATTTAAAAATCGTACGGTATAATGAAAGTTTTTGGAAACTTTCAGCACAGTCCTTTTATTAGAGTGGTGATTATTATTATATCATCTGACGTCATACATAACTTGCGTTTTCATATAAATCACATGCATTTAGAAATTCAGTAAAAAAAATAGTTCATTCCATTTTTGTCAACATGGACTGTATTGTTCACAGAAATGCAACCGAATAATATGAACCCTTTTGCTGATTTATGTTCCATAATTCGCGTTTCTTGTAATTTTCCCGCTGAGTTCGAACTTTTGTAAGTATTACAATCGTATCGCGCCGGTCGTTGCCACCATCTGCTATCGTATAAATAATGTCAAGGAATAACACTACAGTGTTATTCTGAAAAGAAAAATATTTTCCTACCTCGTGATTCCATTTATGATCATATTGTGATAATTATATAATTTACGTAAAACATCCTCCGAGCGTGTTGTTAACGTTTGCACGCTAACCATTTTGTATTACATTGATGTCGCCGTTTGCAGTGATAAGTACCTATGTAACTATCCTACTCAACATGCATCGAATGTGGGAAATTAACACATATTGCTGTTGGAGGCATCGTCGGAGGACCCAGATGTTTACCTAACATTCAAAACAGGTGTGTACGTTAGCAAATGAGCCATTTATTTTCTGCATTCCGTGCATAAACCAGCCTTGATGATTGATTACCTGTACAAGCAGGTTTTGCTACTTATTTGTCTTCAAAAATGTTTTACATGTTCAGTGCATATTAAACTTACAAAACAAAAACTAACAGGAGAAGTACGCGAGTTATACCGGGAGTACTTGGGACGCATGTCGACTATTTATCGACGCATCGACCACCTAGCCATTGCACACAGAATGAACGAATATATTATTTTTATTGCATGTTGGAAAACCCTGGAAACCCTGGTTCTACAGTCTCGCGAAGTTGAGCGAAATTGAAAGTGTGAACGGGCTCTTCGTCCTACGTTGTCTTCACATTTCCTTTTTCTTCTAATTTCGTACCTATTTAACTTTACTTCGGTCAACTTCGCGAGAGTAAAGTCAGTATTTTATAAAAGCAAGGTATGGTTCGAAATCAAAAAGATTATTTGAAATATAAAAAACAGATACGTTTTTTTATATATTTAGCTTACTAATGGTTTAACCCATGTACAGTTTTACTATTTATTTAAACTAGTAGCTTATTAATTGACGAAATCTCTAACATCAAAATATGTCTACCTACCTACTATGATGTACAGTGGCGGATAGGGGAATGGTCGGTAGTACAGCCTAGCTACACTAACCGGCTAAGTCCGATGGATTCGCTGACCAACGACGGGTGTGGTCCTCCAGCATTTCGGGGGTTGTGCGGCGGGTTGACACCTCGCCCACGTAAAACCTATGTTGCTGGTGAAGCGTATCCCGTTAGCGCTTCACTAGCTTGCACAACATTGTCAAAAAAAAAAAAAAAAACTATGATGTACAAAGCTGCATACAATATGCAGCTTTGTTAGCGATACGACATAATTATTCATAGTAATTATCATCACAATTGATGCGAGTGCACAGGTAGATAACTGAGATTTAATTTACATATTAAATATAATAATTCTCACTAAATACGTACACATAAATTCTCTTTGTAAAATATGTTTATTATTCATTAATTATCAAGTGACCAACGCACAAGTTTTGCCTAGTTTGGAACTACTGTGCTACTGTCGTTGACTCCGGAGCGGAAGATTTTTTAATAGTTTAATTTTCTTCACAAAAAAAGGATTTTTCATATGAAAACATACCACTCATAATCACTTGGCTTTGATTAAAATGAAAACATCTTCTCTTATGTGAACTATGTTCTGTTCTGGAGTAAATAATAAACCTTCTCATTGATATTCGATAATAAATACTATAAAATCTTGTTTCATAAGTATCACCAGTATCACCTAATATCGCGTGTTGTATTTAGGTCAAATAGAACATCGACACACTTAATTTACGACCCGAATAGGCATAATACTTTTAATTCAGCATCTAAAGGCCGTATCCTCGTTTTTACAGGCGGTATACCGACCACTTGCGCCTCCCTAAAGCCATAGTACGATGAAATGCCTCTTTTATGACACCCTCTGTATAGTCAGGTCTATGAAAATACAACATTACACACACAATATTCTTAGGTTATTGCAGTAAGGTTTATATTCCAATGGTATCTTTACTGTTGGTTCAAGGCGCACCTCGCTACTATGAAATGTCAGTGTCGTGAACTTTTCTTGATGGTGTACGTCTGCTGTCGGCTGTTTACATAATGGTATACAATACCTAATCGTTAATGTCAAGTGATGTTATTTCGTTCATGGAAAGTTTTCTGTTTTCAACTCGTTTTTAAAATATATTTTTTATATGCTGCATTGATCTGGTACAGGCTGTTGTGTCTAATGATCATACAATAAAAAGTATTTATTGTATTTTTAAGTTTAAGGTCAACACTGAGGTCACCTGGTCATTAGTTCACTTCACGTTCATAAATTAAACTTTTAATAGACACACTTTTAAAATATAAATAATGACTGTGAATATAAATTGACAGAAAGGTTCGTAAGTACTCCCACACAAAACTTGCGAATTGTCTAATAAATAAAATTAATCAATATATTTCGGCATTCTACGAATTTATTTTAGCGGGATAAACATACATTCTTCTCTATCAGGTCAGGACAGCATACGTCATTGATGTGTGTGACGTATGCATATCTTTTCTATTCCGTTATGTCATGTCTTCGTTTTGATGAAGTTTGGCCCTAAATTGGGTGTTTGTATTCTTGTTGTATTCTCAATGTTATACCTTGTACATTTAACTAGACTAAACTAATTTTGACAGGACTAGAAGTGTTGATAGCGTTGTCACTAATTGTAAACCAAGGAAGGACAACAGTCAACAACACCTATAGTATTAGTCCTGTCAAAATTAGTTTAGTCTAGTTAAATGTACAACAGAATTAGCACCATTAACTTTAAAAATGCCTTAGAATGAATACTATCAGTTAACTGTTGTAGATATTTAATTTAAGTTATATGTAGTGTCGTATATGCAATATCTTGATGTAATTTAACACGAACAAGGTCTAATTAACGATGCGAATAAGTCGTACAATACATTTCTAATGACGTTAAGACGATGTTCGCCTTGTAAAGTGATTTAATGAAAGCATCGAATTAATTATTTTCTTAGAGAAAAGGGGTAGACTCCGACGATATACGATCATGAATTACTATAGTTTATTTCGCTTACAGGATAAATAAATTTCAAAGGCCTATCATCGTGTATATCTTTAATTAATTAGAAGGAAATAAGTACAGTCGACAATAAAAGAGGTCATGTCCGTAATTATGATTCAAGTTTTTACACTATGTCGTACTTCAATCGCAAAATTGAGGATGTCATTGTATATAACGTATGAACTGAAGCTTTGTCGCTAGAAATGGCTTAAAACCAAAGTGTTAAAGCAAAAGTCAAGCGAAGAAGTGATGATTATTGATGATGATTTTTTTCTTTCTTTTTTTTGTGGGTAGGCGCAACAGAGACACGTACTATTTTTTGCTCATTAGAATATCCTTACTTCCTTACTATCCTTATCCTTACCACAGATATTATAATACTTAACAGTACAGATAGCTCACTCCATACATTAAACGTAGCCGTTCTAAGTGCGCTTATTGCTCGGGCAATTTTTAGTACCAAAATGGAAAACTAGATGTCGCCCGAAAAATACATCACAGACAACTAAAATGCTTTTGCGCTTACAGTCGAACCAATAGATGGCAGTAGTGGCGTCAAATAATCAGAGCATTAATCCGTTTTTTTTTTCAAAATTAGATTATAGGTATGTGTTTACTTATTACTTAAATTACACAAAAAACGGACTTCAATTTCAACAATCAATTTTGTAATCGTACATCTTGCACGCATCAGGTAAATTCATATTTACGATAAGTAGAAAGTAAGTACCTATAGGTACCTACCTAATTATGGGCACTGCCATATTTTTTTAAAGTTAGTGTAAATAGGTAGTAGGCATGTTAGTAGGTATAGTACCTACTTGATGGTCAATTTTATTATTGTCGTTTACAATGTTTTTATTTCTGCTTTTTGTACCTATCTATTTAACCCATAATGTACCTACCTACTTAGAACACCGAGTGCAAATTAAGGTGAATGAAATGCGTTTCGGCGGCGAGGGAGGCGCTTTATGGCGCGCGACGGAGGCAGCCCCGCGAGGCGCGGACGGCTTCTTGCGTGCCCGCAGGCGCACAGGGCACAGGCGCACAGTACCGCCGGCGCGCCGTCGTCATCGTCATCGCGTCGCGTCGTCGTATTTGGCTTGTAGATTGAATATTTAGCTAATATTGCCGTGCCGTTTTGCAAATAGTTATATGTAAATACCTACTTTTGATATTTCAAAAATAAGTTTTTAGTGTTCCGTAGTAAACTACAAGGAACCCTTATAGTTTCGCCATGTCGGTCTGTCCGTCCTCGGTCCTACACTCATATTAACAATGCTAACAAAGTGGTAGAACAAAATTTTGAAAATTATTTTTTTTGGGCCTACAAGGAAAACTATAACGGTTATGTAAGCTCTACTAGTAACCGAGTAATAGCCGACGAACTTATGAAGTAAAATTTCTTTGACGAAAACGTATAAATGTCATAGTACCTATATGGCATTGTACTCATCTGCAAGCAAGAAATGCGTAGCCAATACGGAACCCTGCATTGTGCGTGGCCCGAAACGTACTTGCCCGTTTTTTTTTAAACCGTTTATTCAAGGTAAAAACAAAATATAACAACAAATATGCCGCACTACAAAAGCCGCGCAGGCGCAGTCTGCAGATCTGAGTAGTCCTTATCCTTACGAATATTATAAATGCGAAAGTAAATTAAAAATAAAATATGTTTTATACCACTAAGGTGGCAAACGGTTACATACCGTATCATATGATTCCTATGGATGCGTTGCCGAAGGACTATATTATAATAGTCAAGTGGGGCAACTCGGATACAAAAAACTGATCCGTGTCCGAGTTTACTACATTCAAATTTTGATTTATGCGACTCGGACGATTTTGTAATTTAAAGTAGTAAGATGTATGTACCTATGTACACGTACAGTCAAGAGCTGACTGCTTACCATCAGGCGGCCGTATGCTTGTTTGCCACCTTAGTGGTATAAAAAAAAACAGGTCGACCTTTATATTGGATTTTGTGCTGTCCTTAAGTTCTATGTTATAAGAGCTATAAATGTAGGTACTGCAAGTATAAAGCTCGACGTGCACCTGACTGTACGAAGATTGCATTTAACATTGTTAGATTGTTTTTAGATTGGATTAAAAATTGATTTAGGATCATTAGGCTGTTGGAATTATACAAAAAACGAGGCTAAATTCGCAAAGCGTGATGTAGTTCTGCGTTTTTGGTATGTTGTATGGTTATGTTAGGGTAGTCTGAATTCAAATATAAATGTGAAAACTGACAAAATCGATTCACTGTTCGCTCTCCAGGATCAAAGTGATTACATATTTATGGAGGTGACTGTACCTACCAGCGTTGCGCAACTACGCTACGCGCATCAATTCAATCCACGCAGAGATAAACCGAGCGCGCGAACGCAGACAGAAGCAGGCGGTGTGGCAACGTTGCATAGCATGCGCTTCGCGCCATGATGACGTTGTGGCCGTGTCGCAACGTCGCACGCGCCTCGTGATAATAACGTTGTTAGTAGGTACCAACTTATACGAATTTAACACAATTATATTATGTAAAGAAGTCTACTTTGAAAAATTGAAAGTATTATTGAAATTTTGAAAGATAAAAAAACTCACAATAAAATTGTAAAACAAAACGCAAAATGGTAGGTAAGTATGAGATAATTTTTTAAAAGAAAAGTATTTGTAAATCAAGTGTTTAACACAATGCAAATATTAAAAATTAAAAGAAAAAAAAAATAGGTAGGTACAAAAAGAAAAAAATATATGTTTAAAATTTATTTTATACTAGCTAAACCCGCGCAACTTCGTCTGCGTGTATCCCGCTTTCCCGTGGGAATTTCGGAATGTATTATACCTAAAAACCTACCTCTTGAATCACTCTATCTATTAAAAAAAAACCGCATCAGAATCCGTTGCGTAGTTTTAAAGATTTAAGCATACAAAGGGACATAGGGACAGAGAAAGCGACTTTGTTTTATACTATGTAGTGATAATAATTTGATTTGCTTGTCAAGAATTAAATTTAGCGCCATCTATCTGTGTCTGATTAAACCTATCTATCTTATTGTTATAAAGAAAACGACATCTGTTGTGAGTTTGTGACATCAAGTGAAATATTTAGTAATAAATTACGAAACAAAATTAACCAATTTGATTTTACAGTACATTCTTCGCTATTTTCAGGATTGTATTTCATTATAAAATTATAAAAACTATTAAAATATAGTTTTCAGTGCGCAATTTTACTTTATTTTGGATTTACATAATCTTCAATTACAAATCGATACTCTTAACGCCATCTATATTATTTAGGGTTGAACTACGTTTAGTTTATATGGAGTTGACCACCTGTGTCCTTACTAATATTATAAATGAGAAAGTGAGTTTGTTTGTTTGTTATTCCTTCACGACTTGACTAAGCAGCCGATCATTATGAAAATTTGCATACATATTGTTAGGGGTACAGAACCCAACATAGGCTACTTTTTATCCCGTGAAAGTATGTCGTTCCAATGGGACAATAATTTTTCTACTATAGAGGGCGCTGTATCGGCCAACAGATGGCGCCACAAGTCGCGCTATGGGTTGTTTTGTTGTCAAACGAGATCTATAGTCATAAAATTAACGCGAGCGAAGCCGCGGGGAAAAGCTAGTTTATTAAAATAATAAAATTATTCTAACTGAGATATAGGTTAAAAATTCTTTTCTCCTGTCTTCTCTGTCTTCTCTTTGGACCGTAGTTCTAATGTCGAGGAAGGGGAAGTATGGAATGTGACAGTTTTGGACACTCGACATAATGTCAGCCTTTATGAAGTATTCCTTCGCAGCATTCACCTAAAAGTATAGAAAAGGATAGTAGGTATTTTTAAAACCATGTTTAAATATTATCGCATAATTACGAGGTTTTTACCATATTGTTTAGGCATATCAATAGCGTGCTATTATTACTAAATAAGGAAAGTGTATTTCAAAAATAAATATCCTAAGGTCACGGTTACAGTCTGCTAATTATCACTAACTTGAGTACCAGGTTAAGGGATTCTACTAAACTTAGAATCGGTGCAATGCTAAATTGTAAGTAGGTAATTAATAAATAATAATTTGCGAACTAATTTGCGATGCAATGCATCGTGTGACTTCGTAAATGTTTAATTTTGTACAAGCAATATCAGAACCCGGCAATTTTTTTAAAAAGTAGTCTTCATTGCTAATTAACTAATTTTAGACATGACGTAATGACAATGCTTGTCACCGATCCTTTTAATCTAATTACGGTGTTGTAAACCATTGTCCAAACCTAAAAACGTTTCGTATTTTTTTGGGAGACTATAATAGCACAGATTATAAAATTGATTGGTATATCTAAATATCATCTGCCAAGCGAAACAGGAAACCAAAATCCACAAAAGTCATCTAATTCAGCAAACTCTACCTTTATTTCAAGGTGTCTTCACAGGGTCTCAACTTCACAAGCATCTAGTCTTTCGTCTTCTGCCGACCCGAATGGGATATTTGCCTCGGCAGAAGACGTTATCCATAGAGGCAGCAATCAAATCCGAATTCGAATATTATAGATTCCCAAGATGATGTGATTGATATGCAGAATACGGTTTGGACGACGGTCCATTATTATAATTAAGGTGTTGGGACCTTGCCATAAAGCTAAGAAAAACATCTAACGTATCATTAGTACACTATTCAGCTAACATTTTCACTAAAGTTTTCTTCACATCGATGGCCCCTGGATACAGGGTTACACTTGTTCTAGTTAAGAAAACACTAACGAGCAGGTCAACGGGGTTCAGTTCTCACATTGGAACGGCATTATCATATTAGATTTATACTAGGCACCTGAACCTTTTGGTAGTCATTTTCTATAGCAGAACTTCACTTTACTCCCCCGAAAAGCATGAATTATTTGACTTAAAAACTTAAAATCAAATAAACCTTATCCTTACTAATATTATAAATGCGAAAGTAACTCTGTCTCTCTGTGCTCATATCGTTTTATCGAGAGATTAATTGTTAGTAGTTATTTAACGATTGTGTGAATTCCGTGCGGAATACTGGGGCCAGATTTCAAGAGTGTATCCGACGAGATGGCGAGATGGCCACCATTAAACCATAAAAAATAACATTTACAAAAAATCCGCACTTATCTATACTTCTATACTATAATATTATAAAGAAGTAAAGTTTGTGTGTTTGTATATTTGTTAAATTGTAAGGGGTAATCTCGGGATCTACTGAACCGATTTTAAAAATTCTTTCACCAATACAAAGCCACATTATTGCTGAGTGTCATAGGTTATATAAAAAACCGAAAAATAAAAAGGCTTTTACGTGGTAGTCGGTTTT
Organism: Endotricha flammealis; assembly: GCA_905163395.2. NCBI lineage: Eukaryota > Metazoa > Arthropoda > Insecta > Lepidoptera > Pyralidae > Endotricha > Endotricha flammealis. Next base: position 13,113,848 of record LR990856.1, on the reverse strand, counting down.
GCAAAGTAAATCGGAGAAAAAAACGGTCGAATGAAAGCGTCTCTTACGAACGCCTGTACTAAAAAAGGATTATTAACATTATGCCCAACGAAGTGGGCACGGGTCAGCTAGTCGTACATATAATGATAATTAAATTGAAGATGTTTCGTAGTTTTTTTTACTCCAACTTAAAATCCGAATTCTGACACCGGACAACCTGTAGTATAGTCTAACAATTTAGTTAATTAGTACAAGGTTCAGCCTGAAGGTTGGACACGAAGCTCAAAGCTCGCTCCAAGTGCTATCGTGACACTACTTTTGAATTTTCTTAATTAATCTTTCGATCGTTAGTTTCTGATTAATTCTGATAATCATCGCTCTTTTTGGAGGACAACTGAGTTACAGACCTTCGTGAGAGTGGTTGGTCTAAAAATACTCAACTACCTATCTATCTCTACTCCAATCGATTTTATGAATAGCGTTGACTCTATCTCCAGTAGCTAGCAATAGTTTATTTGTTCTGCGTGCACTCACACCAGTAAAATGTTTTTTTTAAATATATTTTTTATTGGATACGTATCTACTCGTGTATACGCATTTATAAGTGCAACTCCAGTAAGTTTTGAAACATTTTTTTTTACAAAATTTACTGAGGAAGTTTTAAAAAAAAAACGTTTTTAGACTTTAAAACTGCTGATATATCAGACCACATCGGAAAATTTAAGACTATTTTAGAATATATGCTCATTTAGCAATTTACACAATAAGAGAAATGTAATTTTATTATTTATCCCGTGATTGCCATGTGTGAAGTACTCGTTTTATATTTTTGTATGGTCGTTAATGAATATATTGTTGCTTGGCTATTTATAAAATTGCTCTCGTGAAATCGAGTCCTAATTTGTTCACAACAGACCACCCGTGGTTTATATTATTTATTATTATGTTAATGTACGTTCTCGGTATAATTTCATTTTTTTTAAATGAAAAAAATATCCATTCATTCGTCATGGATGTGACGACCGAGCTATGTCGGGCTAGCCCAATAGAATGAGGGAATATCGACTAAAGTAATCAGGGAAAACCGTTAATTTATAGGTTCAGTCAAGAGCACGTCGACCTTTACATACCGGACTTTGTACCCTTCGTAAGTTCCATGTCTTAGGAGCCAAAATTTCACTGCAAGTGTAAAGCTCAACGTGCTCCTGACTGTACCATTAAAATGGGCCGGGGAGGGGATACAGTATACTCACAGTCCCACAGTTATACTGATTTCGGTGATCCAAGTGCCTTAATAGTTAATGCAGAACTACATAGATATATTGTGGTGTGTCGTGTCGACAATAGAATATCGGTTAATTTAGTATGACTAGGATAAGAAATTGTGATGACATATAGCGTTATGCTGATAAATATATAAAACCGATTTCTTCTGACGCGTCGCGCGCGACACACCACACCTTAACCCTGGCATTATGCGTTATACTTATCTATTATCTATCGCGTGCAGAAATTCTGGACTCTAGCAAGAGCTTCTGTGTCGTGTTATGTCGCTCGAACGGGGAAGTCTCAACCCCTCACATAATATCGCACAACAATCCCATTTCTCCAAAATTTCCACACTTTCTGTTGTAGGTCGGCAATGGCTCGGTAATAAGTAATCTGTGGCTCAGGGCCTCCCTCTGACCTCTACTACGCAACACGATACAGAAATGTGTTCCTACTTTCTAGTATCAGCACATATTACATACTTAATAGTTACTTCTAGTTAAATTATCTAAGTCAGAAGGGAAGGGGCTTTGGCTAGATCACATTCTAATTAGAATGTGTTTATGAAACATTTGACTTATTTTTATTACCGATAATAATGTAGGAAAAGAAACCTCACCAAACAAGTTAGCTAAGACTTAGCGATTTAACTTGGACTATGATTTTATAATTCAAACAGCTTTAAGTGGCTTATTATGCCAACTTAGCGTGCTGTAAATGTATGAATTAAACAAAATGTCATTTGCATGTGAGAGTTGGATATATTCAGAAACGTTCTTCGTAGATAGTCGAGTGTAATTAGCACGCCACCACTAACTACTTAATCTTAATACACCATCATTCATCATCGTACACCACCATCAGATTTTTCTCCATTATTTTTATTCTACAACCATTTTCTGTTTCCAATAATTTGACCATAATAATTTACCTACTTTATGATTGCACCTATATCTATTATTTATCATTATTATTTATCTCCAAGATTTAGTTTTTGTTTGTTAAAAATAGACTTCCCGGTCTTCCCGAGCAATAAACGAATGCATTCAGAACGCCCACACTTCATTGAGGCATATTACCTCATATCAACAAAATACATTTGAGATCATACTCTGACCTAAAATTAAAATAAGGAAGTTGATATGTGTCAAGTATTTTATTTTTATTTATTTGTTATTTAATGATATAAAATATTTACTAACTGTTATAAAGTTACGTATAATATTAATCTCGGAATGTTAATCTCGTTTTAGAATTTAATGGAGATTCCTCAAAGGAATAAGTTTTTGTTGAATCTCAAAGTATTTTAGAGTTTCCACGAAATTCACGAGCTATTCGAAAATTAAAGTAGTCAAAGTTACCTACTAATTGTAATATAGGTAAGGAAGCTATTTTCAAATAAAAGTTAAAAACAATACTAAATTGGCAAACTCGACCAAGTACCACTATCTCACAGAATATTGGTGTGAAGCTGCAATGCATTTTGTAGGGCGAATGCGAGTAGCCGAACTCTACACCTTTCTACCTGTTGAAGGCCATCAACGCTTCAGTGACACGTCCTCTGTGGATTATAGGTGTAATTGATCTTATACCATCAGACCCTCCTGCCACTTGGATCCACTGTCTCGATCCCCCAGGGGATCCTACCTAGGGCACTTCTTTTTCCATTTCAATGATGACCTCTTGCTAACTCAATTTGCACTCAAATGATGCTCTTTTTCTAATCTCTTCTATAAAATAAGTCCCACGAAAATGAAGCTGCGCAGGTTTCCTAAGTTATATTTATTTGTATAGATAAATAAATATATATAGGGACAATTCATACAGATTGAGCTAGCCCCAAAGTAAGTTTGAAACTTGTGTTATGGGATACTAACTCAACGATATTATATTTTATAACAAATACATATATAGATAAACATCCAAGACCCGATGCCAATCAGAAAAAGATCGTTTTTCATCATGACCCGACCGGGGATCGAACCCGGGACCTCCTGGGTGGCGGTCTGGCGTGGTAACCATTACGCCACGGAGGTCGTCAATAGATACCTACCTAATTATAGTTAAATTAGTCATTACTCTGCTATGCGCCTGCTACATCTTGTCTTGTTTGTTAAAACGTGGTACATGACCATAAAAGGTCGATTGTATGACTACGTGATCGATCGTCATGAACTAATATTATGATTATGCAAATTATGTATTATTTGACTTTGTAACTATGTGTAGGACGTGTGTATATGTTTCCTATTGGTTTTGTACCATTTTGTATTTAAGATTTTAAGCTGATAATTACAATTGAATGCGAATCGATTTCTTGCTGAAACCATAATATCTATACTAATGTGAACTTAAAATATATATTTTTGTGTGTTTCCGCAATTAGTGTCAACTGAGGGTTGCTGGAGTTGTTTTCAACTCATGCATGCAGCAAAGTAATCAAAATCTATCCCAACGTAAGGATCACTTAATAATCATCAACAAGCAATTATTCGATAAATAAATAAATCTAGAAATAAAAGCTTACGTATATTTTAGGCTCTGGACGTCTGAAATTTGCATTGACATTATGAAAGTAGTTTTTGTTCAACCTGTATTGTAGTTCCCTCCCTTTATCAAATTGCAGACACATTAGGCTTCGTTTACCCAAGTGCAGAGACCGGCTGGCGCTCCCCACGCTCGGGGTCGCTACAACCCCCAGACGCCATGTTGGATTTTATTTTAATACCCTCCTATTACTTGCGGGCTCAAGGAATATTACTAGATTTCCAGTGTGAATAAATCAGCGTATGTAATAAATTAGTAGTTCAATCTTTACATAGAAAATGAAGTCGCTTCCGTTGTCTGTTCGCTTAGATCTTTTCAACTACTCAACAAATCAAATCGTTTATCAGGTTTTTTATTTATTGTTTTTATGTTTCAGTCAATAAAACTAAAAATATTATAACCATCAACCTCAGCCACAAGAAGTCTACCGCTAACTCAAGTCTCTCCCAAACATCTTCAGTATGACCGATTGAAAGCGGCCTGTTATTTATTACTAGATATTATAGATTGTTTAGATCCCAAACATATCCTAATTTGAAAATTGATAAATCGGTTGAAGCTATTAATAAAATGGGTATAAATAAAACGTTATGTTCTGTCAATTACACTTTAATGAGTTTAAACAAATAAAACTTACATGGAACATCACAATTATGCTTCGCAAACGATGTTGTCATTGAGATTCATGGAATAGCCGCAGTTGGCGAAATGTACATACAACAACGGAACGTGCCCTCTCGGAACAGATTCACTACCTAACAGTCGAGACCAGCAGACTTACTAGTACATATTACACGTTGAACTTCAACAGGCCTCCAATCTCTTGATAATATTAACGCTAACATCAATTTACAACATTATTTTAAGCCAAAACGTTGTAATCAAAGCAAGAAAGTGTAATCACTAAACATGAGATGTTGACTTATACATAATGGTACACTAGGTGGGACATTGATAAAAATATTCAACGTATAGAATAGCTTCACTACAACTAATTGAACTAATTTTATCTCTTGTTAACAATACTATTAGGCAAACTCAAAAATATTTTGGTTGTTTCAGAAATATTATCGAAGTTACTTCACTTACTTAAGGCGAACACTTACATTCAATATCTACCCATACAAAAATATCATTCAATTTCTTTACATTGACAAAACCGCTAAGCATTCTAATAACAACAATACAGTAATGATACCGCTCTTCACTAAGAATTTACCTATGAAATTAGTGATAAGTTTACACGGAGGGATGGACTTTACTCGTTAGTGGTCTAAACTAAACTGAAGGCAGACTTACAACGTAAACTACAACTTTGGCAACAAAGTCATAATATCCTCTCATCCGACAATAATACGTTCTATGTTTCTACTTAACATACAGGTAATAAAAACAAAATAAATTAAGAATAATAAAGGCTAAAGCTTTAAAAATAATAATATCTTTTAATTCTGGATTTAAACTCTTTTCACTTATAACTAAAAATAACAATAAAGAATACTTCAAAGTAGAAAATGTTAAAATGTACGATTTCAGCACTTACTACTTTGTAGATTTATCGTGCAATATTGAGCTTATAATAAAATGTATAACGAAAATCATAATGTATAATGACGTTTTGAATATAACTGACACCTGTTTATATATATGTACCAATACTTATTATTGTTATGAAAAATATTTCTGTAGTTTCCATAATAGGTAGCATAATTTCTCATAGACATTAGAGATCACAATGATTTCACCAGTATAGACAGGGTAACTTTATAAGTGTACAAAAAATAACACAAGCAGATTAATAAAATATGCTGTGTATTTATGAAACTTATTAAATAGCATAAAATAATTGAATGAATGCTCAAATCTTTATCACATTGAGATTTGCTATCTTTCTGGATTTGCCATTAACCGTGGCAAACATCAACATTTATGTTAAGTGTCAACACATTTAAGAACTAATCATGTTCTCGCGTTGCCACCCGTTGCATCTCCATTCTAGTCTAGACGTACGTAGTTACGGCGATACTTCTTCAAGCCTCATTCATATTAGGTACTTTGTTACTGGCTTTTGGATTTAGAGCTGATTTTGATCTCGTGTAGTGTCAATGGTAACAGCGTCGTACTTCAATCGTTATATCCTATCTACGGTGTTACAAACCTCCATCCATTACTCTTAACGACAAGGTTTCATGTCGCTCTGCGACTTTCATATTCATAATTATGTACAAGTTCTATTTACAGTTATGCGACAAATTTTGGCTCCCGTTTTATACACTGGAATGAAATCACATAACAGGAATGTCGTGAAAACAAAACATATTATTTACAAGTCGACCAGGTAAAGGAAATTTTTACAGCCCTATCCTGGTCATAAAACAACTGCATCAAGCTTAGTTGTAGAGTACACATAATCAACGATCAAGCAACTGCATAATCATCTTTAGGGCCACTATTTACAGAGGAACTAGCTCCTTGCGATTGACTTACAATAAAAGCGAGAAAATTGGAATAATAAACAGGGATAAGGTAAACAATAAACCATTAGCTCCATTGGGGTTACTGCTGCCGAGTCCTCCTACGACGGCTTTATTCTGGATCTCATTGACGGGCGGCGCCTTAACCACGGTGCTATCGTTTAACATGTCTGATGTCTGCTCAGGCTCTTTCAAGGGGTTGGGTATTTCGTTTTCATTTGGTTTTGGAGGCAACGTTATCGGCGCTGGAGTTGTTGTCGTCGTTGTTGTAGTCGTTGTCGTTGTAGTGGTCGTGGGCACCAAACTGTTGTTACCTATGTAATAAATTTCTCCGTATATCGCTTCTACTTCTAGTGTGTTCTCATTACGTTCACCACGCATTTGTCGTAACCTCGAAACGTTATCACTGTAATAAGTTGTTAGTTGTCCGGTGTATTGTACATCCCGTTCTGTGCGATTGCCTCTAAACGTGACATTGCAAGCGGTACCTGGTTCTAAGAACCGTTCGAGTTTAAAAAGCTTTGTTCTTTTTTCCGTGATTGGATTTGCCCATTCGATTTGCGGAAATTCGATGCCATCGGCCATTGTTATACTTGTATTTAGACCAGTCGCAATTCCATAACCGTGCCCCCAAGACAGACTGTAATTATATTCATATTCAATTTCTGTGGCATCTGTAGCAGCTACGTTGCCATCATTTTTTAAAGTACGTTCTCCAAATATTTCAGGATCTGATTGCCGGACATGTTCAGTATCGAGGTCCAAAACTACGTTTTCTAATTTGTAACTGATTGGTTCTGTTTCTATCAATATTTCTCCGCTATATAAGGTATGCTCATTATTTTGGTCATCGATTACCATTAGACTGCCAATATCACTTTCATAAGATATTCTGCCTATGTTGTACGTGAACCCACTTTCTGATTGTTCTCGTCCAATAAAAACTGAATCCACTGCAGAATCTACTACGACAGCTCCACGGGGTTTAGAGTAAAATTTCGACCAGCTTTGCCAAGTAATTAACGAAGCATTTTCTATATTCTCCAGAACTTGGAATACATTATAACTCTTACTTCCCGAAACAGCACAGGAGGAGTAATCAGGTCTTAATTGGCCTAGAAGCATGTCTCCTTCATGACGTGCAGTACAGAGATATATGGGACCTGAAAAAATATCCACTTTTAGTATTTGTGACAAAGTTCTGTCGTCTTTATGTTGAGATTTTATGTTTAACTTATTTACCTTGTGGGGATTCAGCCCCGACGACATAGTTTTGCATTGCTTCTCTCCTCATGTTAGTCCATTTCAGCGTGCTCGATGTAACGACTTGCTTCAATCTGGCATTGTACAATCCGACACTCGTTTCTGCAATGGCAGTGGCTGCTAGTGTCGCTGTTAACAATACCACCCACCAGCCGCTTTCACAATTCCTATTTTTCTTCATATTGTACTTCTGTAACAAAAAAAAAGATTCGTTAGTGTGCATTAAAAAAAATAAGATTATGTTGGGGATGTTATGTAAACTTATGTTACAAGATCAGCCAGAATTTAAACTAAAGAACAAAATGGTACGAGATCAATTTATAGGATTTTGTACGAAACAATTTTTCCTTGTAACCCGGACGCGATAGGGTGGATAAAATGGTTGAATGGGATGCACCTTTCTCTATTTTCCAAACAATTTTACTTAGACGTCTCACAAATCAGCGGATAGGGTGGGGGAGGTAGATGGAAAAAAGGTGCCAGAAAAAATCAAGATTAGCCCGGCTTTTCTGGTATATTTTTTTCAATACAGTACACAATAGAGACAGTGCGACGTTACGTACATTTTGTTTGAAATTGTCGTCCTATTCGCCCACCCTCTTGGTAATAAATTTTACGAGGACCCAAATTTTTATCTAGATGTGCATTCGTTCGGTATAAAAGTAGTACTTAGCGTGTTTATTGCACTACGTAATTGGTGGTTAACATGTTATAAGCATTCCTAAATTCTAACGAAATGTTGAATGTAAAAAGCTTGTCCGTCAGCTGAATTAGATTTCCATGACAAAGTTATACAAGGTAAATCGTATACAAAATTTTGTGTTGAACCCATATTGAATCAAAGTGTCTGGCGAGGCGCAAAATCGGCTTATGTTTTGGTTGCGAAAGGTATTTTCAATTTCAAAAGGAATGAATATGATTGCGGGGTAGAGGACATGTGTAAATCGACAAGTAGCTTAATTTTTAGAACCCATACCTAATTTAGAGAAAATAACTAGTAAGTAGATTAACATATCTAATGAAACTGTCTTATTGTTTCAGGTAAGCCAACAGCAGTGTAAATCTGAGTACGTACAGTATTGTTTTAATTTCTTCCATTGTAATGTGAGAAATTATTACTTATTTAGAATAAAACGTTTTCCCTAACATTTCCAACTAAAGCTGTGTTATTATTTTCTACCATCTTCAAAATCATTACCGATTTAACAAAATTGTTTATGAATAATAACTATCGAAAAAATGTAAATTTTGTTAAGTTTTAACCTGTAACCTTTAAAAAATGAAAAAACAAAGAAAACCTTTGTATCACGCGTCACTCTAAACTGAATATTTTCACTTAACTACGAAATCAGCTAGTACATACAATAACAGCTGTTTATCTATTCGTTTAAGCAGTAGAGCCGCCATGTGTCGATGGTGTTTTTTATGACCTCCAATTATAGACTACAAGTAGACCCGGAGGTGAATTACAATAACTCATAGTTACTGCCGCAACAGATGCAGTACTTTAATTCAATTAATAAGTTCAATTGGAGATTGACTTGAACCATTTAGTCGACACAAATCCGGACACCCCATTTGTTATTTGGATCAACATTTGATTCATTGCCTCTATCTAAACTACGAACAATATCAAGATTAGCCACAGAGGATTATCTGTTGTGCAATTTAAATAAACATCTATAATGTATCTTAGTCATATTCAAAATACACTGGGCGTCAAAAATAAGTAGTACAGTTTTAAAATTGCAATTACTCTTAAATTATAGAAGTTAGAGTTTTGAAATAAAAGACATTTTATAGCAAATTTAACAAAGTTTTCTAAAAATAATATTTTATTTAGCATTAGTAAAGTTTTACACTAAAAATCAAGAAAAAGCTAAAAAGCTAACCATTTTAAAGGAACTATCAAGAACTTAATTTTTACGTTTTGGGCCTTGTTCCCACTTTAGTAACTTGGTGTTGCCGCCTCGGGCTCTGATGACAGCTTGGAGCCGATTTGGCATGCTGAACACTAAGTTTTGGAGGCGGTGTTGGGGAATATTCACTCATTCTTCTATCAAGGCCTGTTTAAGGGCTCTGAGGTTGGCGGGGGGTGGTCTGCGTCTTCTGACTAGCCTCCCAAGCTCATCCCAGGCGTGTTCAATCGGGTTAAGATCTGGGCTTCTTGATGACCAAGTCATGAAGCTGATGCCAACCTTCTGAATGTACTCTTGTACGAGGTGAGCGGTGTATGGCCGGGCGTTATCATGCATTAGTATCGCTCTATCACTCATATTTACTAAATATGGCCCTGCATACTCGTTAAGGATCTCTAATGCATATCTTTCACCAGTCAGAGTGCCATTTTCTATGAGCACTAGCTCTGTGCGACCCTCTGAAGAGATGCCAGCCCATACGTGTACAGAGCCCCCGCCGTATTGAACTCTTTCCGAGATGCAACCTTGAATGTATCGCTCACCAGGTCGCCTGTATACTCTCCGCCTTCCATTGGAAGTGAATAAAGAAAACCGAGACTCATCTGTGAACAAAACTCTTGTCCATTCTTCTTCGCCCCATTGTACGTGTTGACGGACGTAGCGTAGTCTTGCTACTGCCCTGTCTCAAGCTTGGGGCCATTTGCTGGCCTGTACGACTTCAGGTTGGCTTCAGCAAGTCTTCTCCTCACTGTACTGTCACTAACGTAGTCTCTTCGGGTCTGAAGAAGCTGTTGCTGGACCTCAACTGCATTAAGGTGACGATTTCTTAACACAGTAGAGACAATTAAGCGGTCTTCTCGGGTACTAATGCACCTGGGTGCCATTACTCTGCCATTAATTGGTCTCCTTAGATGGTTTCCAGTCTCTTCGTACCTTCGCTTTACTTGCTGGATCGTTCTTAGAGTTACACCCACCGTTCTTGCAGTACGACGCATACTGATGCCTACTTCGAGTAAAGTTATGATTCTTGCACATTCTTCTGGTGAAAGAGGCATGATTAGTAAAGTTTACTAGCTGAAGACACATTTGCTTTTGAATTGCAATTGATTTATCAGCAATAAAGAAAACAATAAAAATCAAAAGTACAAGCCAACAGTTTAAAAAAATAGTGTTTTTGTTTATTAACGTTTTTTTCAGTCAATCTTTAAAAATGATATTATGCATGAAATTTTTATTAAATGAAATTAAATTGTCTTTTAACTTTTTTTTATTTCAAAGGTCTAGCTTCTGTAGCTTAGGAGATATTGCAATTTTAAAACTGTACTACTTATTTTTGACGCCCAGTGTATTATGAAGTAACCTCTGATATTTAAATATTTTCATTATGTTAATAATTAGGTCGTGTATGATGGCATGTAATAAAAATAATAACAAGTGCAGGTCAAGTGAAGATAAGACATTGGAACGTGTACTTCTATCAAGACATTTCGTTGTTTTACGAGTAATATTTATTAACCGTACATAAAAGTCTTTATCGTTCATTACAAATGGAATATTTTTAAAGTTTGCCAACAACATAACTCAGATACAGTTTCTGTGATATTGAGATTGCAAACTCGATAGTCCTTCGTTTCTGAATGTGGGTTCGTGGGGTATACCATTGTGTAAGGGCATGTACCGTATCGGCCAGCTTTTGTATGTTCACCAAAAGGTACGACACCTAACACAATCGATTAACTGATTTCGCTCCATGAATTGCTATTGTGGGAAAATGGCGTTGTATGTGACATTTCGTCAGTTTCAATAGAATATCTACTTTCATATTCACATGCTATGTTGAAAAGTACAGTATTAAATAGTTTTACAGTATTAGCATTCTCATAGAATACGTCTACGTTGTAATCACTGACTTGAATATCCTATGATTAATCTATCTCGAACAAACCAAATTTACAAAGCATTTTATCTGGATTTGCTCATTACAATAAATCAAAACAATGAATATCACAGCGGCGACAAACAATAATATGTAATCACGCAGGCCTATTTAGAAGCCAATTACTTGCACAATTTGTGTTGCTCTCCCTAGAGAAATTAGAAGTGATAACGTACAGATAGCGATGACAATAAGTCAGGCGGCGGGCTTTAATGACTCGGTTTGAACGCTCCATAGACGTCTTCCGAAACAACCCCTTTCTAGTCTATTCTAGCTCTCGATGCGGCGAGGGGAGACTTTACAAACAAAACGGGAAATCTCTTGTCTGCATTTCCTCACTTCCCTTTGCAGAATCAACCCCAGTCGGATTGTTGTGCAAGTTTTTTTGATGGAGGTTTCCAGTCAACTTGAGGGAGTAACTTAAAAGATAATTTGTCTTCATTCAAATACAAATTTTGATTACAGTCGGGGTTTATCGACTACATTATGTTGGTTAGTTAAAATGACCTTATTTTGCCCAGTGCACCTTTTACTAAGGTTATTATAGTTGCATACGCAATAATGACATCATACTAACTAATAGTGTTCTAACAGTAATACGATAGAGAGCTGTGGACAATAATATTTTACGGCCATCGTGACTACCACGACCGAGGCCACATTTTATGATATGCAACAACATAAATCCTATAACCAAGGGCGAGCTTTGACAGTGCCATTGCCAAGACGTTAACCAGATTATTGTCAATCATTTTAACAAAGATTCACAGAGAGTTCTGTCTTTACTACTGTTAATATTTTAATATCTGTGTCTATAAAATTTGTTACTTCAATTTTACTACCTGGTAATGCACACGGCTTTAAGGGCATCCAAATCCGTGAATAGTATGACAAAAGTAACCACATCAATATTATTGTCATCTGTTCCATTTGTCTCCTCTGTTATTTGTCTTTTTTGAAGTGTCTGCTTGGTAATGATTTCACATTATAAGGTGAATAGACTCTTCAAATTGTCATTTGTTTTTTGTATTCTTCCCGTGAGAAAGCAGAAATACCGATGTAGTTATTTTGACCTTCCAGTATATAATTTGTCTAAGTGATTAATGAATGTCAGAGTGTTATAAAGATGTCAACCACTTCGCTATTTAGCTTTGTCCCGATGCTTTTGTTATCTTGAGTGGGAAGCGTTTGAAATGTAAACACATTTCAAATTACAAAAACTTTTTTTTTTTTTTTTTTTTTTTTTTGAATGGACTAATCAGTTCGGGTGTACTGACACCCTTTACTGAGACACCGGACTGTTGCGGGAGCGTAGGGCTCTCACCGCCAAAAATTTACAGTGTCTGCCTAGGGGCGCCCCAGAGGGGGGCTCGAACCTCGGCCTATGGCGACACTGGGGGAAGGCGAACGGATCGGAGAGAAGCGGCCGGGCACGTGCCGGTACCGCGAAAACCGAGTCCCTACAGGAGGGTGGCGCGACGCGCGGCCCCGCCGGCGGGGCCGATATGACGGACGTGTGTGTCTGCTTTGTGTCGCGGATTCTAATTGTTTGTACGCCTCGATGGCGACTGTAATGGCGTCGTCCGGGTCGTTGAGGACGTGCCGCGGACGACGTTTGGACCTAATGGTGTCAGCCGGAGCGGGATAATCCCCTGCGGCTTTCACCAATGGATTGGGGTGATGGTCGAGAGAGTCGAAAAATCTGACTGAGCATTGCTTTAGGTGGTGCGAGATGGTCGGCACACCTAAGTCAATGTGGAGGTTTTTGTTCCGAATGAACCAAAGCCCACCGATGGCTTTGCGCAAAAACCTATTCTGGATGGTTTGCAGCCTGTGGATATGGGAGGGCGCGGCGTGGGCGAAAACTGGACTCGCGTAAGTCATTATCGGCCTAATGCACGTTGTGTAAATTCTCACCTTATTTCTAAGAGAGAGTTTACTACGCCCATTGAGCAGATAATATAGTCGGCCTAGCGCGAAAGCGGCGCGGTTGCGGACAATCTTAATATGATCGCGGAAGGTGAGTCCCCTATCGAGTGTGACGCCTAGGTAGCGGACTTTCCTTTCCCAAGGGATCGGTTGTCCGAACATTTCGACTCTGGAGGAGGGATTTGGGGTGCTACCTCTAGCGAAGAGGATAGCGGCGCTTTTTTGAGGATTGACTTCGATGCGCCATTTCCTAAACCAGTCGCCAAGAGTATTGGCGGCAGTTTGGAGTGAGTCTATAATTGGGGGAATACTACGGGCTGAACAGTAGATGGCAGTATCGTCTGCGAAGAGAGCGGTATGGGTCGCTAGTGGACTGGGTTTGAATTCGGGGAAGTCGCTTGTGTAAAGCGTGTAAAGGAGAGGCGAAAGCACGGACCCTTGTGGTACTCCGGCTCTAATGGTGTGAGGGGGGGATAGTGCCCCATCCACCCTATAGCGGAAAGAGCGGTTCGACAAGTAGTCTTGAATGATGAGCACAAGACGATTTGGCGTATTGAGTTTGTAGAGCTTATAAATAAGCCCGTTGTGCCAAACTTTGTCGAACGCCTTTGCCACGTCAAAGAAGAGAGCGCCCGTTTTATGCGGGCGGGATCTGTTCGCTCTCCGGTCCAACACGTGTTCGACTATGCGATGCACTTGTTGGACACAAGAGTGTTTGGCTCTAAAACCAAACTGCGCGTTAGGTAAAAGATTGTTGGCAAGGGAAAAATCTTTGAGACGTGCGAGAACTATGCGCTCATAGATTTTTCCTATTGAACTAAGAAGACTGATAGGGCGATAGCTCGAGGGCTGATCCTTGGGCTTGCCGGGTTTTGGAATGCCGATGACGGTGGCTTCCTTCCAAGTTTGGGGGAAAATGCTATTTTTGAGGGCTGCGTTAAAGATAGCAGTCAGGAGTAGTATAAGATGGGCGGGAAAGAGCTTGATGACTCTGTTAGAAATCCCGTCAGGCCCCGGGGCCTTCCTATTATGTAGGTCTTTGATAAGGGACTCTACCTCATCAGGGGTTACCGGCTCTAACGGGGGGTCGGCATCTGTAAGTGGGCTCGCGAGTCTATTTGCTACCACAGTATCGACCTCGAGTAGGTGATCTGGATCAACGGGGAGTGTGCTAGGTGCACATTGTGCCTCAAGACTGGATGCTAAGCATTCAGCTTTTTCCTCGTCCTCGAAGGCGAGGGGGAGGGAGGGATCTGACTGTACTAACGGAGGGGTGGCAGCCACTGTATCTGCCTTAAGGGCTCTGGCAAGTTTCCAGAAGGCTTGGTGAGATGGGACCAGATTGGAGAGAGTCTCGTCCCACTGGTCGTTTCTAAGCTGTCTGATACGACGCTTAACCGCTGATTGAGCAGCGCGCATGCGGACGCGGTTAGGCTCAGTGGGAGCGGAGAAGTAGGCCCTTTGGGCTCGGTTTTTCTCTGTTAACAGAGCGCGCGCATCCGGCGGAAGTGTCCAGCGACGATGAGCGTTCACTGGGACACGCCGCGAGCAGTCGCTAACGACTTTCTGCACGTGCGCTGTTAACGAGTCAATAGCACCTACTGCATCGGGAATTGAGACAATTTCGTCTGGAATTGGATCTAACATGGGGGACGAAATGGATTTGAGGCTTTCGCCTAACCTGACCCAGTCGGTCTTGATCATAGTGGGATCTGTGGCTGCCACATTGGGAATACTCACTCTGGGAGAGAGAGAAATGATGACAGGCCTATGGTCTGAGGTGAGTTCGGAGTGCACTTCTATTGAACTCAATCTAAGATTGATGTTCTTTAGGAGGGCTACGTCTAGGACGTCCGGACGATGATCAACATTGTCCGGGTAATGAGTAGGGGACATGGGTGCTACAATGTCGAAATTGAGACTCTCTGAGAGTCGCTCGAGCTGTCTACCACGTTGGTTTGTGGTTAGGCTACACCAGGCAGGGTGCTTGGCGTTTAGATCACCCGCTATGATAACAGACGGGCCAAGATCTAGAAGGTTTTGTATGTCACTATCGAGTAGTGATCTGGGGTTTGAGGAGTTGGAGTTAGTGGGAGCTAGATAAGCTGACACTAAAAATATGGATTGGTGACCTGTCATTCCTAATCTACAGACAGAGGCCTCAATGTGCACGAGATTGGGTGTATCCACAGGCGTGCAGTGTAATGTCGCTTTGTAGTAGATGAGAGTGCCACCGAGGGCAGAGACTGTGCGATCATTACGTATGATTTTATAATTCGCGATTTTGGGATCGCGAATTGATGGTTTAAGGAACGTCTCCTGGATGAGGAGGACGTCCAACTGATGGGTGTAGAGGAAGTCGGCTACCTCAGACCTCTGGGTGCGAAGCCCATTTGCGTTGAAGTAGCCGATTTTAAGGGAGGTCGGTTTGACTCTACTCGTATGGTGTAAGTCCATAATTATTTATTGAAATTTTTAAGGGCAACGAACACGTCTGTGAATTGACAGACGGCCATTAGGAGAGCGTTGGGACTGTTCGCGTGTTCATTGACCAACGCGGCCATGGCAAGAACCCTATCTATGTCTAGGACGGCTGCGAGCTTGTAGAGCCCTTCGGTCCCGTTGGAAGGTGGCAGCGATGCCTTTACTGGGGGGGGGTGGAGGTGTTGCGACTTCCACCGCCGCGGGTGCAGGCGTGCCTGAGGGGCTGGCCTGTGGGGGTGGGACCTTGTTGGTCTTGTAGCGCCACGAGGGCGACAGATTGAGTGGTGGCACCGGTGCCTTAGCTGTTGCCGGGGCGGCCTCGGCAGTTTGGGACTGAGGAGGAGCGAGGACTCTGGATGAGGAGGGAGTAGGCCTCCGGCTCTTTCCTTTGGGCGCTTTTGAGCACCCTCTGTAATTAGCCGGGTGCCCCACCTCCCCGCAATTTACGCAGCTCGGAGGTTCCAAGCATAGCGCGCGGTCTTTGGGGCGTGGACACTCCGGTGTTGAGTGGGCCCCGAGGCATTTGACACACCTGGGTGTGTTGTGGCAATTTCGGGCGGAGTGGCCGTACAATTGGCATCTGTGGCATTGACCCACAGTGCTTTTATGGTGAGGGGTCTCGACGACGACCCCGGACAGTCCGCAGACTTTATTGATATTAAAGATGGCTTTCGCCTCTTTAAGGTTAGTCCTGTCCAAAATGACAAGGACCATGTTGAAGGGGGCGGAAGGCCCACGGTGCATGCGGTGCACTTCGAGGATGGGCAGTTTTTGGGCGCGAAGGTCCTCGAGTACGTCATTGCACTCGAGTTCTTTCGGGATTCCGCGGATGACTGCGCGAAGGCGCCGGTCCTCCTCTAGACTCCACGTGTGGAATGTGATCGACATGGCGTCGAGAAGGCGGGTGAGGTTTCGGTAGTCCGTGATGGACTCCGTTTTTAGGCGGATACCCTCAGTTCGGGTCTCCGCAATGAAGAAGATGCCATTGGCATCACAACGGGCCTTGATGGCCATCCACCTATGGCGGTTCGTGATAACGACCGCCGGTGGGCGCTGGGAGCGCTTGGGAGGGGTGGGGAGAGAAGCTCCCTCGGCACCCTGTTCAGCCGCGGGGGGCGAAGCGGGCGAGTCGGAGAGAGGGGCGGCCGGATTTGACTCGGCGGCTAATTTGGCGGCCTTGTTGGCAGCGCCCTTGTTGCGCCTTGTGCGCTTGCGGCCTGAGGCCACAATGAAATCGTCCGAGTCGGACGAGGGGGCGGAACTGGAATCTAAAGATTCCGGGATGATCTCCATTTCGTCATCGGAGATCGAGGAGGAGGGTGCGGTGGTGGAGGGCGCGGCGGCGGAAGTCGCTACGGCGGGGTGCACGGTGGCGGGGGGCGCGGCAACGGGGGACGCGACGGCGGGCGCAACGGTGGCGGAGGGCGCGGCGATGGAAGTCGCGGCGGCGGAGGGCTTGGTGGCCGAGGGTTTGGTGGCCTGAGGGGCCGGGCGGGAGGTGGCCAGAGGGGCCGAGAGGGCTGCGGCCTGAGGGGCCGATGAGGCTGCGGCCTGAGGGGCCGATGAGGCTGCGGCCTGAGGGGCCGATGGAGCTGCGGCCTGAGGGGCCGTGGGGAAGAAGATTGCCTTCAGGTGAAGGCCAATTGCGGGCACGAGGTCCGGATTTTCCCTAGCAAAGTTGACTAGGGGCGACAAGACCTCTTCGAGGGCGCGATTTTTCGGGTCGGTCGCCATGGCGACCGGCCTAGTAAGGGAACCTACAGCTAAAACGAAATTATCGCAGTTCGTCGCGTCACGTTCCGCAAGGAAGAGCTGCGAAGAAACCTTGCGGCAGTCGTGCCTAATTTGGGAGCGCTCGGGGGGAGAACCCGAGGTGTGTAGTCCTAGTCCCCCGCGCCGGGTGAGGCGAGGGGGGTGCTTCTAGGGTGTGCCCTAAGCTTGTATGCCTCTGACCAATCTTAATGTGTCAGAGGGTCCCTAACTGCTTAGGGTTCGGAGGGTAGCTTCGAGCCGGAGCTCTAGGCGCCCAAACCTTTCCCTAAGGATAGGAAGGAGGAAGGGGTGGGCGGGAGGGGGCGATAGCTAGCGTCGGTCAGGGGAGCCCCCTAGGCCGGTGGTTCTAGCCCCGTCCGGGTAACTGCTTTCACCCTGAAGGGGATCGGCGAGTGCCCGGGTCGCACTCCTGGCTGTGCAAAGTTGACACCGTGAGGTATCACACAGCCAGACCACGAAACTGTGGTTTTATTTGGCAAACGCGCGAAAGGACGAGAAACTCTAAAAATCGAGATAATGCCTCCTTGTCTTAAAAAAGGCAAGGAGACACGTGTGTCGGAGCGGCGGTAGCGTAGCGCGGCGGCGGGGGGCGTGCGTAGCACGCGGGAGCAGCGTAGCGCGGAGGCACCGGGCACCGGACGTGTGACTCGGACGGCGTCGCGAGCACGAATGTGTGAAATTACAAAAACAGTTATATTGCAATGTTATAAGTACAAAATATTACAGAGGCTAAATTCAATATGAAATGTAAAGCAGCATAGCTCCCCGTACAATTGCTTACACGGTAATCGCATTACCTTCATGATGCAATCTATAAGTAGAGTGGATTACTCGATCTGTCTTATTACGCTAGCCGTAGCTAAAGGATTATTTGCAGAGGGCTTTATTAAAATAATATATAGATAGACGAGATCTTCTTATATTTTAATAGCCTGTAGGTATTTGTATCCCAGAGCAAAGACCTCTCCACAATATATCTATTTTTTATTTATTTCGGTCAATCTAGCTAATTTATAACATAAAGGTCAAGTTTGTATTTATTTCACAAGGAGCAATCTGATTCCCATATAATCGTAAAATGATCCGTTTGATATAAAGATTATAACTTCGGAAGAAATAAATCGAGTGTGTTATACAACCTGACAAGTGTGATCCTATGAACCGTTAATAATGTACCGCAATATCGGTTTTCACGGAGCAGGTGAAGGGGCAAGTCGGGAGCAAACAAGCATCCACTTACTGCCTCTGTAGAAATATGACAGTTAATATAACGACCAACACAGCTATATCGATTTTCGAAAAGTTTTATCTTATGAAGGTTTAAGTTGGTGTTGTATCAGTTGTTGGATTAAGTCATTAAATAGGTAATATAGAAAATCTATCTATTATCAAATTAATTATGTTATAATAGTGAAATGTAGTTGGTATGCAATTAGAGATCGATTTTAGATATGACCTCAAATTGAAAGCATCACTAGAAGAAAATATAATTCTTTATTCTTAATTATTTATTTAAAAAGTTACATACAGATTTACAGTTATGACCAAGGCATCTGTATGGTTATATAATTGAACACGTCCGCCGTAAATACGATCGCCTTATTTGTTGTCGATGTATTACTATCGAGTTTGCAAAACAACACTAAGCTTTTAACCCAGTTGTGTAGAACTACTTGCGATGCAAACATTCAGTTAACGTCAGCGCATTGTATCCTCAGGGGTGACTCGGTCGTCATTCTATTCTAATTGTCTTCAGTCTATAAAGATCAGAATTATAATAAACATAGATTCCTGGCAATGCTACCGCATATTATGTTTTTAGACATAAAGACAAAACATACACCGTTATATGATTTATGACTTCCATTACTACATCAGCTAAAACAACCAGTTGTTATAACTCAAAACCGCTGCGCCATAACATAGCCGTTATACCATGATGTACCTTGGAATTACACTTGACCCCTTTAAACCTCTCGTTCTGTCAGTTATCTCCGAGGCGGATCATCTTTATTTCCCTGATATCCAGACTGCGAACACCTGGCTCCTCTTCGCGCTTAATAAAAACGCGTCAGTTATGCTTGTCATGTCAAGTCATTTCTTATCTTCACTATCAATATGTCACGACAATCTAAAAACCGTTAGTGGCACACTTTCGTTATTGTTATTATTGCACAAGTGCGACCATTGAACGCATTTGTCTTGGACTACAATAAATCTGAACATTTTTCACGTCAGCTTAGTCCACGCTCCTAAGTAATAGCAGCCGGGCGTGAGATGGGCGGTCCTCTTTGGAAGGCAATTATCGTGGTAATGGCTTCGTTATCAGACGCCGCCTCATCTGTAGATAATGAAACTAGCTGCCTGCACGGCTTTCTCTTGTCCAATACAATTTATTCCAGTCATTGTCTTGGATAGAAGGCAACATACAGATGGTGTTTTGTAGCTAAAGTCTATATTTTAGTCATGCTTTTTCTTCGCCTCGTCAAGGTGCGGTCTACATTATTTATACACTGTTTTACGGTTCCACTTCATTGTAAGTAACGGAATAGACAAAAAATTACCTTTATCACTGTTGTCTAAATGCCGTTATATATACTTTCAAATCTCTCATTGGAGTGTTTAAAGTCTTCAGAATTTGAGCGTTATACAGTTACATAAGTGTCCTAACTAATATAATTTCATTGAGACAGATAGTTTGCGAATTTTATTATGAGTTATTACATCAATTGGGAGTTGCGTGTCACAAGGTTATCGCTATATCTTTGTGCCGTGTGGTATGTGGTCAAAGTGCCGCAGTGCAGTGTGGGGTGTGGGTGTGGTGTCCTCAGAGCACCGGTGATGTCACTTTTTACGCCGCCACAAATTACTCTCCAGGGCAGCATTGCGCGCCGGTACCGCTACTAACTGTCAATAAATCTTTGCCATTGTTAACTGTGCTAGGTGCACTGCACAATTTACTGCTTACCACTTAACCGTTGATACATTTTTTTTCTCACTTACATTATAACCGATTCCCGGTTAGGAATGTAATATTTTTTCGGTTACAAATTACAGTTTTCTTCTTCTGTGAAAGCTTTTGTTTCTTTTAATGACTGTTTATTTTGGGCCTTCGTAAATTACTTCAAGCATTGTTTAATTATAAGTTTTAGTTAAATAATTTATTAACTACGACGATGTATGCATATTCATGAGCCACCGGCCATGTTATCTGTCTGGCGGTGCGGCTAGTGACGCGCAGAGCGCGGCGGGCGCGAGCGCCGGCGCGTGAACCAGCTGATAGCGTGGGAATAACCTATGTCATGCATGAAGAGTGGCCGTTTGGTGCACTATGCCACGGGGCCAAGAATTGTTACCAAACTAACGCATTTATTTTTTAATTTCGTTTACAATGCTGCTTTTGCTATCAAAAAAAATTACATTATCATATTTCTCGTTCTAATAGAGAAACACAATAACAAGCTAACTCGATACTCTAAGTATTACTCAATCATGATAAAATAACAATATCGGTTATCATGTTGAACATTTTCATTGTTTGTAAATTGTGTCTGGTTTGTCAACAGGCCACGAGTCTAACCCACTACAATAATCTTCAAAGCTCTTAGAACAATAGGATGCGGGCCCGCGGCTGCAACTTGTTCACAATTCACATGCTCTTGTATTCCGTTGACAACACAATTAAATAATGATTGCTCAATGAACATCAATTCGACCAAATTGGACTGTTTATCCTCATGATTAAAAGTAATAAAAGCTTTTTTTTTACCATGAAAGTACATTTTCTTATGGTACATTGTCTACAAAACAATCGGCATAGCGACTTTAATTAAATTGAAAGCGAATGTAGCCTGAGGCTATCTGACCTCTACTTTCATTTGTTTCTCCTTATCTCCGGTAAGACGTAGAAAGGAATTAACTTTCCGTAGAGGATTTTCAATAAAATTCACCCCTAAAATAGTTATCTGTTTTGTAACATCTCCCGTTTTAGAGGCTTGATTCACCGCCATTCAGTCCTGCAATCAATTAGTTGGTGCTAAATGAATAGTCAGTAGTGGTACTCTACCACTGCAGTGGTCACGCAATATTTACTCGTGAATCGTGCCCTAGATACTGAAGCTAGCGGCTCCATTAACGTAATAGAGGTCGGCGAAGGTACATTTGTATCGATGAATTGCATATTATTTTTCTTTTACCACGCCGCATAAATAATACGAGATAACTGTTAACTTCCGTTAATTACGTGGTTCCGTCTGGCCGCCTGTGTTTATCAAATTCATCAACTAGCTCCATATTCGCACACCGTGACAAAATTGGGAGATGTCACCGGATAATGTATACGTACGTGTAGGCATGTGCTTTCATTTCCGTTCGGGCAATAATGATTTATGTTGAAATTATTCAATGGTCATGGGAACAACTTTTCAAAAAATCATGTTGTACTGAAATTATAAAATGTTACCTTCGCTACCAACATATCATCTGTAATATCATGTCTATTTGAAATAATTTCAACATCGAAAGTATTTTCATCCGTTAATGCTGCGGTTATTCCGCTTAACTTAGGTACATCTTAACTAATATAAACTAGGTTTTCAATATCACTTCAGGAGTTGTCTCTTCTTGTCATTTATAATAAATATGCGCAGTTTATCTAAGACAAAGTTAAGCTATAAATCAACCAGCAAGGGGCTAATTAACACGAGCCGGGTTGAGTCGATATCATCGCACCTGCTGCGCTCTGCACTGGCTGGACCAACATTAGAAGTAGCAATTAGCAGTGTTGAGCTTCCAATGAGAATGAAAGATATATCTCCTTTTGTTCCGCATTATTTTATGAATTACAACGAGATACTATGTGCGATTAATTGGACTGAAAATTAAGTGCGAACATTTCTTAAGCCTTAGGAGGAACGAATAGTTACGTGGAGAAATGAAATTGAGACAACATAAGATCTTTTCCACCCTTTAAGTTAATATTAGCTATATCGATTTTATCTCAGTAACGTAAACATCGGAACGTCTCGCGAGCCGCGAGTATAAACGACAAAACTAAATAAAGCCCACTTGTGTGTCCAGACTAAATAAACATTTGACAAGTGACAAGTTATTTTAACGCCTTTCCTTTAAATGAAGCCGTTTTAGAGGTTACGTCGACGCGTTCCTCATATATGTAGACATATTAATCATTCAACATGTTTCTGTATCGCTAATTGCCCCGGCACATAAAACTTTTGTAATGCTTTCTCTACAATTTACATCTCCCATCAATCATTCGAAAAAAGGAATGGTAATTGTGTTTCTACATTTCGATTTGAAAGTTTAATAATATAACTAAATAATTTAAGTACCTACTTTTACCAATTTAGGTATATCAATGAAATAATATGAATCAACAGTTTACAATTCGAACAAAGAATCAAAGCCAATAAAATAAACCTACTCCGTTGATAACATATGGAAGTAATGTCTACACTAGATTATAACATATTTTGTGTTATAATATGCTAGGGAATCTATGTCAAGAAAGCTTATTAAAGAGAGTCTGCCGTAATGGTGTCGATACTAACGCCAGGCTCGAGTGCAATAAGTCACATTGACTACAGCAATTTGTCTAGTCCCGAGGCCAACCCAGCAAACTGAACCAAACAAGACAGGTTGATGTTGAGTTTCAATTTGTGGTGGAAACTGTTGGTTATCTAATGAGTTATAAATCAATACTGATGACCAGCTACAATACAAAACCGTTCATTGAATTTATATTGGAATTCTGTATCACTTCGAACGGTTTCGCGACAGGAAATTCCGTTGCATGAAGATTGAAGTGTAATCTTATACTTCAATGTCCACTACTGGTGATTGATGTAGATAGAGTAGCATTACACGGGGAAATAGTCGACATGAGTTGATCGTCCTTATGTTTTTTTTTGTTTTAAAGACATTTCTCGATGATAGCCAAAATTGCAGTCTTATAGATCATGTATCTAAATATAGCACGTCCTGTATTTAAATTCGCGATCCGCCACACGGGGTATTATGTAATGAAGTGCAAAAGGCGGATGCCGGAATGGAGGATGGCAATCAGCGCCTCCCCACGATTTGCGCGACAACGAGCAGCAAGGTCGCATCTGATTGTCAGTAATAGCGCTTATCATACATTGACGACATACTGGCCCAATTCTACTTTTACTATAATGAATTTCTTCATTCACTGTTAACAATTTACTATTACTTTGAGATGTAACTATCCCATATTAATCCACCCTATATCTTTTAACTATCTGCTTTTGTCAGTTTCTATTGATTGATAAAACATTATTTGAGTTTCATCTACAGCAGAATTAATAAGTTCATTGTACGCGATACTTAACGGAACTCTATTATGATCATTAATTATGTTTTGTTACACCATTTCCCAAATTAGAACAAAAAATTTACACTTGCTTATAGCTTCACACTAGGAACTATTATAAAGTCTACTCATACTCACTATTAAACACGACTCTTCTACTAAATTCTAACCATCAGTACAGTAGTCAATTAAAGTCCTAGTTTCTAGAGATGCGCCAACAACATTTGCGTAACTTGAAATAGGTGTACTTGTTGGTGTGACAGGACAATTGTTCCGTCCATCCTGATTTCTAACTGGATGATAGCTGGTACACAGTTTCAAATGGGCCTGTTATGAAACTATAACTATATTTAGAACGTTGACGACGTCGCCAAAACATCCTATTGTATCGATAAATAACAATTACCTCCCGCTGGTTATACCATTTCTATCCGTAACCTTATTTATTATTTATGAAAACACTTTTTCGCGAAAAGAAACGTTCACCAAGAATAAATATTACCTTTTAAGCGCAAGGCTATAAATTTTCCAGGGTGGCTAAAAAATTGCGTAGCCGGTGCACCAAATCTGTAACAAGAGACGATTTCCCTTAATGTAAATTCCATGTGACTTTAGTCTTATGGGTTATTTATGAATAAAACATAGAGACCATGTGCTCATATTTCGGGTGGACCAATTTGTCCAATTGGGTCCTTGGCCGTAATTATTACAAAACATAATTTATCGTTTCAATTAATTTGGAAGACGTCTGAGTTTGTAGGAGGATCTCATACAAAATTGATATTTAGAATAATATTTTTGTTATTGTAACTACGCTACGTACTACTTAGTTAGTGCAAACACACTAACACTTGTTAAAATTGAGACCATTTGCAGAACAGCTATAAATACCTTAGTACGCGCTAGTTTGCAGCTGTTTCATAAACTTTTTTTTCTTATAGAAACGGATGCGCGTTATCAAGTTGTAGCAGCTGTCTTAGGATTAGTCATAAAATAATTTATGGTCACACCACTCTTCAAATTAAAAATTAAATAATCATGTTATTGCCAACCTTAATTAAATTTAAATTTATATAAAGTACAGACGTTTTGAATGTGACCACAAAGCTTAACAATAGAAACCGCAGTTACTCAACCAATGTCTCATGCGACATGTTTTGAACTTGATGGCTATAAGTATTTTGTAAAACTTCAATTAACTATTTTAATATTTCGAAAACCATTTTAACTTCAGAATTCTATTATCACTTAATTTAGATATTCGAATTACTTTTGTCTTCTTCTTCCTTGCATTGAAAATTCATATGACTATTCCTACATACAAGGGTGCGAGTTATCGCCATAATAAATCTCTAAAATTCATAGCAACCTGTGATCATGTCACATTGTTATTCTGATGCAGCCGCCCGCGTTTTAATGCAGTCGTTATGCAGCGGTGGGTCGGCCTTCGCCACGGCAACGGTCCCATTGTGTGCGTCTACAATGAACACTTGGAAATTAGATATCAACATCTTTAGCCTCTGCCGTCTCAGGTTTTCTAATTATACTTTCGCAGGAAACTGTTCATTTACTCACGTTATGCTTATAATGTAGACCCGTAATAGAAACCAATTGCGTTCGATCATGTGGAAGGAAATGTTGAAATTGAAGCTATAGCCTAAGTTCTTGTATTAATAGACTTGCTATAAACTCCGGATGCGGCGAACATCAGACATTGTAATTGTTCAAAGACGGGTTATTTAGCTAATAAGGCGTTTTCTGCTTTCGAGTCTGCTGTTTTCTGTGTGGTTCTATACGTAATGTCACATCGCGTAAAAACAATTCTAAAAGTATGTATAACTATTAAGTTGTATAACTTTAACTACCTATGTAATGTGCATGTAGAGTGACAGGAAATACGATACACTGCACGCTAGGGTTTAAAATGGAACATATTTGCAGTCGATATAATGAAAATATTAATTAGTTTCTTCATCTGAGTGCGAGTTCAAACAACACTAAAATATATATATTTTTTACAACTCCAGATAAAATAAACTGAACTGTTTTGTGTAACTTAGTAGCAGCAACATTCACATTGCATTTTCACAATAGAAAGCTTTACGATTTGTGGTTTCCAAGCTCATTCAATCAAATTGCTCAGTTAACCACAAGTGTGTAGAGGCGGGGGTTTCCAATAAGGCCAGGGTTCCAATGGATAGACAATTGCGTTTTGACAGGGGTCACATCTGAAGAGACAAGGGACGAAGTGGTTTGAACTGTGTTCAACACGCTTCCAAAATTATATTACGGTCAAAAGTAAATTTGTTTTTTTAACCCTGATATAAATACGCTATTATTTATTGATGAAATATCCAAATAATATGTAATAATAATTTATGCCTAAATGCATATCCTATCGCCATAAACAATATTTTGCACGAATGGTTAAAAAAACAGACTTCCGTCCATATAATACTTTTCTCCTTATCCAGGATCCATTAATAAGAATAAATCTCAAATATCTTTATCAAAGACATAATATTACAGAACTAAGCTATCTATATAGGGAGGGTAAAGTTGGTAGGCTATTTTCAACACGGCCGTAATCAGTAGTAAGATGGGCCCTCCCAAACAATGCGACATATTGTAGCATGTCATTTTGTCCGCGATAAGGTTCTTGATGGCCCAAAACAGTAAATTGGCTGGCACAATCTCGTGGCCCTTCGCAATAGAGTTATTATTACGGGCCGCTGATTTGATGAGGATCCCAAATAGAAACATAATGTGTTATAGCTGTAAACCTTCCCATTTATCTCACGCATATTTTCATAAATGGACAGATTACTGTTTAATATTTGGTTTTATTTCTATAACAATGTTATTGTCTAACAGACATAGTCAATACAAAACTTCTTTTTTATCACTAACATCTAAATTAGAATATTTTCGAAACTCTATTAGAGTTATTTATTAGATTTTCTCATAATAGGTTCTCATTTCATAAAGCAAAAAATAAATAAATAACGGAAATACAATTCGCTACCCTCCGACTCCCTACCTTTCCTAAAAATCATTATCATGTCGACTATTGAACTTAAGGAGCAAATGTAAATAACAGAATTAAGAGACCTCTTTATATACTAAATGTCGGGAAACATTGACCGTTCCCGGTGGGTAGACGGGGGTGCAAAACGGCGTAGTTTCCTCGGTTGCCATAGCAACGACAGCTTGCACGTGGCCCACGCTTTCGCAGCCTGCTCCGAATTAGCAAACTGAGGCACGCGACGCGACGTTTATAGGTTATCCTTTACAGAGGTCCATTACCATTTTTCATGTGTAATCGCTCGTATAATCAGACTATTTAAATCCTTT
Organism: Endotricha flammealis; assembly: GCA_905163395.2. NCBI lineage: Eukaryota > Metazoa > Arthropoda > Insecta > Lepidoptera > Pyralidae > Endotricha > Endotricha flammealis. The sequence continues at coordinate 13,086,569 of LR990856.1, read as the reverse complement.
TGGGTACGCTCTGAGGAATTACAAAGGTTGAATGCTCGAAGCTTCACCCGTGTCTAATCCGGATTGTTTATTTTTATAAAGTGCATCTAAATTGATAATCACACCTCCCCCACTTTTTACAAATCGACGAGAGATTTCATAACTGTGCGTTATGAAGCTCTTGTGGCGCAGGGGAGAGCGCACCCTAGTCTAATTGCATTTTATTTATTCAAGACTTTAGTGCCCTCAGACGAACGCGGAACAAGCGCCGGGGGAGTGTTGCTCATTAGTTTCTCACTCAGACGATATTCAATAATCAAATTAAGCAATTACTTAACACAAGATCGTGAACGGATTCCTATCCAAATTAAACGGAATGGAAGTGGATGAGTCTGGGATGCAAGAAAATAAAACTGGAATCAAACCTACATAAATAAAAGTAAAAATCTAATTATAAACAAATGTGCGGAATGTTGTCCAAATAATTTGGTGGGTAATAACTATAGGGCTAGCGGTGAACACAGATGTTGTAGCAATCGCTCAACCTCAATCCAACATGAAATATGAATGCCAAAGTCAGAAGGAACATCAAGAATTTTGTGCTGATGTCATCTCAACAGCAATAAAACCGCCCCTCTTACCTAATGCCATCGATCCGGTACCTTCCTCCATTACATTACATATTTATGTCTGCTAGGGTCTGATGAAAAATGGAAATGTTTCTAGTAATGTCTAGGGGTTTGTTTCATCATAATTATTGGTTTCGAACACGATAATGTTAGATAACGTAAAAAATATTTTAACTCATTCCAAATACTCAATCGATTACCATTAATAGTGCGTTGCCGTGTTTCAGTAATAGAAGATAGCAACAAAACGGCCGTGCTATAAAATTAATTCATTGATCGTTCGTTACATATTATATGCCTAACATTTCCGGTTATGCTAATTTTAACGACCTTGGGCGTTCTATGAATTTAAAATAATTTTATGGCAACCTCTCACTCTCGTTCATAGCTTAATTTCTGCACCTTCCCTGCGAAATTATCATCTAATGGGTATACATGTCATATGAGTGAAATTAGCCTGTAGTGTTAGCATAGTCGATTGTTCCATACATTGCATCTGGTCGTAAAGTTTGCATAATATGGGGTGAGTAACTTTGCGGTATATGGGCCGGCGTCCGGGAGCTTCCGAACTCGGCATTAATTACTGCCGACTCCGCAGGAACTTCGCCGAACAAACTGTCGAGCAATAAACATTGTGCAATATCTCACTAATTAAGTTCCTTGCCCGAACTAAGTTCTCAAGTCGGTTAATAAACTTCTAATAAGAATTGATGTTAACGATACAACGTTATTAAATGCGATAAATGAAGGCGAATTATGTTTTTTATAATTTCTCCGTCGCTTAATATAGGTAAACATGACATGTGTGAAGATCTAATTGTGTAGTAAACAATGGTCAAAAAATCTTTTCAAAACAACCAGAAGTTATAAAATTACATGACTGGTAAATCACGTAAAATACATTTATTTCTGCGCGAGTCTCTAAGGGAATTTCGTAAAGCCCCAAATTACAGGCAATGGACGAAGTTTTCTCTCCCCCGTAAAAAACTTTTGCTCTTTGCAAACATGCTGCGGACAGAGTTTCCAGTTTGCATATGAAATGCTATTAGTGACTGGAGAGGGGTTTAAGCTACTGCATAGTATGTATGTACTCCACATTTGTAACAGAGGGAGCAATGAGTCATCCCTACAACTTTGGCATCAACGGAAGAGTAGTACTCACTCTGAATGACGTCATGTTACAATCATTTGCTGAGTCAGTTCAGTAGCTACTGAAGTTGTTGAATCGAGACGAAATGATTCAATAAGGTAGGTTTATTTGAGTCATTTTAATTCATGATAGAATTCTCTATTTATTTCTTGGAATTGTCAGCTTATTAAATGCTAAGTATATTTTTAACATTGGAATAAATTTGTCATCAATGATAATTGATTTCAAGCGGTTCCTGTAGCCTGTAGGTCAAGAATGTGACGTGTCTATCATGAGTATGAAAAATCTCAGTGTGGGAAAATATTGGTAAGATTATTATAAATATTTTGAATTGTTTGCCATGAAGTATATAAGATATCCTTCGTTCATTGCACGCAATATGAATAAAATCTTCAATTACATGTAGTTATAATAATCTCACAACGTAATCTATACCTAACCGTGAGAATACTATAAAAATGCAAAAAATGCAAGCGTAAGTGCAATATCAGAGATAACGGCGCCCATGTCGAAGGCAAGGTCGACGAACGCGGACGCGTTGACTCACCGACTCATCCAATGACGTCTGTCGACGTGTACCATCACCGACCTGACATGCTACATGCACAAGAACTCGAACTTCCCATTACCGAAGCACGTTGACGAGGCGCAAATTAAGTCGGTAACACTTCACACGTGAGTCGTAAAGATACTTGATGGACAGCACACGCGAAATGAACATTAGCATAATTTTAATGAGTCTATAATAAGTGGGCTTAATAATTATTTGAGTTAAGAATTAAGATAAATCCACAATGTTAACATAATTCAATTTAACATTAAAATTCGTATTTTGAAAACTGTAATTGTTATGCCCCCAGATGCCAATTTTAAACGGATTTAAATGATGAAGTACTCAATTTATTACAATACGTGTCAAAAGAACAAAGAATTTTGAATATTCATTACGAATACTGTAATTCATAGACTGTGTTTTGTGAAATTTGGATTGCGTTTTGAACAAGGGCTGCGTAGTTGCAAAATTCATTCACATCTTATAGAATGTACAGCATAAATTTTCTTTTCATGTTATCGGTTACTTGTAAGGCATACTTCGCAATTTTCCTGATAAGAAACTAACGTTAAAAACTAGTGCAACAGGATTCCGTAAATTTCCAGCTTATATTTCTCAAGCTTTTTCGCATTTATAAACAGTTTAATTATAGTACGATCTGTCTACATCCTTGCTGCCGAGTTGTCAATAATTTTTTACCTTATTACTACTTTCCGAGCACGATGACTATATCCAAGGCCGCTTAATGAACAAATTCCACTATTCATTTACCAGCACGCGGACTAACCAACCAGTTGAATGGCGTTACATGATTGTAATTACTTAGATTGCGTAACTTCACTTGTACATTGTACATGTTTTCCAGTCCTCGCACCAGCTGCGCAATAGAATTAATTCATTCGACTTTTTACTTATACTATCTGGTTCGTGAATATTATCGTGACCGAACACCTCCCTACGTGTAGCGGGTTGTGCAAGTATCAGCGATTTGATCTTTCTTACACCTGTCTTCCTCTTACTTGATCTATTCAATTATATCCCTTAGTATAAGGTACTAGAGAGATCAGATGAATGAAACGATAAATTATACTTACAGATACCGCGACTAAAGATATCTCGAGTAAGTAATAAGAGATGAATGATTGGTGAACCATGCATTAACGGGAGTCACACTACAAGTGCATTGGTTATTTGATATTATGTAACAAAATATCTTTATAACTTTTTTAAAATAAAATGATCACACGGTAATTTTTGTTCCCTTTTAGAGACGTTTCTAATTTGTGGTAATATTCGTAGTACAGCGAGGGCGGAGGCCTGTACGCGGCATAAACGTCGGACGTTATAATAAGCATTATTATTGCCAGACATAACAATAAAATGGTTGAGTTTATTACGATAAACCACGAGCTGGGTCTGCATGGCCTCTCGAATCTCAAGTGGAGCACTTTTACGATCTATACTGGGCAAATAAATCATTTCATCGTAATAAATGTCCATAAATCGTTAATAACATTAATGTTGACCATCTAATCAGTGCTGTCCCTCTGTCGCATTTAAGTTCTAACGCTGCCATCCAATTTTAGTAAAGTTTTTATTTTATTGTGATTGCATGGTAAGATTTATAGCGTAATTGGCCTAAGATAAACGAAATTTAAAATAATTACAAGCGTTAGTTACCTGTAAGAAAGAACAGTAAACTGATATAGATTTGTGGCATAGCAATATGGTTAAGTTAATTCAGCGGTGTAATGTTTTGAAAAAGTTTGATGTCTACTCTACGTCAACATCTATCCAATGAGGCTTCATGTTGATCATACAACCAAGCAAAGATACTTTTCTTTGTCTGGAACATTTTTAGGAAATGTTTACGTTTGTGTAGTATCTGAAGGGCACTTCTCTGAAGTTACCGTACGTGCGGTAGCTTCAAGTGCACGTCTAGTGGTTTTTCAACATGTCTCCTGTGAAGATGTTGCAGCCGTCAAGTCGCTTTTCCAACTGCTTTTGTGTACTTTTGCATAAGTATATAATAACTTATATAATAGAATACATACTTATAGACGTTAGACAATCCATTATTATCTCAACTATCCACCCTCACTGCCACCATGACTTTATTAATGTAACCAATAAATCTACTGACAAAAACATACCAGGTTTTAATCTATGTACACTATGGAATAGTGTGCAAAATTTTGGTCTGTTAATTCTCCGCCGCGATCATTGAAACACCTGTCTGAATAAGCTTACTGTTCTTTGTTTGTTTGAAGCAAACCTCAAATGTTTACTCACTGCTTTAAGTTTTTAAGCATTGTTAAGGCAACCTTTCAAAATGGTTAAGAGCTTTTGATGGAGCTCATGATAAGTGTAAGCTACCGATGCAAGTTTGTTTACATTAGTAATATCAATATGCATATTTTGTTTCGTCCCTGGGAAACCTAAGATAAAGCTTCGACACCAGTTTAAATATAGATAGGACCTTTATCAATATGTGATGTAGCGAAGAACGCTATGTTGATGACACAACTTCTACTGGCTATATCATCATATTCATGCCTAGTTTCTGCTTTGAAGCTATTTATATTGTGAAACATGCATTTAAGAATTCCATAGATGTATGTTAATGCAAGTTATGATTGTAAAATCCACCCTTTTAATTCCTTTATATAGAATACGTCCTTTTAATAACAAAATAACTCTGTGATATGAATGAAATGAATGAGGTAGTAAAATAAGTAATAACACCTAAAGCTGTTGTTGGAATAGCGTCATTATACTCGTACTACTTCATTGATGTATCACAGTGTTAAATTAAAACCTCGTATATTAGTATCGTTTGATCTAGTTACAATTGCTATTGTCACGAGACTCACGAGTCCATTCATGATTCGTGACATGGATCACTCATAAATCCGACATCGTTAGTATTCCTAGCGCGTTTATTATAAACAAACTTAGCATTCGCTTATTTTTGTGCAAAGACTTCTTTTGATTCTTTATTACCGTTTCATTGTATGTTTTATCCTCTCTCTCTAAATATTCTTATTGTACAAAGCATATCTTTTTTTTTTCTAAAATACCCCAAACGTTTGTAGTCACCAATGACAGTTTCTGGCTATAATCGATTTTCTACGTGTCCCGATAGCTTCAAAATCACGCACCGTTATACTTTAGATCTTGTTATCCCAACCGTGATGTTGAATGCGAGAAAAGAGAAATTCTTTCAGCTCAAAGCATTGAGACTCGAAAGCTTTTGTAGAATTAAACGGTTGGGGTTTTTCCATCGTCTCTGTGGAGTGACTGGCTATTATTTTTATTTTTTATCCTCAGAATTGCGAAATGTTTTGCAATTTTTTTTGCTTTTTTTTATTTTAGAGAAAATTTTAAATTTCAAGTTGCTGTTTGCAAACATTTTTAATCCCAGGAAGGTTTTTAGCCGTTAATGGGTAACGGAAGAGCTTGGTTCACTGTTCACAATTAGTGCCCTGTCCCGTTACCTACCGGCGCATTGTCCGCTTCAATACACCGCCAGTTATACTCCTTTGTGAATTCGTAATGTTGGGTTCTCAGGTTATTTGTTTTGCATTTAATGTTGCAAAGTGTATAGCGCATTGTTTAACCGAGGCAAACATTGCGTATTATTTTAGCATAACCCACAATATTATGTTTGTGAGAAATTGCTCATAATTTATAATTATGGATCTCAAATCGAATTACACTTCTCTGAATATGGTTTGTTTCCTGCTTAATTGTAACTTTACATTTAAAAACACTGTACTAGATAGTACTTCAAATGTAAATGAATAATTATGCTTCAATTCGAAATTATCATAAGTAATCATTAAATTACAGTCTCATTGCACAATAATTGCTAATATTTCGCAAAGATTCTGCACAACGTCCACTACTATTGATTTTTTGTAAAGGATTTTATTTATATCATTGATTCACAGTTTGCGTCACAACACTCACAACGCAAGCAACGTTTGCTATGCTATCAAGGGCTCATTCATGCATTTATTAGAACATAAATCCAATACAATGCAGAACCGTTAGCAAACGGTGCGACCTCAAAAAGGGACGTGAACATATCGACTGACGGAAGTGTATCACGGGGCATTGCATCTTTTTCACAGAACTTCGTTATTACCTTGCATAATTCTTCTTGCCTTACTAACATTCTATTTCAACTTGGTAACTAAACAGCCTTCAATACGAATTGCCTTTTGGTGGAACACAACATTGAAATAGGAGATTTTTAAAGATCTGACCAAATCAGATCAGAAAATCATCTTGGTCCAATTGGTCCAAACCAATGTTTACAATATCTACCTCGAAGACTTTTGGCTTATCTATATCATATCAGCTCAATAAATCGCAAATAAGCTCCCCCAGTAATACGCCGTGAGATCGCTTGTCGAGTCGAGAAAAGTAAGCAGGAGCGCAATTAAACCTCCAGCCCGATAAAAAAGCCGAAAGAGTTTTTTGCGGAACACTACGTCTATTAGATCGGATGACCCACCTAAGACAAGGTGCGACCTCTGGCAGATCGTTGCTCCCCGCCCGAGTACATTACAGTTGCTGAACTCCTAGCTCTTGGCCATGAACTACAATGGTCAATCTGGAAATCGCTTAATAGACTTCGGACCCAGGTTGACCGTTGTTGGGACAGTCTGGCCAAGTGGGGCTTTATTGATCCATCCCACATCAACTGCGACTGTTCCAGTCCAAGATATGGCACATTTAATAGCTTGCCCAATGTGCCCAGCTGAGTGTACTCGGGAGGATCTTCTCATGGCAACCGATAAGGGTGTTGTCGTTGCCAGGTATTTGGAAAAGAAGCTCAATAAAAAAAAATTGGTCAAGAAAACTTTGCCACGGTTTCCTTCATTTATATTCTAAATATACCAACAAAATTGGAATCTACAGGGATCCAAGGTCGATCGGCCTTTGGCTGGGCGGGCGGCCTACCCCACCTACACTTATTAGAAGGTCCCATCGTCCTTGAACGTTACAAGGCGGCGCTGGTGGTCCAAGGTCTTGCGTATATACTCAACACAACACACGCATTCTACAGTTTATTGTATCTGTCATCAGTACGACCTGATAAGGGTAAAATTGCCTGTACGGAAATACAGATTTGTTCAGGGTTTATTAAAATCATAAAAAAAAATATTAACTATATCGAGCACAGAAATATTTGTACTTAAACATTATAAATAAAACAATTTAAAATATAAATTTGTCGGATATCCAATACAGTCCTATTTGCACAATTAAAATGGGAATTTTTAATTATCTAAAATTAAATGATGTCTATTATTAGACGCTTAATATAATGGAAGGTCAGAGTCCCACGTATAAAGGGCGGAGCGACGATACAAACAAAATATGTGAATATTAAAATTTCCGAGTGAATCCCAACAGAAAACGTAAGAAGCAGCATAAATGCTTGTCGTCATTGTCAAGGGTATTTATTACCCGAATTACCGAGGAAATGGGATTATTTCAAACGGATATTAAATTATAGCCGGTGAGAGCCGGAATCCTCGGTGCGGGTGCTATTGTTAATAGAACTTTACGATACTATTAAGTAAATAAATCACAATTGAGCCCAACTCAATATGATCCATGCACGAACGCTATAATAGACGTTAATCATAATAACAGGTAGTAAAACAATAATAAATTAATATAAACACCTACTAATGCCACTATTAAGGCAAAGACAAGGTAATAAAGTTATACCTTATATTATATTATGCATGATCGTAAGCACGTGGTGACGCGCACGCGCCCGACACGGCCGGAAGCCTACGATGGCTGATACTTGCCTGACATTGTCTTTGAGTCCCGCATAACACCTGCCCTGCTCGATCATGCGAAGAATTTAAATGGGACTTCCGAATTTAATTACGTGATCATTGATGTACAATACCCAGAACGTGAGTATTTAAAATGACGTAGATATCATAATTGCAAAATGTAGTGCTAAACACGCTTTTGTCATTAGACCTTCAGCTAAAGTCAATATGTCCGTATTCTATCTAATAAGAAACGACCACGAAGAAGCGTCCGCGCGTGTTCATTTAATTTCCTCTCAGTGACCGCGATAACTGCTTGTTGGTTCAATGTAAGTAATTAATTTTACCGAGCTTCGTTAATGCAGCTGGGACGGCTTAATAACACCTCTTCTTGCAGCTTGTATTAAGTGAGAATATTTTGCCTAAAACAAAACTGCGCTAGACAAGTACTCGTAAAGTTAGATTGCTTTCCTTTTGCAGATGAATTTCTGTCATATTTCTTATAGGTAAATATTGTACCGATATTATCTCCAACAAGCTCACGAACGTTCTAGCAAGTAAGCGACGACGTTCGGGCATTACACAATGCAATTTTATTTCCTTAAATCAAGTAAAGCAATATTGGCTAAACTAATACTTAAAGGGATTCAGTTACTTTCTATTTCTGTTCGGCTCCTCGAGGCGTTTACCTATCTAGCAATACCTACTCCTTTTAATGTCCATATGAATTGACCTTTGTAATGTCCATTGTAAAGCATCACGTCTTAAATAAATATAGCTATCATATAAATAAGTAAGTATTGTGAATTAAAGTAATTTAGTTGATGAGGATACATATTTTCATGAACTCGTCAAATAGAAATTATTATTTAACTACTTACCACCACATAAGAGCAAGCCGTTCGTGAATTCTTGACGATCGATTGTTCTGTTGACCGTGAACTCAAACTTGAACTATATCTCACGCCAACCTTCTTACAACCGAATACTACCTCTCACCGAAGCCAAACCAACTTATAGGTAACTACTTCCACTTTTATGACGATGGTACTTTTTCTTGGGATTTAAGGTGTGTAGCCAGTACAGACCAGTAAATTACCACTATTCATGAAGTAGAACTAGAAACCTATTGGTACAGTGATAGCAAGATGTCGCCATAGTCTGGCGCCTAAAGAAAAAGTTGAGCGCTTTGAAGAATTGAGATCACATTGCGTTTCTCATTGCGTCATTAATTATGCCAGACGCATCTTGACTACTTTTTGCTAAATAGAAATGTCTCGTCTTGTTTGTCTCAGCTTTCATGCAATGTGAGCATATCGTCTAAACCAGTTATATTATACTAAACTATCAATTTACAATTCCGTACAGCGAATTTAAAAAACAAGGAAATGAAACCACTTTATAAAGAAACTGAATTGGCCGCATTTTGCGACCCAGTAACTTCCTCAAGTGAAAAATAACAAGAATTTTTGATACAAAAAGAAAAAGAGCAGCTGCATCTCGCTCCCCTCGCTCTAATCATTGTTCGGCCAAAGGGTCGTCCGAGACGGGGAGCAATGGCCGGGCTACAAAAAAAACTGTATTAAGGGAACACATCCAGGTACCCACGCACGAAAACCTTTTGTATTTGACTGTTATCCCGTTTATCGACTGATGAATTATCGATACGGAGTTAATGCTCACTGCATTGCCGTCCTGTTGCATCATGTTGTCTTCAAATACTTAAATTGATATGGAATTTGACTTGTCAAAAGGGATCATAATCCTAACATAAAGTTTGATGTTTACACAGCCGGCGCTATGATAGAAAACAACAACAAATATATTCAAGGAATTTTAGTGAAAGCAATCCCATAAGCAAACAAAAACAACAATGGATATTGCCATGGCAAAATTATAGCTATAAATAATTCATACAGTATTGATACGCTTATATCGGACGCATGCGGGTAGACAATGACCAGTTAACAACTCGCGATGCACCCAATGTTGTGCACACGAGTTCAGATAGGTACGTATGATATGACTCGCGGTCTCCTGCCCATCAGTTAATTGGAATTCATCAATTCATACATCGTTCCGAGTGGATGCGTTCAACCGACTGAATTAAATTCAATGTGTACATTTCTGAAATTCCACATAAGCAATAAGATGCTTTGTTGATGTTTTGTTTTGATGGAAGATGCAAATTCGTAAGTATCTCTGATACAACTAACCTTAGCGAAGAATACATCAAGGTCTTAAGAATTTAAACGTACGTGATATTTCAAAGCACTTCATAAATAAATCACAATGGATTTTTCCGGCATCTTTTACAATATGGTGCCATAGGCGAAGATTTACATATTTTCAATTTAATTTTGTCTTGTTTTTATCAATGTTTTTTCATGTGATCATAGTTGTGTGATCATAGTCTACAATCATATTTTCCAAAATCCGTGCAGAATAATGCACACAAAATGTTTTTGTAACGAAACCATCTAGATCCGGGGTACGTGATCTAATTCCCCTTGATGTTCGTCAGACAGGCATAGGTAGTGCATTAAGCTATTAGTAAATAATTATTGCACTTCGGACGAAGATCGGGACTTAACAGAAATTTTATATTGTTTTCTGTATTAAAATGTTAAACTTATGCTTATGCGTGACTGTTATCTATTATGTGGTTGGTTATGCATACAAACAAGTAACAAAACAACGCGGGGTATATTATGTTACCACCAACCCACGCTTGCCCATGAATCATTTAATAAGCTGGTTTGACTTTAAATGGCGCCATCTTATGAGTACATTGATGTTTAACCTCAGTTTACTTAAGTATTATCGGTATTATAACATTAGTTATAACTGTCGCAATATTTATTCCTCCAAACATTTCAGTTTATAATTTAGTTCTCACTTTGACAGTTCCTCTATCTTCTGTCCTTCATATAAGAACGTTTGAAATGAAGTCTATTACAGAAACATAATGTTGTTTCGTCAAGATCACGGCCATGCGGTCAGCGGCCCAGCGTGTTCAATAAGTACTTGTTGGTTTACTGTCAACTCGTTTTTTTTCATACTCGACCGCTGTTTCGATGATGTCATATTCTTATCTTGAACTGTGGATACTATTTGCGATATTTTACCAGCGAGCGGTTACTGTTTAAAGATGTTTCCATACAAATGTTGTAAATTGTACTTAGCTATATCTTTCGTAAACTTAAAACTTTTATTAAACTCAATTCTACCTTTGCTATAGCTATGTAACCTAAACATACATATAAGTCAATATATGTTGAAAATTACATCCTCCTAGCCAAGGGCTATCTCACAGAGAGACACTGATCTCAGTATAATTCATGAAATCAACACGTCTCTCAAGTTGCGATTGTAGCGGAAATCGCATCCACAATCGCTCAAACACAAGTAATTACATATCCACGTACAAGTTACATTCTAAAATTATTCGCGGATGCAACATTTTGATTTTAATAATTTTCAATAAGTAAATAAATGTATTTACTTGTAAGTTTTAGTCGCGAGGGTGGCGTCGCCGTCGCGCGGGCGCGTATCGATCGCGCCGCCAACCGCGCGGCCTGCATACGAATACGAGAATCGCCCTCCGTTCAGCCCCTTATCAACCACTTCTACCAGACTAAACTCTAAGCTCTTCGTTAGCGTCATGATTCGTGACCTTTCCAATTGTTATGTCAGTATTAATTATGTTTACATATTAGACCAGCAAAGTAAACTTGTCGAGCGCGTACTGCATTTTAAGATACACTTAAATCCTTGCAGCAATAAAAAGTCTAAAAGGGGAGATGACGCGATTGTGTCACAATGTTGTGGCAGTGGAATGAAGCGGGCGAGGCTAAATTACAAAAGCTTTCCCCGTTTTTCCCGACCCGGGGGACGCGACCTCGTTCCGTGGAGATTGGAAGTACGACATATTTACCTAGACCTAACGCTGAGGTCACGGCTATGCTACGACTATGACTTAACCCATGACATTATCCCAAACAAAATCGAGTTTACGCAGTCTAACCATAAAACGTGGAACGTGTTAACCCTCCTTGGACAGCAATAAAAATTTAACAAGCTTCCCGTGGAAAATGCGCTCCGGGAAATTTCCATGTCCAAACACCCCGCTACATATTTCAAGTACGCCATGCTACGTTAACTTTATAGCAAATAGAACTTGCCTTTCTTACAAGTTAATGAGTCTACATTTTTCCTCTTCGTGACTGAATTTATTTTTATTAAAGCTCTTTTTAAAATAGATTGTTATGTGCTCTATTATTGTGCGTCTGCTATGCCAATATTTTGCATTTTAACAGAAGTCTGCTATTATTATACAAGTAACTTTTGGACAATTTTTTTATAAATAGTTTTCTTGTAAGTTCATTAGGTACATATTTCCCATTATTGAAATTACTTTCTGATTTGATTTCCTTTTGGGTTTTGCTAATGTCTCAAACTTTCGTTTCCATATTTTACATTATTCATAATTAAGAAACTTCTAATATCGCGACACGTTGAGCTTGAGCCGCCTTGTCCTTTTCTTTCCCTTTTGAAATCAAGGCACAATTTTCCTTGTAAAAGCTATTTAACTGATTATGTTAGAGGGTGATCTCATTTCCCGCCCCAAAAATTGACGCAATTTTCCAGCCTACAACGCGCCTACTTATTGCTTCGCGAAATGTCTCCGCGCTAAGTAGGCCAGCAGCGTCAGCCCGCCACGGCAACCATTGGGGTGTTGGATTTATATGGGTGTAAATTTCATAACAGGGGTCGGGAAGCCGTAATTTCAGGAATTAATTTCGATTAAAGCCCGTTATAATGAAAATATATACATCTAATTAGAACTTCGTTGAATATCGGCGGAATAATCTAAAGCAAAGTAGTTAGAAAATACATATGATCATGACAAAACTGGTGACAGTTTTACCGACTTATATGTACATTGCGAGAATATTTTTGCGTGAGACTGCTCCCCACTGAATGCACTTTCTTCCATAATTACAACTAAGATACAGTTGACTAGTACTGAACAGTTAATTAAAGAAATTAAGCTGTGTTTACGCTAACTTGAGTTACACAATAGCAATTTTAGTTCAGTGAACCCAAGCTTAAGCATACACCATCGATGCAGAGTAGACCTGACGGCTAAACGGAAATGAGCAACTAGCGGAGGCGATGCGATGGAGGCAATTTTATCCTGTCTCCTCGAGGGACCCTGCCGTTTGATTAACCTTCATGTATTTATCTATGTTTTTAATTGCTAAAATATCTTATTACCTTCAGTTCTGTTGGCGTATGTGTAATCTTGAAGAAACTCGCGATAATACAGTCAATCTCGTTGTTCGTTGTCAGTCGGAACGTAGAAATATTATCAATTCCACAAAATACATTTTACAAAATGTCAGTCTTCTAGGTCCGAGTTGAAGAGCGGAGCGCGTTTTATTTTTTTAAACTTTTTTTGTAATTATGTTTCAAATGAATCTCTATAAAAGTTAGAATTTTTATTCTATAACATTACTTGCAAGTGTGTAAAATTTTCATTTTTCCAATATAATTTAATTGCGTCTTTTATTTGTAAACTTAACGATGCGTCATTCGTCGCGGTCGATTCATTCATTAGTGGCTGAACTAAATATAGAAATTTTAATAAGTTTTACAACACAGTGCACAGCAGACCGCCTTCTGATAGTAAATTACTAATAAGTACGAAAAAAGACCGAAAATTTATTCAGAAAGTGGAGACTTGTTTACTTTAAAACTTTTACAGAGGGTTATTGTTTAGAGGCGAATAGTAAAATACAAATGTAAGTCGCGTAACCTAACGTGACTGAAATTATGTATGAAACTAATTGGTTGTTGCTGACCAGTGTTTCAATGAAGTCTGGAAACCAACAGATCGATATACCGTCGCCGAACGGACGGTGTCGCGACATCGATGCCTCAACAACATGGGTTCAACAGACGGAACTGTTGCTGTGTACCCCCTAACCTTCAACCCTGGTATTTTTTATCGAGTTCAACTGTACCTGATTACAATTAGACTTTGACAAAAATAGCCTAGGCAGCTTAAATTAGACCAGCTTTGACTTTTGATCAGAAATGTATTGACATACGACACAATGTAAACCTAAAGAGACGGCTATTTCTAGGAAAATGCTATAACAATGCAGACAAGATCAAATTTTATATCAGCTATAGATACAAGATATCAGACTAACTCCATATACAGTAAGTCCCAAAATAGTATCATTGCGTTTCCTTTTAAGCTACTATGGAAATTGCAGACAATGGCGATTTGCGAGTTTGCCACCATTGGGAATTATCTGCATTGTCGTAAGGACACGTGGATATGCAGCTGTCGTTGCACTGCCGTACTCTGCCAAACCGCAACACAACACAATACAATTTATACAAGGTATCCATACTTTATATTTTAAACGCAGATGTTTTCACGGAATGTTGCACACTGAATTTTAATGTTATCTACGCAAATACAAACAGTAAATTCAATCACATGTAGGTATTCCGTTTCAACGGTTTTTGCTGTTTTTATGTTACAATGTTCCGTGAATTCATCTTACACAACCGCTGAACAATTTATTAATTTTATAAAACCTGACTTGCTTGACGCATAAATGTCGAAGATCCTAGGCATCCAAACGATTGCATAAGTCCCGGCGGTGAAACGAACGATGAACCGGTTTATAAGAAACGTGTTAGGAGGTCCTCTCCTAGTACTCAAAAGTGTGCTGGCTTCAGATTTAAGAGAGGAAGTTGGCAAACTGCTGAGGATGCCGGAAGTTTCGCGAAATAGCCATTTGTGTGTATCTATCTAAGCTACGTGAACTGCCTATTTGCGAACGTGGAGTTGCTTTCTTTTTTTCATGATAATTTCAAATCAATTGAAAATATTTTCCGTTTATCATTATTCATTATTAGTAAACATAGGTACATGTTATAGAAATAATTCCTTTACCATATTTAGGTAAGCAAATATTAGGTTTTTATCGTCATCATCGACACGTTTAAAATATTCTTCAGGTACTGCAATACAATTATGTTTTTCTTTAGTCGTATCATTAAATTATTATAAATATTTTTAACAAATGTTATGTGACAAACATACCTATGCTTTTATATAATAATTTTATTCTGAAAACTACGTAATATTTATCTGCAGCTTCTGAACACGAATTTATGAAAACAATTTGTCGGACTGTGAACCAAAAATATGGATAAGCTTGTTAAAAATATTCAATTAAAAACACTGTTCGATTGCTATCAATTTTATTATAATCCGTCTAAGCTGTTCAATTCTTACCTGAATTCGAAATGATCGGCGTCAATAAGATCGGTATGTAAGATGCTTCTAAATTAACACAGAAACGTGAAGGAGTTTTTTTATAATCACACACACTGTAACAATGTTTGATTAAATCACTATTGTCAGGATCCAAGTAATCACTTATGACGGGTCGGGTAGATGTGAGAATTGTCGACAACGTAGTAGCGTACCACCGCAGTGCGGAGTCTGGGATGGACTGGCGGAGCGTTGAATCGCGGCTCGCGACCACTGGCGGCCGGGATCGGCGCGTGTGCCGTGCCGAGCGAGTCCGTGACGCTTGTCCGACACCCGCCGCCGCCGACGACGTCGTCGCTGCATCGCCCAAACGCACCTTCTTTCCTACAGCATGCCTTATGCCAGTCAATATTAAACTCAATGATAGTGTTTTTTTTTGTTAACTTATTTTTTTATTGGTAGGTAGGTATTAACTAAAACCACTGAATAATAAATAGCTAAAACTAACCTAGAGAAGTAAGATTAAAAGGCGTTTCTGCAACTGGATGTAAAAATCGTACAGATTTTTGTTGTCTTAAAATATTTTGTCAATTTAAAACAAGTTCTTTATAATAATAAGTTATTATATTTGTATATTATTAATAAGTAAGTACATAGTACATACTTATTAGGCCCAAGCCCACACTGCCGCAGAATGAAATGGAAGCGAATGGATTGTTCATTGCATAATGAACTTTATGTCAATTGTATAACAAACAAAATAAATAAGTGCTAAAAAAAGGTCGCGCGTCTTCCGTCGGTGGCGCGCGCCGTCTGTGGCAATCGCGGGAAATAGAGCGAAACAGGGAGGCAGTCGGTTGGTCGGCTCCTTCCTTCCTTCACTCACTCACGCAACACACAGTTAGTGCGGTGCCAACCATTTACGAAACAGGTTGTGTTGTGCTATCCAAAAAAACATGGATTCAGAAGAAAAGTTGATTCATTTGGTGCAAAAATATGAATGTTTATATAATGTAAACGCTAAAAATTACTGCGACAGAAATTCTAAGAATAATGCTTGGACAAAAGTTTGCTTGGAAATGAATTTATCTGGTAAGTAAAATAAATACCTACCTACACTTTGTTCTACATTCTACACATTTGTAATAACGTACAACATTAGTTTATTGTTTGTTAAAAGGTTTGATTACAGTCTAGATAAGTAAGTATATATAATATATTATAGGTACACCCACGTAGCTCACACCTGGAAAGTCACGTCGGATGGAGCGCAGCGAAGCGCGTCGTCGCGGATGCTCGCGGAGGCGCCGCGCCGCCGCCGCGCCGCCGTCAGCCGAATAACGGAGCCGAGCGGATACGACTATTTCCGAGGGCATACTCGCGTATTGATTCTATTGGCACAAATTTGCCGCCTTTATCTGTATGTTTTAAACTTTGGTGGAGCCAATCCGGCAGTAGCCGCGAGCCGCGTACGCGCGCATCCGCGAGTAGCCCGGTCGGCATTCAAATCGTATCGTAATTTGGATGCTAATAATATGACATTTAACTATTCTATGGATGTTTATATTTCCTTTGACAAATTGTAAAATACGGCTCCAACGCGACTCTGCATGCAAGTCCGAATCGTACTATAGGCATCGAGATTAAGTAGGTACTAACGTTAGTAGCTAGTTACATCTCGATGACTACAGTCTATAAATTTTATTTACGTACCTAGTCGGGTTAGGTCGGGTTATAGTTTTATAAACGCAATTTTTGTTGAGTAAAAATTTGTTGTACCTTCCGATAGTATTACCGAAAATCCAATTTTGAAAATTTCCTGTTGCCTGCCTGTCTGTTCTGTATGTTTGTCTGGTTGTGCGCCGTACGTATCACGCGAAAACTACTGGTCGGATTTTAACGAAACTTTGCATAGTAGTAGAGTATAATTATATCCCTGGGATGGCTTAAGACTAATTAAGTTTACTCTGTGTGCTGATCACAAAAATGGCATTCATTTTACCGATTAAAGAAATACCATGCTATAGTAGGTACCTACTTAATAGGTATGTCAACCAGTTATAAAAAAATTACATTTAATAAAGCTTTTATTTTTATTTCAGTGAATGAATGTCAAAAAAAATGGAAAAATATACGCGACTGCTATAGAAAAGCGATAAAACTGCGACAAATCAGCGGTTCTGCCAAAACTAACAAAAAACCAGCAAAGTACGAAAAAGAATTGGAGTTTCTAAGACCTTATATGAATAACCAATCGCAAACTTCAAATTTAGACAGCTCCGAAGAGACCGAGGAAAATAGCACAGAAATAGATTCTCAAAATGTAGACATACAAAGCGTGAATACACCAAGTCCACGACCAGCACATCACACAGCATCACAGTTATCAAGCAGTTTCCGAAATGAACCACCATTGAAGATGTCGCAAATTTTATACAGGGATCACATTGAAGCAAAAAAACATAAAGATCCTACTGATAGTTTTTTTCTCACGATGAGTCGCAAAATTAAAAACATGCCTAAAAAAATACAAGCAGAAATAGAACGAGATATATTTCGTATAGTAAATGAAGCCGAAATCAAACTTGCTGACGAACACGACAAAAAAATAGAACAATATACATCGCCATCAACAATGTCCATATCGCCCAATGCATACCCCATGCAGTCACTTACAGAAGAAAGAGCACACACGTCATCAACAACTTACATACCGTCCCCCAATACATACTCCATGCAGTTACCTACTGAAGAAAACGCAAATTTTTTCAAGCAAGAGAATTTTTCTTCTTCATCTTCCTCTGCCGAATAAATTAGCTAGTAATATAAAAATAAAATCGAATTCAACCATTCTTGTCAAATAAAAGAACTAGACTAAAAGGAACGTCCCTCAAGCCTCTGTCGTGTGAATTCGGTGAAATTCGCGAGAATTCTATCGAACTCGCGCGTCATGAGGCGAAATTGACGCTTTCATTCCATTCCGCGGCAATGTAAATTGAGCCTTAGTTGGAAGTGGAGGGAGAATCGATACGCGCGCCAAATTATTGTAGTGTAACCACCTTACGTTCAACCTTTAGAATTTGGGTGACGACAGAAAACCGGTTGGCGAGCTTTAAATTCGTAAGCGTCCATGACCGTGGAAAATCCGCCTCGGAGCAAAAAATCTTCTAAACTATCTCACCAATTTAAACTCTAACTTCTGGAATTAAATGTCAGTTATCGCGAACCCAAAAATTCCTAAAGTAGAAGAAGATTCTTTGGCGCGGATAGTAATTTAATTTAATTAATGTTGGTACCGCACGCATCTCATGATGTGGGCGTGAGTATGATTAATTTTGACTAATTATGTACACATTTAATATTTATTTTGGCTTCTTTCTTAGTACATTTCCTAAAATGTTGTTACAAATTAAATCTGACATTTTACTCTGTTTAATTTATTCATAGCGTACGTACACCATTTGAATAATAAAATCTTAAATATGTATCACAATAAATTAATATAAATTGTCGCTTAGCATTCACTGTTTCGTTTTTATAATAGAGCCGTAGTTAAGTCTAATCGCGTGCACTCACGAACAGCTTAAAATCCGTTTTATCATGGCTTACCATATTAATTGAATATAAAATTCCTAGTAAATTAATTACCACAGTGGTGAACTGACACTCCCGCTTGCACGCTGCGCTGCCTGCCCACGGAACTTCAATTCAATCAGTGAATACGACATTTCACTGACTCAATTTAAAAAAAAAACTTTATATTTATTTTGTGCTCTTCCACAACTTTATATTTTGGAAAGATTCCCAGGAGCTTTTAAAATTAATTTCCGATATAGGTAGTCACAGATATTATAATACCTACACGTTAGTACTTATATCTCGATGATTTCTGATAGTTGTATTTATAAATATTTATTTTGATAAAAATAAACAATATGTAGCTACCAACTTAAAGTTTATTATTATATATAATTCGCTTTCCTATAATTTAATGTTGTGTAAACAAACAACTTGTCGTAATTCATTTTCAAGTAAGTAGAGACATCTAGTGTGGATTAACTGAATAATATTCAGTTACTCAACACTAGATGTCTCTATGCGTATTATGCACACCTCGCACACATTGAAATTGTAGTATAGCTATTACTTCATAGAGGGCGTTAAATAAAAAATACATTATTTAAACAACATATTAATTTTATATTCATTTATTTATGTCCATATGAAAATGAAACGAGCATGAAAAAAAATAGAAAAAAATATATAGTCCTTCATTTTAATTAGTCATGGCATCACATACTGCGTGATATGGCAAGCAGACCTGGAAGTGTTGTAAAATTATCGATATCTAGTAAAAAAAGTTAACTATAAAATAAAATACTGCAAAAAATTTTTGATCGATTAGTCTACTACGAATTATATCGTAATTTACGGTTTACAATGTTTATCGATGTTATCGATACTGTAAAGTATTCTATTATCTGTTATATCGATAATATTGATCGAGTGGCAGCACTAAAGGACATTGATGCCAAACCGATGGAGAAGTCGCCATTACATATTGCGTTTGTGTATTCATTACTGAAGGAGATTGCTTGTGTCAAATAAAATAGCGCGCGATTATAATAAATTGAACGAGCAGATTTGTTTACAATTTAAACGAAGATTGTAAAAGGTAAGTACATACATTAAACTTATACCTATGCAATATTTAAAAATTAAAATCAATGTTTTTTTACAAAAGCACCTAATATGAAAAATAGTTTAAAAGTTAGTGCAACAATTTTATCTTACTTTTGTTTTCTAATAGAAAATGAAACTTAATTCGAAACCAGATCTAGGTCAGATATCTACTTTAATTATGAAAAATATTTATTTTAATTTTAAAAGTATACTAAACTTAATGAAAAAAGAGCGTAATAAATAATAATTTAAATATCTTATGTTTAATATATTACAGATGGCTCCCCCTCGCAGAATTGTGAGGCAACAACTAGAGATCCTTATGGATTTTTTGGAGGAGAATAAGGATATGTCTAAGGGCCTCCCTCCTGGAACTCCGGTATCACACCAAGCCAGTCGGCAAAAATGGACTGCGCTGGCTAAGAAATTGAATGCAGTACAATCCGGTGCTCTTAAGACACCCGAGGGCTGGAAGAAAGTTAGTTACCTAGCTCCACTACTTTTCTAATGAGAACCAATTTTGAAAGGATCTATTAACAGATCCTATGACCTATCTGTAATATCTGTTACATACTTAAATTACTATCTGTACAGTTCAACTGTATTATTTTTTTTAGTTTTAATTAATTAACAGATAGGCGAACTAAATGTAATCCTGCACAAGATTTTATAAAATAAAATTAGTAGAGCGGAAAGTTAATCATTGAAAAAATATTTAATTGTTTTGCAGTATTGGTTTGAATGGCGCCATAAATGTAGAAGAAAAGCCGCTGATGCCCGTAGATTCATGTCAGTCTCCGACGGAGGCTCAAATAGGATTGTGCCACTAAATGATCTAGAAGTCAGGGTGCTAGAACTAAGTGGCAAGGGATCAGTAGCCGCTCCTGTGTCATCGTCCAAACAATTAGAGGACTTTCTGGCCGAAGACTCTGATTCGGAGCCCCTTGAGAATGTTAAGCTTCGGTCAGCCTCTGTTAATGTTAAAGTTAGACGACTGACTGGCACTCCTAGGACGTCTACAGGTATGCTATTTTTATTTTAAGAAAGAAAATTGTTAATCGAATTTAATAATATCATAATGCAGATAATATTGTGATAAAAATAATAATAATAATTTGAGTGAAGAAAGGGATTCTTGGGTTTTGACAATATTATAATAATGAAGTTATATTATTTGTATTTTGAAGAAAAAAAAATGATGTATTAAACTGTTGTTTTGCCAAAATTACACATTCAATAATGAATACTTAAATCATTACTAAGGCTATGTTTGCAAGACAGCACTCCAATTATAAAAAATTGAACTTAAGACCCTGACCATATTTTAAATTTTAAAAACAATCAGCCCCTAAATTAATTTTGTATAAAAAAATTTCAGAAGACAATACCAGACAGTCAACACCACCACCGAAATGGGCAATGGAGTTAGAAGAGCGCAGAATCGCGGCAGAAGAACGTATGGCCGAAGCTTTAGAATCCATGGCTTCAGTCATGAGGTTACAGGAAGAACGACGTGGTATGCTGGAACAACGTGTGGCAGACGCACTAGCAGCTATAGCGGGAACAGTGCAAGATCTCAACAGTGGTGTCCAAGAAGCCGTACAACACTTACAACAAATACACCCTGTATCAACTAATGGACCAATGAAAGAAGATGTGTTCCTCTGAAGTGGTAGCTGTAGATATGGGTTGGCTGAAATAATTTTATCTGGTTTTGATGGAACCAAGTATTTATGAAGAAAGGTTTATGAGAATAAAGAGCAAAGTATATGATGCACTATTTGTAAATAGACGGTGTATTATTTATGCATATTGAGGAAATCCTATGTAATCGTATGATAATTCCTACCTATAAATTTTAATATAGGATAAATACCACGTTCAATACAATTTATTGTACTATTTGTATATATTTTATACTTACATGAATTAAAAGATAATAAAAAAATGATTTTTTAATTGATATAAATCACCAACAAACGATTGAAAATCTTAACCCTTTTTTTGCCTGTGTTTTTACCAAGTATTTTTTTTTTTAGGAACATAAAGTCTGATAGTGTTATACTTATTGAAGAATAAAGCAACTTTCAAGGTTCAATAAATATGAATTAAATTAATAAACGTAATTTTTACAAATTAAACGAAAATAATATTTTTCTACTGAATATTTGTTTTTAAACATTTTTTTTTCTCATTTACAGGAATGGAGGCGTTGGAAACGAGTATAAATTATTGGGAGGATGCGTTAGCAGCGTTTTCATTGGGCGCAAGAGGCGGGGTATCAGGCACACTCGCGCTCACCTCACCCGAGGAGGCAGAGTTTTGTAGAGAGATCCAAGATCTGCTGCAAAATGCGTATTTATTACAGGTATCTACCAACATATACTTAGTTGTAATTTATCTATTGTAACATTTTTAATTATACGGCTGGTAAATATTTAAAGATTTTGAACACATAAAAAAAATGTAGCCGCTGCCAACCGATTATACTGGAAGCGTTTGGAGGCCTATGTCCAGGTGAAGACTTATTCTTGTGGCTGAGATGATAAATTTAAATATACGATGATTCGGGGGTAGTTTATACGCAGTAGGTATATCTTGTTCTTGTCGAAACTAAATTGTCTCTATACCAGGAGCGGTGCGAGCTGCTGTTCCTGGACCAGCGCTCGGTGCTGTTCCGGTCGGAGAGCGGCGGCGCGGAGGCGGGCGGCGGCCGGCGCTCGCGCCTGCTCTCCACGCACACCGCCTCGGAGCGCACGCGCCGAGAGCACCACTCCAGCGCAGAGTCCTTCGCCTCTGCAGAGGACCAGGTATTGAATTGAACATTCAATATTCATCTTAAAACATGAAGTTCAGTCATGACAAATTTCACAATTTTTTTAATTTCAGGTAGCGGATCTCAGAGAGTTCGACGACTTTACTGAAATTTTACCAGAATTAGACAATTTAGAGTTATATCAAATGGCTGTTAAACAGCTAGATTCAGGGATACCTTACAGGTAAACATTGTTTCATAGCTTTCAATAAGGGCTTATTCAGACTACCTATTTTTACTCGCGGTGATTGGCGGTTTTTATACTAATCGCCGACAAGGCTGGCTCGCGCGTTTGACGAAGTTCGAAACTGACACTTATTACTTAGTGCGTAATGAAATCTATTTTCAATTGTTTATATGCTGTGAGTTGCGTACTACAGCGATTCTATCTTGTTTTTGATGCAAGTTGTAAAAAGTGGCAAAATGTGTTTTTTCTTTTTTTATGCCACAAATGTGGCAAACAAGCATACGGCCCGCCTGATGGTAAACATCTCCGTAGCTTATATACGCTTGCAATACCGGGGGTATCACTCACACGTTGCCAACCCTCCCAATCCCCCCTAGTGGAGCTCTGGAGACCTTACTCAACGTAGGAACACAGCATGGCCGAGACCAATGCTATTTGGATACGATCTTCTGTTCTTCTTCCGATTTAAGCGGATTATCCGCTATGCCCTACATCTCGTCTTCTTTTTCTGTTTATATTTTGCAAATAAAAGCATATTTTTCAACGAATCTAGCCTGAATAATAATAATATGCTCGTACAGCCTATTAACACATTGAAATATTATTCTCAGAACACTCCGAACGGAGATAGTCCAATGCAGTTCAGATTCGGAGTTTCTGTGCAAGTTGCACTGCCTGAGGCTCGCATTCCAGTCGGCGTTCAAAGACGCGGCGGTGTGGGCCTGGTTCGTGGACGCGGGGCGGCAAGTGCTCACGGATATGCTGCTGTTTGCGGATAAGGTGAGTTGCCCTTTTTTACTTATCAAAAATTGGGAAACATTATCATGCGTTATTTATGCACGGATATCAAACTTTTGATGAATTCCTACGGGAATCGCGTACGTGTTAATCCAAGGTATCAGCTACCTACATACCAAATATCATAAATATTGGCCCAGCCATTTGAGTGCGAATAAGTAACAAACATACACATAAAATTTCATCTTTATAATATTAGTAGGATTTTCGAAATTTCCATGAGAATGGAAACAATGGAGTTGTCATGTGTATTTTGCAGATGCCATATATTAGGAGATATGGAAAAAATATTGTACTCAAATGCAAGTAGGTAAATCTTTTCACTTAATGAGACAACTTTCCAAATTTCCAGGAACCAAAAGAATTTTTAGTAGCATATGAAGAAATGGTTTCATGGACATCTGATGGCGCTAACTGGCCCACGATAGAAAAGGAACTCACTACGAAAGGCGTGAAGGTAATATAATTCTCACATAATACATTGAATGTACAGGCATGCAATGCAAATAGTTAGTTCAGAATCTCCGAAACATTTATGTGAGGTTTTCGTAGGTCAATTTTTATTGTATTTTATAAATTTTTTTGCCAGTTAAATGGTGGTAGGAAAAAATAGTGACGATTCGAAAGAGTACATAATAGGCGTTGTGCAGGTGCTGACGTTCTACGACGTGGTGCTGGACTACATCCTGCTGGACGCGTTCGAGGACCTGGCGGCGCCGCCCTCGTCCGTGCTGGCCGTCGTGCGCAACCGCTGGCTCTCCGACGGCTTCAAGGAGAGCGTAAGTCATCAACACCATTCGTGAACAATTCTTCAAAGGTTCATTTGAGATTAAAATGTCATAATCTAAACGAATGAACCATTTTTATTAATCATAAAAACTAGACTAATTCCGTCTTCCTAGAACGTCTTTCACTCTACATCCAAAAATGACGCTACTCGTGCAGAAAGTACTATAATAATTTTTATTTATATTCCCAGGCACTCACAACAGCAGTATGGTCAGTTATAAAAGCTAAAAGGCGTTATCTTCAATATCCCGACGGATTCATGGCGCACTTCTATTCAATATCGGAGCATCTACTTCCAGTTCTAGTGTGGGGTTTCCTCGGACCAAGAGAGAGGATACGCGACGTTTGTCAAACATTTCAATCGGAAATAGTAGGATTTATAACGGACTTGTTTAGTTTCCAAAAGTGCCGATATACAACTATAGAGGATTTGTCAATTGATATAATGCAACATGCAAAGTTGCGCGCCGCCAACATCACAGACAAATTAGCGGATAGAAATTAAAGAAATAATCAATCGAAATAGTGGGGTCTGCCTACCCCACTGAGTGCTTTATAAATTATAAGAAAGAAGTGAGACTTATCCGGTCAAAAATATAATAATATCAGTATAGTAAACCGTCGTCGAAACCTCGTTATCCAATATCTTCTTGATAGAATATTCGTATTGGACTGATTCATGGCTTCCTGCGACTTTCATAATGGACAGAACCGATGAGTACTTTTGATAAATAAAAAAAATCAAGTCATACTGATAAGTATTTAGAGAACAGGACCCTAATTTTTATTTCTTTTAACAGTTTATAAGAATACTAGCTGTTACCCGGGGCTCCGCCCGCGTGGCCAAGGGAAAATGTCAATATTTTTCCCATGGGAATCTCTTTATCCCGTGGGGAAAAAGTAGCCTATGTCACTATCAAACAAACACACTTTCACATTTATAATATTAAGTATGGAAAGTATGGATAGTCTGCGGAGCGAAATAAAACGAGGTTTGGACAACGGTCTAACTATAGGGTTATGCTAGACAATAAGCAGAAATAACATTCCTATGTTTAGTAAAAATTGAGCTATTTCTGTATATTCTGCTCCAATTAAAAAGTTTAGCTAATCTGCGTATTGTGAAAATGCTTACTTCCATAGCCGTAAGATTAAGTGAAAACTACGAAGAATATGAAGGCTTTCAGTACATATTTTTTAATGTTGCCAATTTTTTTTACATTGAACGCAAAATGTAGATTAATACTGGTTGGTGTAATAAGTCGCAAATTCATCACAATGAAAATGTCCCGTCGCCGAAGATGACCGAAGTGATTAGAGCTAGAAAGTAAGGATCAATTCATACTAGTGCAGAGTCGAAACGCATCAAAGCGTCAATCCGAAACTTAACATATACAAATAAACATCTCCTCAACGAAATGCACACTTATTTCTTAGAAAAAAGACGCGCGAATTCGACATTGCAGATTCGCGTCAGAGCGCCGGTATATCCCCGTAGCCCCTCTAGCGACGCTCCCGTTAGGGGCAACTGGATTTTTTGTATTAAAAAAATCTAGGCATCGCTAGAGGGGGCTACTATCGACCGCTGAGCGCCGGTGATCACGTCAGATTTTATAATACCTATAATTTGTATGAATTGACTAATTGGCAAACAGCGATAGTGCAGTTCCGGTAGAAATGATGACCGCTGATTGGTCTTTCGGAGTGGGCCCTAGCGTGGGAGCATTGCTGAGCGAGTATTATCTTTGATAGCTCTGGACACTCAGCGACAAAGTGGAGAGTTCTCGCCGGCCGTGTGAGCAGTCGGCGATTAACTATTAATATTATGCATCCCATTTCTTTAGACGTAATGTAATATAACTTTACGTTTTTTGAGATCATTCGATAGTTGGTTCTTCGGTAAAGTTGCGGCGGTGGTTCCCAAACATGCTCGAATCATGAACACAAATTGATGTCAATTTATACAAAATTATGTTAATATATTTTTACGTGTTTATAACAGAAAGATAGAAGTAGTAATAGTATTACCGAAAAAAACTGTTGGGTTTGAAATGGTAATAAGAGTTAATTCATACAGTCAACCGATGAAAGAAGTGAGCAGACAGAGTAGAGAACTAAGAACAAAGATTATTATGACAATAATGTGAGCATTGTCAGCATTGACTTTTCAAGGGGTTACTGACATTTAAAAAGAATAAGCTCTATAGAACTATATAAAAATACTAGCGAAACCCGCGCAACTTCGTTTGCGTGTATCCCGCTTTCCCGTGGGAATTTTGGAATGTATGATACTTTAAAACCTTCCCCTTGAATCACTCTTATCAATTAAAAAAAAACGCATTAAAATCCGTTGCGTAGTTTTAAAGATTTAAGCATACAAAGGGACATAGGGACAGAAAAAGCGACTTTGTTTTATACTATGTCGTGATGACTTTATCGTAGCTACCTAATTATATTTATTTGTATTATTTTTTTAACAACATTAACTTGAAAACAGTGGCGGTCCTTCTAATAAAGCCGAGAAGCCGGGCTTGTCCTACTAAAATACGCAATTTAATTTATTTAAAAAAAAACTTTTTACGCCAATCGACTGAGCTCCTGATTCTTAGTCCCTCCTAAAAAATGGCAACCCCTTGAAAAGTCACCTGTATAGTGCATTATGGATACATTAATAAATTCTCTTCACGGAATACTTGCGGCCCTGATCTCCTCTTTCATTGGCTTACTGTACGTAGGTTGTGCATAGAACAATGGAATTGCGCCTTTATTGCTTACATAAGCAATTTTTGTTTAATATTAGACAATCCTCAATCATTTGTTTAACATCCGACTAGAGAAAAAAAAATGATATAGAAATCATTATGGTGCACCTGTATTAAATAAATTATAAATGATATTTTATATTTTAATGCATTTTAAACAATAATTTATACGTATTTTATGCAGCTGCATTCCATTTTAATTAATTATCTTTTACATAATATATATTTCAATAGGAATAAAACTTTCAAAACATAGTGAGTTGAACAAAAACATTTTGAACTGTTATTTACATATAGTCCGGCAATCTCGTGCGCGACCGTCCCGCGGGGTGACAGACGGTTGCGGGGACGAGGTACCCAAGATGTCAGCACGCGTTTCCCTTCTCCGCTACACCACCCACTAACCGCTGACATCTTGGGTACCTCGTCCCCGCCACCGTCTGTCACCCCGCGGGACGGTCGCGCACGAGATTGTCGGACTATAGTACGTAAGTCTGGACGTCTAAGTTATCTCTTTTCCTTCCCTATTTAGGCAATGACAACTTGTCATTAACTTTCGAATGTTTTTGTGCAATTCCTATTAAATTTAATTTTAAATTAGGGTCTAATAATACGGTCTCATACTTACATTCGCCAAATTAAAAGTATAGCACCTGTAAGCTAACAATTTATTGGTTATTTGGTAGTAAGACAATCGGTTTGTACAATTTCTGTACACTTGTCTAACAAACGTAGTTATGGAGCAAGGTTTTAAATTCACCCAATATTCTATTTGCGATTAATTATAAATTATGGTTACACTGTTTGACATGTATACAGTATGCAGTATTTAAGATAATAATATGCTTTTGAGGCGACTACTGTGCGCCTATCATACATACAAGCAGTTTATGAATAAATAATAGTTGTATAGAATGTTCTGTATTTATTTTGTAAATAATATTATTACAATATTTGGTTACAATTCTTGTTTTTCATTGTTTTTTTTTACATCAATAACTGTTGTAATAGGTATTTCTTAGCGTGTGTGGAATAGCTGGTTGAAAAACCATTTTAATTCTAACACCATAAAAAGTTTTGTAGAATATTATAAAATATGCAAAAATAACTTGCATTACTCTGTAATAGGGAAAAAATAAAACTAGTTATATTAGAAAATTTAGTATATCTTCAATTTTCACATTATAGCCTTACCTTATTGACATAAAAACAAAAAAAAATTATAAATCTTACAAACTCAACGAATAATACTTTCCCAAAGTAAAAAGCACCAAGGTTACGTGTAAATAATATTCGACGTGCGTCACTCTCTACTGCGTTCTCAAACTATTTTATGTGCATTATGTGAAAGATTATTTAATTATTGTGTTGTTTTTAGGTGAAACAGATAAATCCTAAATCAACTGGAACAAAATTTTGTCTACTATTTCATTACAAATTGGTTAAAGTTAATATTGTATAAGTACTTGTTTTACCACTAGATGCAGATTCATTCAAAGTATAAAGTAAAAATATAGCACAGATTGACGAGGTTAGAGAAGCGAGTGACGCTGAGGCACATTCGAGAGAAGAAATGGTCCAGATCTGATGCTATTCCATCGCGTCAAGAACAGTCTTTCTTACTAAAAATAGTCTTCACGTCGTCATATAAGTCGTTAGACATCCTACATTAAAGACGAGGTAGCCTGACAATCACTCAAACAGTACCTACGTTAGTTTATTCTTCATAAATTATTATTTATTATACAATTATTTGGTTTAGTGCACAGCGAGTAAAAGCTATAATAAATATCTCTATAACAATAATAAGGAATTTTATTCTTATATAAAATATTTTAATATTTCTGTTAATTATCAGGCTCCCTCTATGATAAAAAGCTTACGATTACAATGAGAATCGATAACTACTCGTCAGGACTAGACACTAGATAAGTCTGAAGATGAGTATACAAACACACAGAGAAATGCATGCATTCTTCTTATAATAAATGGAATCACTCTGACTTCCGAAACTAGAGTCAATATATACAACAAAAATTAAAAAGAAATTTGGGGATATAAAAACGTTAATGACAAAAAACGCATCAAGGACATAATTGACCCGAAACTCATCAGCTCTCAAAAGGACATTGACGTAAATTTCGTCGACAATAATGTTTTATTTTACTTATCTACGAAGTTGAAGATGGGCCGGCCTGCAGCCCTGTAAATGGACAAGAATAAAATTTATAGGAGCTCAACCTTACTGCATGATAAGATTACTAGACTGAAGACCAATAAAATTTGTCTCCGTCTTGGCTGTGCTAATTTGTAATGCAAGTAAATTTCTGTATCGGCAATTATGTTCTATGCTGTATATATGTCACCGTAAAATTGTAAAAACCGTTAGATTGTAAACCGTAACATACTGCTAACCTGCAACCGTAACATCATAATGTGACAGTAGGTTCGTTAGGTTTACCTTGTAGCCCTAAACCCAGAAACAGGAGCCCCGCGGGGCTTCGTCGACTTATGTGTAATTACAATTTTCCGTTAAATTATAATCTAACGATTTTTACAATTTTACGGTGAGGTATAAATCAGTCATTACACGATTTATATCCCATAATGAGGTCTATTGAAATCGAATCGAAAAGATTGCAGTCGATTGTAATTAATTTTCACTTTAATCACACTGATACTCGCGTGCGAACTGCATTAGGAGGCGTCTGCAACATCCAGCCACGTATGCAAGTCAATTCATTGTTAAGAGATCATTTAAACTGTTGCGAACTCCACATCCTTATTTTCCCAGATTCCACAGATATAACGAGAAATATATTCGTTCACAAATGAGGTATGCGATAGCTATACCCGCAACTAGAAAAATAAATATTTTGGTGTGCTAATACTTTTATATAAATTCACTAAATTAGTGTGAGTGAAAATCGTGCAATTTAAGCACAGCGGACGGCAATTTACGAGACCGGATAAGAAACTTGGCGTCTCGTGGTTCATGTTTGTCCGCGGCTGCCCTACGAAGCTGCTATGCGTGTGAGCGGCAGAGGCGCCCGCGCGGTGCAAGGGTGAGGCGCGAGCGAGGCGGCGGCGTTACTCGGGCTCAGGAGAGTCGGGCGCGTCGACGGCGGCCACCGTGGTGCCGGCCGCAGCTCGCACCTTCTTCAGATAGGTGGCGCTGTCGAACTCCAGGCAACTCTGTCGGAATTTACACCATTTTATGCACCCTTGCCTCATCAAGTACCCATCGATTGATTATACAATTTTATGCTTGTTAGTTACACAGTATCGTTAAATGTTTGTTAGTATGAAGTGCGCAGCAGTATGAAATTAGGTGTGAAGTTAGTAGGTGAAAGGCAAAGACTGTTTATTTTTTAATATTTATATTTGAAAAAAAATCAGAAATTGACAAGAAACACAGCACTGGTAATTTGCTACCTACTCAAATAAAAACAACGATATAACAAAACACGTAAAAACATACAATAGAATGGTAGTCTACAAATTTAGGAATATGTTAACTTCTGGACACATTCGTAAAGTCTACCTGTAGCGAACCCCTCTCGAATAGCCATTCTGTCAGAGCAGCATGAACAAACAAACATTATAAATCGTTATTAACCCGTATTCTCACATAAAACTTCATAAACATAAATTCTAAACTGTAAATAATTGTAAAGATTTTCAATCAACATTCAATAAACAATTTGTTACAATACTAATCTTAAAAAATCGTCCGCGAACTCAACAATTAATATCTTTCAAAATATTAACTACAAAGGATAATTTGTTATGTCGTAACCAAGGCTCATCAGATCAACCGTGACCACTAATTAGAATTTAATAACTAACAATAATAATACTGGAATATTAGATCTTAATGAAATCAAAGTTATTAGAAGTCAAATTATATTAATAAATTAACTTTCTATAACACTAATAGTAATACCGAAACTATCCCTATCGGCGAATAAATCAGTCTTATTTAAATAATCAACTTCTACTTCTTAATTTTGTCAAATGCAAGTACCTACTACGTATTACGTAATTAGTCAGTCTCATAAATCAGGCGTATTTCAAATTATTATCTAGGTACACTAACACATAAATTTTGGCTACACGCATGTTATGCATAGGAATTATGAGTTTTTTAGTAACTAGCAATGACTAGTAGTGATTTCGAGGTCATTAATATGACAACATAAATACACTTATATTCACCAAAGCAGTAAACAAAATAGTGAGAAACAAACTCAAAGCGTGCTTTTCATCAGTAATCTTCGACGCGAAGCGCGTCCAGCGGGACATAGGCGAGTGATGTCGAAAGTTAATCTCAGTTGCCGAAATAGGAACTGGAAAGCTTGTCGCGTCGTCGGCCTAGTGTCGCCGCTGGGCGCGCCGCGGCGGGACAAGCGAGCGTGTGCCGGCAGCGGGAGTGGGGGGAGGGGGGAGAGAGGTTCAGCGGGCGTCTCAGGCGTCGGCGTCGCCGCAGCCGCGCCGCTCGGGCTGGGAAGGAAGCAGACACAGTGGACAGTGCCGCGCGTCCGCCCCGCCTCGCGCCTCGGCTCAGTAGAAGTTGCGGCAGAGCAGCGCGGCGAGGTAGTTGGGGTGCTGCAGCGGCGGCCACAGGCAGGCGCGGCGCGGGGCGGGCGCGCGGCGCGCGGGCGTTACCTTGCGCGCCAGCTCGGCCGGGAACGCCGCCAGCCCCGGGGGCGGCAGCTTGCTCAGCGGCGAGTCCGCGTACTGCAGCAGCGTCTCGTACGCGTACGTCTGCCGCGCGCCCAGGCCGCCTGCACACCATACGACACGCCTCAATATAAGGCTCCACCTTCTTACATTGCACAGTGTTAATGGTCATTAAGCGTCAAAATCAAACCAGGCAAAGCGATTACGGTTTAATCACTGACTGACATCAGCATATTGTATTTACTTCGTATATGGGGATAAATACATAATTACAGTAATTATGATTAATGTGATAATGGCCCATCAGAAGTCAACAAACAATGACATATTTTACAATATTATAATTTTAGAATCAGACAACATCATCAAAATATTTTTTATTTAGACTTTTGCCTACCTTTAGAACGGCGACGTCTGATTTTAAAATTACGAAGTAATGAGGATAGATAGGTATCTATTAGCCTAAATAATAATGAAACTAATGCGGAAGTGTTTTTGTCATGAACTTAATTATACCAGTACCATGGGCTCATTATGACAACAAGTAATGTAAATAAAAAACGCATAAATAGGGGTTAGAAACAACATGTAAATTTTGATGTGAAATTATGGATATTATGTAACTTGATCACAACAAACAGTTTTTATTTCCAAATATTTGACCCTTCTGTTGTTGGAAGCCAATCCAAGTCGAACAGAGTATCCTAAACATATTTCGCGATGTATGTGTGGTGTTTGCGGTGTTGGGGCGTGGGCGTGGGCACTCACCTTGGTTCTTGTCGGTGCTGGTGGCGCGCGAGAAGCGCGGGCGGCGCGGCAGGGCGTCGCCGTCGGCGGCCGCTGCACCAACAGCGAACCCGTTACACTCCGATCCCGCGGCCAATGACCCCACCCTCTACCACATACCCGCTATACAGAAGCACTTTTATACCAAGACTACGCAGTGAGTGATCCCCGTACTGAATTTAAGTCTCGTCAAGTGAACTTTATAGAAAAATCCACTATTAATTTATTAAACATATTCCCCGTTTGCATGATCAGATTAAACTGATCATTAGTAATCTGTATAGCATATCGTTAACACAAGTCTATTACAATTGATATATGAAATGCTTCTGAATAAAACGAGCATGTCGAGTTAGGGTGTTTTTCGTAACGTCGTATGGCAGATTGTGATTTACTAATGATGATGTTACATGTTTTATGAAAATGTATTGAGTTAACAAAATTTTGAAAATATGCTGCCAAGACCGTGGATCGAGGTGCCCATAGTAAAATACAAGTACAATGAATAAATAAATACATAAATATTACGCATTTGAAATCGACTGATGACGAGTGA
Source organism: Endotricha flammealis (assembly GCA_905163395.2). Taxonomy (NCBI): domain Eukaryota; kingdom Metazoa; phylum Arthropoda; class Insecta; order Lepidoptera; family Pyralidae; genus Endotricha; species Endotricha flammealis. The sequence goes on along the minus strand of LR990856.1, from coordinate 13,053,092 downwards.
ACCGACACAATATAATAATATAGCTTTACATGATACTTCTAAAAATATACTGGAGTCAATGTGTGGCTTGCTTATCCACAAAGGGAGAGTTCGCGCCATATTTGTGGACCCAATGTATTGCCTGGTACCTCACCAACGAAAATATGAATTCGCTCGAAAAGATTCGGCGCGGATTCGGCCTTTCTGGATAAGGTCCAAACTATTACGTCAAATATATTTTTAGAAATTTAAATATTCAATAGGTATACATGATAATAAATTTCAATGTAATGATTTTTTTTATACATGCCTCAGTCAGTCGCTACGTTTACCTAATAATTAAACTGAATTTCAGAAACAACAGCCGCACACTTTATTAGATGCAATGCTCATGCTCAATCTGTTTGGACAATCTTAAATAAGCTAACTACTGTCCATGCTATCAAGACTTTTATATGAATCTGGAACACAGCTATAGTTAGTAAAAAATAATTATACTATTGTAGAAACCATTGTCCTGATGGTGCTGCTTATAAAAGTCATAAATACTGGCGATAAATAGTAATATTATTGTGATCAAACTTGAATAAAACTAACTACTATTCATTTGGTACTAGAAATACGATGTTTTCTGAAATTTCGGCTATCATATCAGAGCTGTTGTAGAGGTCTATTAAGAATCTGTTCAACAAGTTATGCAATAAACTCACCTTCATTACAATTGTAATATAACTCGTGTTTGGTGTACCTTGGTGTTCGTCTTGGTGCGCGTTGTTGGGCGCGGGCACGAAGACGTCGTCGTCGGCGCCGTTGAGCGCGGCGTCGTCGCGCAGCAGCAGCGCGGCGCCTGGCCGCTGCGACAGCGTGAAGAAGTCGCCGGAGCCCGCGCCCAGCGCCTCCAGCGCGCCCGCGCTCTCGAAGTACTCGTCCAGCACCAGCTTCGCAGTCTACGACCACACTTACTCTCAAACCGATACCTCGCATACCATCTACTTCATTTTATTGTACCTACTGATGCCATACCAGCCTTTTTATACCATTGTATTTTTTTAATGTAGTTTTAGTTGTTGTGTTGTGTGCATAAATAAATGAAATAAATATCGGTCACTGCTCACCTTTACAAGATCCAAATTGTTGCCTGTGATCTTAATGGAATGTTGTCCGAAGGTCACAGTGTACTTGTACTCCCCGAGGGCGGCGTCGTTGGTCGAGAAGCTGTGCAGCAGCGCCCGCGCGTTGCCGTGCGGCGACTTCTCCCTTGGGCGCGGCGGCTCGTCGCTGCCGTTGGAGTCGAGCGAAGCGCGCGAGGCGCGGAGGCCGCTGTCGGCGCCCTCCAGCCGCACGGGCGACGCGTTGCGCCGGATCGTGTCGCCGATCAGGTGCTTCGCGTGGCTGCAATTATATGACCTCATTTTAGTAATTTTGTTATTCATTATTTAATTTAAATTAGTTTCAAATTCATTTTTGGTTTTCTTACAACCATCCAACTGCAGCTTACATGTTTCTCGCATCACTTCTTACTCAGCGGAATAACAACAAACAAGCAGATCACTCACTTAACATTCTCCTCATTTGGTCCGGTGATTTGAACGAGACGCTCCTTGGCTCCAGGACTCACTGAAAATTTTTGATGATATATTTTAAAAAATTGTTGGTGTTTTGTTGAATATTAGTAAAAGTTAGTAATTGTCATTGTCAGGAAGCTGAAAGCTAATGCGGTCAGTAGGCGTGTTATGATGAGGTTTCGATCTAAAGGTTAACCATTACCAGCACTCTTCTATCCTGTGCACATGGCCGTCGGGACGGCAGAGGAATTTATCAATGCAATTTGGCCTTACCACATCAAAATAAATATGATGTATTTCAATGGACTTAGACCGAGGAATAAGCAACCAAAAAAAAAGTAAACTTTCATCCATTGAAATATATTTCTTATTCTGATGAGACGTGTATCAAATTGGATTCATAAAATTAGAGTCTGTTGTCCCGATCGCCGATGTACAGATTAATATATACTTCTTAATTAGTGGAAATTAATGAAGTCATCATTTCGATCACAACCTTGTAATCAGTGTTAAATTTTAAGTTGGAAAATTCAGTAATTATTCTTACACCCCTTCCACACGGCCCAATCTAATTGGCCAATTTGTATACCTGTTCTTTTTTATCACCAAGAACAGGACAGGGACAAAAGATCAAATTGGCCCAAAAATTGGGTGCGTGTGGATGGGGTGTTATTATAAAAAAAACTTAGCACAATTATTCAGTAACTATACAGTTACCTTAGAACAAATTTTTTGGTTATGAATCACACAAAAAATGCAGAAGTGATTAAAGATAAGTCTCCTACAAAACATAGAGTAAATGTTGCTGATAATGAATATCAACAATGTAAGAATATATAAATTATGTAAAACCATGTTTTGTAGCAGTATGAGTTGTAGATTAGAGCGATGGAAAGAGACCGGCACACCATGCGCAAGCAGTCGGCCCGCACCGTGCGTTCGTACCTCGCTGAAACGATATAATCGTGTCACTTAGCTCTTCAATCATGTGCACCCTCCTGCCCTTGATACCCATCACTGCAACACCACAATACAACTTCAGACAGCCGCCACGCGCCCTCACGCAACACGATACCTAGCTTCTAGCAGACCATTAATCTCTCTGTCAAATCAATATCCTTGGTCCCACTATATCTACTTTGTTAGCATAGCAAATATTTGCATTAAAGTTTCGACAAAGTAGAAATCATTACAGAACGTACAAATACTATTTATTTATAAATTTCTCGTTACAATTTACAGTTATCTTCTGTTATCAACATGCATATTTAAAAAGAACTATACGTAACTTAAATCCACAAGACAAAGAACAGATAAGCATATTGATGTCTGTCTTCATGCATCGTCTCCCAATTTATATTATAGACATGCAAACACACCGAGATATGGCCCTATGGTATAAAAACAGATAGTAAGAATGTGCACCTTTTCCAGAGTCGGCGTTCCGGATGACGACCTCGTCCTTGGAGTAGTTCTTGCCGGGGATCTTGGTGGGCTTGGGGAACTTGCCCGAGGGCTTGATGACCTCGCCGGGGGCCAGCAGCGCGGGCGGCTCGCAAGGCGCAGCCAGCGGCGGAGACGCCGCGCCGCCCGCGCCCGCGCCCTCCATCGTCGGCACCAGCAGCGGCTGCATTTTAACCACCACAGAAGTGTCTTAATATCTGATGGAGACAACCCAAAAGACATTTGATTGTTATACTCACCTCAGCATGTGTGCCACGATGTTTGTAATATTGGCTCATGTAATCTGAGCCCTGCCACAGCTTGGCGCGCAGCTCTATCAGCTCAAGGAGGTGAAGACGAGTCTTCTTGTCCAAGCGTTCGTCTTGAGACCCATTTCGGAATACAACAAAGTATCTGTAATAATATTTTTTATACATTAGCATAAAAGTTATACAATAATCTTATTAGAATAAATTAGTCAAGTCTTACATGATCTGAAATAACATAATTAGACCTCATTACAAACAAAACAACAGACAGAAATATTTAACGTGCTCAAGACAAGTTGCTTAGATGTATACATAACTTATTATTTTTATAACTTGATAACAACAGTTACAGTTACAGCTATCATTATAAATATCAAATTTAATATTTTATGTCTAATGCAACAAATGGTTCCAGAGGCAAGCATGTTCTAAAAGAAGTTAAATAATATCAACACACCTATCAAGAAAGTCTTTGTAAAGAGATTCGAGCTGCGCTCCATAAAGCTTCAAGTTGGAATACATAGTGGCCACATTGCTCTGTAGCGCACGGTCATAATTTCCCTGCATCATTTGGTAGGCCACTGCTTCTGTCAGTACTATCAGGTCATCAACTGAAAAAAAGAGTGAGTCATAGTATTTTTCATTGACAAATGGCAACTAATTTATGTAAAATGTTTACTCTGTATAATTTTTACATGTAAATGACAAACAGTCACCTGATTCGTAATGCATAATTATGGTACCACTAACTAAGACATGTACATGAACATCTTAGTAATCCTAATTGACTTTATAGAGGTTGCCATAGTCCACAAGACTAATGTAGACTCTTATGTGGTGCAGACTTCGGCAACCATTAAAGCAATTATGGTCTTTTCACAGTAAATATGAACATTCTAATTTGGAGCATTAGAATATTACTCAATGATGTAAATTGACTGCCCTTCACATTTGTTTTGATCATAAGATACAATCAAGGAAATCCAATGAGAATCTTACCAGAGTTTATTTTGACGTCCAGCACTGAGTTGCGGTTGTGGGCAGAGCTGGTTGTTGACTTCAGGGGCCTGGGAACCTCCAATTTTTTAACCGTGCGGGTCATTTTCGTTAGGGTCGACATGGTGCTGCACAAACGAAGAAACGACACATCACTCATTGGACGCAGCGACCGCCGCCAGCAAACGCATCGTGACGAGCGGTGATACACACATTTTTTGAGGATATGAGTAACCTTGCCATAATTATTCACGATGAAAAATTAAAAACAAAGATAACTATCGGGAAACTCACTCATCCATGGCGACTGCGCTTCGATCCAGCGTTTGCACACTAGAACCACTATTACAGCAAGTCGTATGAAAAGTGAAAGTGATGACAATGATCCTAGCGAATAAATTCGGAACAAATCCAATACGTGTTCATTACTCGTAATATTTTTAGTTAGTTTCCCGTGTTATAAAAACGAATTATCAGCAGAAAAAATTTTGAGATGTAATAGATTAAATAATTTGCTCGTTGAAAGACATTTAGACAAAACAAATGAAAACCATGGAACACAATGAAATAAGAAATAAACAAGAAAACTCACCTGGCTACGCCATTAATTCGCATTCGCAATAAAAATAAAATCGTACTAGTGCTGCCATATATAAAAATAATGCGGCATCATGAGAATCGAGCAAAATACTGGTAAAAAATTTAGAAAATCACGGGAATAATCTTTTATCCTCAGAAAATGTATCTCTTTATTCTTTTTTGCAAATGCATTTTGCTGAAACGATGGTTAAGAAATTTAATGGTAGCTACTTTAAAATACGGTGATACAAGAGGATTATTGTGAAATGCGTTGGGCAACTCGATGATTGGCTGTATAAATTTAGTGCCCTAAACAAACATACCAGAAAAAAGCAGTTGTCAACAAAATCATGTTGCCTGCCACTAGTGATGTGATGCATTTCTTGTCGATAAGTGATTTGAATAACTACTAAATTAATACCTATTTAATGAAAATTCTATGAATATCAGTTACATTGACTTTTGAATACAGGCTGGTTTGAAAAAGGATTGATGAACTTATAATATTATACTCTTAGCGTGGTGATTGAATAAAGGTCGTTGTATACGTAACGTGTTTTTTCGTGGGACGGGAAAGTGGCCGTATCGAACAAAAAGTCACGTCCCCGTCCCGTCCGAGGTATTATCCCGTTGCGTATACAGAGACCTTAAACTAGTAAAATATTCGATTGCCCATCCTTTCCGGATTGGATTATTAGCTGATTTATTACTTGGCATAAAAGGACGGCGACAAAGTCTACCTGCTACAGACATTCCCGAGTACACGCGCCGCCGCACTGCGCCTGCTTCCCGCCTCGCCTTGCATGTCAAAATCAGCCGCACGCACCCGCACTAAATAGCGCTGCTCTTACATTTTTCACATTTTTAGGAAAGCCAACACGCCCGGCCCGTTATTTTAGCGTTGGGCTTATGGACGTATTAAAAAAGTTTTTATATTACGTACATTGTTGGCCTTCACATCCCGTGAACAACACTATTACTAAGACAAGGCAGTGACAGCAAATACTATAGAAACTCTACCGAGTTAATACGCACAGCTTCGGAAGAATTCGGGCAAGACGCGCGACACTAGCGCTACTATAGAAATAGGGCGGCTTGAGGTGAACGATTTCAAAACTTTTGTGCGTTTTGTATGCAAAATGTTAACGCGACACTAGCGCCTCTAGCGGCATGAGGTGAACAGGAGGTTGCCAAGTCATTGTATGAGAAACGTCAAGAGCTGTGCGTATTATATTTCAATAGTATTTGGCAATGAGATTTTATATATTTTATGACAAGAGAAGTAACGTCATACAAAGCATTCGTAAGAAGCCGCAACCACTTTAGAGTGTTAAAGACGTAGCTTTGAAACCGATACATATTCCGAGCATATGCCAAAGTAAAATATGTTTGTCTCTTTTTTTCTAGAGTCAAACTAATTATGTCAAAATGAGACAAAAGCATTACTCCCAGAAAAATGGTCAGAGTTGCCAGCTCATGAATAATTTTCCCATTGAATGAATGTTATGAGTCTTTTTTTTTTAAAAAAAGTTTTTATACCATATTATTGTTTCTTAGGTGACAGAAGAATTAAAGATAGGAAGAAATAAATATATAGATGCGTAAATATTGGTACATACATATTATATTTCAAGAATGAATCATGGCGGAATGGAGAAGTTTCCATTTTTTAGTCATTGATGAATCTAACCGATGCAGACCTACTACTATTATCTATTCTGTGCTACTACTAACTTTTAGCAGAGATTTTTTTTTGTTTTCTTCACCCATTCTGGGTAGGCAAAGGGAACTATGCCCATACAGCCAAGTCTTCAGTAGATTTTTTTTATTGTTAAGAAATGAAAATGAAATTTAAATAAAATAAAATAATAAATTTAAATAATTTGAATAAAATACAACATAAAACAAAAAAAACTATTGTACTCAATCGAACATTTGATAATTGCAGAAACAATTTAAATTAAACACCGTTACCACAATGAAAAAGATGAAATTGTTACTTCACTGTCATAGTAATAATATCATTATGTCAAATGTCAGTTAAAAGCCATATCAAAAAGAGGAAAATGATTTGTTTTTTCTTGTCTTGACGTGCGTAGCACTAGCGATTGATTTTAGTATCAATCAATTCTAAGTAAATAATTAATTCTAGTTTGAGCCTGGTTGTAGGTTTACTTCTACTGTGTTACTAATAATGATACATAAAGGCGTATGAGTTCGTCATTGACTAAACTCCTAACATTTGGGAAACTTAAAATCGTTTTTACTGGCAACACTGTTGGCAAAAACAATGCGTAATATATTAATTTCGATTTTAATACTATTTTGGTATAATTTTAACATAATTAAGCATTCTTATTTGTGAAAAGTGATACCACTTGCTTTGTTATTAGTTTGGGATCACGACATACATGTTTTAACAGTGCATTTAACCATTTTTGTGATATTATTGTGAGATACGCATTCACTGAACGTCAAACTACGACTAAGTCGGAAGAAATTCAACTAAGGCTGTGGCCTCAGTCGACGTGGCAGCGGGTATGTGTCAAACATTACGAATCTATAGTAAATAACAGATCACTGGTATTTGGTGACAGTGACAGTGAGTGATCCTTCCACCAAATGTCACTCACTCAGCCAGCCGTTGGAGTGTCACTTTAGGTGTGGGTGATGTAGGTTGTGTTTTTGTTTTATGAGAAATTCATAATCATGTCGTAGTGTTTGCAATTTTATTGTGATCATTAAACATTCACATTATGATTATAAGTTTGCAGTGGTTGTGTATAAATGAAGTGACTTGATTTTGGTACCATAATACTTTCTAGAGGTGCGTAACTAGCCTGATTTTTTTTGAATAATATTGAAGTCCTATTTCTCCAAAAAAAATTTTGTTGTTTACAAATACAAGTTCCAGAATAATTTCAGTGCTTAATAATAAAAATAATATTAGAATGTATCTGCCGTATTATGAAAGATATCAATCAATACAAAACTTTTTATTTTACAATATTTTATTGTCTAGATGGAGAGGGTAACTTTAAAATTTATTGGTCAGAGAGTCGCGTTAAATTTATTTTATATTGCTTCTTAGTTGGCTTTCCTGGCTGCTAGCAAAGAAACAGTAGATGGGAAAGTGTTTGTTAAAAAAAAAAAACGTCATTACTCTCTGACCAAATAAAAAAGTTACTGATAAAATAATTTATGTATAAAAATAGTATAAGTAAAATAAGTTGTGTATATGTTTTTTTACAGATCACCATGACATCAAAATATTTGTGTACGCTGTTCATGGTACGCCTTGTGCTACCAGCCAGCCTCCTACTAAGTAAGTATAATTTACTAGCAGACCATCCCAGATTCGGACGGGTTTTAATATTATTTAAAATATTATATTTAAAAAATAATAATAATAGGTACCCCATGTTACCCGGGGGTAATGACCTTCCTAACGGTGAAAGAATTTTCGAAATCGGTCCAGTAATTTTTTAGTTTATTCATTACAAACTTACACACAAAAAATACAAATCTTTCCTGTTAATAATATTAGTGTAGATTAAGTATTGCTAATCTGAAAAATATTGTGAAAAATGTTGATAAAGGCTATGAAAAAGCTAGTACTTTTATACAAGAGATATTTACATCAATAATAAGCAGATACAGGGTAAAGTAGTGTGTAATTGCAAACTTACAGCAAAGTTAGTAACTTAGTAATGAGTTGCATACTTGTGGTCTAGTCTAGCTAGCCTGATTTATTATTAAAAAGGTTCATAAAAACTGGTGCATAAAAACTTGTATTAGTTACTTACTGATTTCTTATTATATTTAAAGATTATCGTAAGCATGGTTATGTTATTATTTTGGTGTGAAAAAACTTGATTAGAATTTCATAAATAGAAAAAAACAAAATCATTATTCAAAAGTACAGTAATTGTTACACTTTTGTTGAATATTTTCTATAATATTTGTTATAAGTGAAATCCTGTTGTGTTGTTCGTATTCCCGGATAATCCAGTTCCAGGAATAAAACTATCCTGTGTTAATTGATGTTATAAACTATTTGTGTATCTTTCAAGCTTATCTGTTCAACCATTTATGCATGAAAGCGTTACAAACATCCATACATAATAATATAAGCTTTTATAATATTAGTAAGGATGTTTTCATCTTTACAATAATTCTTAACGCTCATCTGTATTTGACATAGAAATTGTTTTATCGCAATAAAATTAGTCAATGCCGGCCGGCAACCGCGGCGGCGGCGGCGCCGAGTAGCGCGTGGCTGTGACGGGTCACGACTTACGCGCCACCATAATATTATTATTGTATTTATTCCCGGCATTTTACACTGTCGAAATAAAACTTACGTCATGACATGACCCTGTCGATGAAATCACTTCCTGAGCGAGTTTTTATAACACTTGATTCAACAGTGTAACTCACTGCTTTGTAGGTAGGTATGTAGAGTCTAGAGTTATAAGGTTACTTCAACCTTTCATTGGGTAAAACACCTCATTTTACTAAGACAAGGTTTAACAAAAACTTTTTTGTCACTATCACTTTCATCGTTTAATCATTAATTTATTATTATTATTAAACCATATTCATATTAGTACATAAACATACCATATTATTAAAAGATATTCATGACGTGAATAGCATTGCACAGGCTTACATGCAACGTGCGACGTCCGGTTTGCGTTCATGATTCAGCGGGATAGTTACAGCATTTACAATATTCATATTGTTTTATAGCCATACGTAATAATGATACATATCTATTTCGGTTGTGATATTATTAATATTTTTAATAGTGTGGATATCATGTCGCCCACACATCGTCGCATTGCAGAGAAGGAGCGTAATGTATCCTCCCGCTGGGCGCGCCGGTTGATTCTGGGTGCGTCCTCGCGATTCGTACTCTGACCCGTTGACCGACTTGCCATGGCCTTGCCTGGGCCCTTTCATTGGCGTTACCCCCAAATTTGCATGCCATTCTCGTCACGCAATCTGGTTACACCTACTGAGGTTTGCTCTACCGTGTCCCACCGTCAAAGCTCTGTTTTTTTTGTATGGACATTAATAATATAGCTATAATTGTATATCGTGCATTGTTTATGGGTAGTGCTTATATCGGCGTATTATACTTACTTTTCTTGGTCTCCGTGGAAAAATAGCTTTTCACTTATGAATAGTTTCAATTCAACGTACGTACCTACCTACCTATGTTGGATTCTTCGGATTCTTCCATAATAATAACTTTTAAACTTTCGCGTTGCACTATTATAAAGTAATAATAAACCGGGACTTTAAACTTAACTTAAACTTGGACAAGACAAAATCTTGATACAGTAGATCGAAAGACAGAAGAGTAACCCGATACGGTTTATCTAGACTTTCTAAACTGAACGCTGCGCTGCTGTCGCGAATTTTAGTGAAGCCAACAAAACACTACACCTACAGACTAACAAAACATTGGCCCTAAACATTGCATTGCAGACGTCCTCCAACAGTCTATTGTTTTGGTCTCAAGATGGTGTGGCTGTATTAAAAAATTGCATACTAACTAGGGCTTAGTTCACATACTTATAAAGGACTCACGTCCTGGCTGACCCCAATCTCGCTCATGAGCCATAAATTCGACAATTTGGAACACAACCTGCCCTTCCCTCTGTTTACAGCTCCGTTAGCGAGTTATTCTGTCATTTCTAGCTAACATAAAAACGTGCCGTATTGTGTGACGTTATCACCGTGTATTCATTAGAATTAAAGCTAAAATCGCGTGAATTCGCATGCGTTATAGCACATGTTATTATTAAATTAAGTAGAGAAACAGGTTTAATGTTTTCTTTATTAGTCCATAACCTTTGATATTTTATTATTTTAAAAATAGTAAAAGTTATTCGTTAGACTATTAGGTATTAATTACCTGCCCAAAATGGGAAACTTGACTCGAACTTTTCGTTTCAAGGCTTCTTTTTACATATTCAATACAAAAACCGGTCAACTGTGTATCAGCATCAAATCGTGTAAAACGTCCGAAAGGTTCCGTTGATATCACTTTTAGTTTCTCCCTTTCCTTGTTTATTCATTTAGATTATCGAATTACGGATTATTATGGATACCGCGTAGCCAAATTAAAATGGGCGTGGGCCGGACATCTGGGGTGCCAAGAAGATGAGAGATGGAGACCTCGACTGGTGAGAAGAAGTGTTGGCAGGCCACCAGCCAGATGGGCTGACGATTTCACGAAAAAGCTAGGAGCGACGTGGATGAGAAACACGGAGAGCCGTGCATTATGTAGGAAACATGGAGAGGCATATGCCCAACGGTGGGCAAATACATGCTGCTGAAGAAGAAGAATGAAAGCCCTAACCATAATAGGTAAAATGGCTAAACTAACAGAAGACTTCGACTGTACATAATACGATGACAATGTACTTACATAATAATAATATAACATGTAGTACTTATAGTATAAATATTATTGATAAATTGATAAGAAAGCAGTGCACGAATGTATCTACCTACGCGAAAGAGTGGACTGCGGGCTGGCGTGATTTCGCGATGTTTATCCTGCTAATAGGCCGCACCCGATACACGGAACGCTATTAATTAAACCCACCAAGGTATTGAACCTAAAAACAAGAAAGTACCTACCCTTTCTTAAAGATAAATTGACAAAAGATAATTTGTAATGATAAAGGAGAGTCTTTAACGATAAATGATTATCTTACTTATATAAAAGATTATCTTAAACGATAAAAGATTATTTATATTATTACTCTTTTATAATGACATAGAGTACCTACCACACATTCCTACTACTCTATCTAAATATATAAAATTCAAAGTCCTGACTGACTTAACTATATATCAACGCACAGCCCAAACCGCTGGGTCTTGTGATTCCAAATTTGAACTGTAGGTTCCTTACCATGTCTAGGCATGTACATACTTAGAAAGGATTTTTCAAAATTCCCACGGGAATGCGAGATATACGCAAACGAAGTTGCGAGGGGACGCACAGCCCAAACCACTGGGTCTAGAGATTCCAAATTTGGCATATAGGTTCCTTATAAGGACCGGACCGACCGGACCGGACCGGACCGAACCGACCGGACCGGATCGGACCTGATCGGACCGGATGGAACCGTACCGTACCGGGCCGTGCCGAACCGGAACGAACCGGACCGGACCGGAATTTGTTTCTGAAGAAAAATATGCTAATTGTTAGTAGGCCACGCGGGCGAAGCCGTGGGCTGTAGCTAGTGTCCTATATTGCCAGGATTAATAATGGTACACAAATTCAGTGAGCATTGACTGACCCTCATTTAGACTCCAGGCACTCCAGCTAGTAAACAGTTGACACTAATTGTGGAACACCCGAAAAACAGTTGAACTCACTAGAATGGAGCTGACTCTCCGCGGAAAAACGACTACTGTCTCAGAACTCATGAATCAAGGAAAGATAGAAAAATAATTGAAATTGCCAAAGTAATTGAAACTACCAAAGGAACTGAAATTACCAAAGGAACTGAAATTACCAAAGGAACTGAATACCAAAGTAATTAAAATGACTATTTAACAGTTTTTTTTAACGTGAACTCGCGAAAGTTACACGTATCTTTTTCATCGTGATAACTAAAAACACATGGTGATATTGGTGATTATAGCACGCACTCGTTGATATTCGTTAACTTCTAAAAATAAGTCTTCATAAACATCAACTAAGATTAGTGTAATTGATTGGCAAATCTAAAGAGTACTGAAAAGTTAAATATTTGTTTTTTTGTGACATGTTTTTAAAAGATACACACTAATTCTAATATTTTGTGTCCAAGATTCGTATTAAGCAGTAAATATTTCCATGAAAGTAGTTCTCAATAATCTCCTTGCGACGAAAATTACGTTGGGAATTGGGATCTACATACAATGAAGGTCGAATATTGTGTTTGGGACAAGCCCGTGAAGTAAATTTTTATCCTTCTTTATTCATTAAGGGCCAGTTTCTGGGATCCTAATGAGATTCAGTTAGCGTATCTATCAATTAAATAAACAGTTTTCTTAATTATTAATTTTCGGTAATAACGTGAAATGTAAATATATAATAAAGTAAATAAATAAACCTAGTCTAAGTCATCACAGAGTTTCACTGCTTTTTTTTCGCCGTAGTTTACCCTGGCTATATAGCAGATACAGCGGTGGGAATGTGTAGCACATGAATGTGGTTCAAGAGAGCTGACGGCCTCTTAAAGACCACCCGTTGTTCACAGTTGCCCATCACGTCATTTTAACCTTAATTAAAGATAATTATGATGCTACTTAACTTTATTAAAAAAAAGTCCAAGTACGTAAAGCAGTGTTGCGAGTTCCGTAGTATAATAATGTATTTACTTTTTATGTTTCACCCACTCTTTTCCCTTTAGAAGTGAATAGCTAAATCAGCGGTATTATAATATCTTGTCGCACAATATCATAATCGTCATCATCAAGCAGTGTCTAACCCACTGCTGGGTATAAACCTTCCTCAATTCTTTCTACCAAATGCGATCATCCGCTTACCCCTTCCATCCGCTCTCGTTTGTTTTTCTGAGGTCGTTGGTATATCTGGACATATGGTTTTTCTAATGTATCAAGAGAACCCTAATAAAGTTCAATTCTGCGAAATAGTCCGCACAGGTTGTGCGGACGGGCGGTGCTTTACATTTAATTAAATTGAAACACTCATGACGACTGTATAAATCAGTCACTAATCACATGACTTCCATTATTTGTCTTTTAATCCACTTTATATACGTGCTTTTCGCTGAAATAGTTAATTTTCATTTGTGTTATGCCGCGTTTACACGAGAATGTTATTTGTCACTAGTTGATGTTTGCGGTTTTATCCGCGTAAGCCCGTTGTTTCCGTATTCGAGGGAATTTCCGGGATAAAAACTATCCCGTGTCTCAATCGTGTAATCTCAAGAAAATTTCTCGTGTCACTTTTCGTAACAGTTACAAACATCCATCCAAAGAAAGAAACTTTCGTGGTTATAATATTTGTAGGACCTAGTAGGTACTAAGCGCTTCGCATTAGCAGCAAGTATAGATGACATGATCAACATCACTGAATACAATTACGATCTAGATTGACCGTGTAATGATAGAATTGGGTTTAATATTGACATCTAGAACTAAGAATTAGTATCCAAACTCGTGTAAACTAAACATTAGTTTGTTGGATGATATCGTAAAGTCTTATGACGTACAGGCAATATTGCAAAGTAACATTACACTTTGTTGGTTGTGTTTTATATCTTCAATAAATGGTTATACACCACACCATGGTTAGACTACACTAGAACGTTAACTTGTAGACGGCTGAAAGTGTAAAGCTTATTAATGTAAAACTAAACGTTGTTCACGATCGTAGTAAACATAATATCTTTTTACTGTAAAGTAACACGATTAAGATTTTTTTCGATTTTAATTTGGTTAACACAAATGGATTTATTTGTTGCTGACCGATCAGAGAGAGACCTCTATCCTAAACTATTATGCTTTTACGTTACCTACCTTTAATCGTACCATAATTTAGTTTTTTTTTGTAAAAACAACAGGATGCTTTAGTTAACAGCCAGCGTTTACCGGTGATGTCATCATTTAGTCTCGACCTGTCTTGTTTCAGGTTATCGTTCTCTTGCGATCTCATAATAAATCTTTATGCGACTGTACTGTCGACTTGTTGATGTATTACGGTTTATTAAGACATTGCCTTCTATGTTATCACCTGTGCTATCACCGTGTTTTATGTTATGCTTTGCGACATCCTCTAATTAAGATTAAACATACATAATGTACCTATGTTTATCAAAGAATTTACTTTAGGTTTACGTTAGTTAGGTTAGGTTATCGAAAATGTTGGTGTGGCTACACATTTTACAGTTGTCACTGTCAAACTAAGGATGAAGAAAATAGTGTTTTATACTTCATGTAGAATTAAACCTAAAATATGTTTGTGTAACAACTGTGAATTTGTTTATTTTTAAATTTTTATTAGGTTTAAGGCAAGAACGCAGTTGTGATTTTCTATTATCCTTATCTTAACGACTGTCTGTTATTTCATTTTCCTATTGTTCTCTTGCACTTAGAGTATTATCATATTGGATAAAAATACTACTACATTCTTTGCAGAAACACATTTCGATTTAAAATTTACTTTTTGTTATCATCTATAGTAATATTATAAAGAGGAAAGATTTGTTTGTTTGTTTGAATTGAATAGGCTCCGAAGCTACTGGACCCATTTCAAAAATTCTTTCACCAGTAGAAAGCTACATTATCACGGAATGACATAGGCTATAGCTTTTCTCGAAATTCAATGTGATTCCCACGGGAACGGGTCCGGAACTTCGCGCGGACGAAGTCGCGGGCAAAAAAGCTAGTTAAGTATAATTTGTTATTTAGAACTTAAATATGCAGGTAAAATTCCATTGAACAACATAAATTCGGCAGGTCGCCTTATCATTCTATTTTAAGACAGTAAAAAAATATTTATATTCCTCCTCAAATAATACTATCTAGAACTTAAAAGGATGATGAGAGTTTTTGAGCCCACCCCACAACATTACTCAAAGTAACAAAAATTCTTAAAAAACTTTATGGCGATGTAGGAAGTCTGCCATTATCCTTTGTGAAGAAAAGTAAACGTTTTTTTTATTTTATTATTATTATTAAGTGGCTCTGAAGCTCTGTGTGTTCACAGACATTTCGCAATTATCATAATAGCAAAAATGCTATGTTTGAAGTTTGAAGACCTCTATCCAATGGTATATCAATTATTTATATTGAGTGATATCGACGGCTGGGCCCATATTTCATACAACATTAGCCATTGTCCTTTATAGAATAAAATTTTCGTGCGTGGAAGCTGATGCTTGAATTAAGATTTACTGGGATTAAAAGTCACTCAACAATATTATAAACAGCACTTATTTAGGGTTAACATTTAGGGTCTGTTAGTTTATTTCTCAGCTAAAACTGGTAATTACCTTACAAAGTCTGTCAAAACAGTCTGCTAAAAATATTTTTTAGATTGTTTAGCTTTTGTTTAAAGTATTTTTTAAAGTTGCGGTTGCAACTTAGCTGTATACCTCATAATAAAATACAATATTATACAAGATTATACAAGACTTAACTAAAACTTGTATTGTCACTTTCGTACTTGATTTAATTCTCATTCAGAATGACAGTGATAAAACAAATTTTAGTCAATCTTTGGCACATTTTAATTCAATAAGGAATGGTCTATTTTCTAGTTGTACAAGTCTAATTTGTACACACACAAACTCGCAAAATACTCTCCGTTTATAGTAGTGTCGGTACATTGCTCATTCCATCGAGGTACATTCGGCAGGTCGCCTTATCAGGCGTCTGATTCACAAGGTCACGTTCTCGGTTCAACTGGTTACAAGGCAGCCTACATTACCAATGATCTCATCAACACGTCCAATCTCGGTTTTAATACGATTGCGCCGATTACTTAGCGTCAATTATTATTAGGCACTTCTGTGAACTCTGTAATTATTGCACATATTGTCAATTTTAATAAAATTCACACACGTTTTTTCTTAAGTTCATAAATATAAGGTTTCGTTTTGAATGCATATGTATACTCTTGAGCGTATAATTTGCTATACTTCCTATATAGTATATACTTTTACTAAACATAAGGTCAAAATTGGATGCACACGTAATGTTACTGATCGTTCTATATGCATACTTCTCGTATTACTTCAATTAATATCATAAAATTCCAAGTACATTTCCTAATTTGTATTAAAAGGAGTTTATTGTATGTGTAAAAACTCGTAAAAACAATGTAGAACTTTTTCTATTCTGAGATTTGAGTCAGTTCACTGCCCTGCTATTTATTATTTCTATGTATTTGCCAAAAAACGTTTGACTTGGAGCCATTTGCTTATTATAGCGTTCGATTTTTATCGATATAAACAAACAGAATTATCTATTGTGTAACAATATCGGCTTTTACCTAATTTACCTCATCTGATAAGCTTCCTATCTGTACTTCATTTTGTTATGAAAATGAATATAGGAGTTTTTGTATAACCGTATAATACTTATATCGACACAGAACTGAGAAAAGATTTCATATTGTCATACGTACGACAGACACACACGCAAGCGGACAATATCGGCGTGCAATTAACTGACGAAGAATATCGGCGTGAAGAATTGCTGCTCCCACATACAAATTCGCATTGCATCGCAAGTATCTGTCAAATTTTCGGTATTAAAATTTGACAGATACTTGCGATGCGATGCGAATTCGCAGTTATTGTGGGAGCCCCCTTATGTCGATATTCTGTTCGATTGTGGTACATCTACTGGGTCGAGATAACCCATTTCGTAAAAAAAACGAAACGGAAAATATTCACTCCACAACCATACCAATATTCTCTTTCTCTATCATTTTGTTCAATAGAGTCTATTGAAATATTTTGCCACATCAGAGTGTAAAAGGTGCAGTGCAACTATCTAAAAGTTAAAACAACAGCTATTGTGGTGTATGTTGTCACAATGGCACTACAATAGAAAGTTAAGATATTGTTTTCTTTATCACAAATATTATGCAAGAGTCTGTTTCACTATGAGCTTATCCGTCAGATAAACTGAAATTTTTTCTATTGTGAGGGTTGTGATAGTATTATGACAGCAGTTAATATAATACACTGGGCGTCAAAAGTAAGTAGTACAGTTTTAAAATTGCAATATCTCCTAAACTACAGAAGCTAGACCTTTCAAATAAAAAAAAATTAAAAGACAATTTCATTTCATTTAATAAAAACGTCATGCATAAAATCATTTTTTAAAGATTGACTGAAAAAAAAACTTAATAAACAAAAACACTCTTTTTTAAACTGTTGGCTTGTACTTTTGTTTTTTATTGTTTTCTTTATTTCTGATAAATCAATTGCAATTCAAAAGTAAATGTGTCTTCAGCGAGTAAACGTCACTAATCATGCCTCTTTCACCAGAAGAATGTGCAAGAATCATAACTTTTCTCGAAGTAGGCATCAGTATGCGTCATACTGCAAGAACGGTGGGTGTAACTCTAAGAACGATCCAGCAAGTAAAGCGAAGGTACTAAGAGACTGGAAACCATCTAAGGAGACCAAGTAATGGCAGACCCAGGTGCTCTAGTACCGGAGAGACCGCTTAATTGTCTCTACTGTGTTAAGAAATCGTCACCTTAATGCAGTTAAGGTCCAGCAACAGCTTCTTCAGACCCGAAGAGACTACGTTAGTGAGAGTACAGTGAGGAGAAGACCTTGCTGAAGCCAACCTGAAGTCGTACAGGCCAGCAAATGGCCCCAAACTTGAGACAGGGCATCGAGTAGCAAGACTACGCTACGCCCGTCAACACGTACAATGGGACGAAGAAGAATGGACAAGAGTTTTGTTCACAGATGAGTCTTGGTTTTCTTTATTCACTTCCGATGGAACGCGGAGAGTATACAGGCGACCTGGTGAGCGATACATTCAAGGTTGCATCTCGGAAAGAGTTCAATACGGCGGGGGCTCTGTACACGTATGGCCTGGCATCTCTTCAGAGGGTCGCACAGAGCTAGTGGTCACAGAAAATGGCAGTCTGACTGGTGAAAGATATGCATTAGAGATCCTTATCGAGTATGCAGGGCCATATTTAGTAAATATGGGTGATGGAGCGATACTAATGCATGATAACGCCCGGCCACACACCGCTCACCTCGTACAAGAGTACATTCAGGAGGTTGGCATCAGCTTGATGGCTTGGCCATCAAGAAGCCCAGATCTTAACCCGATTGAACACACTTGGGATGAGCTTGGGAAGCTTGTCAGAAGACGCAGACCACCCCCCGCCACCCTCAGGGCTCTAAAACAGGCCCTGATAAAAGAATGGGTGAATATTCCCTAACACCGCCTCCGAAACTTAGTGTTCAGCATGCCAAACCAGCTCGAAGATGTCATCAGAGCCCGAGGCGGCAACACAAGTTACTAAAGTGGGAACAAGGCCCAAAACTTAAAAATTAAGTTCTTGATAGTTACTTCAAAATGGTTAGCTTTTTAGTTTTTTCTTAATTTTCAGTGTAAAACTTTACTAATGCTAAATAAAATATTATTTTTAGAAAACTTTGTTAAATTTGCTATAAAATGACTTTTATTTCAAAACTCTAACTTCTATAGTTTAAGAGTAATTGCAATTTTAAAACTGTACTACTTATTTTTGACGCCCAGTGTAGAATTAATTTAAATAAAACATCGAGCAATATACATTTTGTATTTACATTTATAAACTGTTTCAAGTTCCGTTGCACACATTGACTGCCATTCGTTGGTATAAATATTTCGAATGTTCCGTTTCGTGGCGAAACATAGCTGTATGTAAATATAATTATTTTTAACTCGGCCCGCATTCACGTTAATATAAATATGTGCAATATGGATACTTAATAGTCAAAGTCAAAGTTAGACGACCTCCGTGGCGTAATGGTTACCACGCCAGACCGCCACCCAGGAGGTCCCGGGTTCGATCCCCGGTCGGGTCATGATGAAAAACGAACTTTTTCTGATTGGCCTCGGGTCTTGGATGTTTATCTATAAATGTATTTGTTATAAAATATAATATCGTTGAGTTAGTATCCCATAACACAAGTTTCGAACTTACTTTGGGGCTAGCTCAATCTGTATGAATTGTCCCTATATATTTATTATTTATTTTATTTAAAAAAAAAAAAAAAAAAAAAAAAAAAAAAAAAAAAAAAAAAAAAAAAAAAAAAAAAAAAAAAATTTAGATAATGCTACCGCGATGATTTCATTTCTATTGAGTGTCAATTAGTGCAATAATTTTTGTAATACGTGTGACTTACTAATTTTGCATCTGTTTTGTACATTACCTACATTGTTTGATGCAAAATTTAATATATAAAAGTCCTGACTAATTGATTACGGTCCAGTC